>CM056999.1:136100408-136727908 GCA_029891345.1 Dryococelus australis
TTAATGAAACTAATTTGGTTTTACACTTACAAAAATACTTTACACTTTAGCGCTACCTATCGGTTCATTTACAAACTACGTTTATTTGTTACGAGCGTTTAATTTTTAAAAAATATGTATGTTCACGTAGGTAATTCATTACGTAGTCAATTCACCGTTACTTCTAACATTTCTTAAACTCTGCTCAGGTTCTACTTATTTTGGCTACTCCTCCACCTCATGTAACTAAAACTTAACAAAGCCTAGAAAATTACAGCAAAAGGACCACCAATCACATTCGTGCTTTGCATGAGAACTATTCCTTGGACAGAAATACCAAGGCCCCGCTAAGAAGAAATGAGACCCCTCCAAGGACAGTAAATTGTACCGGTGTTATCTTTTCTGGTCACCTTTGTTCCTACTGGCCGCCGATTTGTCTGTACCCCTCCCGGAGTATTTGCCTGTAATTTAGTATATTAGGTGTCCCGATCTTTGGCTTGGGGTCGATTTCACCGCCCCAGAGGGAGGACATCCAGCCACAATTAAGCCATGGTATAGCTTGGAAAATACACATAATTCAGCAGGCCATTATGGCGGAGTTAGGGTGGACGCATTTGGTGTCCTGGATAGGAGATTTAGGCGCCATGTTGGCGGAAAGTTTTTAAATAAAATCTGTTGAGATTGCTTTTATCTTGAATTTTACAGTAAAGTAGAGTAAAAGCTGAAAATGAAACTTTTAACATCATCTGAAAAAATCGATAAATGTAAGAAATTATGTCTTTTAAAAGTTTTGTAATACTTTAAGTAAGAAAGATGGAAGTTTTACTTAAATTGAAGCATTTTGAAAGTGTTCCTTTTTCTAAAAATAATGTGCCAATTTGGATGGCCTTCTTATGAAGTCACTAACCAGAGAAAAATATACATAATAAATGAGGAATTTTCATAATTTTTGGCCTTTGTATGAAATACGGCCTGTAAGTGTTGGAAATAACATTCATTTGAAACTTTTGAAATTGTGGCCTTAGTTGTAATAAATGGCCAAAGGAGTTATCAAAGAAATATTTGTTATTTCTATTTCAAATAGTACAAATAAAATTACTCTCTACATTTATATTTTGGGCATAGTTATAGGCATGTCAGTATAAAAATTTACTCAAAAATACAAGAAATATTAAGTCTTGCTATAGCAGTGTTAGTGTGCCTATCGAATTGTCGTCTAGTGTCAGGTAGTACTCCTTTACAATCTATTTTTTCTCCTGTTTTCATCTGGGAGGCTTATAGGCCAAAATTGAGGCTAAAGTGAACATTTACAATAAAATGTGTTATTTACATATATTGTTGTAATATTTTTAATCTTTCATTAGTGCACTTTAAGGAAGAATTTTATAGAATTCTCATTCAAATCAAAGTATTGATTTTAGTGGGGAAATATATAAAACTAAAAATAACATCAAAAGGAAAAATGTAACAAAAAATATATTTTTTCTGTATACCTCAAGATGTCAACGATTAGTTGTTTCATATTAGAATTTGCAAACAAAAATAATACATAAAAAGAGTGAAAATAATAAAAGTACAAATCACAATAACTCATGGCTTTTGTTATATTTGCTCCTTTTTCTGCTGAAGCGAGGGTTTTATTTATTTGAGAAGTTTTTTTCTTGTTCTGTGGACTGTTAATGTCCACTTTGCCATGTCCTTGGGGCGAAGCACATTATTGGCCGGTCATCAACCAATGGATAGCCGAGCTTATATTGACCCAATCAAATGCCCTTCATCGTATAAACCATTTACAATCAACTATATACCTTTGAGTGGCTGTAAAAAATAGACATTCCGTCGTTAGCACTATCATTGTTACTGCACTGTCGTGTTCTTGTGAGGTCGTGTTAAACACTAACCTAACAAAGACTGCACAGCAACGCGAGTTCTATTCTGAAAAGTGTTAAGGGTATAACCGCGGAATGCGCAGGGTTTCTACTCACTGGTCGTCGTAGACGAAGCCGGCGTCCAGGGTGTTGAGGTAGGCGACGAAAGCGACGAGCCCGGAGATGACGACAGCCCAGTCCATCGCAGGGACCAAGTTCCGCGATTGTAGGCGACACCACGCCCACAGAGCATTCCGGCTGCAAAGTAAAAAAAACCCTGAGTCCAGACACTCGACGCCATCTCTTGCCAACACAACTCCCAAAACCACGTAGCTTACACTCTCGCCCTTTAAGGATGGAACAAGTTTCCTGTCACTAGAGACCCAGAAATTTCGCGAGTTCATCTGAGGACAAGTTAAACTGCATTCACGTGTACATATGTGTGGTTGTGATTCCATTGGCTCATAGTTTGTTAGACACGCCCCGAACGACTTTCAACCAGTAAAAAACCGGCAAGGAAAATAAGAACCGAATCCCGTGCTATTTGGTCAAAGGATTGAGGAGTCTAGCTTGTTGCCAAACGAATGCGCGAAATTTACAGGTCTCTACCTATCACTGAGGAAAAGTTTGAAGTGAGCTGCCTATATTCTACACTACAGCAATATAATTTTGGGTGGTCTCTGTATTACCACTCACCATTATCCTATTGGCCCTGGGTACACCTACTGTACTCTACAACGTTTATTATTGACTGGCTGTCGATCAATGAAGTCACACGTTGGCAAAGTACCAATTAATGCATCGCAACAGAAGTAACCAGTTTTTCAATTCATCGTGTTTGTTTGAAAAATTATTAAAAAGGACTGTTTTATTCTTACAAACTGAAATGTTGACTAGTTGTAATTTTTTACTTAGATTCCGAAAAAGTCTGGCAAAATAGTAAAGCTATAATAGTGTGAGCTTTGTCTTCAAGAGCAAGTAAATTTTCATATAAACGAAGCCCCGAGTATAACGTGCATACTCTTCAAAGGGTTAATACCACCTGTAAAAGCTGTTGTGTTGAGACAATTGGGCGGCTCTTAACAACGAGGTCTCGAGAGATGACGAAGGTGAAGCGAAGTGCTTGTTGAGCAGCACCGGAACGCAAGGGGCGAGGGGGAAACGGGAGATCCCCGAGAAAACCTGCCGACCAGCGGCATCGTCCGGCACGATGCCCACATGCTGAAAATCCGTAAACGTCCCTACCGGGAATCGAACGTGGTTCACCTTACCGTGAGGCGGGCGCCATGGGTGTGAAATGGCTATACATAGGGCCACCTGTTTTTCGTGAAAAGATTCACGCGAAGGCTAGACTCCAATCTCCTATGGCATACGTGCAGTCTTCCTTTGGTTATTATGCCACGTGTCTTTGTTGGGATACAGTTCCTTACATGAGTAGGCCAATCAGAATTTGGCATCTCCGACAGTGAGTGTCCATGAATCGCGCGAAGACACTGCAAAGCTTGACAGTTAAAACCATCCAATCACGAAAGTGGATGTGAGCTCTAGTGTTTTGGGGTACAAGGAATCCTGAATTCTTTTCGCGGAAAAGAGGTGGCCCTAGGTATACAAACCCCTTCCTAAATTTAGGTAAGAGCGACAATGAGAGTAAATGTGCACCCAAAATGCTTTTTGTCCACCGATATGAGCTGATGTACCATATACAATATCTAACGAATTGTTATAATATATTTATGATACTTATGGATATATATATATATACGCATCTAAGTTACAGACGTTACTGTACCTCTAATGCAGCATGCAACTAACTGTAAGAGAAAAGCAACAAATGTATTAATCCTTTCAGATCTACTTTAATTAAGGTATGATGAGTTTCAAAATAAATATTTTATGATGTATGCAGTACTCAAGTCGAATCAGCACTTGTATCGTTGTCACAGCCAATGAGCTTACCCACAGGTAATATAATAGTTCACTGAGCTTCGCAGTGTGCAATACATAGAGACCTGAAAAATTCGTGAGTTCAATAACCTGCAGCCTAGACTCTACAGTCTTATGTACAAGTATGCCGATATCAAATGCACATTAGTTGTCTGCTGTCACAGTGAAAGGCGAATATTGGGCCAGCGTTCTCCAGGAGGTATCGAACACCATGTGGACCAATGGGTAAAGTTATAAAAACACATGTGTTTTGAATTCTAGCTTGTCCCAAAATGAATCTGTGAATTCTTTAGGTCTCTAGCAATACAGACCAAAATTTGCCTACACGTGCGTAATGTACACAACTGTGTATACTGGCTCTGATTGGGTTAAGAGGGGCGCCGAAAATATTGTCAATAGAAAGATGCCTTAATGTTGTGCCAACTCCTAAGTTGGAAATGATATTTCACCACTGGACTTGCAGGCTAGACTTTAAAATCCTATGCATCCTCAAATCTCAACTATTTGTTCATTAGTATAAACAATGGCTACAGACACTTGAAATTAGCGGTTTATTTTTTGAGAAAACATGTCTTCCAAATCTCTCTAGCTGCTTGGTTATTTTATGATTGAATCGTCCGGTTTTTCCACTCGGCTCAGTTCTTTTCAGACCAATTACGGACATTATACTTTAGAGCCCAGCAAAATTGAGTAATAGCTTCTCACATGTTCGGCAACCAATGCACTGAGAGAACAGCCAACAAGATATTTGTTTGTATAGAACCAAAAGTCTATTTAGCTGCCGCAACGAAATTTATTGTTGAGAAAACAACATTTGAAAAACAACAAAATTAATTTTATTCTTCTGACTAAATACACGCTCTCTGTCTGTGTTGGGTCGAAACGGCATAATATATGTTGTTCACGGTAAAATGAGCACTTTTGAAAGCCCTGCATGAGACCTACTTCTATACACTTTGTATATTCTTTCATTGTACGTAAAATTAACATTGCCATGGGCCTCGTCACTTTATTCATGCGTCGGTCAAGTGAAACTGTGAAATTATTATAAAAGTAAATATTTACAAATGTTCTTAATTTTACATTTTGATGCACTAAAAAAACAGCGCAAAAAATAATTTAAGTAATCACAAATGGTAACCTAACACTTTTTATTCGACGTTAAGATAGGGAACTATTTTCCATCCATCCTTACCAACTTTACTAAGCGCATGTCACTCAGTACTCCCGTTAAAATACATGCGGGCAGGGCAGCGGTTTTTTTGTAAGGCTGATTTCAAAAGTGCTCACTTTATCGGGAATAACCTTTAAACAATATTGAACGCCTTAAGATCACATCCGGTCATAAGGACGCATTTCTACGGCGATGAATATCACAAAACAAGGCTCGCATGTGTTCTGTTTCCTCAGAATTTTAAGCAATGACTGTAGGCTTTTAGCACAGTAACCCGATCAGTATTGTCGCGATAGTTTAAAACTCTGTTTTACAGAACAATAAACATCTTAAACATAGGGCTACTTAAGCTGGACCCGTAACCATCCGTCGCATCCGTCAGTCGCCCGTCCGTCAGGCGGTCACGTGATCTTCAACCATCCGCAGGGCAACCTTTTTTTCCCCATCCGTCAATCCGTCAAATATTCCTCAAACTTTTAACTTTTGACGTACCGGCGGATTGGCCACCGCCTTCTGAAGACATTCCGTAGATGCGAATAGGCACTTTGAAATAAAGTGCAAGGTGGTGGATTTGTGAATGTTATCTTTGCTGGTAAATTAAGGAATTTAAAATGTACACAATAATTCAATATAAATTCTTCTCGCGTTAAAAAAAATATATTTCCCTAAAATTGTTCTCTCTTGAAAATGTATTTCCAACTAAAATATTCCTCCTACTAAAGAAAGATCACGGTGTTATGTTGTCACACTGAAATTGTGTCGTACAGAAGGATTGATGGATGACGGATTGTTGCGAATCGCTTTCAACTGACGGACGAAAATACAGACGGATGAAGTTGACATTTCTCAACGACCATATTTATGATTAAATAACCAAATTATTACTGGACAACAAGATATCGACTTTATTTTCCGCCTTAAAAAAAAATAATTTACGTTAAAATATTTCGTAGTTTTGATGGGACGAAGTCTAATAACTCAGCCCCTTATGATCAGGAAGTGAGCGTCACGAAATGTTGCCTTCGGTTCCGTGGCAATTACTCGTTGAGAATGAGCAGTACGTTAAATTTAAATGTACGATAGTATAGGTCGGTCCTTTGGCTTCATGCTTCACACACAAACGTGTCGTTCTGACGTCATCAGGCCGCGGTGGGAGCCGCGCTGCGAAACCTCCGATTTCAGGAACGCGGTCTTTTAGTTTGCTTATGACAACTGTAGCGACAGAACGGCTCATTCGATTGGAGACATTCTCGTTTCAGTTTGTACGTAAAAAAAAATAGTAACTGAAAACACAACCAATAATCATAAATAATAAACACACGCGGTGACTTTCTAACCATCAATCCTTTTCTTTGCAGATTAAAAACTGAAATAATAAAAAAAATTGCGAGTTAGGAGAAAAGGACACTAATAATATCAACAACATGAATAGTACTCGACAATACAAGTCTAAAGCTGAAAGGATGACTCAGCTACCACAATCCATTTCGGAGTTATATGAAGAAGTTTACAGTTCTACGCAGCAGTGAAATGCTGATGTGGCAACAGCGTCATCGTCACATGCCACATCACGTGACTAGACTAAGGCTAAACAACAACGACACAGGGGGTCCCGGTGGCTGAGCGATTAGCACGCTCGCCTCCCACCAAGGCGAGCCGGGCCCAATCCCCGGCCGGAGAATCACGCCGGACGATGCCGTTGGTCGGCGGGTCTTCTCGGGGATCTCCTGTTTCCCCCGCCCTCCAATTCCGGCGCCGCTCCATATTCATTTCAATCACCCTCATCGGCTCTCAAGACCTCGCTGTTAAGAGCCGCCCAAATCTCTTCGCCCACTCACAACGACATAATCAGCGCAAAACATAGACGTCACGTAAAAATACCGAAGGCCATGTAGACGACACAGCCCATCCCATTGTTTTATATTTGAGTAGACACAGGTGTTTACAATGATACCAAAATGACAACTAGGGCAGCGTTCCAGAACGTCTCTCTGCGAGTAAAATTTCCTCTTTGGCTAATCCAAAACACTTTTGAGTAAATGTTTTACTCGCTCTTCGCAGTGTCACAAAACTAAAGAGTAATTACTCACAGCAACTTGCCAGAGTACGACTTTTACATGCGCTATTTTGGCGAGAAACCAAGTGTAAACTGAAAATTGTGGGATGTTTTGTTTACATAATTAAACTGAAAGGTAATGTGGACATTCGGGTTACAGACGCACACAATAAATTATAAATTAGGAGTGAAAAAATTCGAATTTTTATTTATAATTTATCTTGTATAAAGGTTGTATTTTTGACGTAATATTTCTGATTAACGTAAAGTAAGTAAAGTTGTTTATGTACGTACAGTATATTACTTATTTTTTGAAAAGAAACCATTTGGTATACGCTATGAATAATGTTGAAATTTACATTGGTTGCACTGCATGCTAATTATGTCATGTTCATTCCAAAATCACTTTTACTTTTGCTTTCCTCAATTGTTACTCTCTGTTACTTTACTCTCGGGGTAATGTTTTGGATCGCCATCTAAGGAAGAAATTTTTCAGTTGTAAACCCACAGTAAAAATACGTTCCGTGAAAACATGTGTAGTATTAAATTGAAGTGCGTGTACATGTTTAAATATTCGCGAAAATTCCCGGGCCCTAGCCGTTTATTTCCCAGTCCCCAACTGCACACGTGATTTTGACATTTTTTGCCGGCATTTCCACGAACTACTGTACAGGGGACATGACGTAGAATACGAAAATCACGTCTACCTCATATTCAGCCTGCAGTCCGAGTCGCCGACAGAACCGAGTGCACGTCCGATCACATTTCTGCCTTTAACTCGTCGACTGCGGAGACGCTGTCCAAGAACCACTGGTCGAATTCGCGCACCTCCAACATGACGACCTACTTTCACGTATAACTGTGTGCGAACTAGATCAAACAGTTCGTCGACGACGTATGTATAAATAATAACACGCGAGTGCGATCACGTGGCGCTGCTCCCACACGCACAACCGGTCAGCCCGAGGATCGGTTACACACTGTTGACGAGTTTTGTTGACGGACTCAGCTGCCTTCCCCTCCACCCGCCCCTCTTTATACCTTCTATTCCTCCCTACCCCCCCCCCCCCCCATCATGACGACAAGCAAACAGCTAATATCCTGGCGGCCTGGACAGTGAGGCTAGGAGGGGATGGAGAATGACAGATGGCGGGGAACACACCATTCACAAGTGTTTGTCTAGGGCGAAGGATGCCTTAACCCAACTTGACAGGCGAATGTATGTATTCTATACTCTATTCATGGTATCTTCAAACTTCCTGAGGAGCCGCGGTGGCTGAGCGGCTAGCCTGCTCGCCTCCCAGCAAGGGGAAACGGGTTCAATCCCCCGGCCGGGCCACTCCCGCATTTTCGCAAGTGGGAATCGTGACAGTCGGCGGGTTTTCTCAGGGATATCGCCGTTTCCCCCGCCCTTGCATTCGGGCGCTGCTCCATACCCACCTCGTTTTACCCTCATCAGCTCTCAACACCTCGATTAGTTAAGAGCCGCCCAAATCTCTCTACTCAATTCAAACTTTCTGAATAAATTGTCTGAAAGTATATGAAATTTTTGGTTGTTTCCTGAGCATTTTATATTTTCTTAAACATTAATGTGCTTTCTTTCTTTCGTTAAGTGTGACTTTCACTTATATTGTATCTACAAATGGTATTATTGATTTCATAGACAATACGAACCGAAAACTCGGTGACGGCTAGTAAAAAATAGTTTTCAAGAAAAAATTATTAAACTGAGTTATTTTTACATTATTTGTGAAACAACGTTCCTACAAAGAGTCATTGAGATTTCTGAATGTCGTCTAGCACAAGGTTTATCCTTGGCGATCTTCAGACATGTCGAGAGCCCAGGGTGCCGTCACCAGGACCTCATGTGAACAAGTGCCAACATTCCGACCGTCCCGAGTCCATTTATCTCCAACAACTCAGTAGTTGGCAAACTAATAAGAAAATATTGAATCATATTCTCTCTCTTAAACAGCTTAAAACTCCTCATCCATCCAAAACCAGAATAAGCTGAAAGCACAGGGGAAAACCTGGGATACTTTGCCACATTAATCCTTTTAAACGCCCAGTGAAACAAGAATTTCTTTGTTTCATTCTACATTGTAGATAATTTCTGATATAGAACTTTCAGATTTATTACAGGTACCATTTCATTTTTAAAACCTGTTTATTTTTCTCTCATTTTTTCTTAATACAATTTGGGCGGTGTTAAAGTTACATAAAAGTTGTGTCGCAACATGATATAAAGTTGCTCATACGAGCATAATAAAAACTTCTGACATTTACATTATATATATATATATATATATATATATATATATATATATATATATATTATATATATATATATCTGTGTGGGGGGAGGGGGGGGGCGCGCTTCTCTCAAATATATTTATGGCAAAATAAATACTTTATATAGAATGTCTCAGCTTTCACCTACCATTGTGAAACATTTGTAGTATGTTCAAATAGAGACAATATTTATCGACGTTACGTAAAACCGAAAGATACATGTCTGCCATTTGTGACAACACAGCTGCCCTTACACGGTCGATGTTCTCCTGTGTCCACACAGATTTTACACTACCACCCGGTTTCTTGTCTGCAACAGACGCTGTAGCGCGACACTTGCTCACCCAGTTCGTCATGGGGTGATGTTCGGGCACCCTCCCATGTCTTCCAATATTTAAATGTTTCCTAAACAATCGCTGTGTGATGACAACAGAATCGTTGTGTTTGGCATACTCTTCCACTGCGAACGCGCGGTGTTACAGGCGACCACCGCTCCACGCTGACTGACAATGACAATGTCATCACCCGCCGGACAGGTCTGGCAGTGTCACGCCATCCCCACCCTAGGGACACACGAGCACGAGGCGAGTCAAATTGGTAGGTGAACGCTGGGACATTCTGTACTTTACTACAAGTGCAGCGGGCAGTATGGTGCATGGATGCCTTTAGAAGAAGTTGAAGTTTTGTACACTGGTATGTGAACCTCGCTATCCTTTCCCCGAGTGTGGACCGTCAACGCCGGCAAATGGGCGTGCCGATCAGCTGGTTCCACAAGCCGGGTAGCCTGCCGTCCTCATACACGTCAGTATACATACTGCGGGGCGCCAAGAGCGTCGCTGCTAGCGCTGGCCGACAGGGTGACCACGTGATCTGTGATGTCGCTGCTCCCTGATTCGTCCCCTTCCCCAAGTGTCAGCGGAGTTGCATGATGTGCATAACGAAGACCAGAAGATAAAATTAAAAAACTGTTTTATGGTTCTTGCGCATGTGTAGATTCAAATGAAGACATCACATTAACTATTAATCCCCGGCAGAGAGCAGGTGTAGAAATTTGCTTTATAAATGGCCAGGCTGGACCGTCTCTGGGTATTCGGCTCCCGCCTACGTCATCATAATAAAATAACTATTGTATTAAGGGACACTTCTGGTCACAAATAAATATGGGCATTTTGCATGCCATATCTTTTGATAGGTTTTAAGAATAAAAATTACTGTAGGCATAATGGCCTGATTGTATGTTTTCTTGTAGTAAAAATATTAAGTAAAATACACAATGTGTAATGTGCCTTAAAAAGTAAGTGGCTTGTAAATATCTAACTCCTTAAAATATTTAATTATGCTCTTGTGAGCAATATTTTTATACGTGTTTTCTAATATCAAATTTAAGGCGCTATATTTTATATAAATGTATTCATGCTGCTGAAATGAGGCATAGTTTAAAAAAGAATGGCTTTCTAAAGGAGAAAATATATTTTTCTGTGTAAATATATATTTTTTATATTATGATTAAAAATAATTTTATCAGAGACATGTTTCAGGTTTTCAATTGGTGTGTAAAAATATTTCCTTTGGCAAAGTATCCCAGAGTATCCTCTGCCGATAATTGATATAGTCGAGGTGTTTTTCATTATGTTAAAGAGAGATTTTTTTAATACAAATTTTTCTTACTATTTGTCAACTACGAGGTGGTTGGTGGTAAGTGGACTGGGAACGGTCGAGGTGTTAGCACCTTCACTCACTGGTTGCTGGTAATGATACTCTGAGGGCTAAAAATTTATCATCAAATTACCCTCAATTTCTATTGAATTCAGTTCATTGAATGCTATATAACGTAAAAAAAAAAAAAGTCATAACCACGACCATTTTCTCTTTCAAGTTCTGTCTCTGTTTTGACTTACTTGTTCACAGGTCGTTCGTTACACATCCGAGCGATCTTGTGTAACAGAATATTTGTAAGTCCCCTTCGGGTATGTTAAGCAGGCTGCCCCCTCCCAAGTCACAGGCGCGTACCGCGGAGTGGGCATGGCTAGCTGCTGCAGGGACACGTGGCGTTGGAGAAAAAAGCATACAACACACCAATAATAGATTTATGAGCTCAGTTTTGTCCGAATATATTCGAACACATTTTATGTAATGCAGTTAAAGTAAATAAGTGGTGAAAACCTTCGGAATTATGAACTAGCCTGTAGCAAAACTGAGAAAGAAATAGTCAATGATAAATTTGAACAGACTACACCGGACCACTGGAAATACTGCTTCCAAATCATGCATAATTGTAAATATGAAAGGAAGTGTTACGTCTTAAATCCCCTTGCCAACACACACGAGATCTTTGGAAATATTAAGTGATAATCACTAAAAACATTAAATAATACATTATATGGAATAATGTTTTCAGAGAGACCATGTGAAACGTATCGGAATCAATGGGCTGTAGTCTAGACGCCACAGTTCAATGAATACTCAATCAACTACTGTATATTCACTGCTTGTTTCTCTAGTAAGTGGCCAATATTACTCCAAAACATGCAGCACGTGATACCAAACGTCTTTCCTCGCAAGTTTCGTATTTACTTCGCACATTCCTGAGAGAGAGTCTAGTTAACTGTAATCCAATACACAGCTGGATTAGGTCTATAGTGTGTAAAGTTTAGCTTGTCCTCAAAATGATCCGCGCAGTTTTCCTGATCCATGCGATGATACTGCGGAAATTTGCCTAAACACTTTTGTCCCATTCACAAAGTAAAAGCTTATTTACATGCATGATGATGATTACCAGACATGTCTTAACCAAATTTAGTTTCCAGGAAATAAGTATTGATTATTAAAGTGTTAAAGGACGAAATTGCTACAGTTTTAGCTGTATTAGCTTAAAATATTCGCCTTTAAAAACAATAGCATAAATAGAATACATGCAGCGAGCTACTTGATATGTTTTGAAGGAAAATATTCGCATTAAATAGATGTCATAATTATTACATTAACCATTCGCATTAAAGTGAGCACTTCTTGATGTCTGTCGCATTGAATGTATGGACGTATGCAGCCAAATGGCAATAAAGATTACGTATTAAGTCGTAACTGAGTTCTTATTTTCCATTATACACGAACTGAAATATACATAAAATGGCTTGCATGTTTCATGTCTGTGTTATAGCGCCATTACGAAAAGTGTAAAGAGCTCACTTTGGCGCGAACAGCCTATAGTGCCGTTACATCTAAGCTGGGCAGTTTTAACATGACGTGTTTTGTCATTATGTGGTTTCTCAACCAACTGCCTCCATTGGCAATTCGTGTTAGTAATTGGTAAGTAATCTAATTTGAAACACTTGGTGGCTGGCAGACACCACACTGACCAGTCTCCTAACTGATTGGTGGATACATGTGTAAGTGCGCTTTCTAGCAATTGGCTTCTCAATGTTTCACGCCATGTTATGCGAATGCTAGCCACTGTGGCGTACACAACAACAATTTGTTTAGTAATATGTCACATTGTAATCACAAATATAATTCGCAAACATTCTATATGTATCTTTATAAATCTTTGCCTGTCCCACAACTACAAAATAAGCAAAACATATCCCAATTTTAAACCTGCCTTCTCTTGGACTGTCTTACACACGAAACAGTCACACATATAAACATTTACTAAATAAATGTTTCATTTAAGGATTACCGTTCTTGCGGGATATAGTATTGCAGTTTCTTAGTTTAATTCCTAATTGGTTGGCCAAAAACCGAAAGTTTAACCGTCGGACGAGCGTATTCAGTGCCTGTAATAAATAGACAAAAATATAGAGAATTGAATTTTTTTATAACACATCTACCAATATCTGACTTAGAAGTCCCCGCACTTTGACATCATACCTGCCAGAACCGGACAGGTTATAGTGGCGTAAATGGTTGGGGAAGTGGAAGTACGTTTTAAAGATTATTAATATGACATGCAGTTAAATGAAACGTTACTGAGCCAGAGTTCCAAAAAGGCGTACAGGAAGGTCCATCTCCCCGGCCGTTGGTCGGCGGGTTTTCTCGGGGATATCCCGTTTCCCCAGCCCTTTCATTCCAGCGCTGCTCCACACGCACCTCAATCGCCCTCATCAGCTCTCAAGACTTCGATGTTAAGAGCCGTCCAAATCTCTTCACTCAGGAAGGTCCAACCTGATTCACTCAAGCGCCATTTCGCAGTGGTTGTTTAGCAATATTTAATGATTTATCACAAAATTTGTCCTACTTTCTAACTCTTTCGTCTCCGTTTATTAGGTTTGGTAGTGCAAGTTAGAAAAGGAATAAATTCATAATAAGAATTTAATTTGTAATGTTGTGAGTAGTATATAGAAATGGCTTTTGCGCAAAGGAATGGGGGATAGGAGCGGAGGAATGGCCTGCCGCCATGTTGTAAATTCCAGTTTTTCCCTTTTTGCCCTCAAAATTTCCCTTTTTCCCACAACAATGACTAAACTTCCCTAATAATTTCGCTTTTTTAGTAACATGCCCCTTCTTACCCTAAAAATCCCATTTTCCCAGGCGGATCCCGAGGAGGCTGAGCGATTAGCACGTTCGTTTCCCACCAAGGCGAACCGAGTTCAATCCCCGACCGGGTTACTGGATTTTTGCAAGTGGGAATCGGGCCGAAACATGCCGTTGGTCAGCGGGTATTCTCGGGGATCTCTCGTTTTCACCGCCCCATCATTCAGGCGCCGCTCCATATTCGCTTTAATAACTTCCATCGGCTCTCAAGACATCGTTGTTAAAAGCCGCCCAAATCTCTTCTCTCACTCACAGTAGTAGGGGCAGGGCAGTTTCACTTCACCTTCGCCCTTATCGACATAGGCATACGTAGTGTCATAAGGTTTAACTTGGGGAGAGAGTGTCGGAGGCGAGCTTGGTATAGGGAATTTTGCAAGGAATTTGGCTGCATCGCACTTATGGACAATCGTCTAAACAGTGACGCTAGGTTCGGTCATTTTTGGAGTTAGGGTTATCATAATTTTTAAGAAAATTAATGAGTTTTAATTAAATACAACGCATCGTCTACATTACAACCAAATGCATTTTTTTACTTATGCCCTTTCTGACTATGTCATTTTTTAGTTAAGCCCTTTTTATAAATGTGCTCATAATTTCCGAACGTTTATGCTAAATGGATCAAATTCATAACAAGGACACCATATCCGATATCCATAAAGGTGGTAAGGCCATTTCGGCCCTAAGACATTTCAGACGTAGTCCCATAAGATTAACCTTGCACTACAAATTGCTGAAATTGCTGCGCATACCAATTCAACTTGCTCCACAATTAGCACCACATAACACCACATGCACTCCACAATCTGATCCACCCCTTCACCTATGGAAGGTTTCACTTCACTTTGGTCAATCGTAGTCCCATAATATTAACCTATCACCACAAATTGCTGAAATTGCTGTGCATACCAATTCACCTTGCTCCACAATTAGCACCACATTAGCACCACAAACAGCACCAATTGCTCCACCCCTTCACGAATGGGGGGATTTCACTTCACTTTAGACCCATAAAATTAACCTGGTGGGATCTTCACTTCACTTAGCTCCTCAATCTGCTCTTCAGTTAGCTCCTCAGGCTGCTCCTCAGTTAGCTCCACAATATGTTCCACCCTTTACCTACATGGGGTTTCACTTCGCTTTTTTTAACTTTAACCTTGAACTTTCAGGCGTAGACCCATAAGATTAACCTAGCACCACAAATCGCTGCACATACCAACCCACCTGTTCCACAATTAACACCACATTAGCACCACGAACATAACCACATCCTAAGCAAACACCACAAACAGCACCACATTCTAAGACAGCACCACAAACAGCAACACATACTAAGCCAACACCACAGACAGTACCACATGCTCCACCCCTTCGCCTACATGGGGTTTCACTTCACTTTAGTCCCATAAGATTAACCTGGGGGGATTTTCACTTCACTTAGCTCCGCAATCTGCTCCGTGCTGCTCAGCAACTGCTCCACCCCTTCACGTACGGGGGATTTCACTTCACTTTATGCAACTGTAGTCCCATTAGATTAACCTAGGGGCGAAATCGTTGTGCATACCAATTCACCTTGCTCACATTCGCTCCACAATTTGCTCGACAATCTGATCCACCCTTTCACCTACGAGGCATTTCACTTCACTTTACTCAATTGTAGTCCCATAAGATTATCCTAGTTCCGCAATCTTCAATGTGCTCCGCACTCGACTCTGTATGCTCCAACCCATTCCCCTACCTGATCTGTGTTATGATTACTTCTGGAATTAATTGGGTTCCTGCTGCAAGATTCTAGGCTTTATTCTCCTCCAGTTATTTATTCTGAATACCTGGTACACTACCAACCCTCTCCCCTACCTTCAACCCCTTCACGCATCATCATCCTCTCCTCAGATATGGTTAACACCATCCCCACACCTTCCCCATACACTCCTTCCCAGCGAGGTAGGCTGTGTTCAGTTCCACACTGGCTTGTTAGGCAGCACTGCTGGCATTATCATAGGCCATCAGCCTAGTTGTAGAGTTAACCACCAGGAGCGCTTATGTGTCTTGATGCTGCTATTGTCTGCTAGGTAGCGTGTAAGTTCGACGAATTGATTACATTGAGATCACATGGAACGCATCATTTACCTTTCAACAAGTCATTTAAGTCCTAAAGACTTTCTAGCAAGGACAATTTTGAGTTAAGCACTTTTATAAATATAGACATAATTTCTGAACTGTTGATTCTATAGGGATCAATTTCATAACATAGACACCATACCTGATATCCATCATGGTGGTCAGAGCATTTAAGCCCTAAAACATTTCTACCAAGGAAAATTAGGCATTGAAACCCTTTTAATAGATGTACTCATAATTTCCGAAACATTGGTGCCATAGGGATCAAATTCATAACATAAACACAATACCTGACATACATCATAATGGTAAGGTAATTTAGTCCCTAAACACTTTCCGACAAAATTGTAATATGAGTTAAGCCCTTTTATAAACATACTCATAATTTTCGAACCAATGATGATATGATCATCAAATTCATAACATAGACATCATTCCCGATATCCAGAATAATGGTTGTCTGGGGCGATGTCTACATTATTTAATTGGAAACTATATATTAAATAGCTTGAAAATAACAGCCAACTATGTTTATAATTGCACCTAAGGTATACTTGACCCCTCGATCCTTTTTGTCATATGGAGTTATGCCTATATTACGAAATAGTTGTATCTTAAATGGTTCCGAAACTACAAACAATCATGCTTATTAGTACACTGAATATATACTTGATCCCTTCGATCTATTTTGTTGTTAGGGGGAGGCCGATGTCTGTCTTATGAGATTGGCATCTATTATATTTTGAACAGTTAGAAAATAAGAGCAAACTATGCTTATAAGTAGACACAGGGTACACCTGACTCTGTGACCCTTCTCAGCATCATTGGAGATGTCTATGTTACGAATATGGCAACCATATCTTACACAGTTCAAAAATTATTGCTAACTATGCTTATAAGAATACTTATGGTACACTTGAAAATGCAACCCTTCTTGTAATCGAGGGTGATGCCTATGTTATGAATTTGGCAACTATATATCTTATATGGTTCGAAAATTACAGCCAACTATGCTTATAAGTAGAATTAGGGTAACTTGGCTCAGCCAAGATTCTCGCCATTGTGAATAAAGTATCTGTTATGAATTTAGCAACTATATATTATGTGCTTTGTAACTTTCAGCAAACTTTGCTTATAAGGATTCATAGGGTTTAATTTGCCCTGAGACCATTCTCATTGGTGTAAATGATGTCTATGTTATGAATTTAGCAACTATGTCTTATGAGGTTCAGAAATTACAGCCAACTATGCTTATAAGATGACATTGGGTATACTTGATCCTGAAACGCTTCTCTTCTTCAAAAGTGATACCTATTTTATGAATTTGACAACTATATCTTACATGATTTAGAAATTACAACCAACTATGCTTATAAGTATACATATGATATACTGGGCCCTGCAACCTATCTTATATATTGGGGTGAGGCCTTTGTTATGCATTTGACCATTATACATTATCATGGTTCAGAAATTACAGCCAACTATGCTAATAAGTAGACACAGGTAACATACTTGGCCCTGCGACCAATCTCATTCATGGATGATTCCTGCATTATGAATTACAAAAACATTATGTTACACAGTTAGGAAATTACACCCATCTATTCTTATAAGTAGATGTAAGGAATACTTGACCCTGCAACCTTTCTTGTCGATGTAAATGTTTCCTATATTATATATTTAGCAACCTTATCATACAAAGTTCATAAATTACACCCAACTATGCTTATAAGACATAGGGTACATGTGGCAGTGCGACTCTTCTCATCATTGGGTGTGATACCTGTGTTATGAATTTCACAATTATATCTTATATGGTTCAGAAATTACAGCCAAATGTTCTTATAAGTAGCCATAAGGTATACCAGACCCTACCACCCTTTTCTTCTTCAAGGATAATGACTATGTTATGAATTTGGCAAATATACCATACATGATTCGGAAATTTCAGCCAACTATACATAAGTAGATGTAAGGCATACTTGGCTCTGCGAACCTTTACATCATTGGTGGTGGTACCTGTGTTATGAATTTGACAATTATATCTTACACAGTTCCGAAATTAGAGACATATATACTTATAAGTTGATGTAGGGTATACTTGACACTGTGACACTTCTCATCGTCTTGAGTAATACTTATGTTATGAATTTGGCAACTATTTCAATCAAGATTCGGAAATTACAGCCAACTATACTTGTAAATATATGTAAGGCATACTTGGCCCTGCGACCCTTCTCATCATCAGGGGTTATACCTGTGTTATGAATTTCACAATTATATCTTACATGCTTCGAAAATTACAGCCAACTATATTTATAAGTAGATGTAAGGCATATTTGGCCCTGCGACCCTTCTCAGCATTGGGGGTGATGCCTGTGTTATGAATTTGACAACTATATCTTACACAGTTCAGAAATTAAAGCCATTTTTGCTTATGAGTTGATGTAGAGTATACTTGACCCTGTGACCCTTCTCTTCATATTGGGTAATGCCAGTATTATTAATTTGACAACTATATCTTTCACAGTTTGGAAAATACAGCTATATATGCTTACAAGTAGATATAGGGTATACTTGATCCTGCGACCCTTCTTGTCGTCTTGGGTAAGGTCTATGTTATGAATTTTTCAATTATATCATACATGCCTCGAAAATTTCAGCCAACTATACTTATAAGTAGACATAAGGCATGCTTGGCCCTTTGATCCTTCTCATAATTGGGGTTGTTGCCTGTGTTATGAATTTGACTACTAAATCTTACATGGTTCGGATATCTAGAGCCAACTATGCTTAAAAGTAGACATAGGGTATATGTGGCACTGTTACCCTTCTCATTAATGATGCCTATATTACAAATTTGGTAACTATAACTTATGTGGTTCGGAACTTACATTCAACTATGTTTATAAGTACACATAGGGTATATTGACCTTGCGGCCCTTCTCTTCTTCATGGATGATGTCTATGTTTTTAATTTAGGAAGTAAGTCTTATGTGGTTAGAGAATTACAGTGAACTATGCTTATACTAAGCCATAGGATATACTTGACCCTGCATCTGTTCTCATCATCAGCAGTAATGCCTATGTTATGAATTTGGCAACTATAACTTATGTGGTTCGGAACTTATAGCCATCTATGTTTATATGTATACATAGTGTATAATTGGCCCTGCGACCCTTCTCTTTTTAGTTGATGATGTCTATGTTATGTATTTAGCAACTAAATGTTATATGGTTCGAAAATTACACTGAACTATGCTTTTATGCAGATGTAAGGTCTATTTGGCCCACGTGTTCTTTCTCGTTTACAGTGTGTTACTCCTATGTTGTGAATTAGGCAACTATAATTTAAACAGTTCGGAAATTACAGTCAACTATGCATATATGTGCGCTTAGGTCTGGTGAGCGTGTAAGCAGATGCCTGTATTCGGCACCACATTACAATACTAAGTCGATGGATCCCAAAAGGAATGAAAGACCATTAGACTCGGCACCCACTGTGCCTCTAGTTGAAAGGGTCCCATCACCCTGACACATAATTCACAGAACAAGAGTTTGGGATCCAAGATGGCCGCCACAGGCATGAAGGGAAATGTGGCATTTTTGGGGGAAAACTGTAAAAATGGGAAACGTTTCCAGTATGACTTCAACAAATATAGCTGTTGGCTAGTCCCCTTGTCCCCAGCACTAAGCCACTCCTATGCCTCTTTTACTCTTAATTCATTATAGTGTTCGAATCTTTACTTGAAGGCATGCATTAAAAAACTGTACTTAGTGGTTACTACATTAGAAATATAAATATATACAGCTATTTGACATTCCCATT
Source organism: Dryococelus australis (assembly GCA_029891345.1). NCBI lineage: Eukaryota > Metazoa > Arthropoda > Insecta > Phasmatodea > Phasmatidae > Dryococelus > Dryococelus australis. The sequence continues at coordinate 136,120,202 of CM056999.1, forward strand.
ACTTTCACTGACTCCACATTGGTTGAACAATTTCTGAGAAATGCTATCTAAGCATACTATTTGAGATAGTGCTGTCTTCCAAAATGTCTGACAATATAGACTTTCCTAGTTAATACCATAACTATGTAAGGATTTTATTTTGCAGCGTAGAAACTAGCCCGGTTAAATAGGATGTGGCTTTTCATGCAGACAGCATCTAGTTGCGACATTCTTGATGTGCGCAAACAGTAATTACATCTGCAGCATTCACCGATTGTTTCATTTATGTTTAGTGGCTTTATTTATTGATGATTAATTTATAGGCATATATACTGCTAAAGTGAAATATTCGGTTTTCCCAAATGTGTATGACAGCAAGAAATCCATTTCTATGTATCGATAATAATAGACAAATATTATATCTACTTAATGTCTCACATACAATAGGGTTAAAATTAATTATTAACATAGCAGTTATGCATTTCTCTTTTACAGTTATCTGTAATTATAGACATTTCACATGTGTTTACTGTTTCATTGTTTGAAGCATTGAATGTCGCAAATATACCTCGAGACAAACTATATTGCACAATACTGTAACTCAGCTCGCCTTTATGATTGGTATTCTTTCCGCTAAGCACTACCTGGTTGCACGACTCGCGAACTTTCAGTGTGGAACTAATGTGAGATAATTCTGCTAAAATATTACAGGACAAACTATGTTGCTCAGCACTGTCGCTTAGCATGCCTTTGCAAATGGTTTTCTTTCCACTATCTGTTTGCACGACTCACAAACATTCAGTGCGGAGCGCATTGGTGAAATTCCACACAAATGTTTTGGTCAAGCAGTATTGCACAACATTGTAGCTCAGCTCGCCTTTATAATTGGTTATTTATTCCACTAAGTGTTACCTGTTTGCGTGTGAGACACGGACTTCCAGTGTGGAGTTTATGTGAGATATTTGGTTCTCGCATTAACTTCATAAATCCCAGTACGAATTGCTTCATACAATTAATTGTGTTATATTCTCTTGGAGAAGGCGATGTCAGAATGATGTTCCAATAGAAGCTATATAGGTTCTTGGCACAGTTAAAATGCTAAATGATTGGCCGGAGAATTCTGTGATGCTGGTTGCCTAAGAGAAAATGGTACACATTTTGTCTAGAGCTGAAAATTGCCAAAGTGAGCTTTAACTTTAGCAGTCGCTCATTTATTCTGAAGGGAAGTGTACATGTATCCTCACAAACTTGTCATTTGGATTTACAGCACTAATGCACGAAACTATATGCCCAAACCACCCAGTCACACATCAAAACATTTCATTCATTCATTAGAGTTACTCAAGGTCCATCCGTACATCAATCAGTCATCCGTCACTAAACAACTCATTCAGAACATAGACATGGGCAGGGCTGTGCGCCCCCCAAACATGCTGTGCATGGTTTGACATAGATCCCAATAATTTTCTATGTTTCATAATTCACACATCAATCACACAACAGCCCACCCAAGAAAAATCTTAAAAATATGTAAAACTGTTTTAAAAATACACAAAACTACTTAATAATACATAAAGCTACTTAAAAATAAGTAAAAGAAACAAATTTATAAATATTTACATAAACCCGACTAAAATTTTAACAACTTGTGAAGAAAATATAATGAATTTAAATGGATATTAAGGGAAAAACAGTTAAACTGTTTAAGCAATTCGCGAATAACATTTAAGCAAATACTGGTCAAGTTCTACTGATTTTTAACAAATGGCGAAGAAATTTTAAGCAAATTTTATAAATTTTGGGCACTTACCAAAAAAGCAGAATGACGTAATGAAACAAGTTAAATTAATTTATTGAAATCCCAATAGAAATTCTAAAAGTCGAAGAAATTCCGAAAAAAGAATTTCATTGTATGCAGCAAACTAATTAAAAATACTCCTGGTAAACAATCTCGACAACTGTACAATAATTTTTAAATTAATAATGTGATAATTAAATACGATTCGTTAAACCAACATAAAAGTTATCAAAACATTAATATGATATCAAACAGTATTAAAAAGCCCTAAATATTAATACGATTTACTTACATAAACTCTAGTAGCAAAGCTGCTATTTGTTGAAGGAAGCCCAAGCGAAGCCAGGCGAGTGAAACTGGCAAGAGCTGCGGGTGGCTGCCCGCCCAGGCTGGTGCTCTTCTAACCCTGTCCCGGGTTAGCCGCGGGTGGCTGCTCGCCCAGACTGGGCTGGTGACCGGCTAACCCTGTCCTGGTAGGCCAGCAGGGATGCAGCAGGTGGGAGGGGTGAGAATTCAGTCGAGCAGTGGCGAGCAGGAGTGCTCCGAACTCCTTGGTGGCTGGATGAACAATGGCGAGCAGCGCTCTTGAGCATGTATATATAAGCTGACCCCACTCTCCCCAGGGAACCTATTCAAACAAGGCAAATAGTCAGATTTGATAATAAAACATAATTTTACTAAAGTAAATATGATTTCCTTAATGAGTTAAACAATTTTAATGTGAAATTGAAAACTAACACATTTTCTCAATTTTCTTGTTTACAATTGTATTTAGTTGATACTGCAATGTGAAATATGCATATTATTTGGTATTAGTGAATGCATTTAATTTGAATTTTCGCACGGATTTCTTTTGCAATACGATTCCGGAAAGTAATAGACTTTGTAATGCATTATGTACAGTTTGAAATATCAATTAACCATAATTTTTATTTAATTATATACAATGTAATTATATAATTACTTATCAAGCATTGCATACATTACTGTCCCATCTATTATTGAGTATTGTTTATAAGGATACTGAATTATATTACCCATGTCTTACCCGGGAATCAAACCCAGCTTATATTAACCTTGTCTTACCAGGGAATAGAACCCAGCTTATATTAACCATGAATTACCTGGGATTCGAAACCAGGGTTGGAAAAGTAACTCAACTCTTTTTATGTACTTGTGTTGGAAAATTATTTAATAAAATTATTACGTGCATGTTTGAGCTGTTTTTAATGGAGTTGGGCTGAGTCGATGTGAGAGGAAAGGAGGGACGAGCAGGGGAATGCTTTCAATGGGTGTTGTTGTTAGCCCTACCAAAGGTTTTGTAAGCTATCGGTACAGTGGGGAAGACAGTGCTGGGAAATGGAGGGATTCTCCATCTAACTGTATAATGTTGCTTGAAAGCCACCCCCATGCTCTGTTCGCTAAAACACATCTTGTAATAAAATGTGAACCTCAGGATTCACTCTGAAACCTTTGGTAGAATTTGTATTTTAATTACTTTTTTTTAAGGCTTTATGTAGAAGCCCATTTCATTTTTGTCTGTAGAATTGATATACAGTGCTTGAGTCTTCTTGTTAAGGATAGAATGACATTTTTTTAAGACTGCTATTCGTTCAGGCGTGAATGCACCTTAGTATTTTTCTTGAAATTGCGATTCACTATATTTCACTATTAACTGCTTAAGACACAAGTTTGTGTTGGTAATGAGGTGTTTTATAATTAAGAACTATCTGTTTAGTGGTTACTCTCATAGTTTATATGATTTTTTTAAATAGTAGCTGTTGTTTTTTTTTTTCCACCAGTGGTTAACCGTCAATTATTTGCATATGATATTAGATTTTTCATCAGAACCATGCCCTTTTTAGAAAGTTTAAGACTTTTTCTCTCTTTATTAACCAGAGTAATAATTTTTCAGATTAATCAGAGTAATAATTTGTACATCTACGATTTTTCTTTAAATCAGTTTGTTTCAAATACACACTAAACGACCAATCATTTCATTATTACACAGGTATAGGAGGTTTCATAACACACAAATCAGTTCATTTAAACATAGATTGCTTCAAAATACACCTAATATTTCACAAAATACACTATGTCTCACAATATATACACAAACAGTCATTTTAACACAGATTGTTTCAAAATACACAACAAATTTAAGAGGTATAGGATGCTTCAAAATATAAACAAGTTTTTTTAAGAAACAAACATAGTTAGCAAAACTTACACAAGGTATTTCAAAAAGTACAAATATTTTAACACAAGATATAAGCTATTTGCAACTTCAGTAAACAAAGTTTTCAGACATTTTCATAGCATTGGATCCAAATTCCTTTCTCGAAGTCTAATTTCGAGGAGAGAACATTTCTTACACCCTTGTTTTATCCTGTATGTTCGAATAGACACTTCTTTACATTCAGGGGAGTATAACACAACACTTTCAACTAAGTCTGTGCATGTCTCGACCTAATGTGGATGTATGTCTTCAATACTAGAAGGCAGTGGCGTTGTTGCAGTCATATAAAACACTGGACATTTGGTTGCATCACTGCATTGAATTAATTCATGGCTTTTTTCATCTCCCAGTAGGAAATAAATAACCTTACAATGGAACATACCATCACAAGACTCAGTAAATTCACAGAGAATCCCACTACACCATAATGTATACTAAAAATTAGACTTACCTGGTTTCACGCTAGCCTAATGATTTCCCGGATGAAAGAATGTCATATTACTCATATGTAAACCAATGCTCGAATGAGAACAATTAGTAAAGAACAATGTATATATTTACCTTGAAAAACCCCTCTATCTTTGCAAGTTAAAACATATTTGAGGACTAAAGTTTAATTTTGCTAATTTTATTGCTCTGTGAATGTAACACTTCGATGAAACATGCACAGTATTCGATGCATAACTAAACTTTCTGCTATAATGATATAAAATATGAATATCATTGTCACATTCTTCAAAATATTGAAATGGCAAAACATTATCTGTTGTATAGATCAGATGTTTCAAATTCTGTTCTTCCTGGCAAAATGGCGTTACAATGTGCTCGCCCTTAAGCTTGTGTTTCCTATCTACTCTGTGTGGTCTGCACAAATTCACAAGAAAATTCGAACTGTTGCAGTTAGTTAAACTGGAATCAAAACTACATGGTTTATTGCGTGCAATTTTCTTGGTTAGTTGTGTTAGTTTTAAACATAATTTGCATGTGTGCAGTTTAACTGTATGGTGAGTTTTTATAGAATACGCGAGGTTTGCGATTTGGAGTTACGATTAATTTCTTAGTGTAATAAATCAGTTCGTCTGGTTTAACCTGTATTTCGTTGCATGTTTAGAATATTGGTCTTAAGAGCAGATGAAGGCGAAGTGAAACACATATTTATATTCGTATTTGCGTACTTTTGTTGGGAGGTGATCTTTGTCAGAGAATTGGGGGGGGGGGGGTCTGGAATGATGGTGTTGGAATTCGTTTTATTGTGTTAGCTAGGCATTTTCTTTGTTTGATAACTTCAGTAATGTTTGAAATAGTTTCGTGGAATAAATTCCTTAGTTGCATTATTAAAGTTGGTTTAATGAATTTGTGGTAATCTCACGATTAAAGACTTTTGGTCAATCGGGTTTTAAGTAATTCGTTCGGTAACCTATTTGAACATCTCTTTTCTTTTAAAAATATTTACTTTGCTGAAAACATTTATTTAAATACTCAGTATGCCTCCAGAGAGCGACCTGCATGGCCGTTTAGCCCACTCCCATTATTCGCATATTAGTCACAAGTGTTCCAAACAAATAAATAAATAAAATGTCCTTTATAGCATTCCTACACCGACATCAATACCTATATAAGCAATTACAACCCACTCCTCTGTTCAGTTGGCTCCACAACATTACAGAGGACACATCGGTGCTGCTCTGCCACCTTAACCCTTTCAACATCAATAAAAAGAATTTGATATCAAACAATAAAAATTGTTTTAAAAATTGATTAAACAATTACACTAGTTAATTTGATTAATTAGTCAATTAATTAATCGAGCATTTCTTTAATCGCACTAGCATATCAGTATGCTAATTAGGAAATTATACAAATTGGGTTGCTCCATTCACGCCTCATGCGAAAAGTGAATTGGGAGCCCGCCGCTGGCTCTACTGGCACGTCATCTTTGATTTCATTAAGGAATATTTTTCTTTGTTTTTCTTCTCTCCTTAAAATCTGTTTCAGATGGAATATCAGCAGCCATATCCTCAGATATAAGCTTTGACTATTTGAGAAGTCGCTTCCATTGATCACGAAGTTGTTTTAGTTCTTTAATTAACTGTGAATATTCACTACTTCTACGCCAAGAGTTGCATCTCGGGTTTGTAAAACTTTGTTTCTGAAGTAAATTGCCACGACAGAATTTGCAACTGTAGACATCAAACAACAGTCAAAATATTTGGGGTACTGAACAATTTCCATCAGTTCAGTTTTGGATTCAGCTGAAAAGTTCAAATTTTGACATTTATTTAGTACCCCCTTAATTATGGGCAAGTGTGTGGCCATCTTTCAACGGGTTAAGACCTAAGTCAGGACGCACGTCCAGAAGTTGGACGTAGCATAGGTAGTATATTAGGGTGTTTTAGTTTCTACAGCTTGCTTAATTAATATTGTTTTGTTTCTACGTAGATAAGTGTACTGTAGGCCCCTCCGTATCGTAAGCAGCTGTTTAGGAGCTTAGGTTAACTACCAGCTCGTGCAAAATAGTGTATTACGACCTCTAGTTATTGCTAACTAGAACTGTTATCAAGTGGTTAAACTATCTATCACTTCCAGAGCTAGACAAGCATTTATACCTTTGGATAAGCTTCAAAATGGTGTCGCAAACATCAGTCACCGTAGCCCCAGAGGGATATTGAAGAAACATCTTCCTGGCAAAGATGTCAGGATACTGACATTCTATAGTCAATTCCCCATTGGAAGCGACTTTCTCGGAGCCCTGCTAAATATCTACTTGCAGACCCGTTTCGTATCCTTCCGCCCAATGTACACAAACATTGCCATGTGACTGCCATGCAGCATCTGTCAAACTCAATATTTACATGCCATTGTGTGTGTATATGTGTTCGTATACTTTCGCTACGCTACACCTAAAAATAAACACTGACTTCTACTTTTATACCTGTCAAATGTGTTGTTTACTGTTTACAGCTTTTCAAAGAATTCTGTCTTAGGTCTATTTCAAAAACCATTTCGTACGAATATTCAGTTTAGGCCTATAACATTATTTAGCTCAGCTTTATGACGTTTTAAAGATGCCTGAATTAACGATAGTTCTTACGGTTACGTTTCAGTAACATATTTGTTTTCCACGACATAACACGTTACACATAATGCACGTTAATATTTTGCCGCGACTGTGTTAAACACTAGTTACAACTGCGGGGTAATGAACTGTAGTATTTAACTTTTTGTTATTGATATGCCTTGGGTTATTTCTTTAAAAGGACGACCTCAGTTCGAATAATGAAGGAATAGCCAGTTCAACGAAAAAGCGAAATTTAAATCAAGAACGCAACTCGTGTCTCTCATTTTTTGTTATACAAACTTAAAATATAGCGGTAAACATGCACACAGATAAGCTTACCGTAACTTTTATTCCGCTCATATTTATATGTATTGCTACTTACTGCGTATTAGGTTTATTGAAATTTATTGGGGCTGGGCTTGGATATTGTGTTGATTGGTAGTAAATCACGTTACACGACTGTTTCAAACACACACCAGGGCAAAGGTACGACATTGTGATAAATAGACATGGATGTAAATAAATAACTTTACCATAAAACAGTTCACATTTACAACGTATAAATAGTTAATATCAAATGTTTGAAATCGCGCGCACACAGGGCCAGCGTATCGACCACGACGCACAAAGGCACGCCATTTCACAGACGCAATGATTAACGAAACACACGTCACAGTATATGTATTACTGCCGTGGAAAAACAGATTTATCACAACATCGTAACTTGCCTAGTTAGTTTTAATAAACACAACGTCTACAAACATGATGTGGCAATTTGAAGTATTTTTTGCAGTAAGTATAATTTACGCTTCTTTTGGTAAAACAGCAACACGCCATGTCACGGCTCGCCACGTCTGCTAACTTCACTTTGTTTCTGCCCCGCCATCGTATCTAAATATATTAAAATACGTATTCAAGCATTAAAATCTATTTTCAGTTGTAAATTACAAATTCAAAAATTATTATTTTGCTGTAATAAGTATAAAATATGCTACAATTGAAAATATGTACAATTATTTCCGCATACTAGAGAAGTCAAACTTCCCGAGTGAAAGAGACAAAGACAGAGAGAGCGCCAAGCCTCGCTCAGCAGACAGTTGCTTCAAAGTTGCTCTCGTTCGATAAAACAACACCTTACCATTACAGCCTACTCACGTTATTTTCCGCTGTTATTTTGAACTGTAAAGATGAGATAGGTTGCGATCGGGGCTACCTAAATATTTCAATAGGCACCGTTTAATTTGCAAATAGTATACTAAAAAATGAGGTTAAAATAATATTTTAACTGTGAACTATTTCTTATCGCCCGTTGCCAACACGTCGCTGCTCTCGCGGTTGATAATTCATTATTTAAAAAAAAAAATTAATATTACAAGTTATAGAAGATATTAAGGTAAAGTTTCATTGATTCAGTAATAGAGTACTCTCAAGTTAACCATGTTATTGAAAAAACAGGTTGACATGTTATGCCGGGAGTGTTTTTTCAAAAGTTGATTTTCATGTTGCTTCCAATCGGGAATGGACTATATGTGCTCCCCAAAAACTCACAAACAAGGAACAACTTTTCATCCCATAGCAACATAGGTTCCCAATCTCCTATAGTGACAGTTACCTGAATAGAATTCTTCAAGCTATCTATCACTCTGACCATCTACGCATTTCCTTGAAATGAAATTAATGTTCTATACCTTTCACTTCAATCAAAAATATTTTGGTCTGTTCGATGTGGTACAAGTTATAAGCAAAGTACAAATTCCAAAGCTCTCCATATTGTCCTCTAAGCCTTGGAGAAGACAACTTCAGCTGGCATAGGGAAGTGCACCAAACACTGTGTATCTTACATTCTCTCTCCATATAAAGATCAGATATACAGAAAGAAATTAGGGGTGCCAACATTATCACAGCTAAATTCGAGAATAAAATACAACAATAGCAGCCAGTAAAGGATTTCCCATCTAAAGATGGGAACTGACGGCTTTTGAAAGAAGAAACTTGTGTTTATTACAGACTTCAATGCTCGATAAAGAAAGATGTTTTCAGGAGCAGTATAAAATGTTTAGATAGTCTAGGAGATGAACTTATACTGGAGAGGGGATTTTAATGCTCGGGAAAGAGGAAAATTATTTTGCAGAAGGTAGCAATCTCGGTATTTAGGCTAGGACCTTGGAGATTGTTTCTTTGTGAGGGAGGGAATGAGAACTTTGCATGGACCAATGACTTTTCTGATCAACCTACCTGTTTGTTGTGTGATGAGAGGAGTATCCTCCGGCTCTGGTTTATTTAAGACTGAGACAGCAATAACGTGAGCTGTACACACTCTTGAATGTGTGTGGTCGAGAAAAACTCTTCAAGCTTCAACGAAATTTGTACATACAAGTCATTTATGGGGCTGGATACTTGGGTATTTTGGGTGAGTAGATTTCTTGCTTGACAATTTCTTCTGAGATAGTCTCTGAGTTTTACTACAGTCTTGTACATCAGTATTAGATGTCTTTTTTAAAGAAAATATTTGAGTTCAGTCCATTTTGGAAGGGTTTTATGAAGATAATAGGAGCCTCTCATCCACTTTCACACTAGAGATGTACAGCATCTTGTTAAGGTAGTCTAAGGATATTATTTGTAAAATATTGTATATACGGAAAAGAAAGACATTTGTATGTTTTGTTTTTATTCTAACCTGTGTTATTGTTTTATTAAAGGTGGCATATTAGGACAAAAGTTTGATAAGGCCTCAAATTATTTTTTTATAAATTCAATTGCTTTTATGACATTATATAAACTACTTATCTCCTAACCTATCAGAAAATCGGTGTCAAATGTTTTATCTTGGGGTATCTTCTTAGGGGTGAGTTTTATAAAGGGCTTATATGCATCCCTTCCTTATCAAAAAATTAATCTATGGCATTGCCAGACTGGGTTGGAGATTTGTGATGGATTTTGAAAAGTTTGGTGACTCAAGTATAATCTGCCACGTCACAACCACCATTGTTGTCATCTTCACTGTCAATATTGTCCTCATGATCATTACAATAATCACCATCCCATCATCATAATCCTCGCATGTAATACCATCCCCTCACCACCATCAATGTCAGTACCACTATCACCAATGCACTCCCACCACATCCATATCTTCTCTCTGGGCATCCCACAATACTGTGTCCAGAATGTCTATAAAACTATATTTTCTTGGTTAATTGTTTTATCTTATGGCTCATCTTCACCTGTTTTTGAAAAACTTTTCCTTTTTTGTAATAAAATTTCAGTTTAAGAGTAATTATCGACAAAATTTAATAGTAGGAAATTAACATTTTACGAGTTGTTTAATGTTTTTGTGCTTAGTTCTCAATATGTCTAGTAGCAAAAATTCGAGAACACATTTAAATTTTATTAATAAGTTCTTGACTTTTTGCAAATAACAAATAACACACAGAAAAAATTAGATACAAATATATTTAATAACTTTTAAAATGTAAATTTTCTATATTCAAACATCTTCAGTAATTTTTCTAAAATTAAAATTAACATGAAAACTAATCATTTCTGTACAATAGGCGACGCCAAGCCTTAAGAGTTATTTGGGAGCCATGCTGTAACCTGAGTTACGATTTTTTTCCCTACCGAGAGACAGAGCAGTGGGAGGAGTCTAGCATGTCACCCCCCTTCTTCTCGACTGTCACGTGACCTCCTAACCAGGGTGAGAAGCTGAAGAGTGGGGGAAGACAAGTTCTCATTCTCCGAACAGACGCTACGACACAAACATTCCCCTCCACTCAAGGCCACGCCAGGAGCTGGGCAGCGCAGCTTGTGTTTCGCCTCGTGCACAATAAAACTTTCAAACTAAACCAGTCATTGCTTGAAAATTATTTGGTTGAATGAGTTTAAACTTCTAGTAGTACACCATTAGAACTTTCTTTGTACAATGCCATATTAAATTTTTTTTACATCGATTTAAATTAAAATTGTTTTATAAAAAATATGTAGGCATAAGTGAGTGTTATTTTTTTTAATGTGCAACGCAAGCAGGAGCAAGTGAGAAACTTTTTTGTTTGTAGAGATAGAACGGATGTGAAAACATACGAAACACATGCATGCCACGAAGCATTTCATTTCTACTTTCCTTTCAATGGCGTGTTAAACTTGGTAACATTTCTTCGTCTTGGAAATGTGCAGCTACATATTTTTATGCTTAGTTGAGTGAAAAAAGTCTTATATAACACAGTAGTTGTAAGTTATGTGTAATTACATAGTTTTAGCCCACTTCCTGAAGCACATGAGTTTGTGTGGAAATTGTGTGTGCATGTGTGTGCGCATGGCATACACAAAACATTCAGAATCCGTGCACCAAATTTATTTTAACTCAACATTCTTATACAGCTCAGTAAGAAAACTTGGCTTTTGCATTATTTGGAAATGCTGTGTGCTTATTTTCAAAACAGCAAGCCGTTAAAAATTTGGAAATACTGTATCGATTCGGGAACCTTTTAATCCATATAGACCAAGACATTAGGGTTTTTTCAGATGATGTATAAATCTGAGCTGATCAAATTTTCCTCCACACACAATTTGCATATTTCAGTACCCCTATGTATTCAACAGAAAGATTTTGGGATTTTGCAAGTGATCAGGCTATGCAATTAAGAATTTAAAAATTCTCAAATCCTGTGGCTTCATTGGTTGGCTAAACAGTTTAGTCTAATGGTCACACACACACTTATTTTAAAATTGTTTTGGTCTTACCAGGAAACTGCATAAATTCTTTGTGTGAAAAAATACTGTAGTGGAAAAAAACATTTTTGATGTTGGTACTTACCGGTAAATATTATTTTAAAGTGTTTTGTTAGCAATTAACATGTGCATGATTTCATAAAACATTTTTGCTTACTTACAATCACTTTGTATTTGTCTTGATAAAAAAAATGTATTAGTTTTATTAATCATACAAGAAGCCAAAGTTTCCTAAGGTTTTTACTACCCACAGTGTGTGTAATATTTTTAGGACTGAAAGTCAAAAACAATGAAAACTGGCTGCCTTTTCTAAGAAAACAATTTCATTAATGTTGATTTCTTAACTTTTTAGTTGACTTGTTCGTTTGCCTAATACATTAGATTATATGCTAAGTTTCACTGAAATTATATGCGCGCGCACGCGCGCGCACACACACACATTATTATTATTATTATTATTATTATTATTAAAAAATTGTAGTCATATGAGTGGTTTCACATAGGTATAGAGTGTATAACTTTTCAAAGCTATTGGTAGATAACACTCAGTGATAGAAAGAACATTAATTAACAGGAACCATAGACATACCAAACAAATCGGAAGGATGGCAAAAGACTGGGACTAAAAATATTTTTATATGTTCGTGGTAACTTCATTTTGAAATGTGATCACAGCAACATTATGAAGACTTGATAAAGAAAAAGAATGAAATTTGCTCTACTCCTTCAACAACCACTACCTAGCACATTATGGCAAGATAAAAACCTGTACACGGAAAAATTAGTAACTCGAAGAGTCAGTATAACGGATGATAACCGTTGTTATTTACATATCTACATTGCAGGAATGATTTTCATAACACACATTTCAACACACCGCTTAAAGTAAAGAAGATGCCTGAACACAAGGGTAATACTTACACCATTTCAATAAAATGAAATATTAGTCAATCATATGATCAACACTCCTTTCAGAAATATTGTATAATACAACATTTATGAAAATGCAAGGCAGCCAACAAATCAGCACTAAAATTAAATTAGGTACTTACTAAACAGTTGTTGAAGTCAAGGAATTTTCACAAAATGTTTGCCATATTTTGTGATGTACGCTAATCACACACTGTTGTTGGTATATCAATTTTTCTTTCTGGGTCTCGTATTTCCATGTTGTGCGTGTGCCTTGAGTCAATTAACTCTGGTAGTAAGCAATGCATATAAAATTTTTCCAGCTTGAAAAGAATGTTGTTTTTCAAGAATTCATCTCTTACAACTTTCAACAACCTTTAGAGGTCGATTTTTGGATGTCCATACTGCAAAAATTCAGTAATTTCTTTGTTACATGTAGATATCCCTGGATATGGAAGTAGTATTCATAAGTTTTCTTAACAGTAATTGCCTGCATACTCTTTGTCAATGAACAAACCACACTTGTCTATAATTATTCCTTCTTGGGCTTTTAGCTAAGACAAAGCAACTGACTATGAGTTTCTTCCATGTTCCAGCAATGGGACATTTAGGACATGATGAGAATAAAGCATATTCTTCACGGTGTTTTTGCAGTTTGTTGTTGGCCACATTCAACAGACCTTACCGAAGATGCTGTCAACATTTTTCGCCTTACCTCCAATCATCTTCCACTTCCTGCTTGGAGCTCTGTCTCTCTTTCGATGTGATTATCTTTTTTTAATTTGCGAGCGAATTAAGAAATTAATTTTTTTCTTCAGTGTACTGGTTAGGACTCATGCCTGGCTGTTGGCAAAGTGGTCCATAATCTTTATCTTGACATTTCTTCAAAAGACATTTGGATAATTTACTTTCGGATTATTTTTTTTCTTTTCTCATGCATTCTGTACGATCGCTTAGACCACAAATAGTCTATCCACATCCAATACAGAACCCTTTTACAGAAGTACGTTTTATAAAACTTTGAAAAGCAGTATTAGATTTAAAAATTTTAACGCATTTACGCAACATTATTATAAATTTGCTTGTGGTGAATTCGAACTCGCTGCACAATTAATTGTGTCGCAGAGGTAATGAAACACGTAAGTATCAAATGTTTCACGCATTTTTAATACAAAAATTATAGTTTCAACTGAGGAAAATTTGTGCATGTATCTTCTGTATTATTCCTCCTAACATGTAAAAACTTTTTTTAAGTGTGTTCAATTGCATAACGATATAATAGCAATATATTATATCTCAACATTTCTTTTATTAATAACTTCAAAACTTAAACACAAAAAGAATACTATATTTTATCTAAAAGTAACAATTTCAGTACCTACTTTTGGTGTGTATTCAAATTAAATATGTACTAGTAAAACCACTGCAAATATTTTGCTGCAAAGAATACAAAAACAATGAAGAGTTATACCCTCAGATTCAGGCGCAGCTTTGAAAAACAATAAAAATAATACAATACAAAGGAATGATTGATAAATGTACATATAGATGCACAGGGCAGGAAAAAATATTACCGTCGGCCACTGTGATGTAATTATGATGCAGAGTATGTAAATGTAAATTTGGAGGCCCTGGATTCGAGCCCCATATGGGTCATACTTGATTTATTACTTACGTGACAGCAGTCGCTGGTTAGCATTTCAACATATAAACGGAAGCGTTAATGAGACCTATAATACATAACTACCACTACCACTAAAATGACAACACAAATGTAGACACACACCAGTTGAGGATTACAATTTTTGAGCCAATATTTTGTAGATAGTATCTCCATGTTCATTTATACAGCAATATTAACACTAATACTTCTAATTTCAATCAAAATTAAAACCTTCACAACTATACTACAAACGAGAAAATAAACAAGTCAAATTTTCAAATTCTGGAACAGTAATAATCACTTATTCCGGGAGAGGTGATTTTCCTAAACGTAATTGGTATGGAGGTAGGTCTACGCAAATAATATTTGAAATCCTGGATACACATAACAGTAAATATATTTTTTTGTTATGATAATATTAGTCAGAAGATTTTTCTTCAGTTAAATTTTTTTAAATATAGTTTTACCATACAAATTGTGACTTAAATTAGCTTTCCCTTGGTAACCAGCAACAAAAAAACTCTGTTTTATTTTGTGGAGCATTCTAGCAATGTAGTACCAGTAAGCAAAGCTGATTGTTCTAGGTAAAAACTTAATTTCATTTCCACCATCGTTGCACACTCGTCACGTTCATATATTTTAGATGTTATGTAATTGTTATTCTGTTATTCTCCATTAGGACCTGACACAGCAAAACTTTCTGAAATTTGGTCTTGTATTCCTTCCATTCATAATATATAATCTTTCTCTCCATCTTTGACTCATTGTCCTCAATATCCGAAATAATATTAAAATATGTATTATAATTAGTGTATAAGGTTCGGTTATGATTGGTTTCCTTAGGTTAGAACAGGTGTGTAACACTAACAAAGACCAAACAAACTGATAGTTCAAGTCAAACTGAATATTTGTTAAGGTTTGGAATTTTACATGTAATGGAAATAACCAACAACAACACTGTGTTAGTAAAAACAGTTATTATCCGTCGTCGCCAGACGGACCCATCATGACCTAATCAATAATTTTAGGCTTTTTTCCGGATTAAAAATGAATGTGTACACAAACAGCATGTCAATCACACTTTTTTTTTAAATTAAAACACAGAGCAAGTTATTCAAAGATTTTTTTTTTAACCAAAACATGCTGTTTGCATGTCAATCAAACATTATTTTTTTAACTGAAACATACAGCTGCACTGTCTCACTCACACTTGTAAAACACACAGCAAGCCATTCTTTATTTTCTTTAAACTGAAACAACCTGCATGTCAATTAAACATAAATTTTAACTTGAATCAAACAGCTACTCAATCAAACATAAATTTTAACTTGAATCAAACAGCTACTCAATCAAACATAGATTTTAACTTGAATCAAACAGCAACTCAATTAAACATTAATTTTAACTTGAATCAAACAGCAACTCAATAAAAATGTAATTTTAATATGAATCAAACAACAACTCAATTAAACATTAATTTAAACTTGAATGAAACAGCATGTCATTCACACTCACATATGTAATTTAAATCAAACAGCTGCACAGTCTCACTCACCCCTGTAAATTAAAACACACAACATGCCATTCAAACTTTTTAAAACTGTAATTACAACAACAACTCAATCTCGCTTGTGCCTGTATATAAAAACAATTATAACAAACAGATACCTGTCAAAATTAGGATAGCCTTCACTGCCATCACCTCTGCGCCGATTACGATGGTGCATGTCGACGGCGTAAATCAGCAAATCGTGCAATCGTTCTCTGTACCGATGATTCTTTTCCCAGACGTATTCCGCCAGGTAGCTGACCCAAGATTTTTTCTGTCTATCCAAAGCAGGGAATGGTGTATCGCACAGAAATACCAACTTTGCTCAATTTTTTGAGTGTGCACCCTCAACGTCTCGCCCCTCTTCATCTGTAGCGTGTTTCGAGTGTTTACCATTCTGCTCTTTTCGCTGCACAATAATTCCCTCTTGTGATTCATCTGCATGTGACGGTAGCTGTGAATGTCCAAGTTGCTGTAACCGCGCCAGCAGTTTGAAATTATTGTCGTGCCCAGAGCGATCCACTTGCGAATGATTTTGGTCAGGGTCGCCGCGTTCCTCTTTTCCACCGGCACCAGGAAGAATTTTGTCAGATCGTCCCACTGCACTCCCCCAAAAACCCACTAGCTGTGAACTTTGCAAACTTTGCGGTTCTTGTGTTAGACCAATTTCGACTCATCGATCTCGACCATTTTGCCCGGTCCACTGATGTGTTTCCTGTACATCAACACCCAGTCTATGCACACATGGCGGCAGAAACTCGACCAGGGTAAATACAGCTCAATTATCTTGCCCGGAGACAAGTTTGAATCTCCCATCAAACTGCCCTGTCTTGCTGACACTTTAAAGTTGCATTTAGTACCGTCCTCCATTTGCCGTCCGCACCAGTAAAACAAGCTCCTGTTTCCCACGAATTTTGCTTTGCTTTCCATATATTTTTTGCACCGTATCATCAATTTGAGAATGACGTGCTCAACGAGAAATGTGTTTATGTCTGGCGAGGAATGAATAACTTACCTGGCATTCAACATTATGATTTTACATCCCGCACACACCATCTTGCGATTCGCGAGAGAAAATTTGCGAAAAATTGCTTGAATATGTGATACGAAACAGTCTGTGCTGAATTTGGATATGCTAAACGGAACTTTGCCGGATACACTATATAGCATTAGACTGCAAAGTAAACAATTAGGATAGATACTTTATAGTACACACTGAATGTTTGTATGATTTTCCCATTGCAATACGGAACAATTACCTTAAAAAAATACGAGCCTTTTTTCCCTTTCTCCAGTCTTTCTTGCCATCCATTTGTATAAATAACACAGGATATGGCTACTGACATGAAAAGGCAAACTCAATAAAGCAGTGGTTTTCATAACTGTTACGTGCTGTTTTATTATGACGTCAAAACAAACTCATTTAATAGGAATGTTTGTTAGTAATTTAACTCAATTGACGCTATAATAAGCATATTAAAGTACGCATATTTATAGAAAGTATTACAGTGATGCACACATACTTAGATTTTTTGGCAATGTTATTTAAGAAAGAATTCCAAACGCGGATATGAACAACCTACACAAGGTTAATTCTGTTTATATATTTCATGCAGCTTGAGCAACGGAGTAAAACTGTGAGGCGAGCAGTAAACAGAGGATGGGCTTACAGAAATCCAAGCTGTTTGCCGTGTGAACCACACCACTCGCTCGAGCCTGCTATCTTGCCCCACGATATCGCCTAGCTGGGGAACTTCCCCTCCACAGCTACACTGATGGCCTACCCCCCCTCCACTCTCACTCCCGGAGAGTCCGTTAGAGACAGACGCCACCAGAATACAGCGCACAACAGCTACGAAAATACGCAGAAATGTGTTTCTTTGTAAGGAAATAACAAGAGATTTTCAGCGATGACCATTATATATTTTATATCTTTGTGTTCAGAATTATGTATTCTATGTTTACCACATTTTGTTTTCAAGTTTTAACCAAGGAGTAATATAAAATTACACTAAGAAAGACCCCAAATTCTAAATTTATTTTCCCTAAAAAACAAGACATTGAAAATGTATTTTGAAACATGAGAAACATGGATCCATCCTTTATTTCTTACCACAAAATAGTAAGACTGTTATGTTATTTCTAACATCTTTTATACTACTACACAAAATACACTAAATTCTCCTCTGTGAAGCGGCACCAAGTAACTCTTAAATGAGGAACTAAAGGAAGAACACGAATATTTGTAGTCCGAGCCCTCCACTGTATTCATTCACCACTCACTGGCACGTTTCTCGTAGCATTTGATGTTTGTGATGTTGGTTAGGCCATAGCAGCTGCCAATGACGTAAGAAGAGTCGTTGACCACCTCGAGGGCAAAATCTCTCCTGGGGTACACCATGTCGGCTATACAGGTCCACGTGTTGGTGCTCAGGTTGTACATCTCCGCACTCCTCAGCGTCGAGTTGCCGTTGTAGCCGCCTGCAACAAGATGCACCACTTCAGAGTCTGTCACACTATCAAATTTTTCTTCAAATCGCCTTCAATTTTTATTGACTTCAATTCATTGAATACTTTATAAAATCATAGAAACGTCACAATCACTGCCATTTTTTCTTTCAGTATCTTGGATGTCTCGTTTACTTTCAAGATTTTAGTTTAGAACATGTCCTATATTTCTTGAATCCGAAATTTCAATCGCTTAAAACAACTTTTCTGACAGTATTAATGGAAGTAATCTCATAATAATAAAGTTGTAAGCATACAAAAGTTTTTACAAAACAAGGACACATATTCCTTAAAAAGAAAATGTATAGTATAATGAAAAATAATTTGTTGGAGTTAAACCAATTATTTTCGCATTGTGCACGAGTCATAGATATTTCTAAAACTTACATATTTTTTTTAGTGGTTTCATTAAAAAGTTAGAGATAAATTTTTTATGTGGAACCTTGAAAGCTTTTAGAATGCAATTCACTGAAAGGCAAATGAAGTGATCATTTAGTTCAATATAAATTTTATTATGTGAAATAACCTTTACACAACGGAGTCTAAGCAATGGAGTACATTCTGTTTGCAGTATCTTCATACTTTTTGAATCAAACTTTCGAAAAATCTCCCCATGTGTGACATGTTTGGTTGTTTCTTAAATATTTATCTTGATCATTTCATACCTCCGTCAACATAAAATTATATTATGAACTTTTGGTTGAATTAAACTTTTACTTAAATGTTAACTTTTAATTATATTATTTATTTTTTATAATTTATAAATTAAAACAGAGAAAAGAATGGTGGGTTATTAAGCCTAGTAAGAAATAGTTTTTTTTATAGAATATTATTAAACTCAATGCGCTCAATTCAGGTGCATTGTGCCTTTGGTGTAATTTTCTAGACTTAGTTAAGCTTTGTTTGCATGAGATGGAGGTACAGCATGGAACTAGAACTTTGGAGCTTCAGAAAAGTTGTATTTATCCATGAATGGACTAAACCTACAATCTAAACCTGAAATAACCAATTTTTTTGGTATCACAAAAATCGGTGAACCTTGTTCTTCTAAATGGTTCTTGCACTGGGGTAACAGAATGCAAAATTACGAAATGCTGTTATAGTTGTACCACATTGCACAACACCGAATACCTATACATTTTATTGTCGAAAAAAAAAAAAAAAAAGACAGTTATTAGTTTTTAACATAACAGAGTTATGAACGTTTTACTCTATGAAACGATAGAGTAAAACGTTCATAACTCGATATTTACTGTGCATGTGACGAATGCTTGGTGGGTTAGCTCAAGTTTGGTTAATTTTATTTATTAAGAAAGAGGACTGGTTTGTCACGATTTTATTTTTGCCTGGGATTAAAAAATATTACCCGAAATGAGAGACGTAAAATACGAGATTTTGTAAGTTATGCGCGATAAGGGATTGCTGCATAGTTCTCACCTGAGAATTTTTCAAAGAGTGAGCACAAGTATGATTATACGTACACCTTGCACGTTTTGAGGCTCTACGGATGTGTGTGTCGCCATATCACTCCCTCGCTTATTTACTTTGAACACGAACCTACACAGTTTAGAATTTCCGTTTATGTTTGCTTCTGAATACGTTGATTTATACGGAGCATAACATGATGAAATGTGCAGCGTTAAAGTTGAGCAATTTTGACTTTACCAGTTCTAAAAGTTGAAATTTAAATTAAAAGTCAATCAGTTAACTTGCCAACAGTCAGAAGTTAGGTGGAAGATATGTATCTGTTTTCCTGTGTGGCACTTTCTATTGCCGCACATTAGGTCAAGCTCATAGTGATATTGTATTACCAAAATACAATAAATATTGCAAACAAACGTTGTGAGTAGTACGATTATCAGTGTTAGAGGTCAAGGGGCTAGGGGCTCAGTGTGTCCTTCGGACCTGTTCGTGATCCGTCATTCCGGTTGCCTGGTGGCCATCTTGAAAGTAAGTATCCTTGATCTTTGACCTTTAACCTCGACATATAAAAACTTTAAAAAATTATTACAAAATTTCTACAAATTTATTTAAAAACTTACATTTCCGGAGTTTCCCCTACCATCCCTCACCAATACTCATTCTGTTGTGTGTGGCCATCTCGGTTTTCTTCGTAGGCTGGAGGTGGCCATGATGGTTTTGGTCTGTCATTTGTTTATACATTGCTGGAGGAAGCCGCCTTGGATTTTTTTGCTTGTCATTTGTTTGTACTTTGCTGGAAGACACCATCTTGTTTTTTCTTTGTCATTACTGGAGGATGCCATCATGGTTTTCAACACCTAGGTATACGCTAGTGTATTAATAGTCAATAATGTCACCAGGCAGCAGTCATTTTTGTTTAAGTTTTTGAAGTACAGGTGGAGCTGTTGGCACCCTCCATATTGGATTCTATTTTCAAAACATAGGTAGTGTTAATTTCTTGATTTCGCCGCCAGGTGAGCTAACGGCACTCATATTTATAGACGTAGGAAAAATATGTAATTTTCCATCCTATTAATAAAATATATATATATATATTTAATAAATTATGCATGTAGTCGAAGTTCCGCATCATGCATGTAGGAATACTGCTGACTGGGGAAAATTTTTTTTTTTTCAAATACAATGGAAAATTACATATTTGTCCTATTTCTATAAATAAGAGTGCAGTCAGCTCACCTGGCGGTGAAATAAAGAAATTAATGCCACTTATGTGTTGAAAATTGAATCCAATATCGAGGGTGCCGAGAGCACCATCTATACTTCAAAAACACAAACAAAAATGGCTACCATCTGGTGGCGATAATTATTATTACAATAGCACCACCTAGGTCTTGAAAACCAAGATGGCATCCTCCAGCAAAGTATAAACAAATGACAAAAGAAAAAATCCTAGATGGCACCCTCCAGCAATGTATAAACAAATTACAAACGGAAACATGCAAGATGGCGGCCTTCAGCAATGTATAAACAAATGACAGACGAAAAACAAGATGGCAACCACCAGCAATGTATAAACAAATAACAGAAGAAAAAACCAAGATGACCACACACAATAGAATGATAGTATCTATGTTTGTCATAGGTTATTAATGCAATTGTTTTCTAATTATCAGTATTGTATTTCCCACTGTCGACTTTAAAGTTGTCTATGTAACATATTAATAAATCTTAGTAGACTAAATTTAAAATGTGTTATATTGTTTACAGCTTATTTTGTCGCCCTAAACATTTTATATGACCTCTTTATAAGAGCCTTGGCTCTTATATATATATATATATATATATATATATATATATATATATATATATATATATATATATATATATATATATATATATATATATATATATATATATATATATATATATATATATATATTAATATTTGTCTCTTTTGGAAACAGAGAGGTTAGTGCCTATGTATGTATGCCCCAGCGGAAGATTCTTTTGAAGATTCCATAAGCCTTCATGGCTGCATGTATGGATGGTTATTAGGAATATTTGGTTATCTGCTCATAGACATTTTCGTAATTAGTCATGTGCAATTTTCGATGGAAGGTTTTATACAAGGTTGACATTTTAGCCAATCAGAGAGGTAGTGCAGTCATTTCATTTATTATGTTTTGAGAAAGAACGTTAGACGGTAAAAACAAATAAATTGTCAATGAAAAAACATAAATATGTTTACTGGTTCTAAAACAGCGTTGTGTGAAAATTATGATAAATATTCGTGTTTAGTACCACAAAAGTTCAAGTTATAACAACAAATTAGACTCTGTGTGTAAATGCATAGTATTGAAGTCGTGAGTGAAGATAGTTCCTGAACCACAGTTGCAGAAGTAAAATCACAAATTATACATGAGTATCGTTAGACAGGTTATTCCAAAGAACCCTCCATAACCGCTTGTATGCATGCATGCATACTCAGGTAGCAGGTCTCGTGGAAGATTCCGCCCGAGATTGCAATGGAAAATTTTTTATCGGGGCATATAGATTGTAGTCTACTTAAGCTGGATTTACAATAAAACAATTATGCGTTAAGAATTATGCAGTAACTACGGCTCTCCTACACGGAACTACGTCTTCTGCATTTATGATTCCCAATTCACCTGATAATTCTTAAGTCTAGTCAACGAAAACTTGCTATATGCTGTTCACTGTAATGTGAGCACTTTTAAGGCCCTAGTTACATTTTCCTTTCAGCCATTTATTATTCTTAAACCACGTTTTTAAATATATAGTGCCATGTAAATAATAAAACCAATGTGTATATTCCACCGCACTCGGATGTTAACGTCTAAGGCTAAAATAAAATATATTTATTGACTATTATTTCAAATGAGAGAGCTTTCAAAAGTACTCACTTTAGCGTGAACCACCTATATCAACTTTAAACAGTAATATTATATCTAATGCAATTTATCATGATTATTAATATTTACAGATTTTAAGTTTATAGAAAATTTGCTAATTAAGTATAGCTGGAAATCATACGTCTATTTACTGCACACTTTATCATTCATTACATATTCTCTGGAGATTCACTACATTCATTATCTCAACATATTGTTAACATGCACTTATAATCGTTTTAAACTAAAAAAGAAAGAAAAAATGCTGAATAAATACAGTTTTTTGAATCCCATGACACGAGTCTATGTACAAAATGTATTTAATATTTACGTGACATTTTGTATGTTTATGTGCTTTATTGTTAACTATGTTGCAGTATGGTTCATTACATGTGTGCGCAAGAATGCACATTATTGTTATAATTTCCAAACTTTGTGTCTCGGGCTGTGCAGTGTATGTTTTGCGTCCTGCTAGTATATGGCCGAAGTGCGACGGTTGTCACACAGCCATTGACCAGTCTGTACTGGACACCCCTCAAGACCGGACTAGGGAACTCGCACGCCCAGATAACTGAATGGCACTGTATATCACAATCATATTTAACCAAATCATACTACAAAGTCGACATTTTCTATCACATAAGCAAATTTTTGTGAGAACAAATACAATCGTAAACATGTGCACACATATGCCTTTTTAATATTATTTATTCTTACATTACAGTAAATAACAGTTTCCCGCCAACAACACAGACTGCTCTGTTCTGATTGGCCGCAGTCGCACAAGTTTTACTTACAATATAACATGGAAACCAATACATAAGATAACACATGTTCTTTTCTTCTGCACACATCTTAACGCATAATTTAACGCTTATTTTCTCTATAGTAAACCCAGTTTTATTTTATGTCGTCGTCGAGGACATCCTGTCGCCCCAACTAAGGTTAATTCCTCGCAAGTTTGGAACAAAACTAGTTTTCTTATGGGAGAGTTTGGCATAGACGAAATCTGAGCCACTAGGTAAGCGCCAGTGTTCCAAAGAGGTCAATTCTAATTAAAATTTTAAGCTACGAGAATAACAAAAGATAAAGATTTCAATTAGGAAAATAGTTATTTTATATTTGAGATATAATTATTGCAATTATTTTTTTTTTAAACGTAGAAAAAATAGAGAAAATCTGATAAAAATGTGACACTAGTGCTTACCTAGTAGCGAAAAATTTTAGTTGCCAAACTAAAAGCATTGAGCTTGCCAACCTGGGTAGAATCCAATTCACCGGCGACGTAGAGGCAGCCGTGGTAGCCGACGCAGGATAAGCAGCCCCTTCTTGAGCTCATGTTGGCAATGAGTGTCTGTTGGTCAACCTCCGGATCATAGTACTTGGCTGAGCCGAGGCTGTCCTGGCCAGTGAAGCCGCCCGTGATGTATATGCGACCTGTCACACAACAATCAGCATGGGCCTCAACAAAGAGGAAATGGAAAGGAGAGGGGTAGGTACTTACCCTCCCCTGGAAACTGTATATTTTCTATGAAATCTGAAATAATTTTTATAACAGATCAATTGCTTACTAGCAACATTACTTCAGAATGCAAGTCCTTGCTGGGAGAAGTAATTAAGTTCCTCCTGGTTTTCCATAATTTTGTAATGATACTTGATTTTTGCATTTGTGTTAAATATAATATTGTAATATATGTATACCAATTTACTCACATTAAAAGTTGTGGATGTTTGTTGCATGCATTTAGGGTAAACCCAGTTGTATAGCTTACACTCCTCTGCAGGAAACTTTTTTAAATTCCTATGCCTCCCCTTGGCCCGCCTTCGACAATCAGTTCAGTGGCGTGTGCAGGACTGCTCTACGGAGGGGAGTGATCGAGGTCTTAAGAGCACAGGGGAATTGCGGTAAGTACGGAGCAGTGCTGGAATGAAAAGATGGGGACACAGGAGATCCGCAAGAAAAACCCGCCGACCAGTGGCATTGTCCGGCATGATCTTCCACTTGCGAAAATCCAGAGAGGGGGGCGAGGGAGGGAGGGAAAGGTGACCCCACCAGGAATCGAACCTGGTCTGCCTAGGTGGGAGGCGGATAGTCTAACCTCCACACCACCACGGCCCCCACCAGAATTAGAGACTTGCCAATGGCCAACCATACAGTGGAAATCTGGGAGTTTCTCTCCCGGAATTTTTTCATAATTTTTTACTTTGGCGGAAATTAACTCTTAATTTAAGGCAATATCATGTGTGCTCCTCATCAAACTTTGAACAATCTACCTGAGTACGACGTGTTAGGTTGTTTGCTAAATAAGTCATGTATCACGAGCATTTTTATACTTCAGTAAACCTTAAAGGCCTGCCGCCCAGCGAAGTCGATGAGCCAGAGTCACCTGCCTATACCAAGTCTCCGGACCCAGCACCTTCCGTACCGAGGGGTAAACAGTTTCGTCCACTTACCCCTGACTGCAACGGAGCCACCCGACACCAGTAAGAAGAAGGTCCCCTGTACCAGGCGAAGAGGGGGGCCATTCAGCGAAGTCGTCGGACCGTTATCACCTGCCTATACCACACCTCCAGACCCAGTACCTCCCGTGCGAACCAAGGGGGTAGATAGTCTCATCACCCTGCCCCTTACAGCATCGAATCCAGCCACTACGTGCCTACCGAGCCAACATAATCTCGGGCCACTACAAGGCCTCCAGCCCAATTTAGATGGCCAAACCCACCTTATGTACCTACAAGGAAAAAGTGGCGCCCAGCACGAACAATCAACATGCTGCAACAGTGAGTGTTAGTGCAACAAACTCATAAATGTTAAATAGCCATCAGATACTGTATTCAGTGAACAGTTGACCGTACACATTAGTACACTGTCAACCTCAGTACTGTTACGTAATCACCGATGTTTTTCTGAATGTTGCTTTTAGCACATTATTCTATCAAGTTAGTGTCCAAGGTATTGGCCTTATTTATAGCAAGTGCTACAATGTGCATTCCTTGATTACATAACTTTCCTTTAAGACTAGCTTGTGAATAGCTAATTAAACTTGTAAATAGCACATGAATTGTGAAACACGCGAGTATCCAGTTAATGCTAAGAAGCCGTTGTGTGTGTGAAATCATCAAGAGACAGTATGTGTATATTGTGTAAATACAAACAGAAACAGAGCGAAATGAAACAAGTTGGTTTGTTGCTGTTTATAGACTGAACAGGCTGGTCTGTTGCTATTTATAGACTGAACAGGTTGGTCTGTTGCTATTTATAGACTGAACAGGTTGGTCTGTTACTATTTACAGACTTTAAAGCTTACAACAGACCTTAGTTTATATTGAGATGTATGTGGATACCTGTATACGGCTCTTGCATTGTGTATAATTAAGCATTTTCTATAAACAGAATTATTTTTGCTTTAAATTAACGTCAAAATAATTGTTGTGTCTTTGCTTAAGATAAGTTTTGATTGTGTAAAATCAATGCACTAATATTGTTTTATTACTTCAAAATAATTAATTGCAGCTACGATTATTTGTAGTAGTAGTTTCGGCAAGCAACCAAAATTAATTTATAAATGAATTAAAAAATTTGCGAGAAGAAATTGTTATTACAGTAAATAACTTCAAATTTCTTTCAAGTGTACTGTGCCATGCCTTGCTCTCTCTTCTTTCTAACTATTTGCAGTGGTGACATACAACAATGTGAGTAGTTAACGTCTCTGCCACAACACTCGTTTTGCCAACTCTTAGCAGTGGGCTGAGTCTGGAAGCTCTCAGTTCACTATTTTCCTTAGCTTGTTTTTAATTACTCAAGTTGTCTTGTCTGCTGTGTGACACTAAGGAGGCTAAGGTAGAGCCAACAGGCGGCCACAGCAGAGCATGAGCCGACACAAACCAAACGAGTGTGGTTCTTTCATGGCAAATTTCATATTTTATTGCTTAATAATCATAAGTTTATGATTCCCCAAGGATCGTTTTATTCATAGTACAGCGCACTATGTGGTTTGCTTTCTTTTCCACAACCTAGCTGTTCAAATATTGTGTACAGGCGCGCCAGAGAAAAATTTAGAGTGATTCGGGGGGGGGTCAAACCCAAGAAACAAAATTTTTTATGAATGCCCGCCTGCCCGCCCACCCACCCACCTACCTACCTACCTACCTACCTACATATATATATATATATATATATATATATATATATATATATATATATATATATATATATATATATATATATATATATATATATATATATATATATATATATATATATAAAATCTCTTTTTTTTCTCTACAAATTACATGTCGCACATTATTATCTGTCTTACTTCATGGTAAGTTAATGTACACAGTGATTTTAAACATTTTTTTCCTCTCTCACATTGTTGATAACTGAAACCCCTCATAGCCGTGAGTACATGGAAGACTTAAGTAGATTTTACATAATTTATAACCACAATGTCTAAAGTTTGTTTCACTATAAATGAGCTGCAACATGTTTGACATATGATTTTTTTTTCAAGAACACTGTGTAATATTATAATAATTAACTAAATTTACAAGTAATTTCTCATTAAATAATATATTTACATACAATAATGGTAATAAGAATACAACCATATTTGTAATATGTAAAGTTATGTTGAACATGCATACCTAAATGTACATTGTTCATTGTTTCGTTAATAGACTTTTTAAATTTTAAATTATAATATATATATATATATATATGTTTGAAGCATTATTATATAGAACAGTGACATGTTTACTTAAAACATCACATGGCATCAACCTAAAGACATATGACAAGTGTTCAAAAAATACACAATATTTACTCCACTACTTTTCCAAATAAGACCTTTCTTTTGTCCTTGCAGGAAATAAATTCTCTCATTATATCATTAACATTTAGTACACTAGTTCTCTCTTTGTGGACATGAAGTAGCATCACGTGCGTTAGACGTTTCTGCTTCATGGTGGCCCGCAGATAAGTCTTCAAATGGGGGAGGTTAGAAACTAGACAGTAAAAAAATAAAAGTGATTGCACTCTCGTTCTCTACAATATAATACTCCTTGTATACTTACACTACACTGTATGTCTGCATCGACTACAAATAGAAGTAATGAAGGCCGGGCGGACACAGACAAATGAATTGCTGTTGTTCACATCTGCTGAAAGAATAGTATTTCTACAGAGAAGGGGAGTTACGAAGCATGCGATACACGGGATGTAGATCATGCGCAGACCCCAATGTGACGACGTGCGAAAAGGGGAGGGGATTAGTCACAGCACTGCTCACGACTTGTGTAGTGTCAACTGCCATCTCGCTCCCTTCCTTACATTCAACAACTGGACTACTCTATCGACAGTGCACATTGTTGTGAGGGCCAACGTGCTAAAATAAAAACCTGCATGGCTGCTAGGTGTTTTATGATGTAATGAAGGCATAGAATTTAACGAACGTTACAGGGTTAATTTTTCTAAACTTGTGTACACAAAAAGTGGAGGGGCAAAACACATATTTTGCCCCCCCCCCCCCCTCCCTTCCTTCAAAACGAGTGGTGTGAATACACAAATGTTAAAGTTCATTCTGTAAAACTGCACACTTTAATGAAAATAGCACCGTGGCACACTACTCGGCTTCCCCATGCGGATTCAAACACTGACAAAATAAATAAAGCAATGTAACATTAAGAGCTCATGCAAAAGTAAAAAAGACAAAATGCAGCATCCTGGCATACCCATAATCCTATCCTTTGAAACACAAAGAGAGAAATAATGCCAAGTTCATACAACAGAGGGAGACGGAGGATGTCTGCCGGCGCCAAAACTAGGAAACTACATAAAAGATTGTCACCCCCGTGCATGCTCCCAGCCATCGACCTTCCAGCCAGCTGATTCGTTGAACGCAAGGTGAAGTTCATTCACGAGGGAGGTGGCACACAGAGCAGAGAACGTACAGAGTAGTGGTCGATACAGAAGCACAACCGAGAGAGAAAAAAAATTGCTGTTGAGAGGACAGTGCTACATTCTCTCAAAGGAATTTCTTTCTCCACCCCAGTCATCCCCCTGAGATGGCACTAGCTGAGAGGAAGGCAGATTGTTCCTCTGAGGACACCCCAACATCCTGCTCAGGAGTAATTTGCTTCCATCTCTCCTAAGGCATGAGGTCTAATCTCACCCTGTTAAGACGGGACTAGTCGAGAGAAAGATTGATTGCAGTTGCAAGGACAATCCCACGTCCTTCCGAGAGGAATTTGTTACTCATTTCCATCAAGGATGAGCTTTCGTCACAGCGGAGAGGGAGCAAATTTATGCATCACACGTTTTCAACACTGGTAATTAGAAGACTTCAGCTCATCAGCATAGTCTGCAGTGCATCTGATTTCTAAAGAGTTTGCATTACCATTGGTGATGAGACGTCAAAAGATTGTACAGTCTGCCCAGCAAGAATGGATGTTCCAGCTGACGGAGATTGTATTATTCATCAGCCCTCCAAAGTTATGAACTTCAAGGCAACAAGTACAACTAACCACCGCTTGCTTTTTGCCACCCCCAGCTCAGCGACCACCCCTCATCATCAAGATGCCAGCCAGTGACCGCCAAGGCAGCCACCCGGCAGAATATAAATACGGAGTCAGAATTCGACTCGGGACCAGACTTAATTTTCCCACCATGCTAGCCGCTGGGGAACTGACCAGCCTGACAGTCTTCACGGCGCTAGTCACAAAAGTTCTCACCAGAATCATTCCTTGCTATACCTTCCTTCACTGCAACATTGTGCCAGAAGGATAAACCTGTCCTCAAGCCCCATTGTTGGAACTTATCCTTTTCCGCCCTGCTTAGCAACGTATCACTCGTACCACAAGGTCATCTACCCGCACTAGACACTGCAGCACCTTCTGAGAAACAATGCAATAAAGAGTCAGTTATACTTTTCAGTTGTTTTAACAGTGCTATACAACCCCACCCCAGCTAGCCTAGAAACAAGTCTCCTCTATCTGTCTTGCATAGTTCAGCTTCCCATAAAACTTTTAGCATTGCACCATTCCTAGTTGACCTCACCCTTGAGGGAAATGCAGGTGATCCCCGGGACTGTACTCGACCGAACCAATACACACACTGATAACTCACAAGCACTAGTTTCAGCCGGCCTTTTGTATACCCCAGTAGGTAAAACAGCGGAGCCCTCACAGGTAGGTACATGGTTTTCAGACCAGCTTGTCAGTTCGGTGCTCGTTCTTTCCACAGCACCACTATGCTGGAGAGGACGTTCCCTGGATTGAGAAGACGCGGTCGAAAACAACACCCACGTGTAGGGGCTGCAGAGAGTGACGCCTAATTTTCTTTATTCACGTACCTTAGAGCAGAATATTGAGATTAGGTATCCGCCCATCGGCAGCCGCTCATGTGGCTCTACACTGTAGAGACACACAAGCTTTGCCTTTCGCCTCGCGGACCTGAGAGTGCGTGTGACTCTATTGTCCCAGTCACACCAGAAGTACCATGGGATTTATTCCAGCCACCAACCCACCTTAGTCAAGAAATTCACCCGTGGCTCGCAGAATACTTCAATCAGCCGGAACAGCAGCCAACAGCCCCCATCGTATACCTCACGCCTGTTGCTCTGTCCCCACCGACACGAACCATACCCAACAATCATCATGCTCAAACCACCTATCATCAACACGCACAGTCGTTCCACCAGAAACTCACCCCAGTACCAGCAATTTTAGTCACCCAGGTATACCGCTCAAGGCTCAGAGCCTGAAATGCAAGATTGTTCTAGCAAAACCAGACTTTGTGCCTGCCGTAAAGCTACCAGGCCAGTTATCGACACTGGGAAAGTACCGGCACCACGTAGAGACCAACTCATTCACAAACTCTCCAGAATAAGGGTGTGCCCGACTTAGCACCCGACAAAATTACCCCCTGCTTCTGCCTTACATAGTGTTTGCCTAGTCGACACGGTGCCACACGTCAACACGCTACCGAACTGTTTTTTCGAATAACAGTATAAACATAATGACAGCTTCTACTTACCAAAAATGGTAAATGAAGGCAATTTAGTAACAGACTAATATTTATACCCATAATGAACATTTGACGCACAATTAAATTCACAAAAACTATGTCACTGTGGCACCGAGTACTCACTTCATACAGTGTCTACAAGCTTATGTTATCAGATTGTGTTCGGGCTAACCATTGTACTTACAAGAAATATCAAGTCATCTCCATGATTGTTGAGATAGCTTACAGATGTGATAGCTTAATTGGTAAAGTCTCAAATATTGATGCCTAAGTTGTCACTTTGTGCTTCTGTCCTAGTTTTCCACCTACATCCACTGACCTCCGCTCCCAACATCTTACTTTTTACTGTCAGCGAAATGCTGTATACAATCGCGCTGTTTATCGACAGTTAACTCTCATGCTGTTAATTGCCAAAACACACATGAAAGTGAACTAAACTGTGTTGTATTAGTTTTCATCATGTAGTTGTGTGCAGAATATGCTAATTCGACGGAGCATCCTAAACAGTGTGCGCTCCAAAGCACATGATAAAGCTGGTGGGTCTGAAAACATCACTAATTCTGCCTTTTTGCTATATCAGTATAACATCGTGAACATGGTCACACAAAGTCTCAGAAAATGAAATAGACACATAGACAAAACATAACACTGCATAGCGTTGATGAGCGCCTCAAACTTTACAATAAGGTTGGCGTCACCTGTACGTAGTCCATAGGCCAAACCTCTGACATTGTGCCAGCGCTTTGTTGATCGGCGTCTCGTCAGCTTGAACCACTAAAATTGCTAACTCTATACTGAGGTGCAGATATAATTAGCTATCCTAAAATGGAAAGCTACTTCCGGTAGAAACAAAAATTAACAGAACAAAAGTATTGAATACAATAAAAATAATCAAGAAAAATAAATAATTACACTTCAAAAATTAAGAAATAAATACTCAAAAACAAAAATAACATATAAATTTAAGTCATTTAGATTATGATATATAACTCATAATACTATCAAAAAAAATAGAATTAGTAAAATAAAAATGGATATGTGGTTTACGATACAGTATTATTATTACATGACTTTTACTTAAATGAAAATAGATATAGGAGGGGTTGAAAAACTAATATTTATCAAACTACCTATATGCAAAATAAACATATGTTAATGTCCCAAAACATATATGACTGCCTAAGCTTTATAAAAGCAAACTTTTTTTTTTCCTATAGTGAACCACTACAGAAATGCCCCACCTGTCAATTATGAGGTTTCTTACATACATGTAATCATAAGGAATTATTTGTCAGCACAAATTGAAAAAGGAAATCATAATTAGGTTAAAGAAACATAATATCTACAATACCTGTGTGTGGATAGCATAAACTAACATAATGGGGTTTAAAAAAAAAAAATTGTTCCAACAGTTCATACATAAACTACTTCTTCCTGTAGATAATAAAACATGTACACGTACTCTTCAAAAACACTATACATTGGTGAAAAAGAAAAGAATTACAATTTATACATAGTAATAAGTTTAAAATAAGAAATAAGACATTACATATCCATAGTAAATTAATATACCTAACAGTTTCTTTGTCATATCTATGAAACTTCTTTTTCATCGGTGGCGGGCGTTTGATGTTTGACGTAGTCGTGTTTGGGTTGGTTCATGTGACTCATCACATGACACACTGCAACAATGAACTCCTGTTATCGGTCGTGCTTAGTGAGTCCTCGTTGAAAATAGTTTTCCATTGCATACAAAAGCTTATTATAGCACTTTCAAAACATTTATTACGAAGCATATGAGTGGAACCTTGGATTATGTGAGGAACTACTGCTGTGAACACAACAATGGTACGTCAAGACTTCATTGCACCTTGACAATGTCTCTGACGAAGAATACGGCCATGTTTACGTTTAACTGTTCATATTGCCACATTGCTTTATTACTCATGCCATGCATAGTTATAACTCATGTAAAATTTTGCTCAAAGTTTTTACCATTCACTTTTCAAAATCATAAAATTTTTCTGCTAACTCCGGAGAAATGTCTAGTCTAGAATGGTGTTAGTAAACTATTATTTCGCTATAGTGCATCATGATAATTCACTTCTCTTGATTGTGATACACCTAACTAGTGTTTATATTTCACTTTTTTTACCTGTACGTTAACTAACAGCAATTATTTAACTTCCATTAAATCAAATTGCAACAATTAAAACTGTCAAAATAAATCAATTGTATTCTTCATGTACCTTAGCTCTCTATGAAAATTTAAAATTTAAGCTTTATTCACAATGTTGTTTCGGCCATCTGGCATAAGTATCCTCTTTGTTTCTTCAGTTGTCAACTAAACAACAGCTAAGGGAAAATAAGGAGAGTCGTTTGATAACCCTCATGTCCTTACGTAACAAAGTAAATTATAGAAGACATCAACAATGACCTATCACGAAGAACATAAAGACTTACACTTGAAATATCATCTTAACTCTTCAACAATCATACACACTGGCATGAAGATATTCAAATACATATTACACAAACACATAGTGAAACACAAGTTAAAAATATGTGCACCAAAAAGTGTTTAACATCAAACAAATTAATTAAGTGATAAAATCAGTGCACCCCACAACTTGAAGAAATATCAACGCCTTAAAATGAAAAGAGAATTTAACATCTTCCCTGGATTCAATAAAACATATGCCACTTATTTATTCTAAACATAATAAAAATATAATTTGATTAGCCTTTCCTGAGGTAAGTCAACGCAGGTAGGTGACAATGAAGTACTATGTTCCTTGTTAGGAGATAGGATGTGCAAGTAACACTTCCGTCCTTGTAAACATTTTCCTTAAATCAGTTTCTTGAAAGTGATAAATTTCTGAATGAGAAACCCAGTAAATTGTCACATGTGACTTATTTAGTTGCCTTTGAGTTACCTTAATACACTCTTCAGGAGGTATAAATGGCTTTCTAGAGAAATTAGGCCCATTAATCCACATAATACTGTCTATACAACCAGCCATCACCTACCTGAAAATACTGTACCTGGTATCAAGAAAGCCAATAAACCACACTGTTCTGGTGAGCTTTTAATACATTTTACCAAAAAAATATATACATAGTTGTTTCCACACAATATCTTTTGTAACAATTCAGCTGTATGACGTCCAGCAACACGGAGTAGCTGTAACTGTTTTCCTACATAGATGGCACTGGCTCTCAAGGCCTCGCTGTTAAAAGCCGCCCAAATCTCAACTCACTCACTCACTCACATAGATGGCACCACAATTCAAGATGGCCACCGGTCATGGCACTCACTACAATTGGCGCTAAATTTGAATTTTAATCCAAGTATATCCACTGAATGACACAAACCTAAATAGTTGATTTATATATCATAAAAGTGACCAATGTAGTGACTTATTTTCAATTATACATACCGGTGGGAAGATTCAATATACACTCGTTAGTGCACCATTCCACTGAAATCATTACAAAAGGTTGCACGAGGAATTCAAAATTTATATGCGGTGTATCATCCAAAGCATGTGAAGGAACTATTGAACTCGGAATAAAACAGTTAAAACTCGTTAATTCGAAGTCAATTAATTCGAAATCATATATAATTCAAAGTGTTTATTTGCCCCCATATGGAAGAATAGGATTTTATATGCTTTTAAGTTTGGTTAATTTGAAATTCACCTTTTATATAATTCGAAGTTGGATTTCAACCAAAAGTGTATGTGAAGTTCAGATGAATTAATCAAAGCTCTAATAATTATAATAAACATGCAACGCCTACACTTTAGTGGGTACGCGCACGTAAACCAGCACTGGGTGACGGCACGGCAATCAGCTGACGCAGCCACTGCCGCCGCCCGCCACAGTGATGTCATTGATTGTGCCAGAGTTTTCACGCTTGTTGACTGGTTTTCGTCACCTCTTTCACCCAGTGAAGTGGTGAAAAGATGTGACAGTTAGTTCCACATACTACATGAAGTTAGGGAAAGTAGGACAAAGAAAATTCCAGACTACCTGTTGTGACAGTTGCCTCTAAAGGGGGAGGGGGTGTTTGGAGCAAGAGGTTGAGAATGCAGATTATATGAAGATGTACAAAGTGGGAAGGGAGAAGAAAAAGAGATGAATAAGAAAGTAGGGGTGTGGAAGAGAGCTTAGAGCAGGGTAGTAGAGAGTGAAATTGGGGGGGGGGGGTGGGGTAGAGAGGAATGGAGAGGAGCAGTGTCGGCGTGGCTGGCGGATGGACAGAGGAAGTGAGTGTAGCAGTGTGGGTGGCGTGGCTAAGGGGAAGGATGATGGACAACCAGTAGAAGGTAGAATGTAGTCTGGGGGAAGGTGGCAAAGACGAAGAAGAAGGGAACAACCTTTTTAGATGCCAGACCCAGCTCTCCAGTGCCCGGCTGACCGACCAGGCAGCATGGGATTGAGAACTGGCAACAGTGCTGTCACCCCTAAACCCATACAAAATATCTACCATCTTGCAGGGCTCCCTAGCCATCACCCCTTTCCAGTCACCATGCATGGAAAAAAAAATTTCCATAAGGCACTTGCTTGCGAAGATTAGAAGATTGCCAACTTAGTCTTGAGCCAGTAGAAAAAGTTCATGGCAAGCAAAATACTGTACGTAATTTTGTGTTATAAACATATGAGCAAGAAAAAGCGACAGTACACTACAAAGACTATTTCAGAGAAAATTGAGATAATCAGGGAAGTGGACAAAAAGGAGAAGAGCAAGACAGAAATGAAACAAGCATATGGGTTCCCACTTTCAACTTTGACGGATGACACACTGCTGCGCAGCGTGACTGCGCACACTACGGATTGACTTTGCCCCATCAACGAGCGCTGAGAGCCTCAGGGCAAGTCATAAGCAGGAATACACAATTCCAAGTGGCTACAAGATTGATCCATAGGATGGACAATTACAGATACTAAGATAATTAACACGCTTAATTATTTAAATTGTGCTGCCCTCCCAAACTTTAACATCCGGTCGCCACCCCCTCGACAGAAATTGTTTTACCCAACAAGCCACGAACCAACCGATAGCAGGGAAGAAAGTTATAAGAGTGAAGCATGCCAGATAGTGTGTCACTGAGAAGTGTACTCTACGGCCGACTCCACCCCCATCAGAGAGCGCCAAGCGCAGGGCGAATTCATTCACTAGCCGACCGAGACTTGAAAATAATAAATTAAAAAGAATTCCTGCAATAGTTAATCATGCACGATTGAACTCCGCATCTGAAATTACGTTTTTCCACAAACGATTAAGAATGAGTGTGCAGTCACCTTCCAAACAAAGATAATACAATAATTATTTGAAATTCTACTACGCAACCCTGCCGGCCTAGAAGTTCCAAACAAGGCTAGTGTACAAGTGAGTGGAGTGGAGTGAAGAGATTGGGGCAACTTTTAATATCAAGATATTGAAAACCAAAGACTGTGAAACAAGGCAAGTATGGAGCAGCTCCAGACTGCAAAAGCAGGGGAAACTGGAGATGCCCAAGAAAACCCACCTACCATCGAAAATCTGGGAGGTGACCCTGCCAGGAATTGAACCCGGTGCACCTAGGTGGGATGTTAGTAGTTGGACCTCTTAACCACTGCGGCCTTACTAATGTACAAAAATCAACTAAACCTGACATGTAGAAGAATACAAAAGTCTCAGATGTAGCAAAATTGATGTGTCAATTCTGTAATTGCAGGGTAGAAAGAAGAAGACGAAGAAGAAGATAGAAGCCCGCAAATAACACTACGCGCAAGAGACTAGTTATTGTAACACAGTTATTCCAGACAGGCAGCAGAACTCGAAAGGAGAGAATTCTGAATTGTTTACAATGATGTCTTTTGGTGACTGACAGTATTTCAAAGTATGTTACGTAAAGTGAATACACTGACTTCTGTCAGGCTACGCTGTTTCTGTACAGAGTTGTATAAAAATGAGCAACTTTTAGTATCTTTCAGTGACTTGCTCTGAGCCCTATTACAGGGGTGTGTGTTCCCCCCCCCCCCCCCCCCAGAAAATCAAACAATTTTATAGCTTAAAATTTTAATAACAGCCACTAAAGTTGTAATAACAAAATATAATGTTTTTCACATCATGTACACACAGATATCACTTCCATGTAAGTATGTATTCATATTTATATACTGTTCACACTTTCACACCAATGATTGGAAATGACCTTGCAAATAGTCGACAATGGTCTTCAAGCAGCATCATATGTCCATGACTTCTGTGATTGAGTTACAAGTTTCTTTGTGTAGCCAGTCTAACCACTCACAGTCCACTTTCTTCTCAAGAGTAACCTCCTCAAACACAGTACTATGGCTGACCTGTAACAAAATACTTGATTAGTTTTAACTTTTAACATCAGCAAATATTTTGTAGCCCTACAAGCTGCACCCTGAGGTGTTTACATACATATCCAATGATACTGGGGCCGCAGTGGTGTAGTGGCAAGACTGTTTGCCTCCCACCTAGGTGAACTGGGTTCGTTTCCCGGTGGGGGCACTCCCGGATTTTTGCATGTGGGAATCGTGCTGGTCGATGCTGCTGGTCAGCTGGTTTTCTCGGAGATCTCCAGTTTCTTCCGCCCTTGAATTCCGGTGCTGCTCCATACTCATCTCACTTCACCCTCATCAGCTCTCAAGACCTCAATGTTAAGAGCCAGCCAAATCTCTCCATCCAATCCAACGATACTTTCTAGTTATTTTAAGAAGTTACCAAATTTTCAGGGTTGATTTTTGCACTGTGTAGTCTCAAATTCATACCATCCAATTAATCTGACTACATCAGGAACAAAAACCGAGGTTTTTGAAAAACAGTAATGTTTTTAAAATTCAGGAATAACTTTTGGAAATAAATGACAATACATAACACAACTTGTGTAGTTGTAAAAACTAATTAATGATCCTTCGTGTGTATACAGGACTACCTAACTTTTTCTAGTGACTCATGTAATGACTTCGTTTACCACTTATAATGGTTTTTCATATCACACTGAATATTACCAGATTGAGTATACTGTTGTAATATTACTATAGGCTTTTTCACAGTAATCTGAGCACTTTAGAAAGCCCTGCTTAAGATCTACTTGTATGCAAGTTGTGTTTTCTTCCGCCTTATGTAAGATTAACATTGTAATGGCCGTTATCACTTTATTCATGCGTCTGTCACGTTAAACTGTGGAATTATTGGAAAAGTAAATATGTTACAAATCTGCTCTTTTTTACACCTCAATACAAAAAAAAAAACACAACAACAACAACAACAGCAGCAAAAACAACCAGAAAGCTAAAGATATAATTAAAACTTGTAACATACTTTTGAGTCTTGGGTTTGCTAAAATGTATACATTCCAATCTTGTCCAACTAATATTCTACACATTTATTATCTGCAGTCAAACAAATTGGTTATCATATTTATTATATTTAACCACTTTCAACACAATTCGGCTGAAAATTAGCATGTATGTGAGAATGTACAGACTTTTTTACGCAACAAATCTTTACATTTTGTTTATACATCTCTGATGTACATAAAGATACGTTTTCCAGTGTTCCGAGACTAAATTATTGCACTTATAAAGTTAACTTTCAATATAATCATTTTAAGTAAATACTATAATATGCCTAAGCCTACAGTAACTACAAAGCATTGTATGTTTGTGTGCATTCAAACCTATTTTTCAACGTTAATTGGAAACTAACAATAACACCACATTCATGAAAAATAATGCCAATTTTTCAGGAATATAAACTTGAATTTTTATAAAAATAATCTTCAAACGTGTATACCCATATTCATAGTAATGTTTACTTAGAGAAAAAGGGATTTGCTAGAGTCCTACTATATATTAAAAATTTGTGTGGATTTTAAATTCACCCCATGCTACACCTTACAACACATACTGATCGAGAATCATGAAGTTGATGGCTAAAACCGATTATATCCCCTTGCACTGGCACAGTGATAGAAACCATAATATGCCCAGCATGACTAGGCATGATGATTCTACTATGGCTTGCCATCACCTCCTGCAATATCGTGGTCAACCAGACCTGTCAACTACCACAAAAAAACTTGGCATTCCAAGCCTTGGTGTCAGGAATCAAATCAGGATTCCATAGGTAATAGGCATAAATGCTACTCACTAAGCCACAAAGGTGGTCAATATTAATTTTATAAACACATAAATAAATACAAATAAAATTTAAAATAAAAAATAATCTCTATTTTGGTAGGAGTACAATTAAAAACTCAGGAAACTTAATTGTGTATTAAATTTTTCTTGCTGCAAATTCATGCAATTATTGCACATATTACATACCTCTTTAAAGCCCATCTTCATGAACATGGAAATACTGCGAGTGTTGTCAGAGCCAATCTTTGAGACAAATTTTTGAATCCTTAAAGTTTCAGCACCTGCAACATTAGCATTTTTGCTTAAAGATGGGTAAGCAACACAATAATCATAATTAAAACAAGATTTCTGATTCAATTAAATGTTACTTAAAAATTAACTTTTCAACACATCAGGTCCCACAATGAAAATAGATTGTTATAGCTGTTGTGCTACTGAAATACCGTTCCTAGTATCTTTCACTGTTATTCTTGATTTCATCCTTCGTAAACAACAGAGATGGAACAATAGATTTGTAAATAGTTCTTCAAAAATATTCTTTAATTATAATCACTCAATTTTTTTTATCAAATAAGGAAAATGACAAAGCCTCTACATGCTGCATTAACAAACAGCTGCTACATGTTGTGCCATCGAATCAGTAGGCCTTCGACATGTTCCTGGGGAATTGCCTGCCAGGCTGCTTCTGCCCTCAGTCCATAGTTCATCAGTATTGGTTGTTGGATGAGAATAATGGGCCAGGAAATTTTTGGCAACACGTGATTGGACACTGTATTAAAATATGGCTCCAGAAGAATGCTGAAACTTTCAGGTGAGTGGCTGAAGAGATCAAGGTGGCTCTTAACATTGGAGCCTTGAGAGCTGATTGGGGTGAAGTGCAGTGAGTAATGGAGCAGTACCAGAATAAAGGGGTGGGGGAAATGGGAGATCCCCAAGAAAACGAGCCGACCAGTGGCATTGTCTGGCACTGAAACATTTAGCCTTAACAACTTTTCTGAAGTAGCAGTTGCTGTTGAGTGTGCCCACAATTTGAAAAAGCTGAGGTTGTCAATATTCAACTACTCCCCAAACCCATCACACCAATTGTGCAGTATGATACTGATTCTGGATCTGGACAATGATACTTCCCTTAATATCGATGAATTTGTTTGCAGTCATCATTATAATCTCAACTGAAGTGGTACACATTCAAAAACACGGCATATTGCCACTCTGCATAACAGTGGGTGTGTTTGTGAGCCCACTGCAGCCTGAGGCAAATTTATTCAGGCTTAAGGGAATTCTCTATTCATGTGCAACAATTCTCAAATTCTAATCAATTGCATATCATACACAGTTTACATTTCCTGTGAGTTTCAATACATTTGCATTGATGCCTATTGCATGTGCATTGACTGACCGGGACACACTTGGATCTAGGAACGGTAAATTGCAGATGGAAATTTTAGGTGATTGGAAAGAAAGGTTTTACCACACTGGTGCCACTACGTGCATGATGAACGCGGTGAAATTCAATCTCAGGGTCATAGAGTCGTCTGCCCTGACGTACTTTTGCTCTAGTAGTCAAAATGTTAAACTCCTGGAATTAAGGGGTATTAAAGGATCCCCTTACACCACACAGCATACCATACCTGATTATTGCAGACCTATTTGAGGCTGACTCGCACACCTGATATGACTGGCTTAAAAAATTAGGACCAAATTTAAGG
This sequence comes from Dryococelus australis, assembly GCA_029891345.1. NCBI lineage: Eukaryota > Metazoa > Arthropoda > Insecta > Phasmatodea > Phasmatidae > Dryococelus > Dryococelus australis. The sequence goes on from CM056999.1 coordinate 136,160,868, forward strand.
TTCAAATTAAGGTTACACTTAAGCTGGTTCTAAAATACTGTGATGCGTTGCTAAGCAATGAAATTTAGCTAATCAGGATAAAGCAGTAGTCCGTCGTAGTGCATCAGCGACGAGTGCATTGCGTGAAATTTTGGCATTGCGATTGTTGGTGACCGCAGACAACAGAGAAGAAGAACAAGTGTTTGTTTATGTGGTTAATAAGAACTATTTGTTTACATTTTGAAGATGACAAGTAAGTTCAAAAACACATCTTAAATTGTCTCTTAATATCATAATAATCCTCCTCTACCACGTACGCAATTTGTGTTGATACTGTCTTGTTTGTTAATCTTCTCTAACCACTTACAACTTATAATTGTGACAGTGTCAAAATTTATTACATGTCTTTTGTCATAATCGTGAGATCTAAAAATTTAATTTTCCCCTTCAAATGGTTAGCAGCACTATCTAAATGGCGTTCATTGCTAACAGAGCATCACTCAATTGTGAAACAGCGAATGTTGTTCGTTGCCACCCATTGCATTGGCACGCATTGCAACACATCACAACAAGTTGCTGTAATGTGGAACCAGCTTTAGGGTTAGCAGGTTTGTGGGGTCCTCTGCCCCTACACGTACGAAGGCCGTACTCAAAATAATAAATGTTGTATACTAACACATATATTTCTCTAGTACACAATACATTTTAGTTACTCGAACAAAAGGAAACACACATTACACTGTCCCAGGACCTTTGCCCACCTGGTAGGCTACACTGTAAAAATGTGTTCATGCTATCCCATGTGAATATGGAAATTACATGAAAATTAAGCCTCCCTTGGGAATGCTATTCCTGGGGGTGGTGAGACTGCTTCTCCGAGCACTAAACCAAAATGGTTCTGAGACTTTAAAACTATTGTGGCTACATGGTAAGTCATGTAAAGCGAAGTGATGATAGTGACCGGAGTGACTTGAGGTAGTGCATGTCTCCTGCAAGCAAAATCTCTTGACTAGCAGGCTAAGGCATGTGTCTGGGTGAGGTCACGTCAACCATTCGCCTAAACTGCTTTAAACATGCAAATGAAACATAGGCACTAGCAAAAGACATAATAGCCCTTTAAAAGTCTGAATTAATACATTGTGCTTGCATTACCTACTTGACATTTAAAAGACTTGGATTGGATTGGAAAGGGCTTATTAACGTCCCCCAGAGTTATGCCTGAAGGCTTATCAGGAGAAGGCTCACAAACTACGTACTATGTTATTTGAGGCCAGGAATTAAGTTCTATCTTACCTACCATGAATACAAAACTTGGCACAATTACGAAACTCGTAAACAATTAGATATAATAAAAGGAATGCTATAAGATAAATTAATAAAGAACTTTAAAAATTATTTTTTCCCATGAACTGTGCAGTTTTGGCAATTAGTTGTCCCTAGTAACTTAATGTAATGACTGGCTAAAACATTAAATACAATGGATAGTCTAAAACACTCAATGACAGAAGCCAATTCTAAAGCTAAACCTTTGTTACAATGAAGACAATTATTATAACCATAACTGTTATCTTGCAAGCATAGTTCAATCTACAGATCACATTTCTTGACAATAGAGCTATGGTGAGAAAAGTAAAGACAAAAAGAAGACAGTATCAGACATACTGCTGTAAATGTTTTACAGTCTATTGCAATTGTGCATGTCAAAATTGAAAAGCAGACATTACTACCACATGAAAAGTTAACAGTGCAGAATGTTTTTGTAAATAACCATGCCAAATCAGGAGTGGATCTAGGAGTCAGTCTTGAGAGGATCAGGAGGGGAGGGAGGAGAGAGACTTCGTAGTGAATGTTAAAATCTCCAAAATATTGACATTTTTATGTTTTTACTCCATTTACCCATGTAAATAATACATAAAATTACTACTACCATCATCACTGAAATGCACAATTTAATGTGAATCATTTTTAACATAACATAACGTTACTATTCAATATTAAAATACAAAGGGTACATACAATTTCTGATGCAAGGTTGTGCTCTTGGAAGAGGAGTAGATTGGAGAGATCTGAGTGGCTCTTAACGAGGTCTTCAGAACTGATGAGTGTGATGCGAGGTGGGTATGGAACAGTATGAACAGAATGAAGGGGAGGGAAGACAGGAATTCTCCGAGAAAACCCACCAACCAGCAGCATCATAATCCGGCATGATTCCCACGTGCCAAAATCTGGGAGCAACCCCGCCGGGAATCAAACCCAGTTCGCCTAGGTAGAAAGTGAGTAGTCTTACCTCTATGCCACTGCGGTTCCATGTACGGGGGAGGAATTTCTCCCCTTCCCCAAACCTTTTATATCCGCCCATGACCAATGGAAGATAACCACCTTGAGTCTCTTACAAACAACCCCCATAGCAAGCATAGGCAGGCTTTAGAACGATTTGTAACAGGCTACTGTCCTGTTTTCTCATAGATCTCAGTAAACACCAACCCATATCTCTTTTCTATGACACCAACGGACTAGCTCAGCGTGAGTTGGAGACTTTTGACTACATAATACTGAAAGTTTGTTGATACCAGGAGAGCCAATAAATAAAAGAAGTTAATGTCTGAAGATTTATTGTCGTCTCACCAAAACAAACAATTAACACTCGCAGCTGACAAACAAAAAAAACCAAGACAGAATGGCAGCCTTTATAAAACAAAACTTCTCACTTCGAGAGTTACGAAGACGAGAGAGAATCGTTACTTTTCTCTCCCGCCGCCCTATTGACCCCTCGCACCGACGGAAATAAAATTTAAAAGATATTTGAATTGAAATGTCTGAAATACAAAAGAAGGTTAAAGTCGCAGGCGCTGGTTGGTGCGAGTAACGTGATCACATGTTGCAGGCTGTCCGAATGACAGCTGACAAATGACCATGCTGCGATGAATTGTTGTAATAACCGAGAAAGGTTGAGCTTCCTTATGTATTAGTAGAAAGTTTCCTCATTGAAAACATATTGTTTTCGAGCAGTAGGTCACGTCAGCCAAAGGTGACCTCTGTTATTTTTCTTGTTTCACCCATGCCTTGCGGTGGCGATGCTTACTAACCCAGTGAAAAGGAAAATATGCACCTTGCCGTCTGTTACTACAGATGAAATGAGGAAAGAAAAATAATAAATTTAGAAAAACGAAAATATCTGAAATACAAACAAGTTGTTATTGCCACGACCTTACACATATTACATGAATTACTATCCTTGACTGGAACATAGACAAATGAAATACTTTCCGAATATACTAACAATAATAATTGAGAGAGAGAGGGAGAGGGAGGGAGGGAGAGAGAGAGGGAGAGGGAGAGGGGGGAGGGGGAGGGGGAGGGGGAGAGGGGAAGGGTGAGGGGGAGAGGGGGAGGGGGGAGGGGGAGGGGGGAGGGGGAGAGGGAGAGGGGGAGAGGGAGAGAGAGAGGGGGGGAGGGAGGGAGGGAGGGAGAGAGAGGGAGGGAGAGAGAGAGAGAGGGGGAGGGAGGGGGAGAGAGAGAGAGGATATATATATATATATATATATATATATACACACACACACATGCACGCACGTGCACACACACACACACAGATATCTAGCTGCAATGCGACAGATTGTTTGACTCTTCAGTTGAGGCTACTCTATTGCAAAGGATAGGCTAGAGTATGGGAGCCAGGCCTCGAAAGTGTAACCTTGCGTTGACCATCACTGCAAAGGAACCTGAGCTGCACATGGTCAGGGAATGCATTGTAGAAGTGTTTATAAAACATGTTATATTCTGTTAAAACTGTTTGTCACACTGACATTTACAGGAGGAATCAGGCCATTCTCATACCACAGTTTCCTGTACCTAAACCTCACCTTAGTTTCCAAAAGCCTCTGGCTTCTTCCCTCATCATGTTCATGCTATTGTATAAGCTTATTTTATTCATAATAATTCCTAATTTTTAAAGAGTGTGGTGAGCGTATTATCTTTGATCCCAAGATGCACATATTCTGTTTCACTCACCACAATGAAAACTCTCATATACTGTGTTGCACCAGCTGTCCAATCCCACCACCAAGAATAAACATGCTACTTATCACAGTCTCATCACTTCTCCTGGTTGCAGACAATAATGATGCTACTCACCCTAATGATTATCACATCAAAACAGAAACCTCTGGCACTGGTAACTAGGGTTGGCCAAGTAATCTTGTTTCATTATACTGATCTGATACACAGATGTGCACCACTGTTCCGGGACACTGCATGTCTTTTGTTTTGCCACACTGCTATACGGCACATGGTCCAGTTATGGTGAGCGTGGAGTGGAGACACTTGTTCCGTCAGTAGTGTAACTATACACTGCGTGGCAATGTGCTGTTGCCATGTTCTGCACTTTGTAGCGTTCCATTTTATGGACAACTGCCATCTGTACACAACACCATTGTGTTCTATCCTATGTTGCATTATATGTTATATCATTGTGTGTTCAGTTCTGTATTTCATGATTATGAAAACGTGCGAGAGTTTTTAGTGATAAAAAAAAATTGCACCAGAGTCCTGAGAGAACAATAGAATTAATGTTTTTCAGAACTTTATATTTTGCGTTAATTTTGAATTAATTATGTTTTACTGCCAAAACAGTCACAAGTATATTTCAAAGTGACAAACACTTTTTTTAGAATCGTTTACTACATTTCTTTACACTGGATAACAAAAATCGTATACATGTTGTGATTACTCCATTATTTGGCACTAAAAGTTTTAAGAGTATGAATTATTTAACATTAAATGTATCAACCAAATGTGTTTATTGTGCAGCGAGCTTAATCAAGTCGTGCTGTTCAGCGCAGTAGCTAAATTCTATGTGATATGTGCAGAAACACTTAGCTGTCTGAGCTCCTATGTTTCGGAACAGCTGACTGTTCTGATCCACAAATCCTCCCTGGTAACCATATACAGAGGCACCTAACAGATAATGTGATTTTAACAAGCAGTACAGAAGCATAAACGTGAAATAAATTTTTATATAAATTAGCCAGTGCCAATTAAAGGAAGAGGGCAGAGTTTTTGGTTGGTGCTTAACAGCGAAGTCTTAATGTCAGTGTGGGTGAAGTGAGGTGAAAATGGGCAACGGCAGAATGCAGGGTGGGGGAAATTGAAAGAGCCCGAACAAACCCATTGCCCAACTACAACATCTGTAAGGTTTTCCACATGTCAAAACCCAGGTAACCCCTAATGGGAATTGAACCTAGTTCACAATGGTTTGAGGTGAGTAGTCCGACTACACCACCATGGCAACGTCAACTAAATGCTTTCCTTTCTACATACAAGAGTATGGTAGGTTTGTCCAGTTATTGTTACAGCACATACTAAGTCATTGACAGGTATGATAGGACTAAAAAGTCTTTGGATAGGTATGATGGAAACATAAAACCAAAAAGAGTACTGTGATAACATTTGAATGTATGGATAGGTAATCCCTAGAGGGTGTAACATCTTTGAATAAATGTAACCACAACTAGCTATAAAACAGAACAATCAAGAATTTGCCTGTGTCCACCCTACAAATATTAAACCACTTATCCTAACAATAAAGAAAAAACTTACAAATTAATTGTTACATCACAGTCTCCTAAAAAAAAAACAAATTTGTTATGAATGATTATGAACTATGAACATATTACAAATAAAACTGCTATTGTTAAAAGTCAAACATGATATACCGTATCTCAGCATAAGCAGCATTGCTTCCCAACCACAATGCTTTCCTCGAGCACTTGCCTCAGCTATCATTATCTCTGCCTCAGCAACTTTCTCACCAAATTCCTCAGGCAACAGGAACAAGTTAGTATCACCAATCATGGCCTCTGAAATTAATAATGACGTAAATTCCATCATCACAACTGACAGCACACAATAATTGTGTTTCAACATTCCTCATCATCTACAGTATTTGTATAATTCAGAAACTTTTACTGGGTAACATTCATAACATGAACTGTCATATGTAAAGGGGACAAATGGTGGATAAATCTGAATACCTCAACTACTAGAACATAGTGATGTGATTTTTACATGTTCTTATTTTGTCCTCTGGTTTTACTTTGTGACAAAGCTCTTAAGGACAGAAAAATCTACACAATTTAAACTTCCCCAATGTCTATAAATTGTAAAAAAAAACTACAGGAGTTTATGCTACTACTGCATTAAAAATATATGGTGAGTAGAACCCAAATAACCATCAGTTCTAAGCATAGAATACACTTCAATAAACTACCATATTTAACATTTTACAAACAAAAAAAATATGGATGAAAATAATATCCTTACAAAGATAGAAAGTCAAGAATGCACCCAGTGAGCTTTCAAACTTGAGATACATGTTAGTTAAGATCGCAAGTAGGCCTCTAGGCTACCTAAAATATGTAAAAGGATAGGAATTCAAGTACTCACAGTGTAGTACTTGTTGACAGGCACGTGCACGCACACACACACACACACACACACACATCCACGTGTACGTGCACACACACAAAGAAGGATGATACATTTTCCACATGGTTGTGCGGTCAGGACATTTCGCTGGCTAAGCCAACTTCATCAGGTGGCGAGTTGTAGGACACTGCAGTATGGTGGAAGGGCACTGTCAATAGTAAACCTAGCGGCCAGGTAGTGAATTAGGGAGGGGGGCGGGAAAGTTGAAGAATTACTGGTATAGCTGATGAGTGTGGTTAGGAGCTGTGATTATCTTATGTTGAGGCCTGGTGACTGCCTGGATTTTGCTAATTCCCAGTGTCTGAGTTCTGAGCTATTACTTGAAGGTGGTAGGGCTCTCACAACTCTGGTACTGTAGCAGGAACCAAAATCTTTGTTGTGGGATGCTGCATGCACTGCAATTGGTTTGTCCTCCAGGTTATTGACTTGACCAGCTATTGCTTGTTTCGTATCTACTCAGTGGGCATTCATTCTCTGCACGAGTGTGTTGGTGGTGAGGTCGATATATTTTGCATTACAGTGTTGGTACTGTAGCTGATGCACAGTTGTAGTTGCCTTGGTTGGGGTATGTATGGCATGTGAGTCTGCTATTGAAAGAAGTTGATGGTTGGTGGATGGCACAGGAGCCACAACGTGAGCTATTGCAGGGGTGGGATCCTTTTGGGGTAATAGTTTGGTTTTCATTTGTGGTAGGCTGCAGCTTTGGACAACCAGTTTGTTACGGAGGTTAGGTGGCCTTTTAAAGACCAGTCTGGTGGTTTGGAATACAGGTCTTGTGTTTATGGTGAGGAAGCAAGAATTTTGTATCCAGAGTAGAGAATGTTTCTGAGTTTACTTAGGCCTTCGTGACATGAGACCACCAGGGGGTATGCCAGAGTTTGTTTACCTTGGTTTGTGTTCCGGTATTTGATATGGCTTGCTGAATCTGTTTGTGAACGAGATGCCTGGGGAAGCCCTTTCAAGGAATGCTCTGGCTATAGGTTCACACGGTTTGTTGAGATCACTGTTGATGGAGCAGATATGTTTGGCTCTTGCGGAGAGACTAAGGTAAGGATTTTTTGGCATGGTATGGGTAATATATGTCAAAATATAAGTACTGGATGTTGTTGGTGGGTTTGGTGTGTATAGCAGTTTGAATTGTGCCAGTGTGGAGAGTGAGTAGAACATCCAGTAATATGGCGTGTGTTTTGGAGTATGACTGAACTGTGTGCATTTAAATTGTTAAGAAAGTAAATTGGACTGTCTTCAGTGGAGGTCCATATCATGAAGATATCGTCGATGAAATGCAACCAGCAGTTTGGTTCGGTTGGTTGGTGACTAAGAAGTTTTTTTCTAACATGCCAATAAACAGATCGGCATAGAATGGGGCCATGTGTGTACCCATAGATGTGCCTTTGACCTGTCAGTAGTGTGTGCCTTGAAATCTGAAGTTGTTGTTGAGAGTTAACCTGGGAAGTTCAACAAGGAATGCTGTGGAAGGTTTGCTGTGTGGAGGTCTTTGCTTGAGGTAATATTCTATGGCAGACAGTCCAGATGAGTGGGGGATGTTGATATAGAGAAATGTAACATCTATAGTGATCGTGTATGCATCCATCTTGAGTAATGGTCCCCAGGTGTCTCAAGCGTTCACGGAAGTGGCCAGTGTCCTTGACGTAGGATGAAAGCTGCTGTACCCAAGATTATGTTACATAAACTTGAGATACAATATAAACAATATAGAGTACTGGGATTTTATTATTGAAAAATCCTCAGATTATGTACCTGTATGACTGTATACACCTGTACATGTAGAGATATTTATGATTTGTGTGACTGTTGAATACAGCATAGAGAAAGTGTAATAGATGTAGGAACTTATGTGTGTGATGGAAGTACACTCACAAATAGCACAACAAAATTAAATTTCAAAACAACCAGAAATATCACTAAGAAAATATCTACTGCTACTGGAAATAATTTACTCAGTAGAGACGTTGTAGAAAATGTGAAATTTATTATCTTTCTTGTAATAAGATTGTGACAGAAATAATGTAATTTATTTACAGACTAGATTTTATTGTTGGCCTCAGCAACACTACTCTCTCTCGTGGCTGTAGTGTTCTATTTGCTTTATGCTCTGCAATTAAAATTTCAAACTTTGTCTCGCTGCTATAGACTACGCTCAGTGTTTTAAGCAAATGACTAATAGTGCCAGGGTGTCCATAGTTATATTAAAAAAGTTTAAGTTCAACTTGAAAAGACAAGCTTGTCTCTGCTTCTTAATCAAATAATTCGTGCACATAGCCGATTATAATTAAAAACAAAGAAATTTTTATATTCTTGGTGATCTAGTTGTTGACAGTGACATTCCCCTGGATGCAGCAGGACCTCACTACGCCGGCTTCCCTAATCAGACTCAGGGGCCTGTAGTGCCATTACAGTTCTAGCACATTTAAACACTCAGCAGTAGATCAAACTAATTACTTGAAAAATATACATGAGCAATGACCGATACAGACCTGCTTCTTCCTCAATCTTGCCTTACATGTTCTTGTCCTTCAAAACAGCCTGTTTTCAGGTTTGATCTTGGGTTCTTATAATAAAAACTAAATTAGAACCCTGTATGCTAATCCCAAACAGGCTAGTGTCCTGCCTTCGAACACCAAGACAGCTAAAAATTCCCTTCAAACAATTAAATAACACCGTCAAAAACTGACCAATCTAAAGAGTGCTAGCAGCAAGAATTACTCATTACATCAGTTGGTTAACATGGCAACAGATCAATAGGCAATTGAGTGCTTGTGAAAATAATTGAAATTTAAACATAAACAAGTACATTAATTATTTTACTTTTGCCTACTGACAGACATAAGCCTCTAAAATTGAGAAAAACAGTAATTAATACAAAACAAGAACAACATAGGTACAACAAAAATTTGGGAACACAAATCATACTAGAATTATATAACAGAAACGTACAGTTCTTAGACAAAAATATGAATAACCATCAATAAAAGGAGGGTTGGTGTGGAAATCCAGCCATCACAATTCAACTCTTGAAAAGTTCATGTCATCTGTACATATATAAAATAATAAATAACTTAATAGAATTTTGAGCTAATGTAGATACTTGTAAAAAATTCACACAAATTTAGCTTTGTTTGATTTTTTTTTATAGCCATCAAAAATATGTATATAATTATTATTATGTCACAAGTCTACATGCCATTAGTTTTAAAAACTGAACTGAATAGATTTCTAGATCATGTACTTATTTTCAAACTCAGAGGCCAGTATTTAGTAGGACTTCGGTGCAGTCAACTTTCTTACTGTAAATATGAAACTCAAAACTTGCATCTACAAATTTCTTCTGGCTTCTACATGCTATATACGAAAGTATGAAAAGGTCCTTCCAATAATTTGCATGAATTTTAAATTATTAAGAATTTACCTTAGATGTATTAAAAAATATTTTGTCTGCTCTCAATCTATTTTCATATGTGTCTGTGAAGGACAGTTCTAAATCATAGAACAAATACTCCATTTTGGGAAAGATCAGCGCATTGAAAAGACAAAATATAATTTGGCTTTATTGCCTCTCTTGTTATAAATTTTATAAAATAATCCTTGAAGTTAGGTCTGATAGATATTCAAAATGGTGATGAAATTTTAATTTTTAATCTAACAATACATCTGAATCTCTTATACAATTTGTTCTTTGAATTGTTATATTATTTAGTGCGTAGTTGTGGAGTATTAACAAAATTATTTTTTACAATAGTTACTACCCTACTTTCATCATAGTTGAAGCTCATGCTTTTCTTAGCACACCATTGATTTATTGCTACAATATCATTATGTAAAAGCTTATATTCACAATTTTTCTGTATACAGTAGAACCTTATTAAAACTATCCCTCACCATTTCCAGAAATAAGTTTGTTAACACATGTTGGTAGCTATAGATATTTTGGAAATTTGGAACTAATTTTGACTCGCCCCAAAACACCTATATGTCAAAAAGTTCATGTTCATCGTCTCTGGGATAAAATCAACATGATTTTGGCATGAAATATTAATTTAATTCAGTAGTTAAGACATCTTCGGAATAAAATTATACTCGCATGTGTATTTGACATCCCCAAGTCGTCATAAATGTTTAAATATTGCGCAGAGACAGAGTCAATTTTCAGTAACTTCTTGCCGGAAAATCTGAGGATTTGTTACTGAAATATTTATTTATTTCAATAGAGACACATTTTCTGAATAAACAAATCCTGGAAGGGCATATACAAAACCTGTTTGTCGCCAAATAATGCATAAGCATTGAGTACCCGTGACTCACAGCAAGAGCCAAGTTTGAGTTATTCATTACTGAGTCATAATGCAAGCAATTTTAACAACTGCATTTATCTGCCTCAAAAGTGTGATGTACTGGTAAGCAAGCTCAATTGCAGTGAAGTAACATTGCTACAAAAACAAAGAATTGCTTCACACACGCTGGAAAATAGAAAGGGAGGGCGGCTGTACCAGCTAATGGTGCATGTAATTAATAACTTGCCAGGTGCCTACAGGCAGCACCCATGGATTGTCCCCCCTCCCACCTAGGATCATCTCTCCGACAGCTGACTTCACGTGCAAACAATACTGCTGTCCTGGCATGTACAACCACACCCACAGTGGATTAGTTGCATGTTCAGACTTAATAACTATATTTGTACGTTGTGCATACACAAATGGCACCAACTTAATACCATGGACAAATGGGATTTTGGCAGTACTCTACTGAAATCAAATGCACGCATCACTTCAAAACACATCCAACATACAAAATATTATTTGTAATTTTTACAGCACTGTATGCAGTATATGTTGTTTAACATAGTGTTCTATAATTTATGTTGCTCACTGTAAGTAATTACGTGGTACTTTTTACTTGAGTAAAACATAACAGATTTGTGTAGTTGATATAAAAATTGAATGAAATTGCATGGCAATGTTTATATTGACATGAGGTGGAACGATACGCAAACAGAAGATGGAAGAAACTACGAAAAACTTTCAAAAGTGCTCACTTTACCATAAACAGTCAGTGCGACAAGCTAACTCTCTTTCCAAATTCCACTCAAACTAAATTGCAAATCCACATAAAAGGCGTGGGTTGTCAAAGATTGTTCACAAAATCAAGCCTAAAATGTTACCACACCAGAATCTGAAAACAAACTGAACCTAAGTAATGAAAAACCAAGAGACATTCAAGTTGTAATGAACACAAGTAAAGTGTAAAGCGAGTGAGAGCACAATGGGAGGTCAAACACGTGACGGTAGTTGTGTGCGGAAACATTGGGCTGCCTGAGGAATGGAGAGTGGGCGGAGCAGTGGAGTCAGTAAGTACTGACTAGTGCTGGGGGCCTAGGAGCGTGGTACCTATTTTTAAGTATATTCTACATCCAGTAAAACACCAAGTGTAATGTGAAGCGACTTAAAAGTGCTGCAAATTAATTTTTCCAACTGATTTAGCTGAAATTTTCAACTTTTTTTCACATATATTTTTTTTTACAGTTCCTCAAAAACTAGCAGTTATAGAAAGATGGATGCAATAAATGGGGTCAATATGGAGAGGTTCTGCTTATTTGTAAATCATCTTTGAAAAGAGTAAATGCTGAAAATTATATATGTTGAAACAGCACAAATCAATTAAGCACAGCACCTATTTCAATGTGTGTGTGTGTGTGTGTGCGCGCGCGCGTGTGTATGTGTGTGTGTATATATATATATATATATATATATATATATAATATGTCCTAAGCACAGACTTCACTAACTAAGACGTACTATGCTAAATGAAGTATGAGACACATCCCACCTAAACAAGACAACCTACTCTGTGCATGAAAAACTATTACTTTGCATGAACATTTATTAGAACTACATACATCACAATGAAACAGCACTGGGGAACTTATGCATGTAAAACTGTATCACTCAGAATGACATACACAGGCATATTTTTGTCCTCCAAATTTGGAAGCAAAGATCACAACACTCTTAGAATTAAAAAACTGGCACTCTACGAGCTCAACTTGTTTATCTTCATTACTGATAATTTAAAAAAATTTAAAAACTAAATATCAATAATAAAACAAACGCAAGACTCAGGATTTTAAAACTTACAACAAAACCATTTGGCACAACATACTCACAGAAATGATCCACAATAAAAAAAAAAAAAGTCATGTCATCATCCTTTTAATATGCTGCTGGCCATTAAAATTGCAGCACCAAGAAGGTGCGTGAGCTATAACAACCATATTTACTGGACAGAAAACCCATCATACACAGGTGACATGACTACTCTTGCAGCTCGGTGTGACATACAGAACATGAAGAAATTAGTACTGTGTGGCCCCACCAGGAGGCCACTTTCCATGACTGCTGACGAGCACTGAAATCACTGATACTTCATCAGAGTTTGTCAACAGTAAGGGATTAGTTATCAGTAACCAGCAAATAATATTACTTGTCAGTGAATCAATAGTTTTTCAGAACATTTGGCAGTAAATTTTATTTAAGGGGAAAATAAGATTACAGAATTAATTACACTTTTAAATTTAGTTTTTCTCATTGTTTAAACGCTAATATATATGTAAAAAAATTCATTTGAATCACGCAGTATTAACACACTTTCAGTAAAATATTAATTAAATTTTAATGCTATTATTTTATTGTGATTTCACATAATTTCCCTAAGGATTATTTTATATATAATAGTACAATCGCCTGAATGCTTGTATGTTTAATAAACAAATATCTTGAATTGTGTGCCAATGACTCACTTTGCTGGCATTACGTATCCTCCTGAGCTCCAGTGATTTCAATGTTTCAGTTATCTTTCTAGACTTACACAGGGTGCTACCCAGCTGCTCGACAAAATGACTGACAGTGACCTCCAGTGTTTGCCAGCAGTATCGGAACCATAGCTGATTTTACTAAAATTACCTGTCAGTGAAATCAGTGAGTAACAAAAGGCCGAAAAATTTACATCTGAAAAAGTTTTGCCAACCTTAGACAAATAAACATGCTCAAAACATTTCTGAAGAATTGTAACTCACCAATCTCGTCATTTGTATCTTGCAGAACACTTTTGTCCAGTATTATGAATGTGCATTCTGAAAACAATATAAATCAATTAGTTTACATACGCTTAGTATCCGCTGCTCATTATAATAAATTTGCAGTATTAGTAACTTTTGTGAATCACTTTACAAAATGTGCCCGTCACATCAATTGTAAATTTAAAAAAACATTATTTTAGGATTTGGTAGTTTCCAATTTATTTTGTTCTACAATACATTTTTGAGTCCATGCACGTCTTGATTAAGGACACCAGGGAATACAAAACATTTATAAATTTCAAGAATGTGACTGTTGTATACACAATAAATTTTTAAAATTTATTTACAACATTTGATCTCCAAGAGCTTAGGAGCTCTCATCAAGGAGAAAGTACATAAAATGTCAGACGTTCAACAGATAACATAAAAACATAAACAAAATTGCAACAAAGTACATCTAATAGATATACCAAGGTTTACAGTCATGGCAGGAACTTTAACACAAGAGTATATCATGGTGAATCAGTTACTAATTTATTGCTCTCTTTAACTATGAAAGAAAAGCCATTTCACTCAGCACGAAGTGCTCTTTAACTGTGGTTTATTATGCCTTATCATTCTTGTTTTGGCTGTCCAGTTTTCATCACCCAACGCTTACAAATTTATATGGTTCTATTCAACTACAAGGATGTAAAACCTAAACTTTTTTTTACAAGTATTAGGGTAACAAGTAACACTGTCAACAAGAGGGGCCACGGTAACTGAGCGGTTAGCCTGCTCGCCTTCCACCACGGTGATCCGGGCTCATTACCCGGCTGGGTCAATCCAAATTTTCGCATATGGGAATCATGCCGGACGATGCCGTTGGTCTGTGGGTTTTCTCGGGGATTTCCAGTTTCCCCCGCACTTTCATTCCGGCGCTGCTCCATACTCACCTCAATCACCCTCATCAGCTCTCAAGACTCCGATGTTAAGAGTCGCCCAAATCTCTCCACTGTGTCAATGGGATGAAAAAAAAAAAAGTTTTTTTTATAAAATTACAGTTAATTACAAGGACTTATATATTCCTTATAATTCTTTTACATAAAAAGTGTCCTATACATTTTTGTTCATGTCTTTCAATTTCTCTGGTTTCATAGGTACTCCCAATTTTAATTCTTGTGGGACAATGATTTTAATGGTTTTGCCACACCTGCATAATTATCTAACAGCTCCAACATCTACCTTGAAGTTAAGTTCTCCCTTCACGACAATGCTGCCACTTTTTGAACGCTGTATTACAAAGTGCATGCATGGAGCAAACTTAAAATGCCAGTTACCAGGTTTCTTAACCTTCAGCTGCACTCTTCCGAACATATACCTGAAAATCTTACCCTGGTCTAAGTACCGGACATGTTTCTCAATATATTTAATAATCTTCTGAAGTAACTATGGTGTCTCTCTTCTTCTTTATCACATGCTCAATGAGGCAAAAGACCCTATTTGGAGGAATGAAGGAATGGCCTGGAACTGGAAATCAGTGAAACTCTGCATACATTTCTTGCAGCTTCCAATTTTAACCATTTGTACAGCATCCTATTAAGAGTGCTGTTTTTTTGTTATCTTGCTCTCCATATCCGTTACAGTACAACCTCACAGTGTGCACACCAGCACGGCATGTGTTCCTTGGTGGATGGTTGGCTGCAGACAAAATTTCATTTGACCCTTGTACTTTTCTGATTAAATCCATGCATATACAAAAGTACTATAGTGATCTTGTTTTGAGTATGAAGAGCCCTGACATGTGGTAAAATTGTAGTAGTAGAGTTGTTGCCTGTAGTACGAAGACTGATCTGGTAGTTTTTGTAGCACTCAATCCTTTTGGTAATCAAAACTGAAACAAATGACTATCTTATTTCTGAAGAATTTCATAAAATCCTTTGGCTTCAAGCTTATGCACTCTATAATTCATCACTAGATCATGTTTGCTTGCTTGATCATGGTTGTTTCTAATCACATCCCTTAAGAGTCGGAGGGACTCAGTTGGCCTTATATGTCACCAATGTTAACTTGCACCACACATTACAAGAAAACTATACATTTTTTCAAGGTGGCATTTGTTTTCTGCATAAAAAAGAAAAATGAAATCAATGTTACTGTTACTTAAAAACATCAAATTTCCTTCATGAAAAACAACATTTTACTGTTACAATATTTCACAAACCCGAATTTTGCACATACATATTGTTTTCCTATGTACACAGGTATGCTTGGCTAACAAATAAAAAAAATTGCATACTTCCTCAGATAATTATACAGCATATCAAATACTGCCTCCACTGTATAAATAATATGATCACTTTGAAATAAATAGAAAAAAAAACTTTTGTAAATGATTATATTCCGGAATTAATTTGTAGATAGAACTGTTTTGCACTGGGGTATTCGGCAGGTAGAAGGATTGAAGGATGGTTAACGACCTCCCCAGACTATCCACTATCTCTTCGGAGCATCTGCACTCTCCACAGTTTGTCTGTTAGAAGCAGTGGATCATCAAAACATTCTATCTACGGAAGCGCAAGTTGTATTTGCAGTTACTTTCGGGAAGTATTCTCGATCATGCATAGTACTCTTTAGCAATAAAAAATGGGTAGGTACAGTACGAATGGCAATGGAAAATGTTTGCGACTTAGTGCAAGACCAAGGAAAAGGAAGATGAAGAAGCATTTACAAGAACACAGCTGTAAAAAAAAGGCAACTACTAATACTATGAACATAATATAATTAATCTCATGTTATGTTCCCAAATTCTGACAGCTACTGCTACCGAACTATTTTTTAATCACAACTGAATAACATCGCATTTGAAATAAGGAAACGGCAGCTGATTGTCACGTGAATTAATCCTGGTATCCCTGAATAGAAAACTGTTTCTCTTTCATCAGCAGAAAACAAATGCCGCTTAATGAAATTAATAAATTGTGAAAGAATTTTGGAATAGACAATGTTATATGTATTTCAAAATAATCTTTCACGGCATCGTATTAGTTACAGATATACTCCATTCTCTATGGAATTTATGATCAATTTAACTGTTTTATCTTAATGTTGGTGCAGTGAAAACGAACAATCAGCTGTGTTGCTTGTGTCAGGTACGATTTTTCGTATGCACATGCTTGATTGAGCTCTCTGTCAGTTTTGAAAAGATTTTAAATTTTGTACGTATTTTTATTACAATGCTGTGACCAGAAAACACTGAATGAAATGATAATCTGTATAAATTTATTTGGAACTCATTGAAATATTTTGTCAATGTTGCTTCCGCCCTGCATAGGCACATCGTCGTCACATTTAATGTTTTGTCTATTTGCAAATTGTTATACAGTACTCTACATTCATGAGATTCCACCAGCGATCTGGCAAAATGTGGAACCTGTAAGTGAGGGGGAGAGAGAAAATAACACTGCATTTGCATGAACTTTTTAATTAATGCTGTCATCTAAATAGATGAATTACTACTTTGAATAATTTACGAATAATTAGACAATCACATACTATTAATTTTTCTATAAAAATTTTTATTTTAAATCAATCAAATCTTGCAAATTGAACTGTTACCACCATGACAAGAAGGCGTGACAACCTCTTCTTACCAAACCAGTGACATCACGGCTAAGGGCAATAGTTGCTGGTGTTTATGTACAATATGACCATAGACATAGGTAGGCCTAACTGTTTGGTAGTTTACAGCATAGAGTGAATCTACGGTTTACATCAGCATGTGATATGTTTTGCTTTGTTTGTAAGCGTTCAGTAAAAGTGGAATTCTCTATGGTGGCAAGTTTACGTTCCTCTTCACAGGATAAAAAATGTATGTAATGTATATTCTGTCTCCTCAGTGTCATGGAAATTATCCGAACAGACCATAAGGCGCACGTTCACTATTCCCGCTAAGTAATTTGTAACTGAGATTCGCATAACAAACGTACGTCACTCAAAGTAGGACCCAGGAAAGTTAGGCCGTGTTCCATTACCTGCAAAATGCGAAATATGCGCAGCGAAGTTGTTCCGATCCCTTCGCATAGGCGCATTGTTGCACCTACTACGTCATTCTACTTCCGGCCAATCTCACGCATTACCTGCATGAGGAAAGCGCAAAAATGATTCATGCACTATCACAGTGGCGGGAAAATGCCAGAAACGTGCGTATTTGGAGGTTAGCATCGGCAGCGTCCAAGAGCAAGTTTGTTGGTTTTAAGAAATGTGCACAATGTTGATTGTACTGAATGATTCTGCAACTAAATTATATAATGCTAATGACGAACAAACGTGTTTTGGTGAAGTGAACTTGAAAGGATTTTCATAGGAAAACATATTTTTAAGAGGTTGCGAATTTAACTAACAGTAAGTTTGTGTGTTTTGTAAATAATGTATTTGTAAACTGTTACTATAATTATTGAAATGCACGTGGCCTAAAAAAGTCGCACTTTCAACACTTTTGTAGTGTGTAAATAATATTTGTTTCTTTGCCTGTATCGTGAATTCTACTTCTGCCAAAGTGTGTGTATTTGTCTGTGTGTATTGCTGCATCTGTATGAATATGAACAATGTATACATCGCATTTTGTTTTTTCATTGAAGTTAAAATTTTCAAAGTTACAATAATTTGAATGTTATTTCATTACGAACAAAATTTTCTACTGCTCCATCTAAACATCACATCAAACATGTCTCATGAAAGACATTAATCTAGAGGGACCCCCCCCCCCCTTAAAGAACCCTTTTTTCAAACAGTGTTTCCTTTTCTCCATTGAAATAAAGTAAACAGAACCCAAACAAATGTAACTAGACGAAAATAAAGCAGGTTGGAATGCCAACTTGTGACATGTTAATCTGCTGTAAGTACGACTTCAAAATTAATATGTACTCGTGGTGGCTGTCAAATATTTAACATTCTATTAATTTTATTATGCCCCCTTTACATATAAGAGAATTGTATACAAGTTATCCTGTCAAATTGTACGACAGGATCACGGGTTTACCATCGCAGTATATGTAAATGTCTTGCCATTCGTAAACAAAGCGCTCAAATTACATGCCGAAAATAGAGCATGGAAGTTGTTCCAATCCCCAGCCCAGCATTAAATGCATGAAGTAACGGAACAACAATTGGCGGCTATGCAGTTGGTTGCATCAGTGCAGGGAACGGAACACTACCTTATTCATACATGCTCCGGTACACGGGAACAGCCAAGATATTGGCCAAGAGAGATGAGTTGATATTTAAAGCGATAAGACTACCCTCCCACCCGCTGGTTTGACAGACACTCATCCTCGATGGAGTGCGTGCAAAATGGGCATAGCAAAAACCATGTACCCCACATTTTCCGGCGAGAAAATTGCGTATTTTCGGCCAAGTCCCTCCAACTCTTAACCGAATACAGTATGGACAAGCATTTGTTGCTGAGCACACAAAACTAATTTTGAAGTCAACGGGATGAAGGGGAGCAACAGAGGTGTTGGGGTCAGTTTACCACTCCCTCCCTTACGAGGTTTGCTGTGATTGGTTGGTTCTTGGAGCAAGAAAGGCACAGGGACATTTTAGGTATTGACTTCGGAGTCTGGAGGAAGACTGAGCTCTGATGATGGGTGAGGGGAAGGGGTAGACATCGGGAGCAGAAGAGGTTCTCCCTGGTCAGAGTCTGGAGGAAAACTGAGCTGTGATGGTGGGTGACAAGAAGGGAGGAGGGTCTCGGGATCAGCAGAGGTTCTCACTGGTCGGCGGTTGGTGGACAACTGAGCTGTAATGGTGGTTGAGGGGAATGGGGTACGGTGTCGGGAGCTGCACAACATGTCTTGCTTCTTCGGAGTGTGGTAAGGAACTGAACTGTGATGGAGGGTGAGGGGTAAGGGGCAGGGTGTCGGGAGCTACGAAGGTCTTGCCTGTTTGGAGGTCGAAAAGCAATGAGTTCGGAATTGTGCAATTACAAATCTAGTGTTTGAAAAATAACAAAGATACAAATCCAGTATGAGTAATTACAATTAGCATTTGAATAATAATGAACTGAATAAGCACAAATACAATTACCAACTAAACAAATGCAATCACAAGCACTGAGACTATCAAAAAATTTAAACAAATAAGTACTAAGAGAACAATTTACCAAGTAAGAAAACTGAGATGGTTCACGGTTCGAAGCCTGTCCAAGGTAATTAGATTTTTATCACTTAAGTACACGCATTGAATAATTAGCAATTAAACAAGTACGAGTACCAAGATAGTCCTTAGTTCGAATCCCATATGAGGTAATTTGATTTCCATCACTTAAGTACTCGTTATGAATAATTAGCAATTAAACAAGTAAGAGTATCAAGATAGTCCTTGGTTCGAACCCCGACAGAGATAATTAGATTTATATCACGTAATAAATAATTGAATAATTTGAAATTAAAAAAATAAGTATGCATAATAAGAGTTAGTGAGCAAGTACAGACACTAATTACACAAGTACCAACACCCTAATTGCATGTCCAACCCATACCACTCCCGACTGCTGATTGAACTCACATTATATTTATCATTAATTATAAACCCAGAGCAGCTAGCCCGTCGACTATGTGCTCCAGCAGAACAATCCCGATCGCCTGTTGCCCGCCTTGTCACTCAGCTATCCCCTGCTTGTCAAAGGCCAAGCGAACTCGCCAACCGACCCGCGCTACCCTGCCAGCCGATGAGCCCTAACTCATTAACTGCTATTTAAAATATTAAATGAAGTGTTTCCTGCCATTTCAGTAAAGTAACATGTTAGCCCTACAGTTAATTTTACATTTCAATACAAAAATACTGTACCTTCATGATTCCCAGTATTTGAGTAAAGTAACATGTTAGCCCTACAGTTAATTTTACATTTTAATACAAAAAGACTGTTCCTTCATGATTCCCAGCATTTGAGTAAAGTAACATGTTAAGCCATACAGTTAATTTTACATCTTATACATAAATAAAGAATGTTCCTTCATTTCTCCCCGCAATTCAGTTAAGTATTACTTTGTGCAAGTTAATTTTAAGCCGTAATATTTGAATAAAGATTGTTTCGTCATGTTTCCCACCATTTCAGTAAAGTATTATATTGTGTCATTTTACATTTCTTACTATATATTAAAATATAGTTAAATGAAGTGTGTCAGACATGCGTTCTTGCTACTATTCAAGGTGCGCGACGAGCAAACTACACCTCCTGCTGCAAATATCCACACACTGTTTAAAGTTAGAATATAAAATTATATATTAAGAATAAAAGTGTGCTAGAGTTTGAAATGCGTAACTAGTACATGTCTGATGCGCCAACTGATAAAGTCTCATTTCCCTGACCACCGGTTGAATACTTTAACCGACCGCCTCATGCCGCACATCTGGCGTTGCGCTTACTATAAAAATCTATACTAAGTTACATTTCTTCTCAATATATCAGTAAAATTTAAGTTAATATTTCCCACCTCATGTAACGGTCAGAGATTCTTCAATTTACGTCATATTATTTGAAAATATAGTTTATTAAAAGAATAATTAGTTTTACTTCAAACACTTTATACTAAAAAAAAAGAGTGTATTCACACATTTAAATATTACGTGTAAAACTACATTATACTACTCGTGTAGCACACAAGCATACTCCAGACACAATGCAAGCCAATACCAATGTTTGTAACCTACTGCTCTGGCACATCGCGCGCAGAGATTGCTGACCACTACGCCCTTCACCCTCATCAGCTCTTTGGTCGGTCCTACTACCTATTTAATTATACATACACTCTTTACGTATTATTTACTGTACAACCAACATACTTTCACGTCACATGTTTTACAAGCTACGTGTCCTGTTTTAAAAAAAAGTAAATTTATTAAGAAAATAATTAAAATGTGTTCCAAATTGTTTTAGTGTTCAGTTGCACGTAACTTTCCATTAAGTATTTTAATTTTATGTGTTGCATTGTCATTTCTGCTAAATATTGTGTTCATTATTGTTTGTTTTCATCAATATTTACTTTTAATTAATTGATTATGTTCTTTGACACTTTATAACCTATTAAGAATTATATTTTGTATTTAAAGTACATTTGTGTTAAGTGCGTGTGCTCAGCTTGGGAGATATTCCAACATGTCTTTCTTTCCCGCTAGTCACGGCCGTCTGACTTCCCATGCAGAGGGGAGTGCAAGCAACCAGCCAAATCAATGTTACGATCACCCAGAAGGAAATACATTGGTGTGTGTCTATATATATAATATATATATACACACACACATACAAGTGTATTAGTGTATTTATAAGTTAGGAATATAAATATATGTAAATACAATTCAATTATCTATAAGATAGGACTATACATAATTTTATATATATATATATATATATATATATATATATATATATATATATATATATATATATATATATATATATATATATATATATATATATATATATATATACATATATATGTTAGAATTATACATTTAAAGTCTGGTCACGATAAAGTGAGCACTTTTGAAATGAGTGACATGTGTCCAGTAAAGTTGGTAACGATGGAGAGGAAAGTAGTTCTCTATATTAACGTCGAATAAAATGTGATAGGTAACCATTTGTGATAACTTAAATTATTTCTCTCACTTTCTGTATTTTTTAATGCATCGGAGTGTAAAAATGAACAGATTTGTACAATATTTACTTCTCTAATAATTTCACAGTTTCACTTGGTTGACGTATGAATAAAGTGACAAGGCCCATGGCAATATTAATTCTACGTGAGGCGGAAGAAAACACAACGTGTATACAAGTAGATCTTAAACAGGGCTTTCAAAAGTGCTCATTTTACTGTGAACAGCCTATAGCATGGTTCCTTCTGGGTGATCGTGTCTTTGGGTTTTCTCTAAAAAAATGATGTTTCACTGTAGATTTTGAATGTAATGTTCAGATATAGGCTATTCATGGTAAAGTGAGCACTTTTGAGGCCTTAGTTACGTTTCCCTTTCAGCTATTCCTCATCCATTAACCACGGTTTTAAATAAATATTGCCATGTGAGTAATGAACACAGTGTGTATATTCCACTGCACTTGAATGTTAACATCTAATGCTAAAATTAAATATATTTATGGATTATTATTCTAAATGAGAGGGTTTGCAAAAGTGCTCACTTTACTGTGAATGGCCTATACTATAATGTCATCCAATGAAAATGTTAACACTTTTCTTTATACAAACTTTTTCTGAACTTGTGAGGTTGGTCGAATGGTATAAGGTTCGATTTAAGCTCAACTTCCTTGTAGGGGGAACTTTGATTTGAATCTCACCCCTGGCAAATAATTGTCAAACATATATTGAGACAGCTGAGATTGTCTCATTCACAGTTCATCTGTATTTCGAGTAGGAGCTCTCTCTCTCTTTCTCTGATTAAGTTTGAGTGACCTGAGACTTAGCTACATCATTTTTTAGACATATAAAAGCACAGTGTGTCGGTGCTATAAATCATCCAACACATCTTTCTCTTGTGTCGAAATGGATAACATAGCTAATTGTGAAAACAGTATATAAGCATGCATCCTGTATGAATGATTTCAGTTCTTCGGCAGTTGTGATGGAAGGCGGATCGTCACAAGTGGAAACAGTTAATGTTAGTGTACCTTGCTACAATAGAAGATGTCATCAATGATTGAAGGCTTACCATCTGTAACATCATCAACAATGGCAAGGACCTCTGAAGAGTCGCTAAGCATTACGCTACCAATGTTACTACTGTGAAAATACTTTTACTAAAGGACATAATGCACATCGACATGAAAGTTGCAGTTGCATGTTCAGCCCATCATACAAGGCATTCCACTGTAATAAGTGCAATGCAGGGCATGTAAAGACAATGTTTGTCGTTCATTGGGAAACGAGTGCAAGTATTGCAGCAAGACATTTGCGAGTAGGTCTAGCACCAGACAACATGAAAATAGTAACTATCCATTTGCCATCCCCTACAAGACCTACACATGTGATAACTGCAATGCTGTAAATGCGAATAGGGCTAGCTCAAGTGCTCAGTGCAGAAAATGTTCTATACAACTCGACTAAACTGTACATATATTTTGATGAATGGAGATTATGTTTGAGTGTATGTAAGTATTAATATTGTTACGATGCAGAATTCTTTATTTTTTGTTTCAACATTTTCCCTAATTTTTTAAATATCTTTATTGGAAAGTAATTCTTTCTTATATTTTGAAGAATTCTTATCTTTTTTATTAGGACGGGACACATTTTTTCATTTTTTATTTTGGAGGAATTAAGGATATTGATATTAGCTGGTTGTTTCTATGAGATTTTTCCATTTTATTCCATGACAATAGCAGTAGAGAATTCTAGAAGCTGAATGCTGCGTTGTCTTACTGTGTTTACTGTGTAAGTTCCGGGGCTGTTGAAGACAGAGTTTGTTTGTGCTTCGGCAGCCGCAAGCTTGGCAGTGTCGCGGGGGTGAGAGGAAGGTGACATGCTAATACAGCAGAGTGTTTTTAGACTGCTGAGGGGTAAAGGGAATGTCGCGGTGAGTAGTTTTTGCTGACCGGCTGTTGCTTGGGCGGATACACGTGTTCTGATTGGCTGTGGCCAGTGGCGTGTTTGATGACGTATAGCAAGGTCAGGCGTGGCGGGGAGGTTGTTGCGGCGGAGATGGTGACCTAGACGGGTGTGTTTTCAGAGGCGTGCGGCTTGGAGGAGGCCATTGAGAACCATCTATCTATTTCTATCTAACCATCTAAGTATTTGATTGATTGGTTTTGTTTTGATTGATAGGGACATTCTTTCCTGACTTCAGGAAGACTGGAACCGGTCAATCTTATAAATAATCCTGGTTAGGTGTAGTTAGGGGTCTCAGTCGTCGAGAGAGTAGTATAAGGGGAGAGACAAGAGAGAAACTAGACATATGTGCTGTTAATTTCCTTTTGGGTAGGACATTTAAGTTTTAGCACATTTAGCACATTTTTTTTCTTAATATATAATTTAATATTCTAACTTCAAACAGTGTGTGGATAATTGCAGCCGGAGATATAGTTTGCTCGTTGCGTGCCTTGAATAGTAGCAAGAATGCATGTCTAACACACTTCATTAAACTATATTTTAATATATAATAAGAAACATAAAATGGTGCAATATAACACTTTATTGAAATGGCAGGAAACATGAAAGAACAGTCTTTATTCCAATATTACAATGTAAAATTACCTTGCACAACATAATACTTAACTGAAATGCTGGGAGAAATGAAAGAACATTATTTATATATAAGAAGACGTAAATTTAACTGTAGGGCTAACATGTTACTTTACTGAAATGGCAGGAAACACTTAATTTAATATTTTAAATAGCAGTTGATGTGTTAGGACTCGTCAGCAGGCAAGGTAGTGTGGGTCGGTTGGCGAGTTCACTTGGCCTTTGACACAGGGGATAGCTGAGAGATGCGCGGGCAACAGGCAATCGGAGATGGTTCTGTTGGAGCAAATGGTCGGCGGGCTAGCTGCTCTGGGTTTATAATTAATGATACATACAACCTGAGTTCAGTCAACAGTCGGGAGTGGTACGGAGTGGACGTGCAATTAGGGTGTCTGTACTTGTTCAATAACTTTCGTTATGCAAACTTAATGTTTAATTGCAAATTATCCAATTATTTATTAGGCAATAAAAATCTAATTACCTCTGATAGGGTTCGTACCAAGGGCAATCTTGGTACTCATACTTACTTAATTGCAAATTATTCATTATGAGTACTTAAGCGATAAAAATCGAATTACCTCCGACGGGCTTCGAACCGCGAACTATCATGGTATTCGTACTTGGTAAATTATTATCTCAGTACTTCATGATTTCCATTTTTAAATTGTCTCAGTGCTTGTGATCACGTTTATTTAGTTGGTAATTGTATCGGTGCTTATTCTCATTATTATTGAAAAGCTAATTGTAATTACTCATTACTGGATTTGTAACTGTCAAAATTTGTTATTTTTCATACACTAGACTTGTAAATGCACAATTCCGAACTCAGCTGCTCATCGACCTCCGAACAGGTAAGACCTTCGGAGTTCCCGACACTTAGAACTCAGTCGTCCGGCAGACACAGAGCAGGCAATTACTTTGCAGCTCCTGACACCCTGCCCCCTTACCCATCAACCACCTTCACAGCTAAGTCCCTCGTTAAACTCAGAAGACATCTGTAGCTCCCAAAACCCTACCCCTCACCCAACATTACAGCTCAGTCATCCAGCAGACACCGAGCAGGCACTGCCTTCACAGCTCCCGACACCCTCCCCCTTCCCCTCCATCACAGCTCAGCTTCCTACAGATTCTGACCAGGCACCACCTCCGCTGCTCCCGACACCCTACCCCCTCCCCCCTCCACCATCAGAACTCAGCTTCCCCCAGACTCCAAACAGTCAACATCTAAAATGCCCCTTGTGACTTTCTTGCCTCAAGAAACAACCGACCAATCACAGAAAACCTTATAGGGAAAGGGAGGGGTAAGCAGACACCAACACATCTGCTGCTCCCCTCCAGCCCATCGTAGCTCCTGCTCCAGATACTGAAGAGTAATAACCTATGCTGCTGCTTTTAACACCCTCCCCCTTCGCTCACCCAGCATCAAAGCTCAATCTCCCTTCAGACTCCAAACAAGCAGATCATCTGCTGCTCCTGACACCCTTCCCCTACCCTCACCCTACATCACAGCTCAATCGTGCTAGAGACACTAAAAAGGCAACATCTATGCTGCTTCCCATATGAGAGAACCTCACTTAACCCTTTCAATCCATTTTAACACTTTCAATAAATTTAACCCTTTTCTACCTGTAATTAATCCAGGTAATAGATTTAATTAATCCAGGTGTGGCAGGTATTTAATACAGGTGAACAAGTGACCGGAAGTTCACTTCCTGATCCAGAACCGGCTCCCACTACTCTGGTGATTTAGTGTTAATTGGAGCTCACCATTCTAGTTAAAAAGTGGACTACTTTAGTTCCAAGTTGGCCATATAATGGAGGAGCCCTTTTAAAATGGTAAAATATGTAACTCCTGTAGCACAATTACTTACAGATTCAAATACTCCAAACTAGACTGAAAAAGTGCACATTAGTCAGTGTAAAAATTATTACCATGAGAAAAAATTGTAATTTTTGTGTACACTTCCACTACTTTTTACCCCCAAAAAGATTTTCTGTTTCTCTGAATCATGGATGAAAAAGTGTTTATCATCCATAATATTGTATAAAATTAAAATGAACCTTTTTGTAGAAGAGAAATTTTAAAGATGAATATAAAATGGGTAGTTTATTCATTATTATAAGTGTTCTATTTTTGAAAGTAAGCTTAAAGAGCTAATAGAGTATTATAATGGAAAATGCTAGTCTGTTTTTTATTATTTTAGTTTACTGTATTATTTAAGTGTTTTGTATAATGGTTTCAAAAGTAAGGCCTCCAAAGCCTCCCCGGTGCTGTGGTGGTGTAGTGGTTAAGACTACTTGTCTCCCACCTAGGCAAACTGTATTTGATTCTCAGCGGGTTTTCTCTGGGATCTGCCCTTTCATTCTGGCACTGCTCCATGGTCACCTTGCTTCACCACCCTCACTGGCTCTCAAGGCCACAAAGTTAAGAGCCATCCAAATCTCTCCACTCACTCACCCAAAGCACTTCCACCCCCCCCCCCCCTCCTTTTTCTATATATTTTAAAAGGCTCTGATAGCTGTGTCACAGTTTTACTCCCCCTCAAATGAGTCTCCATTGGTTTGTTTTGAGGCACTATGAGATCTGATTCTGGTTTCAAAGCCAATGAGGTCTACTTGGAAAGAAAAACCTACGGCAACGGACTGGCCACCCAATTCAGTAGGGACTTTCACACTTGACTGCATAATCACTACATGCCGCACTTTAAAGGGGAGGAGGGTTGTGATGGCAGTCCCAATCACGTAATTTACCTTCATAATCATTGCCTACAAATGTACGCCACCATCCACACCTGGTGTCGACTGAGAGACTAAAGCTCTCAATATTGACTGGTGTGACGTCTACCCCGGAAACAGGAAACAATCCCACCTGGACTGGGCCCACCCGCAAAGTATGGCGTGGCATGGCAGCACCCCTCCCCTCTCCAAACCTACTGACGCTAGACGTTTTGGTGCGGCGTGACATTATTTAAAAGGACCTATCACCATGCCTGGAAGGATATTGTGCTTTGAGGGAGTTTGAGACTGATGACTTTCTTGTATGAATAGACATTTTTCTTAAGTAAAGAACCAGAGATCCTGAGACCGCCGAAACAAACTTTGAGGGGGGGGGGGGGGGCTACATTACATCATGGAGGGAAAAAATAGGGAAAATAAGATATCTGCTTAAAATGGTTTTTTAAGTAAAGTTTTAATGCCTGGATTTTAAAAAAATAATATTTCATTATTAGGGTATTGCTTGGCATTCATTTTGATACTTTTTTAATAGTAATTCATTTTCAAATATAATGTATTCAAGTTAGAAAATTTTTGTATTGGCCCTTTTGGTCAAATAAGAGTGTATAAATTAAAAAAAAAAAAAAAATGAAATTTTTGCAAAATCAGTTTATTGGGGTTTTCCTTCCCACACCACACATGTAACATCTTTTTAATTGTTGTTTCACCACCTCCTGACAGTTTTGGGTGTTCGAATTTCCTCTGCAAATAAACAAAAAGGTTTCGTAACTGCTAAACCTGAAAGGACGAAAAGAAGAAGTATCTGGTGCATACTTTGGATTGCGAACAGTCGCAATATGTTGTTGGATTCTATGTAATTGATTAACTTTGAGTACGTATATTTTTTTTCTTTTACAAAAATCTTAGAAAAGGTAGAAAATTAAGCTATATGCCTGTAATTTTCTACTTTCCTCCTATAAAATTTCTTAATATTTGTTTAATGTGTAGGGAAAATTCCAAGTTGTAGGCTACACTGATGCTATGGAAGGATTTATGGAGTACTTGAAACACACTTTTGATGCACCTTTCAAACACTTTACAAACAAGTTAACACCTTGTATGGTAATTGTGTTTCATATAATACCTATGGAGTGTGTGTAAATAAAATTTACATATCATGAGATAAAGGCTTTATAGTGCACTTTTATACTTTCTGTAAAATATAAAATTCTGTTAGTACTTTCTGTAAGGATTTCTTTCAAAAGGCAAAACTGAATTCATGTAAAAACTCACTATCTTCATCAACAGCCCAACTCTCCTGCATTTGATATTCCTCTTCTAAAGACAAAGGTTCAGAGGCAGTCAGCTTCTGAAGTTCTGCTGACTTCATCCACATGTGATACCTGAAAGACACCCAAATTTTAAAAATAAGTTATCAATATAACTAATGAGCCTACTTTCCTCTGCATGGATGAAAATAATTTTGATGAATTTCTTAAAAGGTATAGATGGTTCTGATATCTCGTTGATAGCAATATCATTACACATACAACAAAAAACAAATGCAATAGTAGTGAGACAATTGCAAATAGATGCATACCTTACCTGGGACTCTGAACACAGGGCTCACTGTACCGTAATATGGCATGCAGACAACTATATTACGGAGGTAGTGCGATTCGAGGCATCAACTTTGGTAGTAATCAGTCTAAAGTTCTGGTAGACTGGGTTTAGCCATTTTAAATAACTACAGTGGCATAATTTTGAGAACAAGAGCATGAATCACTTAAATCATGTAAGCTTACATGGTCTACAGTAGTACTACTGGTGTAAGGGATAGGAGAGAAATAGGTTGACTGGTTGAGATATGGCATAATTTTGAGAACAAGAGCATGAATCACTTAAATCATGTAAGCTTACATGGTCTACAGTAGTACTACTGGTGTAAGGGATAGGGGAGAAATAGGTTGACTGGTTGAGATATGGCATAAAAGTTTTAGTTTCTCATCTGGTGTTATTGTACAAGAAGGCCTAAAAACAGACCCTGTATAGGTATATCCGATGAAGGCTATTCTCGATAGAGTGAGCACTTTCAAAATCAACCTTAGAAAAAAGTCACTGCTTCTACCTCCATATATTTTAACGGGCACCTTGAGTGACACGCGTTCAGTTAAGTTGGTAACAATGAATGGGAGGGTAGTTCCGTACTCTAATGTTGAATAAAAAGTGTCAGGTAACCGTTTCTGTTAACATAAATTATTTCTTTCACTTTCTGTTTTTTTTTTTTAAATGCATCAAAGTGTAAAAATGAGCAGATTATCTAAAATATTTACTTTTCTAAAAATTTAACAGTTTCATTTGACCGGTGCATGAATAAAGTGACGACACCGCGCAACAGCAGATTTTGCCTTTTCCTTTGTCAACGCTCAAAAGGGGATCGGTAGTAGAACAAGAGGAAGTGGGCAGTTGACCCAAAATAATATACGCGAGAAGAGATCACAGTGGGACGACGACGCCTCTGGTATCCCACCTCGTCGACCACAGCTCGTCGACAAAACAGCATGGAGACGACTCAGGCACAAGCGAGCAAAGAAACTCACTACTACCAGTTGTGACCACACCCATGGCGCGGACTGCATTGCTGCGGGACATCGTGAGTCGGCGCAGGTCGAAAGGTCTCCCACCGGGGGGGGGGGGGGGGGGGGGGCATATTTGATGACGTCCACGGCTCACAACGAGCCCTTGTCTACCCACATGCTATCTAGTAGGAGCGACGTGAACTACACGATGCAGAGCGCTGGCTACGTCGCACTCTAACGAATGTCAACAGCTGCGTTGAAGAGCACGTGAGTCAGTGTAGTATCTTTTAATGCTACAAGGCGTAAATTGTTTCATACAGTGTTTTACACAATGTCACATACATTAAAATTAGCCTCCCAAACAATAAGCCTCTGTAAATGGATGTAGCGAAATCCCCAGTGAAATCACGTAGCTATCATAGTGCAAAGTAGCAACCATGTGGACACCCAGATCTTAGCCATTCGTTCATATTTTATGAACGTGTTTACAGTATCTTAAACACGTAATTAAAAGAGTTACCTGGCACGTAGTGAGCCTTTTTGAAACAGTGAAATATTTTATTGCTTACATTACTAAATTAGAGCATGCAATCCAACGCGGACCCTTCAAACCATGCAACATAAAATTTACTTGAGATATTTTTCACAACATGAATACTCAATTGTAATGGTGCTAATTAACACAATGTGTTTTATTTTTTACTAATTAATGCAATGTGTTACATTTTTATTACATTAAGTGTATTAAGTAAATATTTTGTCTTTACAGGAAACAAAAAGACAATTTTAATGAAAATAATATTACCCATTAAATATAGCAGTATATAAATTATAAATTTTTTATACTTAACAGGGAAAAATACGCAATGAAATTTAATGCATGTTTCATCCTGTAGTGTGACCAGATGCCAGGGGAACACAGTGGTCATTAGCCCAGGCTTTTCGACCACGGCCCACCTCAAGAGTCTCATGTTAACCCAAGCGGATTCACTCTCGATTAGTTAGCTGGCACCCACGGGATATATTAACTTACATTCGAGACCCTGTGACCGCCCCGCTAACAGGAAATCTGCATTCCTGCACTTGGGTTTAACAGCGCCAAGACCCTGCTAGGCGTCACATCATTTCTAATGAAAAATCAGCAAAATAAAATTTTATTCACTCATAATATAGTTACAATGAACAATACGGATGTAAATTTTGTGAAATTCAATAGTTCATCTC
Organism: Dryococelus australis; assembly: GCA_029891345.1. Classification (NCBI taxonomy): domain Eukaryota; kingdom Metazoa; phylum Arthropoda; class Insecta; order Phasmatodea; family Phasmatidae; genus Dryococelus; species Dryococelus australis. Next base: position 136,192,172 of record CM056999.1, read on the forward strand.
AATTTGTACTTCCCTTTTCTGAAATGTCTTTCGCCATTCCTCTGTGGCAAAACTGGAAGCTCGATGAACCAAGTAGCAGTGTGCGGGTTGGTGTAGCAGACCTATCATGTGTCACTTGCAGTCAATAACACCTTGTTCGTAGCAATTTGTCTTAATTTGTTGTACCAGTAGTTTGTTAATGGCTCCTATGCACGGTTGAGCATGGTAGAAGTCTCATTAAAACATGTCGTTTTCACTTAAGATAGTTTATCATTGCATTTCCAACGTTATCAAAATGTTGTACACATATGGAGCTTTTAAATACGCGAGGAGATACTACTTGCATCGCTACAATAGTTGGTGAAACAACTAATTTAAATTGCACGTATCCACACCGGTTAAATGGTTTATTCTGGGCTGGTGTTGATAACCAATGCTCAACTCACATACTTATCTATCATAATAAACTAATTACTGAGTCGTGATTATATTCAGTTCATATTTCAAAATTCTTTTCATCTCATCTCACTCATCATCATTAATAATTATCTCACTATCATTAGCAGCAAAAAAATTAATTAATTAAACATACAATATTTTAACTTACAAATACATAAACACAAATAAACATAAGGAATAGTGGTATTTATTTATCTAACATTCACTTATCAATCATATTAACGTGTAATATACACATATATATTAACAGGTCTTCGTGTATTTTCCTAACCTTAGGAGAAAAAAAAGACATGAAATCTCAATGTATGTTTACAGTTTTGTTTCAAACTCAGTTATCATACCCTCTTATCTTCGTATGTCGACTAAAGAACATCTAAAGAAGAAATAAGAGAGTCGTTATATAAATTTCACCTACCTTTAGGAAAACAAAAGTATGTTTTCCGATGCCCGAAGAGTCCCTCATGTTCTAAAACATCATTTTGAATTTTAATAGGGCTATAATACTTTTATTAAATAAAAGTGCATTCAACTAAAAAAAAGATATTATTAATTAAATGACAAGAAACTTTACTTGCATTTAGTTCATTTTTAGTATTTCATTGCAAGCTTCCTTGCAGGATACCAGATGGCAGTACGGTCTGCGTCGCAGACGGCCGGCAACAGAACATCACTGTATTGTGTGGATGCCAACGCTTGTGGCTGGCGGTGAGCGTCGGATGCGACATGCCGCATTGTGCCGCTCTATTGCGAAAACTGCCTAATTCATTTAGATCCTACGCCATTTTGACGCAACTGGATATTGGTTGACTGCTGGCTGCCCGCAAGACCTTATCCACCAGAAATGACAAGAAAGGTGGAGGACAGTTGTTTGCCGGCAGTTAACCATACTCCAGAAAAGGACTATAATTAAAAAAAGCATTAAATTTTGGCGGAGTGAGGTTGGTTGACATTCGAAAAGAGTTTATAATTACACCCCTTAGACGCCCTGGGGCTGGAAGGTGCTGTTTCGACATCCGGCATCATGACACCCAATAGGGATCGAACAGACTACAGTGAAGCGGCAGAAAAAGGCAACACAGCACCAACAAAACAAATACCGCCAAAATCAGCTGCAGATATATCAACTTCACAACCGATACCCAATAGGGATCAGTTGGAAGGGGAGACAGCCTCAACTGCTTCAGAGGCAACAAAACAAGGTGCAGAACCACCACAGATTTTGCCTCTCTCTGTGCCGATGCCTGGCATCTCGATGCCCAATAGGGGAGTAGAGGAAGAACTGGAAGATGCATGGGTTACTCTGCCAACAGCTCCACCACTGCCCATTAGTGCAGTTCAACTCGCTAGCATCAGCAGGTCCAGAGCCACAACAGCAAACATAACCTGACAAAACATGTAAACTGTCTGGTCGGGTTCTACACAAAAAATCAAAATGTCCTCTTCTCCAGTAAAAGTGAAATACAGCAAAGTTTTACTTTTTTGTGAGTTTTTTTTATATATCAAACATCTAGTAACGGAGACAACGAACGTCTTGCAAAATGCAAATTTTTTTGGATTTCATTATGTAATTTTTTTGTTTTCTATCAACTCGTATATTTTTCCCTGGCTGTTTTTTCCCAATGTGACGCTGACGCTAGTTGCTCCCTACACTACGCTCATCGCCGGACATTATTAAGACTCTATGGCCGCATGCATGCTCCTTGGCCAACTTCTCCCTCCCGAGTTCTCCTTCTGCTGCCTACTCCTGACCTTCCCACCCCCTCATGGTTGTCTATTTAAGCCCGTGCACTTCCCCTCCCTTTCTTCTTATGCCTGCTTTCGCCTTCAGACGCTTTGTTAGTTCCACGGACCTGCATGTTACTGCTTCAGCTTGTTCAAATACTTCACCAGCAACCGAGGTGTAATGCGATATCTGACAGAGTTAGTTAACCGCATTGCTACCGTGGTTATGCTGCCGCCGCCGATAGTCTGCAGTTTTTGTAATCATCTGCTAATGGAACGGCGACGCCGGGTTTGGGTGCTGTCAACTGGATGGCCAGCTAATTGGGTGGCTTGTGAGTTCGTCCCTGAGCACCGAGATGGTCCTTTGCATTGTGAGAGTTAGCAATTGAGGTCATGAGGAAATCTGGTTCAATGTTTGGTGAATGTATCGTAAGGGTACTGTAAGCCATGCAAGCTTCAGTTGCTGGGCTCTGGTTTACTAGAACAAATTTTTCACTACAGTTTTCATCGGGCACAAGGTCAGTGTTTGGGTACTGGCGCATTCAACTGGTTTTAACACTAGAGTTTGGCTGGCGCTGTAGTATACGGGTTACGTTAGGAAATAAAGTTTACAGGAATTATGAGATTTGGTTCCCTGATGCTGACTTGTAGTACACGCTGGCAAGATTCCAGATTCGTAGGTGTTGGCTTTAAAGGGCACTTGATGTCGCCCAGCACCATGAGACTGGAGTCTCAGCTTGACATCCTAGGGTTTTGGGTTAGTCGGAGGCAAACACCCTTAAATAATTGCGAATTGTATGAAAATATTGGTGTGACCGAAATTACATTGGGTTTTTGGCGAGGGCTCGCAATTTGTAGTTTTGTACGTTTTTGGGACCTCTTGAAATGTTGAGAGCATGGTTCGCCAGCCAGATTCATAGTGGCTTAATAGATTTAAAGGAAGGTTAGTTTGCTCGATTTGCCTTTTCCGGTTGCTGCTGCTCAGTATTTGACATTCATGTATTCATCGCAGTTCCAACTAGACTGAATCTTAGAAATAAATATTTGTTCGCTGCTACTTTTGAAACCCAGGAGTCAAAGTGCAGACATTTCTCCCTCTGTAAAACAAAAGTTGGCTGCAGAATGAACCAATTTAGGTCAATAAACAGTAACTCAAGATATTCGGCAAGTGGGTGGTTTTCCCTTGTATTTCAATGATTACTATAAATGCTGAAGGTTTTAAACTATATTGAAACGCTGGTGTGCGTGCCTTTTAGGAGAAATGTTTACACGCTGTTGCGCAATTCTTAATTGAAAGTTTCTCGAGAAGCTAAATTAATCAGGCACTTGTGTGCTCTGACACCAGGTATTGAATGTTAAATGTTCCTGCCATTTTTCTGAGGCTGTATTTTAATAGGATTAATTATTTTATATATTGTGTTTAGAGTTCGTGCTAAATTTCCCTTGAAATTTTAAAGAGAAATCTGTTATGTAAAAAGAGTAAACACGTAATTAAGGCTGGTTAATACACGTTAGTTGTGAGCCTTCTGAAGGCGATAAATAATATTTTTTATATATGTGCATTATCTAAGAAAGGGTGCACAAGTGTTAATTTTTGCTGTGATACATTGCAAACTGAGAGAGTTGAGACTGTGATAGCATTCGGATGCATTAGTGTTATGATAACTCACTTTTGTGATATAAAATACTTAATGCTTATGTTAACTGGCAGTGGATGGAGGCTTCACTTATTAATAAAGTATACGTATTTTTGATATAGCAGTTGGAACTTCATAACCAGTAACTTACATAGACTTATTGTAGGATTGCATGAGTATAATAAGTTTAAAAGTTGTACAATACGCAAAACAAGTAAAGGTAAATAAAGTGTTCATTGTTATTGAGATTGTGTGTTTGGTTAAATGTTCTTATCTTGTGTTCCTTGGTATGGCACACCAAATGTATATAAGTTAAAAAGTGCGTCATATATTCAAAATTTTATGATTATTTTCTAGGAAATAGAAATTGGTCAGAACAAATAATACCATCAAAGAAATAAGAGAGAAATGTATCTCGACCTGAGCTGTGCAAGCATGATTAAAGACTGGCCTACAAGTGATTTAGCACATGCAATTTTGCACACGCACAGTGCATGCGAATTGGACAAAACACACATAGCACGTGTGATAGCACAGAACACAAACAGCACGTGAAATAGCACAGAACACACGCACAGCTCAAATCTGAAAGCCTATAATCAAAATAGCACACGCACAGAACCGTCTGATGCTTAAACAAAACAGACGTGAAAATACAAGAAACTATGTTTGTTAAGTTTTGAGTGCATGTGTGGCCACACTGGAATGAAAAAAATATTGTAAATAGCTGTTAACTTTCCTGCTCATCTTAATTTATAGAAATATAAAACATTATACCATTCATCTTAAAATACATTGCTTATATATTAATAATTTCAATTAAAACAAACCAATGTTTATGTGGCGCCAAACTCTCCAAATACTAATCAAATTCATTTCCTTTGCAGACATTTTGATTGTCACATGGACTCTGATTAGCAGCGAACGGCGCACACGCACAGGGATTATAGGATGTTGTCCAACTTTCTGTGCATGGATTCTGTGCATATGCTATTCGTGATTGTAGGCAGTGCCATTCGAAGACATGCTTCTACTTTCTGTGCATGTGCTATATTCTATGCTGAATCAATTATAGGCTGGCCTTAAACTGTTAATTAATGCCGGAATCACATAGCCCCGACATACACAACATGACTGCCAAAAGCAAATGAAATACAAGATAGATTGTCGTAAGCCCGACCAGCAATTTTGGATTAGAAATTATTTATATTCTTAGTCGTGTCGTGCGGCATGATGCACTGAATGTACAACCTTGCAAAATGAGATTGTATTGCAATCTTTCCCTACAATAGTAAATACGCAGCTTAAAAGAAAAATTAAATTAAAATTACTGTATCTAAATCTTAAAAAATTATAATTTTACCTTTGCATGCATTAGCAATACCAATTTGTTACCATTAGGTATTACAAATCTCCCTCTTGATCACCGCCTTTAAAACTAAAGTCACCTATCAGCACCTCCTAAATAATTAGGTTAAATGCCGAGTGTGTGGTGTCGGTCGTGCTGTGGATTCAAGTAGTCACATTGAAATGTGTTGTGGTTGCGTTTTTGGTCGTGTCGTGCTGCATTTGGTCGTGGCTGTGAGATTCCAGCATAACAATGTTGTGCCCAGTGCTTACCCTACACAAGCCTACAACTGGTTTTTGTATGAAAACTTCGATATTATTTCCTTGCAACATGTTCTGTAGTGCCTACAAACTAAATTTAATTGACTTTGATATTCAGAGTAAACATGATTATCATTTTATTTGGTTGCAAAAAAATATATATGTATTGCCAGTTTGGCATTACTAACAGCTACCTGGAACCAATTTTTGGATATAATTTCGAATGTAACGAAGTTTTAACCGACCTGTAGCATAATAAAATAATGTTCTATATTTCCATTATAAAATTATGACCTCTATTTCGGGTCTGGTAACCCAAAATTCAAGTCATTAAAAACATGCAAACTAATACGGCAAACCTTAAGTTTTTACAAAAGTCTGGAATTAATTACTCGTCTTCAATGAAATTATACTCATCCACATCTTAATATGCGTACTTCGGCACATGTTTATTCTTGTATGGAACAAGTACTACTCTGTCACCAATAACCCTCGTGTATTTGTTTCTTTTCATATTTCAATTCAAAGAGATAAGGGAGAAGATTGAAAACACCACTCTCACAATTTTAATGAAACCAAGTACCCATGCGACATCTGGCGGAAGGGATAGGATAAAAAAAAAACGTTTCAACTTGTTCTAGGGTCATTGTAAAATCGACAATTCTATATCGAAACGACAAAAATCATATTCTGGCTAGAGCCCTTAAGGCAATGTGGTAAAATAGGTTGAAGCCTGAGCGATTCGTACTATGTCCAGTGTATAAATTTCGTATACTCTAATTTGACTTGTCCAATATCTTTGTACAGCTATGTATTGGAAAAAAGATCTTACGGCTGCAATAAAACAACCGAAAAAACAAATTAATGAAAATTAGTGTAGAATGGGCATATTTTACCATCATGTAAGGAAATTGGTAGAAGTTTTTTAAATTGTACTTAATGACTTGATAAGCACACGGAAAATGACTATTATAAGAATTGCAGCTTATGGCCGCATTCCACTTGCCACTGAAAGAGCTGACCAGCGTTCCTTTAGGTACTAATTCAGCTGATCAGTAAGAGAGGAAAATAGTGTTGTGCCGTCTGGGTTGGAGACTATACTTCCGGCTGAAACTACTGGCATGTAGGTCAATCTCAGTAAAGCAGACGACGCAAAATGGCGGCGATTCAGAAGTAGCAGGTTGACGGGTGTTGCTCCTCAACCTAGGGCATTTGTCACGCCAGTTATGCCGCAGTGCAGCACGCATGCGCACTCGACGATTGATCACCGGCGAGCAGAGTCAGTGCTATGTGAGTACAGGAGTGGTGCCCGAAAGTGCAGGAGAGGGCAAATGCAGCCCAGTGCGAAGTAGAGTAATGCAACGTGCTTTTACCGGCCCGAGAGAGCGGGCTGAGTGATAAACAAACAAATGTTATTGCATCAAAAGGGTTATACACATTTCTGCAGGAAAATTTCTTGGCACGTGATGATGACACGTGGCCAGATAATAGAGTAAAAGATGCCTAGAAACCCTTATGCCCCAGTGTTATTGTTTTGCAGTGTTGTTGTTTTCATAAATGTTTATTTTAACTGCCGCCATAGTTTTGTCCACTCAATTTCATACTATTTGCAAGGTAAACCCAAGAGTAATTATTTAATTTGCATTTGCAGTGTTTAATATTTTTTGTAGCATGTAACGGTATATATGTTCTTCCACGTGTGAAAGTAGATCTCTCCATGGCGTGCAGGCCCGCGCTCACCTACCCTCGCGCCACTACGGGAAGTCAGCAAGCTGCACCTAGAGGGGTAGGATCGTGTGAAACCACACTTGTGCTTTTCCTGCTCGGACGGACTCAATTCTTCATTACCAGTAACTTCTCTGAAATAACTTAATTTCTTTGGGACCCTTTTTGTTTTTGCCGACTGGGACACTCCCCCTCGTCACACTAGAACATCATCTGGGGGGCTCGTAAATATATCAGCACATTTAATTCCATATCAGCCTAGTGCTTTTATTATCATGGAGCCTTCTCTGCATGCTGAAAGTGTGCAACTTTGAAAGCTGTTCTCCTGGAAGGATCGTTAGTGTCTCCAAATAAAATAGCGTGAACAGACAAGTTCGTTTTATTCGGTCACAGAGAGGTATTTCAGGGAATGTGCCCCTTAAAATCCACCATTTTTCTACAAGTGTTTGTATGTATTTTAAGGGTAATTATTTGTTTTCATGTGTACTGCAAAGTATTACAAAGTATCATGTTTAGCATTTATAGGCATGTGGTATGGCCATAACAATCCACACGTAGGGAGTCTGATTACGCCGATTCAATATTTCAATAGTTTGCAATACCACACAGTGATTGGGCTGCCGAAGAGCACCTCGTTTAGCAAACAACACGGCCTTCACACCAGGTGAACAACATGGTCATCGTGGGAAATTTTGGCCGGGTGATCGGCCCGCAGCACCCTGAGAGCACCAAGGAGATTTCAGCTCTACCACATTATCATTGACACCACCCTGGCGACGTGTGGCACCTCCCGGGTAATCATTTCCATACCAATCTCCTTCTAAATTGTTCACTGCCTCTATAACCCTTAATTTAACCCCATATTATCCGACAGCCATCAAGGTGGAAAGTATATTTTCACATTATTTGATACCAACATCAAATGAGGAGTCTGGAATCAGACAAAAATGAAAAGAAAAAATATCCATTCCTGTTTCCAATACGTTTAAGCCTGTCATTGCTTCATCGCATATATCAGATGCCATTATACTTGCTGAAAACTACTGACGAGTGTTCCACCTGGTTCCAGTACTGAGTGCTACAGGAGTGCGAATTTTTACTGATGGGGTTACTTTTGGCATGATACTGGCCAGTACTTTCAGTATAAAGTAAAATGTAGCCTATAATTTAATTAGCAACTGTTAAGTTTAACCAATCAAATTCATAGCAGATGTAAGCAACAAAAAAAAAAAAATCAGGAAAATTGGACAATTTAGACATATTTAATGATTTGTGGTTACTGCTTGCGTAATCGTTTTTAAGAACTCGTGAAATCTTATAGAAGAAGCCGATGGCAACATTAGGCATTTAAAATAAAGCTGAAAAGGATAATTAAAGTGAATTCAAGAAACCTCTTCCACAAAAGAAATTTTGACCATTGTCTATTATTTAAATTTAGAAGATACTCTCTCGATAATTAAAATAATTACTTTCATTTGATTTCACAATACGACATTAACAAAATACAAGTTGTTAATAGTTTCCTGCCAACAACTGTCACTGTGCCCTAATTGGCTAATTCGTCTTGACTTGTTTTTAAAGATATAAATATCTTAAGTCACGCCAAAAACGCACGACAATCATAAACTAATACCCTTGCACAATGAATCATATCTTAAGCACACAGCGAACAAGGTGATTTGCTGTTTATGATTGAATTAGTAACTGTTAAGTCTAGCCAATCAAAATCGAAGATGTAAGCAAAAGAAATAAACTGGAAAAATTGAAGATTTGCTAATATTTAAATATCTGTGGTTACGGGTTCTGTAATACTCTTGAATACATATAATCATATCTTAAGCACATCGCGAACATACACTGTTTCCAATCGTAAGCCCACCTTTATTCTGTTAAGTTAATTGTAAAACCAACTTTAGTAACTAAATTGTAATTTTTAAATGATAATCACTTTTTTTCAAAAAAAGTATTATATTAAAAATTAAAATGATTTAGAACATGAACGACTATTGCATTGGAAAACATACTTGAGATATATATCAGAGCAAACCTTAAGTATAGCACTTGCATACAAAAATATAAACAGCTGTAAAAATTACATTAAAAATTTTTAGAAAAAATATTAATAATGACATAAATGTTACGTGAGATTTTGAAAGAGCATGAAGAAATTATTAAACTTTAAATTATATAAAAATCGCACAGTATTAACTCGAACCGCATAGAAAACACATTTATATTAAATTAAATACAAAAGGAATTTTGTTACGCTCAATTTGAGCATGCTGCTTCGCACAAACAGTGTTAACATGTCAATATTAATTGATGCTTGTGGGGCGCTTTAAAAGGATTGGAATGTATTTTCAGGCATGGTGATGGTGAGATGTAGGAATGATTATACCTGATAGACACTAGACACCGTCAGGCGACGTCAATGTTGATGCTGCTCCTCTTAACCTCAGGGTTGCAGGCCGGCCGCTCGGGACCAATCTCCTCGTCGTTGAAGTTGAAGTGTTAACCTCCGCCCTGTTGCCTACTGATCCAGTTGAATGTAGTTTACCAAACGATAACTCGTCGGTCGGCTATGCAACATTGTTGATCTTGGCGGTAAAACTGTCTAACTCTTACTCATGCGTGCGTGCATGGCCTGTAAGGACCTCCCACATGCCCATACTATGCAAACCAAAACTCAGAACACTTGCAGATAAAATAACTTAACTTACGTAAGTTGAATGAGCGGGTATCGTGAGGGCCTGTCCCCTAAAACGCATAATGCGACATAAACAAATAACACAGCGTAAGTTCCACACACGTATTTATTACGTTAAAAATACATCCCTTCAGTGAAGGCACTTGACATAAGACATTCTTGGCTATTAATACCAGCCATGCGGTAACACTGTAAAAACTCCTTGTAACAATTAAGATTTACATGAAACTGAAGCTCCCAAGGGCAATGCTATTCCATCATGGAATGGAGATGGTTTACTGGGGGGGGGGGGGGGGGGGCTAGATGAGAGAAAAATGTCCTTGGTAAATTAAAGTCTATTTCCGTTAATGTCCAGATACAAGTTGTTGATGACTGCCCTGCGTGCACGAGAGAACGCCGGAACTTACGGCATGCACTCCACCTCTGTTGGTTGCTTCATGCCGATTGACTTCCCGCTCGACCCGTGGGCTCGCCACGGCTTGCCCTAATGCCGAAACTGAACTACTTTATGACATGGCTTGATTTATTGACCCTTGCGATATGTGAACAAGTAAATAAGCATATAAAAGAATAACACGGATAATTCTGCTACATAAACACTGATGAAATGAGATGGACAAAACACTTTGTGAAGGATGAAAAGAAATAATATGTTACCTTGCAAATATATCAAATAAAACAATACACACAAAAAAAAACATAAAAATGTAATAGGAACAACAGATTAGGTTTTTTTGTTAGGCCTTAACTCTCCAGTTCAGCTTAATTGGTCTTTGCCATCTTCTTCTGCAGCATCTCTGGTTTCCATGGCAACCAGTGGCTGCACTGCACTGGCATGCCCTGCATTTGCTCTGTACATTGTCACTTCGGTGACTGGGCGCACACTCTACCCATCAGTAAAGTGCGCAGCTCGGCTTCCTAATTGATGATATGTCATCCTCCGACTCGCTTACTAGTTATGTACATACTCCCCTTTCCTGCTTTGTACATGTACTCCTGCATCACTTGTTTACTGCTTATGTCTACTTCCTTTACCTCTTTCATTTACTTGCTACTGTGGTACCTATGTGAACGCCCTCCTGCATGTAATGTACATCCTGTATTTACTTGCTACATAACATATGTACATGCCCTCCATGTTATGTACACCTTGCTCTTACTTGCTAATATTGGTAATATGAATGATAATATTTGCTGGAGTGATGCGATAAACATGAGATTAACTTGCACAATATTTACATTTGGTTACCTTGTTGTTACTACTCTAACTCCAATTCTTACGTACAAAATGATTAATACAATGTCTTCCTTCACACTTGTAAAATTAACAGCATAAACAATGATGAAAACAAACTAAAAAAATGTGCAAGTGCTCTCCGCATACTATTGTTGATGTTGTGATTTCCTTGCAGTTAGACGTGTACGAGAATTTATTCCATATTCTTTCTCATGCAGGTGCTCACTATACAATTTTAAACACTATTTCTACTAGAATGTTGGCGAAAACTTCGTGATGTGCCAAAATTGCGTTTTTTTTACATTTTCCTCTCTGGGCTCGTGTCGCCATTTTCCCCACTTACATCACGGCGGGATACTTCATGCGTTCTCTCTAAAATTATTTCGGCATGCATTAGATCTTCTAGTGTTCCATTTAACAAAGAAATTAATGCTGCTCTAAAATCAGGTCGAGCTGTTTCTGCAATTAATTAAAGTAATTCATGTTCGGGGAAATTTGGATGGAAATGTTTGACAAGTTGGTTTTCATGTGCAATGAAAGCAGTTAATGACTCACCCAATTTTTGACCTTCCAGAGTCAATCTTCTCTGGGCCTGAACACAAGTGAAAACTCCTCGAAATCTTCATTGGAATGCATGCCGAAACTCCAACCACTGAAGGCCATAGTGGTTTGAGAGATGTCCACCAAGAGCATACGTCTCTATACAGTTGCGCTCCGACACAGCTGGCCCATTCATCACAGCTTATCCCCGTACCTGGTAGGGCGGGATACACAATCGGCTAGGAATGCTGCCCGATCTTTCATTGGCATACCTTCAAACGTAAGTAATGTCAGGAACTTCGATGGTGTTTTTGCCGTTTTAGGTCTTGGAGGGTGTCGAGGAAGGTTGGCCTCCGTTGATCCACTTCAAACTGTGCTTTCCATTCCCCCGGGTTGCATTGTCACTGCTACGTACGGATTAACGAATGGGAAATTTTTAAAAGTTTGTTAGTAATTTGGCACAATTGTTGGAAAGGCGGTTGTAGGAAACACAGTGAGGTAGTTGCAGAAATATTGTAAAGACAGTTGATATACGTATGGTGCGGTTATTGGGTTAAGTTCGGTTCGCCAGAGTTTGTTCACATTCGACACGTGCATGGTACGGCGCACGTCATCTCGGCTTCGCATTGCTCTCCTCCAATACTCTGCTTCCATTCCCCTCCTTTGCTCAGTGCCGCTCCACCGGACACATTGTTAGCGTCCCATGCCATGATTATCTGTGAAAGATTACTGTTAACATTCACTGCTACATCGTTATCAGATTGTCCTAAACAGTCCAGCCCTGATCATATGCCATTCCGTTTTGCCCGCAATTCACGCCCTGCTTGAACTTGATTGGCGTTGTGTGAAATGATAAACAAACAAATGTGAGTCCTGCAACTAAATTCCGTTCCATGCTGCTGAGGCATACCTGATGACATCTTACATTACACTGTACACACTTGAGTATAATGGTACCCTAACCATTGCACAACAAATTGTAAAAATATTTTGTAAAAGTGTAATTTAGAAAGGGTTCGTTTTCGGATTTCACTTTGGTTACGATATGTTTGCTGTCCTGCACTGTTTCACTGCTAATGTATCAGTTTGTTCCGCAGTTGTCAGTGGTGCAGGTGTTTACTAGGTTGATCTTATGATGGCATTGACAATAGGCATGGTTTGAGTTTAGTGATTCTAAGTTGCACAGGCAGCGTGGCCTCTCCGACATTTTTCCTCCTTTCTCCTCGCTTAAGTTTAAAAAGCCACAATGGTGAAAATTATTAGGTTAAGAGGAAGCATAATGCTGAGGAATGTCTGGCAAAACGTACGCAATGCAAAGGTTAACCGGTATACTAAAAGTGAGCTATTGTAGTCTACATCAGTGCAAAAAGTTTGAAGTGCGTACGTGACAGCGTCTTACCTCACCAGCTCTCCTCGACAGGCTGCCCAGAGGCAGGGGTCGCGTGGACCTACCATGGCTGCCGACTGGGTTCACACAAGCGGAAGTGCTACGCACGCAGAGTAAAACTTTTATCTTTTAAAAGAAATGGCACATAAATAATTTTAATAAAGATTTACATTTTACATTTAAATTGTGAATTTTCTGTATTTGTTAAATGTCTTTCATGATGGCGTTTACGCCACAATATTAAAGTTCTTATTCTTCGTGTAGCGCACATTTTGAAGTTATAACAAAACATTGGGTGATATTTTGAAACGTACATTTTAAACACTTAAAACACCTGGGAACCTGAAATTAAACAAAAGACATAATTTTCACTTTAAATAAATATTCCGTTACGGGAAGTTCAGGTTATGGCCTCTTTGCAAATGTGCATGCTCACATGTCACGTGAGTGGTGAGCACTGTCATGGTCGTAACGCAGCTGACTGTTAGCCAGTGTCAACATTCACCATACCCAAAATGAAAAGTTCAAGTCCACAATGAAATGCAATTATTGGTTACTATGTCTAAGAAACAGATTCAAAAAGTGTTAACTTTACCGCGAACAGCCTATAGTGAGTTTTAATTGTTTAGGTTTACTGTGTTTTTATGACAATTTTAATTTTGAATGGTTTTAATGTGTAATGGTACTATTTTAATCATTTTTATATTGTAGGGGTTAATTATATTGATGTGTTATATGGTTGTGGTGTTTAAGGTTTTATTATGTACTGACAAGTTTAAGGGTTAATATTTTTTAAATATAAGTTTTATGACAATTTTAATTTTAAATGATTTTAGAGGACAAGGGTATCATTTAAATTAAATATAAAAAAGTTAAGGTTTAATGGTTTTTTTTAAGTATAAGTCTGTATGATGATTAAATCTTTAATGATTTTAGAGTGTAACAAGAGTTTTTAAACCACTGGTGGGTTGAGATTTTAATGATTTTAATATGTTGTATTTGAAGTATTTTTTTGTTTTAGTTAACATGAAAAGGTTAACATGTAATTTTTATCGTTTTAATATTCTTTCAATGTATTATTGTGTGCATCTTTGGTAATTTAGGTGACAAAAGAAAAATTATGTTCTTCAATCAATGTAAACAGCAATTGAACAATAGGTTTTAATTTGAGTAAATAGATGTAAGTTTTAGTGACGCATATCTGAATGGATATACTCCCCCCCCCTCCCTTCCTTTTATGGGCCGTGGCCGAAAAGCCCATGAGTCTTGGACAGCGTCAAAATTTTATGTTGCACAGTTTGAAGAGTCTGCATCAAACTGGACACACCAATTCAGAAATTTAAGCGATTAAATATTTCACTGTTTCAAAAGGCTCACTATGTGCCTGGTAACTCTTTTAATTACGTGTTAAAATGCTGTAAACACTTTAATAAAATATAAATGGATGGCTAAAATCTGGATATCCACGTGGTTGCTAATTAGCACTATGATAGCTACGTGATTTCACTGGGGATTTCATTACATCCATTTACAGTTGTTTACTTTATGGTGGGGGGCTAATTTTAATGTGTGTGTCACTGCGTACAACACTGTATAAAACAATTTACACCTTGTAGCTTAAAAAGATACTACTCACTCAGGTGCTATAGAATGTAGCTGTTGGCCTTCGGTATAGTGTGGCGCAGCCAGCGCTCTGCATCGAGTAGTTCACGTCACTCCTACTAGATAGCGTGCGGGTAGACAAGGGCTCGTTGCGAGCCACGGACGGTCTCAATGCTATACAGAGAATATGCAAAAGGTATTTTGTGTGTGTTGACAAATGTTTTCTTTTTGTTGCTACAGTTAGTAAGTGACGAAGTGTGCATTTTTTTTATTTTGTCTCACATATGTATTGTTGATGTTTACTTGTCATGTAAGGTTATGAAAATGTGTTTTTATGGTAATATGAAGTAATTATGGTATCAATTAACAATGTGTCCTATATTCGTGTAATTTGTCATACAGAAACATTACAATTGCCACTAGGGGCAATTTTCTGTCATGGTTCGACAGAATACGTGTGTATATAGGTTATGTTTAGGACCTGCAAAACAGCTATGGAAATGGTTGGAACTGTAATCTTTATTTATTTCACATGTTATTTTGATTTGAATATTAATTTTCGCACTTTTCATATTACGTAATAACAGTTATCCAGGTAATATCAGTATTCGATGATATTTTTCACACTTTATTCTGAGATGGCATATTATTTTAATATTATGTTTACATGTTAATTTTTGTTCTCAGAAATTGTTTTATGATTTTTAAAGCTCGATTATTTATTTTCTTTTCATATTTGAAAGATATTTAATATTTGGTTTATTTAATTTTAAAAGGTATAACCGGAAATAGGCCGTGATTGGTTAGTTGGTAGTAAAAATGCCGGAAGATGATGCTTCTGGGAGGGTCTTTTAACACGGGCGGATGATTTAAGATATGCTGGGATTTCTGTCTTAGAGAATACCAGCGCCAGCTTAAGTATAGGTTAGGCATAGGTCCCAGAAGTAGTGTTTAGGTTGCTGAATCAACAGACTGAAGAAGAGGGTTGATGTCAGCCGTCTAATTATTTTATGAGTGAGTTTTGCGGAGATGCTGAGGACGCCATCTAAGGATGTTGCGATACCATGAAAGTATTGACACTGGAATCGACAGTGGAATTGAAAGAATGGTATCGATACTCATTTTGATACCAGTGTCAGTCACAATAAAATTATCAATACCAGCATCATATCATATCAGTACCAGAAGAAGAAACTTAATTTAATTTGCCATAATTCTATTTTCAAAAATATTTTTATATATTCATACTTAATTATACTTTTAATAACCCAATACTTAGATTGTTCTCTCATTTTGAGGCCTCAACAATATTGGCATTTTTTAAAAATCTGTTATTTGCTTTTAAAAAATACAAAGTGCAGCACTTATTAGAATTAGTTATTTTGAGCATCATTCTAATTAGAGGACAAGTAAAATACTGACGTGTACTACTTTTCAAATTATTATTTTATGGACGAAAACACATCTTTATATTTTTGAGGCACTTTGATTGAAAGGATTCAAAATTAACGCCCAGAATAAATTCCAAAAAAAAAGTATTGGTACTGAATGATTTGCGTATATGATACTGGTAAAATATCAAAATTAAAGGTATTGATTCCAAAATACCCGGTATTGAAAGAAAAGTATTGATACAAGTATCATATCAGTAGTATCGCAACATCCCTACGCCAATCCCTAGATGCCAGGCACCATGTCTGCTATGTTAGCGCCACAGCGATAGCCATGTGACGCCATATATTTTGAAAGTTTGGATGCAGATATCTACGAGTAATTTAAATGGTATTCGATTTCTACAGACTTGTAATATATTTGAAGAGAGTTTAATTTTGGAACTTTGCATTTTTCTGAGCTATAGTGTGCTAAACCAATAGTCCAGCTGTACCTAGTGAACTAGTACGCCGAAGCATATTAACATTAATAGTGTTGAACTCAGTAGTGATTTCCTTTGGACAGGAATCTACATTTAGGTTGACAGTGAGGTGGAATTTTGTAGAGTTTTAAAATAAAATGACATTTTTCCATTAAGGTTTTGTATTGTGAGAACTTAGCTGCACCTGCATATTTGGGAGCATAATTAGTTTCCCTGATTAGTTAGGGATTGAGGAGAGCTACTTCAGTTTAAGAACTATTTTCTTTTGATTTTAACATCAATTCAGTTAATTTAATTTTCAAAGCAGTGCACCAGTAACATTTTGTTTCGATCTTTTAATATTTTATTTCCTTAATTGATTTAACGCTATTCTTTACAAGGATGGTGGTACTTCATTTTTGGTAATTACGTATTATTTTTATTTTTGAGTAAAGGAATTTTCAACACACGCACATTTGAAGTTTAATAAATATTATACATTTTTCTGATTTTAATAACAAGAGTTTTGGTATGGTTTTATTTTCATGCAGTACTGTGAATATACGCACGAGTGTTCTATGAATGTTATGTTCAGTGTTCCGGAGATCCTCAGTTTACTAGGGTAAGCAAAGTGTTGCAAAAGGGTGAAAGATGTATTTTTCCACGTGTAATTCTACACTTGAACACTTATCCTATTCACAGTACATCCAACCTATACTTGTGGCACCCATATACCATATCTACATGCAAATGTAAATACTTCAGACATTCCAATTAATCTATAATTCCTCAGGTGTAGAGTTTGGCGCCCTTACACGGGGCATTAATTATGACCAAATCTACCATAACGTTACGACCAATCATCGGCACATACAACAAAGGACTCCAAAGCATTCTCGGCTGCCCGCATCGCACTCTATTACATCAGCTCATGAGATGGGTGAGGTTCGGGGGCCACTTCAGACCATCCGACGACAAACCAACAGATTCCTGACAGCCATTCTTCGCCACCACAACCCCATCATCGCATCCATAGCCATCTACGACCCTCTGGACCACCACTGCAAACTCTTGGACCTTTACATCTATCCCCCCCCCCCCTTCGCAACACCGAATATCCTCACCTATCAGTCCTACGCATCCTCATTGCCTGTGATTCTGTGCGGGAGTGACCCCCTTTGGGTGTAATTCGTGTGCGGGTCATGGGCAATCCGATCCTTTTTATTCCTCTAATCTCATGTCTTTCTTTTGTCTTAACTTCAGTGTTACTTCCAAATTACAAGCACCATCACTTTTGGCATAGTATCAGTGCACCGATACAATAATATTCCATCTATTAATTATAACTCCTATCTCTTTTACTCAAACCTATTTTATGTATTCATTACATTCACATATCATTTTTACTACTGTATCATCCTTAATCATACAATGCAATTGTCAATCATTTCATCCATCACTCTACTCATTCAATTCATGGTTACCTTATTGTCAGCACTTTTGTGTTATGTGACCCAGTGGAAGTTCAAACTCTCAAATAACTAAGAGAGGTTTATAGTTCTCCCATGTATAAATGTATATAGCTACAAATAAGCAACAGAAAGACCCTTAAGGGCCAGTTATTGTTCATTGTATATTTTTGTTGACATTTAGCGTAAATATTAAAACTTAAGTTCTATTAAATGTTAATTCAATTTGCAGTTCTAATAGTTAAAATCTATAACACATTTATTTGTAATTCATGATCCCCTAACTTGTCATTGTACAGTAGGTTTTTTCAACCTTTTTCCTATAATGAGTATTGTATGATCTATTTTATTTTCTGGTAGGATTTTAATTTTTAAGTTAGTTCATAAATAAATTAAGAAATGGCTGAAGATGAGGATAGTTGTATGGCAAGAAAATTAAGAATAATTAATATGTATAATTTCTGATTGAATAAAGATAAAAAGAAACAAAGGACATATTTTGTTAGGCAGTGTGAAATATTGCTAATAAATTTTTGTCTTCACTAATAAATCCCTTTAAAAAATATCGTAATGATATATTTTTTTCATAAACTTTCGTTAAAATCTTAGAAATGGCAATTCCACTTGTAAAACCAGTTCATTCCGAAGTGCTAGCTCACTCACTCTCGCTCTTGGTGGAGAGTTGTTTATAACAGTCGTTCAAAAGAGTCATCTCGTTCGCGAGTCAGTCGGGTTCCAAAGAGTCAATAGTATAGATGTGAAAAGTGGCTTGCATCGCTGGGCTGATGTAAAGACATGCAATTGCATAATTCTAGGCATTTTCTACACAGTTTAAGGTATTGTGGTTATTTTCATAACATTTTTGTTGTTTTGAATCCATTCAAAATGTTCAATATAGCATAATTATTATGTATATTAATTTTAACACTATTACTAGAGTAAAAAAGTCTTGATGAATTAAAATTTGTAGAAAACTCGAGAGCATGCAGTGAACAATATTTTCATAACCTTCCCAAACTATTTTGATGTCACAATATTACACACATAATTAATGAAAATATTTTGAAAACCTCACACTTATAATGCTTGAGTGCTTTTGTCCACACTTAGAAATACATGGCCACATTCATGGTATTCTTATCTCCGGTTTTACAGCTTGCATGCTCGCAGAAAAAGGAGATAAGACCTTTGAACACGATTGTTAAATGCTACACTGGCAGTTTTGTTCTCTCTCCTGAGCCGAAAAGCTGTCGTCTTTTAGGCTGACTGAGCAGAGCAAATCACAGAGCCATATCTCTCATCATTCATGAATGATTTGACTCTCTAGAGAAAAGCAACTTGCGAGTTGCTCTTGACAGCAAATCGTTCATTTTGAACGACTCATTTGCGAACGACCCATCACTAGTTAGCTGGCAGTATTTAAAATTCTACATGCACATGCTCTGACGAATTGAGATGACCACAGAGCTTCTTTATCAAATCAAACAGAATCTCCTTCTTTTTGGGACTGTTGGGTATCACTAATTTTTTACTCGCCATTTCAAAAAAAATTACAGCAAAACTGTTCCCAACCTGCTTTTCTAATAACAAATTCAAAGTTCAAATAAAACACACTTATTTGTATACAAACATACAACAAAACAGACACAATTTTCATGGGTATCTTCCTAACAATGCATTGAGCATAGTTGAAATGTGGTTATATCATAAATATTTTGGCTACGTTGCCAGATTTTGTAGTGGAGAGGCATCTCTCCCCATTCATCTAGAAGTCTGTTGGTTGACTACTATAATGTATGAAGGGTGGAGGACAGCCAGCAAGCTGCCGACCGAATGTCTGCCAATAGCTTGCTGGCTCACCGCTGGATGTTGTTTATAATTACGGTCCTAAATCAACTGGTTGAGCGAAGCAGGGGCGTGGCACATCGTCCCTGCCTTCCCATTACCCTTCAGTGTTTCATGTATGTTGACGGCCGGTGGTGTCGCATTAGTGTCCAATTGTAGATGGGCTGGTAATTAACATTAATTTTAGTAGCAAATACATCCCAGCACCATATTAAATATATAAATTAAGAGAGAGAGGATATATGATTTATAATGTCAATAGATACGTAAACTTTGAAATGAGCTCTCTCTTAATGCTCTGAAAGTTTGAAATATTTTTTTGTTTTTCTTTATAAGTAATGTTGAACCAAACTCTGTAAACAGTTAAAAAAATCCAATCTAACAGATATCTCTGAAAGAAAAATAAGGACACATTCCTTACCCCTAACTACTGGCGGATCTAGCAACCTATCAAGGGGGTGGGGGTCTACATTTGGGAGGGTGGAGGTGAATAATTTTATCTTATGCTAACCAATTTTTTTTACAGTGAGTGTACTGTTCATAGTTATCTTTACTTTAAGATGCACATAATAAGAATAACTGCAATAAAATAGTCGTAAACAATAATTTGTTTACATATGCAATTTTCATTTATTAATATTAAGTACTTGTTAGTTAGAACTTACTACTCTCTGAATGGATACAATATCAGGATTCACATATTTCTGTGTCAAACTACCTATAAAGAAAGAATTTTCCACTATAGTTAATATTATATGGATGGTTGATTTCTGCAATAATTGTTATTTGTGGGGAAAAAAAACACTAGGGTTTATATCATGCGAGTTAATAAAGAGATGGTTTATCTGTATCTGACTACCGGAAAATTCCAAATTGCCAGAGCCGGGAATCAAACACAGGACTACCATATTATTGGCAGTATAACTAAGGGTCATTTTACTCAAGTTAGGAACAAAACGAGATTCCTTATGGGAAAGTTTGCCATAGGAAAAATTTCCACCCTAGGTGCGCAGAGTATCAAGGTAACTTTTAATTAAAATTTTAAGCTACATGAATAATAAGAGAAATATTTTACTTAGTTACAAAGTTACTTTATAATTTATTGATCATTATTGCAATTATTTTGTATTTTATAAAATTGATTTTCCATCAACTTTTTTTACTCTAACGAAGTGTGTATGCAGTCATGACATTCTAGAGTACAGTGACAATGAGTGACTCATACCAACATAACACAACATTTAACATTCATGCCTTGCCTGGGATTTGAACCCAGATCCCCTCATACTGCATGCCAGTGTGCGAATGAGTGCACTACAAGGGTCGACATCACTACACCACAGAAGCTGGCATAAACAAGATTGGAACATAAAAATGTTCAAATTATTGTATACCTCCCTAACATTTTGGAAACACAGAACTTTAATTTGTTATACTTACTAAAGGACAAAACTGAACTTTTATAACTGCAAACATATGTTTCTTAAACGTTCATTTTGGTTTAAAGTAAGATTTATTAACTGTAAACCAAATTGCCTCAAACAAAATTCTTTCTTTGCTGAGAGATGCTAACAGATGTGCCTGCAAATAAGTGTTGTATTAAATTAAGTTAGGCATAATACAACATTTAGTTGCATGAACATCATGTAGCAGCCATGCTAACAATAACACTTCAACAGAATATAATTTTCCATTATAATTACGTTTTCGTTAACTGATAAATATTGCTTACCTTGTCACAATATTAGAATAATATGAAACATTCAATGAAACAGCTCTAAAGTACGGTATTTGTTGGTTGCAAAAATATGAAACACAAAACACAAGTAGTAAAAATTTTAATTCTAAAACAAAACTCTGAATATAAACAGAAAATGTCCCAGAATATTTCACATGCTGATTAGGACATTGGTGACTGAATGGTTCTTCCTCGTATTATTGCAAATTATAAATAGTTTTTGCATAGTCTAAAAATAATTAAGAGCTTTTTCATGCCTAATTTAAAATGTACCACTTTAGTCTGATGCATGACACATTTCAACGATGGTATTTAGACGAATTCAGCTCATCAGCTTAGCTTACATTGAATCTGATTTCGACTGAGTATGCATTACCGTTTGTCATGATACGCAAGAGATTGTACTGTTTACTACGGCAAGAAGGGACGTTCCAGCCAGCAACTTGTACTGTTCTCTGGCCCACAGAAGCTATGCACCTGAGGACTACTAACCACTGCTAGATAGCAGTGCTAGTATGTTTCGTCATTTGTCTTCCATTCTCCCAGTCAGCCGGTGAAGTCGCACAGAGAAGCTATGTTTTTGCAACCCCCTCTCTCAGCAGCAACCCCTAGCCCAAGAGATGCCAGCTAAAGAACGCCAAGGCAGAACCCTGGCAGGGTATAAATACAGAGTCAGAATTCGAATCGCAGCCAGTCATCAGTCCGCCAGAACTGACAAGCTTGCACCTTAAGCCTTCGCTTACACCCACTTTGACTTCTCCACCGTGCTAGCCGCCAGAGATCAGCCTAGCTCCAAGCCCTACCTTTCTCTCTTCATCGCACTTTCAGTGCCGAAGGGACTCCTAACCCTTGCCCTCCTTCCACGAACTGCTTAGTAATCCAAACACTGTGCCGAAGAAATTGAATGCCAAGTCTTCTACACACTAGAAACTACATCCCCTTCTGGGAAACAATGGTTTAGGGAATTTAGTACAGTTTCAAGTAGTTTTCAAAGCGCTAGACTACCTCACCCTCGTAGCTTGGGACCAGGTCTCCTCTACCTGGCTTGCATAGACTTAGCTTCCCTTAAGCTCTTGATAAACGTAGCAGTAGTGCGTCATTCCATGTTTACTTCCAATTGTACGGCATAAACATTGTGCATGAACTGATCCCAGAGTACCACGTTCCTGTAAACATAGTACCTTTCCCTGTTGTCATCACACTTGAGAGAAATGTAAGTGATCCCGGGAACTATACTCAAATCGAGCCAAGACACCATTAGCTAACCCACAAGCACTAACAACGGCCAACCTTTCTGCATACCCTGGTAGGCAGAACGGTAGAGTCTGCACACAGGTACTCTGCCTTCAGACCAGCTTGTTAGTTCGGTGCTCGACCTTTCTATCGCACTTTCAGTGCTGGAAGGGACGTTCCCTGAACTGGGAAGACTTTGCTGGAGCATACACCCACGTGTAGGGACTGCAGACGGCGATGCCTGAATTTCATTGTTTACTGCAATTAGGTGCTGAACACTGAAATAGGGTGACCGCTCAATCGGCCGACACTCACGTGGCTCGACACGTATAAAATACACAATCCCTGCATTTCGCCTCACTAACGTGTGTATTGCGTACTCCAGATACATTTTTCCAGACGTAGTGAACTCAGAGAAAAAGTAAAGAGGTGCTAATTGCCTCCGGGCGTTTACAACAGCTGATCTCCATCCTAGTCTCATACATAGGACAGCTCGCACCCAAGGAACAGGTCCAGGCACTGCACCATCTTCTCGTCCCCATCGTCCCAGAGATAAAGAAGAAACTGTTCCAGGTCCCAATACACTTGAGTGAGGAGGTACACGTATGGCTCGCCGAGTACCTCAGCTGCTGGAGCAACCAACGACAAATCCTATCGCCTATCTCACACCAGTTGCTCTGTCCCCACTGATAAGACCAACTCATATCCGGCATTCACTAATACCTGCAGTACTGACACGCACCATTGTCCTGCCATTTGCTAGCCCTAGCACAAGAAAAGCACATCACCCAGGTATACCGCCCAAAACACCAAGCCTGAAGCAAAAGATCACGTTGCCAGAACCCGACTTTGTGCCCTGCCACAAAGCTACCAGGCCAGTCCTTTATATTGGACATGCCCAAATGCCACACAAGGACTAGTTTTAACCAGAGTACCCCAACAGAGTAGGGTACGCCTGATTTAGCGGCCACCAAAAACTCGCCCACTTGACATAGTGTTCTCCTAGTTGACGGGCCACCACGCATCAAGTCTTATCTCTCTTTGATTAGATGATGTTGGACTTGATTGACTTGAAGAGCTAGGAGGATCACACTTAAAAACTGTTTAATTGGAACTGGACACTCGTCACAGGTCTTTTCTTTGTTGCTATCGCTTTTGCTAAAATAACCCGTCAATAGTCATTTCATACTTGGAATATAGAATATACCATACTTAGTTGGCAACCTCACGCTAGCAGGTCCAGTGTGTGACTAATGGCAACAATGCCAGACAGTGATGAGGAAGGGATGGCGGGATCACCCATTTCACGAAAAATCCAGGGTGTGCAACTAATATTTACTTGTCTGTTGCCACACTTATTCCAGTCATAGACATTTAACAACGATGTGCCTTATGTTTACAGTGCAGTGTCTCCCTACTCACCTGCCCCCCCCCCCCCCAAATTTATTTTTCAAAGTTGTAGCCTGACCATGCCTGTTTTTAAATTGTAAAAGATCAAGCAAACATTAGTGTTTTAAACAGTAACTCTACTCCAATCACACTTATCTGCAATGTGAGCCAGGAAGTTAACCAGCCTCTGGCAGAGTTGTTTACTACGAACTTCTCAAATTTCTAAATAAATTATGTGTATCTATGAAATATTGAATAAACAACAATGTGAGATATTCCCAGACTCATCTCATTTTATCCAGTCCAAAATACAGCTCTGAGGGGACGGGGGAGAGGGGGCTCAAGCCCCCTTACCACCCCCCCCCCCCCCCCTCCTGGTGAGTAGGTAAAATTTAATAAATAATATAATGAATACAATAGTCTATCTCAAAAAAAATTTTTATTTAATGTGACTAACAAAAAAGTGTGACCACACAACATTGTAGAAACAGTATTCATTCCTTTGCAATTACAACCTTAGTTATTAACTTTGGTGTTAACTTGTGTTGAAGGTGTAGTAACTTTTAAGCATTTCTGATAACTTATCTATGTTTTCTGTCTCATTTTTACAACATAACTAGTAGCCTAGCTACTGCATTACTGTCATATTTTATCTTGCAATCCATTTACCTTCTACTATTTTTCAGTGCTCGCAATAAAATACCAACATTCCTGCCATGCCAGACTTAATACACCAAAATGACTTAGCAGTGCAGCATCATTACAATTATTGCACTTATCAGAAGATCTTAATCACCTTAATGAATTACTCTCTTCTTGGAAACTACCATACAGTAAAAAAGAACAGCCTCGGAATAAAGGAAACTACATGAGCCACATACAACATTCACATTTCTATTTCTTCTTTTCTTCACTAACATGATAGAAACTGTTGCTGTTATAGACAACAATTCAACATCTCACTGAAGTCAGCAGCACTTTTATTATTTCTCTAAACTTGAACACAAATTTATTCTATTTCAAAAAGTCTGTTTTGTTTCAACTTGGTCAATACTACATCATCATCTGTGTGGCGTAGAGTTACTGGTGGAATAAGACCGGCTGCGACACACCGGCCTTCACAATTGAGGAAATTAAATGTGCTACACGCCTGTTCTGTTGGCAAAATTTCTACATTAATCCGTTGCCTTTGTATGGTTCTATACAAATCTTCCCAAATACGAAAGTCATTCCCTTGATCTCCAACACCAAGCACAAGAATATCTAGAAAAGGAAATAATGAAATTGTGTATGGCAAGACTATAAAATCAAACAATCTTATTACTGAAGTGTCAATAATTTAATAATATTTTGAAAATGCTATTAAAACAGCATGTTCTACATTTCCAACTGAATAAATAAAATACAACTCTAAATTAAATAATAAATATTATCTTTTTAGATGCAATACAACACTATCATCTTCTTGAGAATTATAAAAATCTAATAATGACTGATACTACAGAAAAATATTAAATCATTTATTGCATTGATTGTTAAAATGTATAATATCTCATGTTACAGTGGGAACTATACAGATTGAACATATATGGATTGAAAGTCCATAACCACTGAAAATTTTCCATGGCCCGTCAAAATTCCTAAACAAACAATTCTAAAAATTTCAGTTTTTATCAAGCTACAATTAATATTTTTTACTGCACAGTATTGAGTAAACAAAATTTCCAGTCCCATTAATGCCAGTACTTGGTTCCTTCAAGCCCAGTATGTACTGCCATCAGAAAGTGCTTCTACAGTAATTAGTTTGGCATAGTACTTTACATTAGAGTAAGAAAATGTGGCAGGAAATAATTTAACATAAAAAGAATTAAGGTGATTGTCATGACAAGGAATAATATACTAGCATAGGAATGGTCATTTGTAGAGGTGGGACAATACCACATTTTCGACACTCAATACAGTTTGCAGTTCGATACTATTGAGTAAAAAAACTTCAACAATGAATTCAAATTTTTGTAAACTTCATTTTCATTGTTCTGCACCAAAGTTTAAAATCAAAGAAAAACCACACAAGATAATATTACAGATGCTGGAAACAAATTTGCAATTTATATAACTTAGCATCTATGATCAGCCAGTCAGTGTTAAAAAAATTATAAATAATTATATGATACTAAAAAAAAACACGTCAGGCATGTCAATTTTCGAAATAAGAAAGTTTACAAAATTTATATAAAAAAAAAACATAAAATTTTTTTCTGGATTAACTTAGATATAGGACATGTGGGAGTTGTTTATCACCGGCTGAAAAACAATCCCAATTCCTCCACTACCGGAAGTAAGATAAGTTTATTATTCTCCTTGTTGTTTTTCATTGGTCGGTTTCACAGATTGTACACACACAAAACACACAAAAAAATCAAAATATGTACTTGCAATCAGAATACTGAATGTAAGTTCACTAAATTTTGACAGTTCTTGAAATGCAGTGCAACCACAATGTATCCTTGCGCCACAGTTGCTCTGTCTATGGATAAAACATTGAATGTAAACAAATCCAATGATCAGTTAAGGTTGCAAGTAGGCCGCTAGACTACCAAAATTATATAAAAAGATAGGAATTCGAGTACTTGCAGAGTAGTACTCGTCGACAGGCACAAACATACAAAGTAGGATGACCCATTTTTCACACGGTTGTGCGATCACGATATTTCACTGGGTAAGCCAGTTTCATCAGGCGGCGAGTGGTAGGTTACCACTCCAACCTACCATATTTTTGTTATGGTAAAGTCATACTGCTGGGACTCCATTAATTTTACTGCCAGTGGATTGGATGGGGTTGGAAGAGACATTAGTTTATGTCTTTCATGAGACGGTGTGTTTTGCACCTCTTCTTAAGAGACTGTATCATTTTTAATTACATATTGTTTTAATGGACAAGTCGAAAATTTGGTGGGTATCGTGTTCATCTCAATACCACAGGGTTGTTTATATGTGTGACATAGTTGATGACGTCAGGACGGTGGCCTTATAGTTGATTAGGTTGGTAGTAGGACCCCCCCCCCCCCCCCCCCGAGAACAAGTGGTAGGCTTTCGAATTAGCCCAGAGCTGAGTATTTTTGATTTTGTTGTACGACTGTATGGTTCTTTGTATGGTAGAATAGTTAAAAATTCATCCTGAGTGTATTTGACAGTGGGCAGACATGTGATGTAGTAGTGCTGTTAGCAGTGTTTTATTGCAATTCATACTGTTTGACATGTTAAAACAAATAATTGTGTGATAATACGAGTGTTTGTTTCTGTGCCATTATGTCAGTGGGAAATGAAATATGACATGTATTTGTGCTGTTATTTGAGTGTCTGTGGTGTTTAGAAAAGTTGGATACCCATTAACGTGTTACGATTAATCATGTACGACATATGAGCGACGATTGATTGAATGACATAATAAATTAGAATTTG
Organism: Dryococelus australis; assembly: GCA_029891345.1. Lineage (NCBI taxonomy): Eukaryota > Metazoa > Arthropoda > Insecta > Phasmatodea > Phasmatidae > Dryococelus > Dryococelus australis. The sequence continues at coordinate 136,219,763 of CM056999.1, forward strand.
TAGCATTGATAGTGAGTAGGGGCCTATATTGTAACACATTTAAGTGTGTAGTATTGCGTGAGAGAGTGAGAGAGTGTAAATTGAACTTCATGATAGGTTGTAGTTGTTACTGTGATATAAAATGAAGTGGTATAGAATAGCGTACGGAGCTAATATAGAAATATGTGATGAGTTATGGTGTTGTGTACAACGTATATTATTATAATATAGTGCAAATGATGTGTTCAATGTTGGATAATGAGGGTGAGTGGCATTACATGTTGGCAACAAATGGATACGTTTGGTACAGGTAAGTGTTCAGATATGCAACAACAAATGTGTGTATCCAGTAGAATAACAGTGTTGTAGGTAGGTAACGTTAGGTCAGGATTCTGTAGCAGGTAATGAGTATTAACATTTGTAATTAATAACTAGATAAGTTTGAAGTTTGTAGTGACATGCAGAATAAGATTGTTGTAGGTAGGTCCTGTTAGGTTAGGGGTAGTATATTTAGGCGGTATTTGATATAGCATAAAGTATAATATGGCAAAAATTTTATTTACCTATATGGAAAATGTGATCTTGAAACAATCCTTTCAAATGGTCAAAATATGCAGCCATTAAAGTGAATCACAGACAGACGAACCATGATAAACAAGGTGTGGCTGAACTACCGAAAATTGTGAAATGTTGTTGACATATATCATATATTAGTTTAGGTGGCAAAATAGTTATTTATTGAATACGATCCCATTGTGGTTGAAGTGTAGTTCCTGATACCCCATGCAGTATTGCATAGTATACTTGGACGAGTCAGCTCAAGTGTTTTCCCGACACCATATATGGTATCAAATAGTACACTTTGGCTGGGCTCTAGTGTACTACGTGATACCATATATATCGGGTAGTACACTTGAACAGATGGGCTCTAGTGTACTTCCCGTGGATTGTCATAGGTAAGGAATGGGGCAATAGTAAAAAACATATTACATCATTGGCGCCATATTGGTGACATCATACCATGCGTGTAAATAATGTGGTATCAGGTAGCTCATATGAAAGAAACATTCAAATTATTATGTAACCTGTCAAGTTTTAACCTCACCTAAATAAGACGTGATAAATATGTAGTTCGTACCAATTTGAATATTAAACACAATCCAGACAAATATTTTTGACACTGCAAAACAGAATTGAAATGGTTTTCTAGGCCACATACATTTCAAATATTCTAATAACCTTTTCAAAATATGGTATGTACGATGACTTACTGTTCGTAATTCCTATTTGCAACTCCTAAATACACGTTGTTCTGTTGCAATTCTTACTACACATTTCTCTGCCATCGATACAAAATAATTATCTGAATCATTAAATAAATACGACACTTCACCGGCTTTCCGAAACTAGTAAACTGCAGAACAAAAATAAACAGTGCTGCTTCGTGACAATAGGGGAAAATGGCGGACTAAGCCACACAAGTGTCAATAATATAACATTTAACCATCTAATATATGTATTGACGGGTATCGAGGTATCAAATGTCACATCTCGAGTCATTCGTATACATCCTATGTTGACACTTATATTGGTAAATGTTATAGTTTTCATTTCAATGTTTATAGTTATCAGGTGAACATTTTTACAGTTTATTTACATTCTGAATACTAGTTTAATTTCTGTCATGACTTCTTTTAATTATCTGCAATAATTTTTCTAATTTTTTTAACTTACTGTATGTTTTAATGTCACAGAAGTATGCATTTATTATCTTTTAAGTTTGATTTATTTTCTCTTTGTGTATACTGATAAAGCTGGAATTACATAGCTCCAACAAACCCGACACGACTAAAACAGCAGCAATGGCACAATTTAAGTTTCACTGTCACTGCTTGAATTACAGCACGATTGACAGAACCCACACAACTTTCTTGGCATTTTACCTAACTATTTACATGGTGCTAATAGGCTATGCTAGTTATAATTATAATTTATTCAATGAGAACACAGTAGGTAATGATGATAAAGTGCTAGACTGACAAGGTGGCTAAAGAAGTTCTACCAAAAATTTCCTAAAATCTTCATTCAATGAATATCTAACCGACAGTAAATTAAAACATACCACTATGTACTTATCATACAAGTTATTGCAAAGAAACTGAGACATCTACCACAGATTTCAGAATTTTTTTGTAAAGAGCACACACATTCATTTTTTACTTAATATTTATGTTTTGACTCCTATTTTAATTATTAAAGCTAGCTTTTGTGATTCATCCAACAGCTTTTTTTCTTAGATTCCAACTCTTTTCAATGGCTGCAGCTCATATTTTCATTTTTTTTATTCTGCTTCCTCCTCTTCTTTAAACTGCTTTTCCAATGAAAATGCCACTGTCACTACTTTCGGCGTGGTACTGTATAGGCTACAGAAATTCATTTGGATAACCCAAATTTGGAAACAACTTGAGAAAGGTAAACCGGAATGGATGTTGCAATCAGATAATACACACAAAAAAAATTACGAAAAATAGCTCTCTCAGTTATCTGTTTATGTACAACAGTACGTACATACCTACGTACACACACACATACATACATTTGCTAACAAAACTAAATGACCTAGCAAGCAGTACAGATTAAAAAAGGGTTAGTCGAAGAGGAAAACTTTATAGCCATAATGTGAGCATAAACTGGAGCTACTAGAATAACAAATCAGCATCCATGTGAGACACACTAAAGGTTTGGCACAAACCATCACCTGTCTGGCCTCCAAACTACAAAGTATGAAATATCTGTGGACGTGGCCACCTAGGAAATATATTAGAGGCTAGATCAATTCAACCAATAATTAGTCACAGGAATTAAAGTGTCTTTCTTACTGCATACATTTCTGCAGCAAAACAATGGACGAATTAGATTGAGGAGTAGATCAGTGGCACTACATAGGCAAGGGACTGGATTTGACAGAGAACAGATAAAATGAACACGGCCTTAAACAGTTTTGTGTTCATAGGGGAACAGGGCTTATGCCATAAGTACTAAACCTAGAAGAATGGAAAATTTCCTTCTGACTTACACTGCTACTGCTAAACAGTAAACTGCATGCATGCCTAAATGCTATTTTCCACCAGGCCAGCTTATCTGCTTAAACCACGACAGGCCTCCGAGTCTACAGTCTAGATTTTGTAGTGCCAGGTGTGCGAAGATAGCAAAGCGAAGATTGGCGATGACCAGTGAAGAATGAAGTCTGCGGACTGTGAGCATCGGTACAGTGGAAAGTGAGACTGACAGGCAGAACTACTGAACTATGGATGAGTGGCAAATATTTGGAATTATGGCAATAAGATTGTTGGACTGAACGTGTGCAATTTGTAAGTGTGAATTAAGTAACTGAAACCAATATAGAGAATGCTATACGGACTTAATTAAAATTGAGATTGACATTAAATACTGTGCTCAATGAAAATAACAAGAGATAAATTTAGTTTATTTTACTAAGACTTCCATCCCACATAAACTCTGATATGCCCTTGGCGCCTTGTAACAATGCTATCTCACAAATGTAAAATGAACTGGGGACATTTGTGTATCACAGAGAGCAGCAGTGGCCAGAAACTGCTATGGTGCACATGTTTCTAAATTGATTATCAGTTGTTGATTTACCAGCTAGATATTGTGGCTGGTGCATCTGTGGTGCACACCAGTTTTAATCATTGGTTAAATCTCATACTGTTACTCTACAGACATTTCCTGATAAAGAAAGTGCTGGTTTGCTAAGTGCTGGTTAAGATAAATCTTGCAATCATGGAGTGACATTTTGGTATGGGATTGGCTGCAACTAGCTTGTCATCTGTTCTTTATAATCTGCTGGTTAAACTAAGTTTGTTGTAAAATATCAAAGCAAGCGCCAATAATAAATAATTTTAATCAGGAAATCTTGCTACTTCACATATAGTATTAATAATTTTCTTGATTCAAATGTATTTGTATGTTGATAAAAAGACAAATGCAATGACACAAAGTCATGTCGACTTTTGAGTGGTTAATGTACCATGAATGGACTATACATTTTTACTAACTAGAATGTAATAATGTGTGTAAAATGATATATTCAAAAATAAGTAAAATTATTAGTTGGAGGTGTGTACAAAATGTGATGTGCGACTGTTTCAAAAAATTTCATGTGACAATTTCTTTTTATTTTTTTGAAAATAAAGTATTTCAAAATGCAAATATATAATTTCTGATCTACTATATCACTTAAATAATTATCAACTTAACTAAACACTGCAAACATTTAAAATTAAAACAAAATAAAAATGATAAAAATGTAATTAAATTTTTAATAAACTCAATTCATATGACTTACAAATATTTTGAAGGCCCTATTTAAACATATTACATAAATACAATGAATTATGATCCATTTTGCTATTTCTAAACATTACATAGAAATTTATAAAATATTAAACTTTTAACAAATTGTCTATATTATGTCTCACATACAGGGGTGTATTCTCCATGAATGCAATGCATTCAATGCATGCTTTAATAAAATTCAAACGCAAACATATTTCCTAACCATATACTTCCCATTTTTCTTTGAAATAAAAATAAATTTTCGTTGGCAAATGGGACTGGGATGCACACCTCTCTCTTCCTAATAGTTACTCGAAACGAGATGGCACGTGCGATGCGTATCTCGATAATCAATCGTAATAGTTCCCTAAAACGTTGAGGCATAGCACTGTGGTATTCTCAACACTCGTTCAGCTGGTGTGACATCACAGCAAGCTAGTGCGAAATGTGGACGAATGCATGTACAAGGAGACATTACATTCAGCGTGCTAGAGAATGAGTTTATGTATCTTCATTAAATTTTTAGAGACTGGTGGGTTGCTTGTTCTACTATTATATTTAAATTCGTATTTTAAACAGTAGTTTTAAAGGAAGAATGATGACTGTAAAAGTGACATTGTGATAAATGTATTTAATAAATCTTTCCAGTTATGTGTGTTTAGTGAGAAGATAGAACTTGTTAGTAATGGGAGACCTGCGCCCGCTCTCAACAATTTTCCGACAAAGAACAAAGTAAAAAACTTTGTACAAACATTTAATACTGACCTTTTCAAAAAAAATAGTTTGGTAGTGTGGTAGCGAATCATTGTGTAAACTCTTCTGTTGGCCATGTTTGTTGGTTGAATGACTACACATGGTAAATGATACAATGGAAATAAATCTTTAAAATTTAAAATTTAAAAGTTGACGGAGTCACAATGCTGGGCACACTACAAATCGACTTCGCCCCATCAGCGAGCGCTGAGAGCATTGGGACAAGACACAAGTGGTGTACACAATTCCAAGTGGCTACAGGATTGATCCAGGGATGGACAATTACAGACACGGAAGATAATTAACGTGTTTAATTATTTAAATTGTACTGCCCGCCCAAACTTCGACATGCGGTCGCCACCACCCACGACAGAATTATTTTACCCAACGAGCCACAGACCCACCCACCGATAGCAGAGAAGAAAGTTATAAAAGACACCACAGGATCGCAGCACACCTGCGCCCAGTGACATCACAGCAGCAGAGCCTCGAGCAGAGGTAGTAAACCTATCGTCAGCCTCAACCGCCGGTGATAAGGAAGGTGCAGTGCCGCCGCAACCCTAGGATACATAGCCCCTGCGGAGAAAGGTTAGCATCCCCCGAATCCCCAGGAGAGCCCTAAAGCAAAGATTTTTGGACTATATAAGGAGGCTCAGAATCGCCTCTAGTCAGAGTTCGTTGGCTTGCCGGCCACACTGGTCAGTGAGCTCTCTCCCTGATCTGAGAAAGAACCTCCTCCTCTCCCAGCTTGCAAAAGCTTTACCAGCTCCTGCAATGTGTACAAGACTCTCCAGAGGTAACTTCGACATCCTTACACTGCACCCCTTTACCCAAGTCTTTCCCTTGACTCCACAGTAGCAGGTCGTCGCGATGTCCCCTCTAGACAGCCACCCCTCGGGAAGCAAATTGCTGTGAATTGCAAATTTTCTCAGAGTAACTTATATTTTTAAAGTTCGTCCAGGTTCATCTTCACATGAGTTAAAGTAACCAAATAACTTAATTTAAGCATTTAGATTGTAAGATCGAACCGGGATTCCCCAGTGTCTTCCTAGATATAAATAAATATTACGTCAAAGTTTATTTGGTTGACTCCATTATTTAATTAAACCTCTCATTTTAACTGAAAGTGTTTTGTTATTCAAGTAAGCATTTCATTTTCTCCCTTGAAATAGGCGTGAGTGGGCCGTATCCTCAGGAGACGGGGCTTGAAGACGGCATTTTGCCCGCAAGGACATACCGAAACTCCTGGGAGCGCCTCGTCTGTCCACAGCAACACTCTCACTCTCAACTGCAAATTATTCCATCAGTGCCTCAGGCATGTTTGAAAAAACATTCCCCAATAGGACTGAACGTCGGCAGAAAACGGAAAGAGTATTACATTGTAGCATTGCAATATGTTGTAATGTATATATTTCAGGAATTATTTTTATTTGCTATATTTTGGTGTAAATGATAGTAATTCATTTAATCTTTAAAAGATTGTGGCAATAAGAATTTGTTTGTATTTTGTACATGTTCATTTTTCCAAATTTGTTAGTTTATTTGAGTCATTACATCAGTAGTATAAACATCACAGGATGACAGTGCAACTTTTTCAAGGAGTTAGTAAGAAAGTCATGCCCGCGTGTTGCACCATTTGATGAAACTCAGTGTACTGATGTCACAGTAGGCCAACATGACAGCCCGTGCGCACATTGTAATACTCTGATTTTGAGACTCACATCAGTGTTCACAGGCTATTTTTAGACACTACCAAACTTTCCAAAGCCACGATTGGACCACATTTACTTGCTGCAATATTTCAGGCAGTATAAATAGGGTTAGCACAATTTCCTTTGTTACAAGTATCACAGTTTTTTCATCATCGTAGTGCATTCAACAGTGGTCAGCTGAATGACTTTTGGCGAGCGACCTTTTGGTGAGCGACCATTTTGCTCGCACCGACGAGCGCCAGCGACTTTAACATTCTGTTTTCATTTTGGACATTTTTCTAATCTACTAAATTTATTTTCTGTTGGTGCAAGGAGTTGTTAGGGGGCCAGGAGAGAAATGTATTAATTCTCTCCTGTCTTTGTAATTATCAAGTCTCAAACTGAGAAGTTTTGTTTGGTGAAGGCGGCTATTCTGTCTCTTGAACTTTTTCTTTTGAATACTGCAACTGTCAATTGTTTTTGTTTGCCGATGTTTTGAAGAGACTACAATAAACTTTCTAGTGAACAGTAATTCATCTTTTATTTACTTTGTGATTTTAATCAACAACTTTGCAACCTGTTGTTGATTCCGAGTCTCAAACTTTAACTGAACTAATCCGAGCTAGTGTTTGCTGCAAACACCCACGAGTTTTTGTACAGTAGAAGCACTATAACATCTATTATAAAATATTGTGTTGAGAAGCTATAAATCATTTAATATACTAATGTAAGATACCTTCTTAATTTCAGATGAATAGGAAACATGTGGATTACCCAGTAGAATTAAACGCAGAGAGCGACAAGCTCTATAGCAAGAACTACTAAAATTGAATATTGCTCTGCTAGTGGACTCCACTCGTGATTTTGCACCCCTATCTCCAGTACCTGAGGTCACCCCGCGTCCCATATTGCAGACAGCTGCGTGCAACTATAAATCGGAACTCTATTCATATCTGGGTATCTGTTGACCATAGCCTGACTATGAACACGTGAGTTATTACCAGCCGGCTAAACCTTCACCCATCGTAACCATACCAACCCCTATTCAAGTAAAGGAGACTCAATCATGTAATTCATGCACAATCCGTACAGCGGCAGGGAAGGTGATAAAGCTTATCTTACCCCCAAAACTACCCATAAAACCCAAATAGTTTCCACACCACTTAATTTTATTCCCAACCATAGACCACGAGACCAAATTCTTGGGGACAATCAGGTAGCGAAAGTTGGTCCAAGTTAGAACTACCGGCCGGACCACGATTCCCCTCCACGGTAACTTCGCTACCATCTGCCGCGCCTAATAATTCCTGAGCGAGTTGGGACAGCTGGTACCTCGCTTAATGGCAGCCTTCTCTGTGAGTAAAGTTGCACTCCCTGTACGGGAGACGTTTACAATCTGATTCACCTTGGGGTTTGATTCCCCTCCGCTCTGGTATAACCCTTCTACTAGGCAGCACCCACCAAACCACCCTAACGTGGGCAAATCATGACCCGCCAGGCAGAAACAAATACTACGAGAAGAAAATACACCCCCCCCCCCCAGAAGGGTTGTAAATAGGGCTGAAGAGGGTAATCAGCGCTCTCAGAAACCTGTGTTGGATGGAGGAACCTGCTCCACTATGACCAATGAGATCCTACATAAGTCAATCGGACTATGGAGAGCAGCATAGCGCGCATCAAATGGCGCCCAAGGTGGTGGGTCCTAACAGCTCCATGTAGCTTAGACTTGGGAGCTGGGACCGAGCCAGTGAGCCCCCCCCCCCCCAATCACTAAGTCTCCTTGTAGAGGAGCTCGTTACCAGACTCGGGGAGTCAAAGTAAACAACCCATAGCGCTCAACCTCAAACCACCATGTACAACACCAAGGAGAGTTTACTGGAAGCACAGGTTGGATTAGGTGAAGCTAATAATGTAGAGACCGGAAATACACAGTGTCCCATGCTGATGTGTGAGGAAACGGGAATTAACATAATCCAGTGTAATTATTGTCAACGACAATACCATTATACATTTCTTGGATGGGAAGATACCCCACGATATACAGATGACCTAGAGTATAGGTGCCAAATGTGAACGCAGGCCCAGGTATACCAATGGCCTGAATGCAAAGGTAGAGGAAGGTACCTAGTACACTGCATTCTCTGTAACAGAGAGTTTGACCACCGCTGTATCGGATGGACGGATGAGCAAATTAGGAACCCGGGAGAAGTATACCAATGCAAGGTATGCAGATGCGAAAATACCCATAAGCCTACGAACCCGGTAGCACGAAGTAGTCTGGTAACTTCCGGAATTCCACGGAAAACCCTACAAAGACCAAGAGATCTTCGTTAAAGAGTGTGAACGAGAATTGAGGAAACACCTCATTCCGACTAAACGATGGGGTCAAAGTCGGCACTCCTACGGAGCTTGACCTGCCCGTCAGGATAGGAGGGAGGGCTGTGCAGACACACAGGCGTCGAGCGCATTACAGCGTCCCCGCCCCTCTCAAAGACCAGCCCGGCCTAACGAAGCAGCGGCCAGATTACAGATTTTAAACAATGCATGTTTTTCCGCGAGCAAACCTCGCATGCAGGTCCATCTGAACGAGGCAATTGTCATGGCGGTGCTTGACAATGCATTTGCCCGCAATAAGATCAGTAGTGAATTTCTCACAACGCCAAAAGGCCAGCTTGACCCCAACGAGTCAAACAGTCAAAATAGCCCATGACAACTTCCATATTCATTTGTCCAGGGAGATTGCCCTCAATCTACGAATCCACGGCCGTAACATAAAAGTCCCCTTTTTAGTGGCCCCTTATCTGGGAGATCCCATGATTCTAGGATGGCCCTGGTTGCAAGTACAACAATGCTTGATTGACTGTGGGCAATGACGCACCACACTACACAAGAACATGGTCGTAGACTGGGTAGGCAACCTAATCACTGTTACCCCTTCCCCAGTCCATTTGTTATGTCTTAAGATCGACACCCCGTTTTTCCCGTACATCATAGTATAAATCCCCCACTCAGGCCCGGCGAGTCCAGCACCTTCAGGCCTAGAAGGGTCTTGATTAGAAAGATATACTGTACAACATACGTAATTTCCAGAAGTGAGGCACTTTTCACTGAGAACATGCTTCCTACTTGCATTGGTCGGTTCACAGACTAATGAACCTTAGGTGTCCCTAATGCGGTGTACAATACGTGTCCCTAATGAGGATGTAAGTTATGTTACAAGATGTAACATTGGCATGTTGTGACACAATTTTTCATTAAAAACCTTACAGAATATGATTTCAAGTGAATCAAGCCCTATGGAATCATATTAATTGAGTTTATTAAAAGCAGACAATATGGCATCATTAATTATAATTGCTATACTAATATTAAATTACACCACAAACTATGTTAATATCTAAAACCAAACCTATTTTTGGCTCCAGTATAAAGAATAATGAAAGTGATTCTTCACTGATATCACGGGAAGATTCCACATTCCAACTAAGGATTGAGCGTGGGAACAATGCCATTGGACCAAGTACACTCATCCCATTGTTCAGACGAAAACCAAGCTGAAACACAAACTATTTAACACAGCATGCATACACACATACACATACAAACACATGCATATATGTCTATGTAATTGATGATGTTCTCTCAACAATATTGCTAAGCAAACTCACTCTCCCTGAACTAAAACAACGCACTTGTTTCTCCCTATGCTCCCAACTCAAACTATACCACTAATAACTTCTTAAACATTTCTGGTAACAAAATTTCAAATGCTGAATTTTGGGTGAAAAAAACACGAACATTTTGGAATTTGGTTTTAGTGCAAGTAGATTTAGGTACACATTGGATGTACTCTGTTTCATATAACTTAAAAAAAATTTGACAGACATTGTGACCAACCTACACAGCATATAAACAGTAAAGACCTCCATTTGCAAAGAACTGTGCCAGCTGATGGTTGTTGCAAGATGCATGTTATGTTGGTGCTCTTCGCGATGATTGTAAAATAAAATAGTACTCGGAAGTAAAAATTATAATGTGGAAAATTAATGATAATTACAACATTTATGGTTGAAATTACGCTCATAGACTAATACACAATTTTTTTGAGTTACAGAGCAAGGGCTTTAAAAATATTTAGAAATATTATGGTAAAGCATGCGAACATCACAGTTACGTGAAAGGTTTCCACCAATCTCCGTTGAGTCTGTTGTCTATGGTCTTCACCTGCCTGGTGAAAAGCAGTTGTTGCCATTGTGCTCTCTTCCGCCATAATTTATCAATATGCGAAAATTCCTTGCTGGTGATGTTGGAATGTTATATATGCAGTTAATTAATTTTGTATTTATGTATTTCATTAAGTGTAGTTCGTCATAGGTGCCTTTTTAGAACAGTCTCCTCAGTGAAATGAATTATTGACACGTGTCTGCTGCTTTGTAAAATGGTTTGTAGTGTGCTGTGGTCCGCCATTTTCAGTGGCCATCACGAAGCATGAGCTAAAAATTATTTTCGTTGCGAAGTGTGAATTTGTTGGTTTCAAGAAATAGTTCAAGTGTTTTGTTAATTGCATAAGTCAGCAAATAAATTATTTTGTATCAGTAGCCAACAAGTGATTAATCATCCAAAGTTTGGTACGTGTTTAGGAATTACGAAGTGAACAGTAAGTTTGTGTGTTTTGTAAATAATGTTTTCTTAAATTGTTGTTAGGATATTTTTTATGTATTTGGACAATTATTTGATTGACACACTATAGATTTTTACGTAGACGTAAAATTTGCTTAACATGTTTACGATGTGCATTTCGCACACCTGTATTAACAGTGGAGTATTTATTTATTGCGTTTTATTCTTACGGGAGGTTTTCAAATGTACGTGGCCTAAATAAACACCCTTTTAGTGTAGTTCATTACATAAAAAAAATGCAATGATATTTATCTATTGAGCATTTTTCGCATAGGTACAAACATTAACACATTTATCGCATTTAGTTCTTTCGATGAAGTTAAAACTTTTGAGTTATAGTAAATTGAATGCTAATTCCGTAAGAACAAAATTTTTCGCTGCATCATTAAAACAATGCAAGTTCCAATCGCCAGTCTCTCATAAGAAGTACCACAAAAAAATCACGTCTCACGAAAGACGTTATCTATAGTTCCCTACCCCAACAATAAAATAAAACTGAACGCTAACTAGTATATTATGTGATCATAACAAAATAAAAACAGTTGGGAATGGCAACCAGCTATATTGTAGCCTAAGTACTGGACAGAAGTTTTCAATCTTTCAATGCTTGCCATTGGATTCGTAGTTTGTTTACAAAGATCGTCTTCTTCACCGACAGAACAGCTGTGACGGAGGGATACATCGTGGCAGCACTTCTTTTCGAGAACTGTCAAAATTTATTGAAGTTACATGAAACAGAGTATAATAATTAACCTTAGCTGTAAAACAAAATTAATTATTCTGATCACACAAAATAATATGTCATGAAATTTGAATTAATTGTGTAATGAGTAACCTTAATTTTTTTTTGGCATGTTTTGCCTGTTTTTTATTCTTTCAGTACCTGTATTAAAACTTTCTGCATCACTAAAATGGATTCTTCATTCTTCATCTGTGAAGAACTATTTCTATGAAATATACTCATTTATTTTTAAAAATTTCTGGACAATTATGAACGAACTCCCACTTAATTGTACTTTCTTTCTGTAAACCAGTTCTCAATTCATCATTACCACCCTTTTATAAAAAAAATGGATATAATTTTGGAAACAGGCATAAGCAAATCACAAAGTTTTGTCAACATGGCAACCATGTTGCATATGTGCATATTCCACGCAAAACTTTTCTCGTAGCTAACTTATTACAGGAGGAATGAGACTTGAAGTCACTTCCTCTGCCAAGCACATAAATATAAATCTCAGTTTTCTTTGGTGGTACCCATATGGCATATTATATTTAATAGATTCTAAGTCCTACAAACAAACAAAAAAATGGAGCTAATTAGAATCGCATAACATACATTTTTTGGCCTGATAAAATTTTTTAGTGCAAATGTAGTATTTTGAAATTCCATTTTGAAGTTCCCTTACTTTTCCCTGTTTTCCATGCAAAATCTAACAATTTTCACTGACCTATTTTCAAAACCAAAACATTTCCGACATCTTTTTTTCCCACCACTGACAGAACAAAATAAATATACTAACAGTGAAGTTGAATTAAACTACATTGCAACAGACCAAGCAAGCAGGACCAACATTGATATTTCTCACGATACACGCTATTAACTTCACATAAGTGCACATTAATAAGAAGTCCTATGTCACTTGACAAAAATTTCACAAATTTTAAAATTAAAATTTCAAAACAGTTTTCTACAGGAAAAACAACATGTGTGTAAAGTGTTAAAGCAATTCTTAAATTATTTATTTGTTCAGTGATACATAACAGTTTAGTTATAGTTAGTTTAAGGTCAATAATTCTTTTATTAATGATTATGAGAAATGTGACTAAGAGAAATTTGTTTTCAAAACTTTTGTGTGCTTCTCTGTACCTGGAGTGTTTCAAAAATTGATGAAAATATAGTTAACTTTACAGTTCTGTGAATTTAACTGCATTGTTTAATAATCATGCTTTATTGATACAACCAGTAAATATAATAAAACTTCATTAACATGTCTGTTAGGGTCTGTCTACAATGCACTATCCCGGCCTGTGTCTTAGGACAAGGATGTGCTGATTGGTGCACATGACCCTCTGACGTCATGGCGCTGTCAAAAACTGCTGCGTCCCAAGTTGAAGCATTCGGAAAATTGAACTTTTGTTCGAAGTTGTATCCTAAGCTTATAAGGGAGGAGCTCAAGCCGAAGATACCCGACCAAGCAAAGGAAGCCAGCACGCAGCCCCAAAGGCTAGTTGTATACTCGGCAGCTCGCTTCACCAACTTGTGCGCTGGAGCTCTTTGCCTGTTGTATTCATGAGAGATCAACCAGCCTTCTGGAAGTCTTCCAGACCTTTGCCCAGTGACCTCCGAAGAACTCTTCGACCCCCTTACACTCACTACAATTTTGGTAGTGAACCCAGAGTCCCTTCCGGACAACAGAATAAATGAGCTATATGCTATTCACGGTAAAGTGAGCACTTTTTAAGGCCCTTCTAAATTTTTCCTTTTGCCAAATTTCTATCTTCCTGCTGCTTTTTAATATAAAATTTGCAATGTGACAAACACAGTGTAAACATTTCACCACTCTCAAAATGTAACACCTAAGGCTGCAATAAGATATATTTATTAATTGTTAATGCCTGTTGGGAGGGCCTTAAAGAGTGCTCACTTTACTGTGAACAGCCTATAGGGTCAGTTATAAATAGCTACCTAGCCTTTTCTGCTCGTTTAGTTTTGCCCCAGGTCCCCTGCACCTGGTTTACCATAGCTTAGTTTCAGTCCAGTTGATGGCTGGCCACCATGTACGGGCCACCATGTCTATTCCTCTGGGGAATAAACATGTATTCTTACCTAACCCCATGTGATTATTCTTGAGTGATTGTGACTTCCCTTCTCGTAGACATCAAACACGCCAAGGGGAGAAACACGAGACCATGTCTTGAAACCACTTTACAGAAGCTGGTGTAGGACTGCAGGCTACCCTTAACCAGGTGCACATAGGTCATGAAACATAACCCAGTAGATAGCCACCCATACTGAGGACCAGGTACGCAAAGGTACCTGGTGTGCACGTATGGTAGAGCCCTGACCACTAGGAACACACGCAACAAAGTGGCTAGACATCCAGATCAGCTAACCCACTCTATCCACCGGTTTGAACTTTGCCGGTTGGAGTGACAAGACTGATTCTGTTTGGCGTAACCCCCCCTGGTTTCTGTCTTAGCCAGGGAACTCGTGGCCTGCTCCTCCGTCTGGTAGACAGTAGTACCTTCCTGTATGCCATTCATTCATCATAGAAGGTGTGCAAGGTGGAGAGTTAAGAGGGTAGCTATTGCCTCAAAACCTAGTCTGTTGCTCAGCAGCCCCTCCCCTCGGGTCTGAGCTCACGGCACCCAACAACTTGCAAGGCTTCACCTCCCAGTTCCTCCTAGTTCCCTTTTCCAGCCACCCCAATAAGATCACAGGAGAGCCGCACCCGCTTGTAGTGCACATACGACTGGGACTTCCAGTGCCACTGGGCATCACCTACCTCTACTTCAGGCCTGCGAGGACCAGCAGCCCGCCGCCAGAGTCAACCAGCCCAGACAGTAGCACCACCGCCACCCCAGGACATGGCCCCAGTTACAGCCAGCAGTTACCCTGGGTGAAGCCCACTGCAGGTAAAAGAGTGCATTGTCCAAACCACCAGTGCATAGAGCCACCATCACCACACCTGACTTTGTACCGTGTCGAAGGGCCACATGCCCCACTCTATACCACAGCAGGGTTACCAAACTCCCCCTCACTGAGTTTAGCCAATGTCTCTGTCCGGCACAAAAGGAACTTATTACTGATGGTGACATCGCCGCCATTTTCACCACACATCACGTATCAAAGTAAGCTTCGTTTTGAACATGCAATATGATTTAGTGTGATGGAAAAAAAAACAGAAATTATAGTTGTAACTATTAATCACAACTGTCAATCATTATTTTTTAAAGGGAAATATTTTGCAGTAGCCACATTTTACTCTAAAAATCTGTGATATGTATGTTACTATACATTTAACCTATAGTCACATCAACCAATCAGGATTGTTACCCACAGGGTAGTGTCATAAATGAAAATTTTCTAGCAGTGTAACTGGAATATGACAGCTCCTAAAGTAAATTATTGTATAATGTCTTATTCACAAAAGAGAATTAAAATTCAAGCAGCATTCCACTCTCTCTTGTGTGCATCTTACAGTTACAGATACATAAATAGTTTACTAAATTATGCATCATTTGTCTACGGAAAAGTTTCATAATTTAGTACCACAATTGCTGGAGCATTTGCTGATGTGTGCCACATGTTTTTGTAACAGATTGTACATAGCCGGGCCATCACTAATATCAGCTGCCACCAGTTGGGCTGTTTCATCAACCCAAAGACACACATCTATGAAAGCAAACTGAAAGGACTTGTGGCACCTACAGTAGAATTGACAGCAGCCATACATAGAGGAAAAAAATTACTACGTGTTATTCTCTTTTATTATACTAACTCCCACTTACCTGACTAAATGAATCTACCATTAGTCCCAGATTAAGTTCTTTGTTTAAAACTGTCACTGTCGTTTTACCACTGGCTTCATAACTATGATGTCTAAGTGATAGTACAGATGGATAGTACTGGAGAGTTCTGAAAGTATAAATTACATGACATAAATTACAATAAAATGTATAGTAATTACTTATCAAAAAGAATATTTTCCTTCAGTGAATAAATCCCAAGACACTAACTAGGCTATGACAACACATATTTGAAAAAATAATTTTTTTTTTCTGAGTACTGGTACATTTTTTTACTACTGTAGGCATACCAGCACTTATCACAGTTTATGTGAAGTTGTTAATGCACCAGTTTAGTGCAACACGAGGATTTAAAAAAAATTCAAATTTAGTTTTAGTTTTGGCTTTTCGTTATATTTGTGTGTTATCAAACTTTTACCTTATGTTATAGCAAATCCCAAGTCTGGTAAGTGCTCATATGGCAGCCATAATATTTTGTTTTTGCCTCTGGCGGTGACCTAGGTATGTTCACTCTAGTACTTCAATATTTTATTTTTAAAATTGTATTATAATTGTTTGATTGCCTTTATTTCTTAATCGCTTCAAAAGGCAGGTTTTTACCATGCACACACGTCGCCAAAGTGAAGTGTAGATATGCAGCCTGGATTGAGTAAGTTTCGACAGTCCTCTATGATACTCAGCAGAGCCCAGCTGTGACAATGTTTCCTCTCGTTACATGGCTGGTAGGGTGGGAGCTATTTGCTTAAGATGGTCTAACACAATACCCATTTCCGTAGCAGTTTTCATACCCATTTTCTGCTAGCGTTTCTGCTCTCGTGTAGGTTATAATCCAGCCCCTTTCGGAGGGGTCTGGCTCCGTGTATAACAATTTTCGTACCCATAGACATGCCAAAAACGGTAATAGAATGTGTTTTAAATTTCTACTATACCCATGGAGCTGTGACGGACAAGATGGCGGACACCAGTGTAACAACCTCGAGTCATATAGATCTGTTTACGAAAAAATTACGGGTTATGTAAAACGTATTTATGTACAAAATGAAACTTAATGTATGTGTAAGTAATGGGAAATGTTTCAATTAACTCCCACGGTCATAATAAAACAATAAACACAACTTACAAATACGCGATAACTATGAACTATTGCCTTCTACATATATAACATTTTGCACGGCACATTTTGAAAGAGTTGTGTGTATAGCGTAGTGGGTTGGTGCGTGGGTTCACGCTGCATAATTTTAGGTTTTATAGTTCAAATCTCCGCCGTATACCAAATTTTTTCTAGTTATTTTATATGTTATATTATTGCATTTTATAATCTAAGTTACTGCCACAAAATGCTTATTTCTAGAATATATTTGTCTAAAAGCAATAATACAAACCAAAGCTAAATAAAAAACTACAGGCAGACGATTGCACTGTGCAGTTATTTGCATTATTTGCCATGAATGTGCATGAACATAAATACTCAAAATGTTGTAACTTGTAATTCAGCTAATTTATAGCTAAGTTCTGCATCACAAATAACTTTCTTTCTTTGCATTTTATCAAAAACCCATACAAATAAATTTTTAAAAACTTTATACAAAAACAATTAATCTAAAATCAAATCCTATGTTTTGAAAACTAAGTACCTGAGTTTTTTCTCCCTAGATGTACTACTAGTGTTGTGTTAGTTAGAATTTTTAAAAAATGTAATGGACTAATTATGGGAAAGAGAAGCCTTGTACTCAGAACAATACAAAATTCCTCTGTGTCCTTGCTAAGCATCCCAAAAGGATGCAGACCAAGAATACTATTGGCCATTTACCATAGTGTGATACAACTTTGAACTCTCTGTGTAAAAATCATAAATTACCAAACACATTTATTATCTCCAACAGATAAATACAGTAAGTTACCTTTTCCTCTTAGCGTAGAAGTATGCTGTGGCATAACGTACAGAGTTGCAACACAAATGGTAACCTTTTCAAAAGAATTTAAAAGTTAATTATACACAGATCACACAGATACACCCTGAATTCAAACAAAAGTTTTATTACTGTGATAAGAAAAATAGCAACACATATTGGTATCAGACATGTATGAACATCTGTAGTTACCAAAAATAATTCCTTCCAAAATTTTAGCTTTCTTACAAATAGCGACTGATTAATATGTTAATATTTATCAGAAGCATATATATATATATATATATATATATATATAAAATTTAATAAGTTACAAGGACAGCATCATGTGAAAATTTAATTAGTTCAGATTGATGCAATAAATTCTTGATGAGAAACTTCATTAAACAAATTTATATTAGCTTTGAAAAAGTTCATTAAACAAATCCTGATCCAACTAGCTTGTACGGATCAAGGTGATCACCTCCACGATTAGTATCTTTTTAATGAAATCTTTTAATCAATTATTTTAATTTGTGTTTTACGTGAGGAAGGTTCTACAGGGTCCCATACGGCTGCCCTTATCTACCTTGTTTGTTCCACTCAATATCTAGTCAAAGTATTAAATTAATATTGAGTATTTATATGTAGATAATAAAGCTCTTGGTAATTAAATTATATAATCCATTTTTACATTATTTTTTGATGGAGCCCTGAATATAATGATTTTATTATACTCCACATTTTTGCAATGATTTAAATGTTAAAGTTCTTGTCTTTAAGATATTAAGATTTACATTTTGGAGTTTTGTATAATATTAATTTATATGAATGTTTTCGGAGCAAATTATCTAAGGATTTTTTAATGTGTTCTATGTTTTGAAATGTCAAGAATAATATATGAATTTACAGCGCTGCCTTTTGTAATTGCTGATGAAAAAATTAACAAGTCAAAACTTAATTTTGTGTAACAATTTGTTTGTGCACGGCACCAAATATACTGTGGATCAGAATGGTGAGAGGAATACTTACGGATGTATTAAAACAAATTGGTTAGGATATAAGTTGACATGGTTTGGTAAAATTTGATTGTCTGGTTTAAAAGTTGTTAAGAGGAGGCATACATTACAAACAGACATTCAGGTGATCGCATAGACCTATCTTTTTCAGAAAGTAGGCTAAACAATAACTCCAGTGAAAACTTCAAGACTATGATCAGTGATAAAAACTATCATTTGATACAATAGACACTTTAAAAGGTATGAGGTTAGTGAGAACAGTTATCATAAATGTGGAAAACAACGTACTATGAAAATATATTACATTTGACTTCCTAACATTACCAAGGAATAAGCCTATGCATCTGCTATCGTCATGTGCCTGAAGTAAAGCGCAAATCCTAGTGGGAGGAAACAAAAAACACTTGCAGCATTTGAAAGCTATTTGAAATTTGTTTCTGTATTAAATTTAATGTTCTGTATCAGATTATTATTTTTATGAAGTTAATAATATGTATTTAATGTGTTAAATAGTGATTCATTGTAAGCTGATAATTTCTTTGTTTAAGTCTTTAAATTTTTGTTAAAAGTCTTTCAGTTTTGTTTAATAGATGTATGTTAATAATTTTCAATCATTGGTAATACATAAATTTTCTACGTCAAGAGCGGACTCTTTTAATACAACTGTTCTATTTTCTTTCTAATTTAAAATTTTATTTCAGATAGCTGTATGTTTATTTGAATTATTGATGCACAAGGCGTATCACTTTCAATAGTTTTCCAGTTTACCGTTGCTTCAAAGGGGACTGTCTGTGCCAGTAGCCCAGGTTGTTTGTTTACATATTGAAATTGACATATTCAACGAAATATTTGGTCTAGATTTGATGTGCTTATACATTAACCACACCTGTACTGACAGTATTATGTATTCTAGATTCACACACCAAACAGTTTATTTTCAATGTAACATACATACGCTCGCAATTAGGCTACCGCCCGGTGGCAAGCTCTCTCACCTCATCTTCACCCAACCAACTCCTTTTCCACTCCCTTCCTGAACTTACCAACCCCTCGCACAGATACCAATTCCTCCCTCAACCATTCCACTCCCTCACAGACCTCACGAGCATGGACTGCCTACCCCACTCCATTCTCCTCCACACCCTCTGAAGCTTTTTACTGTTATTTCCTCTTCTTTTAAACACCCCCTTACTTAGCTTGCAGTGTAGCCCTCCCCATCATCCATCTTCATTCTCACCCTGTACATCCTGACTAACCGTTCAACTTTCCTCCTGTCCTTCAATGAACTCCACCCCATTTCTTTCATCATCACTGATGGCCTATACTATAGTTCCCTTCTTCCTCATCATCCTGCCCCTGCCTTCTCCACCTACCCTTCACCCATCTTCCTGCCTTTCTCTGCACCTTTTCCAGTTCTCGCACCTCCACCTCCACATACGGGTCCCATACTACTGCAGCATATTCTAACATTGGCCGTACCATTGTGCCATACACCTCCATCTCACAGCTGACTCCCTTCAGCACCCTCCCCAACATACCCAGAGTCCTTCTTCCATTTGCAACCACCCTCTCTACCTGTTTTTTCCATCTGAGGTCTCTCTCTTTTCACTCCCCAGGTATTTCACTTAAATAATTTGTAACATTTATTGTAATTTTCACATTATTGTAAATTTTAGAATGTTATTTGATTGGTACAGATATGCTAATAATCGTATATTTATTTCTCTTTGCAGAAAAGCTAGTAGGAATTGTGATCTAGTTATATGTCTCAGGAAGTTAGTACTTCTACGGTGAACTTCCTGTTATTCCAAGAACTATTATAATCCCTGTTGAAGACAGGAGAGACTAAGCATCATTCAAGGTGAGCGGTCATAGTTTATTAGGGCTGAGAGATTAAATGGTTTTAATTTTGAGACTGCCCAACATAATGGTAGGGAGAATGGGAGAGAGCCATTCTCAGGTACATAAATGTGCATGGGCAAGCTACGAAGAGGTCCGAAAGCACCAGTTTTATTAATTTGAAGCGTTTCTTCAACCTACAACTTGGTCTGCCAGAGACGCTATCAACAATGCTTCTAACGACTGTAAGATGCTGCTTACTTTGAGATGAGATTCTTTTGGAATTCTAAATTTTCTTCAGTTTGACAAAATTTTTTTAGCAATATTAAAGAGTGTTTCGATAAGAGACAAACCACAGGTGCTGTGGTGAAGGAACTCTAGCTCCTATATTGCTAGTCGTGCATATTATAGACCTGAATTGTTAATTAACTTTGTGTTCCTCATAACTAATGTGCCAAGAATTTTTATTTGCTCAATTAAGGCCAGATTTGCTTCATGATTTTTTCATGGTGGAAGATAAAAGCATTATTATTATTATTATTATTATTATTATTATTATTATTAAGTTTTCCAGTGGCACAGACAAAGGGAAAAACAAGTCACTTCCTAGAAATGATGTGTCACAACTAGCATAAACAAATCTCCGAGCCAGCAAGAAGCGTCAAAACATCTGGCAGCCAATGCTGACGGCTTTGTCACGGTGAATCGACGCGGCACAAAGACAGCACCTGAGTTAGTGAGTTCCAAGCCAGCGGCGGGGTGAAAGCAAATACAATTGGGAGTTAGGAATAATGTCAATATAAAGATTGTTCCTAAAGTAATGAGACTTAAAATGAAAGCATTATTTGTGTCCTGTTTCGGGCCTGAGGTTCAAGAAAACCACAGAGTTGTACATAAATCAGGAATTAAAAGTGTTGAACCTGAAAGTAGCTAAACTTAAGACAAGACATAATTCATACTCTTCCGTCTATGTTTCCGCGGATGAAGTTGAATTTGACCGTATTTTCAATAGTATTCTGGCCAGCGGGCTGTCTTATCAGCCATTTCTACGATAGACTTTACAATGAACAACTGTATGGCGCAGAAAGTGCTTCTGAACCTATTAATGAAGTCGTCCTCTCTGCTACGACCAATGATAATGTACTGACGGCTGGGGGGGGGGGGATGTTTTATCTTCCTAGTTAATTAGTTAATGATAAGGCAATCGGAGGTGCTAGGCTAAGACTGTTTGTTGGCTAACTTCAGTGTTTATTATCAGAATGTTAGAGGTTTAAGATCAAAATTCCTAATATTTTCTCAGAATGTAATTAGTATAGATTATCCAGTAATTTGCCTTACTGAAACTTGGTTAAATAGTAATTGTTTAGATTGTCATTATTTTCCTGATAATTATTTAGTTTTTCGTAAAGACCGTGATCCTTTACTTACCTCAATAGAGGTGGTGGTGTTCTAACAGCGGTAAACTCATCTAAATTTCCTCGTACGGTTTTAAAAAATGATTTTACTAAAAAGAATGTCGAGTCTGTATGGGTAGAAATAGGAAATAGCCAATGGCAATAACAAAAAAATTCTATTAAGAAATATTTATTGTTTGCCAAATTTGTCTGTTAATGAAATTATTGATTACTACAATTTTTTATAGCTAAAAGTAGCAAGTTATCGTGATCAAATTATAATTGTTGGTGACTTTAATACACTGGGTATTGACTGGTATTTGATGCATACCCAGAATATAGTTCATTATTACATCAAACAAAAAGGTCAAATACTTCTTCAATTTATGAATTTACTTAATCTTGACCAGTTTAATTTTACAAAACCTTCTGAATTACTAGATCTAATTTTTTCAAATATTCATATTAAAGTAGAAAAATCTATAGATGCCCCTGTTGAAGAAGACAATTATAACCTGCTTTAATTTGAAATTGTAATGTTGATTTGGAATATCATACAGGCAATCAAAATTAGTTTTTTACTAGAAATGATAAAAAAGGTGACTATTACTTGCTGTATTTAGCGATTGATGCTATTGATTGGAGTCCTATTTATCAAATGGTTGATTATCTCACAAGGAATTCTCAAAAATGTATAAATCAGTTTATACCTCAGACAAAAAATATAAAAAGGTAAATATCCAATATGGTTTTCTTCTGACCTTATTAAATAACTAAAAATGAAAGAACATTGTTTTAAATTGTATAAAAAAACCAAATCTGATTAAATTAACCAGTGATTTTCTGACTATAGGAAAGCTGTAAAAGTAATGATTAAAGCTGTGACGCCGTCGAGTGAGACACGAGACGAACAATGACACAAATACTTACTGGTAATTTGGGCGCCAGCGGTGCTTCCCAATCACCGCACTATTGAGACTCAGGGTTCTCAGGGATGCTGTGGGTTGTGTGTCCATCTCACCAGTGTGTACTTACGAACACGTAGGCCATACTAAACTTTTAATAAACATCACTGGAAATAAACACTGAATAAAATATACGTGGCTAGGTCACTGTCACTATTGAATAAAAGAAATAAGTTCACTGTAGACTTGCTTCTATTGTTATTATGCATACACATCAACGTGCCAATGAAATGGTTATCTCGGTCATGACTAGCCAATTCCGCTTTGGTGCTCCCCAGCCCGCAATTACTCTAGCTCACGCCTAGATGGATGATCTCACCAATTTGCGTGAAAGTACAGCCTTCACAAGGGAAGAGGGCCAACAGCCGCTAGGGTGAACTGAAGGTTTTTCCCTGAAGACAGGACACAGCAAATTACAAATGAAACCCTTAATACATATTTACACATGTGATTACTCGGCATCACTAACGCAAACTCATCACGGCTCGCCCTCCAGCATGTGGTTAGTGTGGTGACGGCATATACACAGAGCCGGC
The DNA here is from genome assembly GCA_029891345.1 of Dryococelus australis. NCBI lineage: Eukaryota > Metazoa > Arthropoda > Insecta > Phasmatodea > Phasmatidae > Dryococelus > Dryococelus australis. Next base: position 136,243,400 of record CM056999.1, read on the forward strand.
TAGGACGGGAATAATTTCACCTTACACTAATTACAAAATTACATAAACCCTTGAATGATACATGAAACAAGATGGGAAACGAGATGAATATTCACTAAACACACACACACGTGTGAAAACAAGCTTAGATGGTGCGGATGCCACTGGATGAAGTTCGTAGTGGACCACGTGGTGCAGGTGAAATTGCAATATTTTGGAAATGGCAAACTAAATTCAGACAAAATAATATTCTTGCTGAGAAAATTATTCTCTTTACAATTGCAGTGGTTACACGTGTGTAACATGCCTGATGGTGCGAAATTAATTAATGAATGAATTAATTAATGAACAAAAGTTGTAGTGTGTATGTGACAGTATCTTACCTTGCCAGCTCTCCTCGACACTGTCCAGAGACAAGAGTCGCACGGACCTACCATGGCTGCCTACGGGGTTCACATAAGCAGAAGTGCTAAACACGGTGAGTAAATATTTAATTATTGAAAATAAAATGTCACAAATTAAATTAAGTATTGTCTTACATTTCTATAATTTTCTTATAATGGCGTTCATGCCCGAATATTAAGTGTTCTTAATCTCACTTTGAATTTTATAACCAAACAATTAAAAATTAGTACAAACACTTTAAAACATCGTAAGACATATACAATAGAACACATTTTACACTGAAAATATCATTTATACGAAAGTTCAAAATTATTGGCCTCTTTGAACACATGTGGGACACGTGCGTGGTGAGCATCATCATGGCCTCTTGAGCCGCTGGTTGTTAGCCGGCATCAGGTGATAAGTTAAAGTGGCAGAAGAATATCAACGATGATCTTAACAAATACCCTTGTAAATTTTAGAATTTTGTTAAAATCATGAAGAAAGGTTATAAAGAAAAAATAAACATTTTTTCTAATGGCGAAATGGTTGATAATCCAGGTGAAATATCCAATATGTATGTTTGCCAAGCATTATGCACAGTTATGTCCAAAAATCTTTAAACATGAGTCCTCAGATAAACTGTGGTTTAAACTATTTTAATTTATTTCCTCCCACAATTACTCAAGGCCTGGTTCTATGGGCTATCAAAAAGCTAAAGAGTAGTAAGGCCTCTGGCATAGAAAAAATTCCAAATTTCATCATTAAAGGCTGTGCAAATGTTTTCATCCCTGTTTTAACACACATTTGTTTAATTTTAGCCTGATTAGAGGTATTTTTCCTAGTCCGTGGAAAAAAGCTATAGTTAAAACTATCTTCAAAAAAAGGTAATAAATATGACTTGAACAATTATAGACCTATTTAATTATTATTCAGTTTTACAAATGTTTTAGAAAAGGTTATACATTGATAACTAGATTTTCATACTCAAAATTTAATTACGTTAAATCAACATGGTTTTCAATCTGGTAAAACCACATCCACAAACCTGTTCAAATTTGTCAACGATCTCTACAGCAATGTTACTACTAGAAACCAAATTGAGGTAATTAATTTTGATATGCAAAAAGCCTTTGATACTTATCAACATTCTGTGATTTTGTTAAAATTACAAGATATAGGATTAGATAATGTATATGTATAATGGTTTTCAAATTACTTAAGTGATAGAAATTTTGTAGTCAAAATAGAATCATCTTTCTCTTCTTCATTTCTTGTTTCTTCAAGGGTTCCACAAGGTGAAACCCTATCTCCACTCTTATTTAACATTTTAATTATTTTTAATAGGCCATCAGTGATGATGAAAGAAATGTGGTGGAGCTCATTGAAGGACAAGAGGAAAGTTGAACGGTTAGTCAGGATGTCAAGGGTGGTGAATGAAGAGGGAGGATGGGGAAGGCTACACTGCAAGCTAAGTAAGGGGGTGTTTAGAGGAACAGGAAACAACAGTGAGAAGCTTCAGAGGGTGAGGAGGAGAACGGAGCGGGGTAGGCAGTTCATGCTTGTGAGGTCTGTGAGGGAGCGGAATGTGTTGAGGGAGGAATTGGTTATCTGTGACAGGGGTTGGTAAATTCAGGAAGGGAGTGGAAAAGGAGTTGGTTGGGTGAAGGAGAGGTGAGAGAGCTCGCCACCAGGCGGTAGCCTAATTGCGAATGTATGTATATATGGCACGTGTATTATATTGTGTCAGATGTTCTGTTTATATTTTTCTTTGCCGACAATATTTTGTCCAAGTCATAATATTTACTCTGTACTCTGTATTTATTGAAACAAACTTTTTATTACACTGTAAACACAGATGATTGTGAACAAATATAAAAAATGAAATTTATTTATTATGCTATGAACTTTTAGAAACTTTTAATATGATCTTTCACACGTTATAACCTCAATTTGTACATATGTTTGCAGAATGAACAGCCTATTAATTTTGACATTTAATTTTAATTGTATTTCACTCGTGATTAGCAGTCCCTGTGACCTACTCTGAGCATGTTTTTTTTGTTTACTCTATGATATCGGAATGTATGCTATGTGTTAAGCCTGGGAAGGAGGGAAATTCAAATTTTAATTTTATCAGCCAATCTCGGTTGAGCTGATAGCAATGAAATTTGGGGCTTCCACTTTCATGCTAGGTGTGGGTGTGTAGGCCCCGAATTCGCTCTTCTTCTCCGGCAGCCATGGAACAGCACTGACGCAAATGTGACAGTGTCCTAGTTTTACTAGGAAGGCATCAGTTGGATGTCTCACTTTAGCTTAGAATATGCTTCTAAGTTTGTTTTGTCAGCAGCCCTGTGACTTCCTGCATTGAGTAGCACACAGACTAGTCTAAATGTATTCGCAAAAGTTGTGTAATATGAAGGTCGACGTCTAGGACGCTGTTTCTTGCTGCATGGTCTGGTACCTGGGTGCTAGACTGACGTCTGTGTCCATGATGTGTTTTATTACTGGTGAGATCGCCATACAGCGATGATTTACAAGTGAGTCCATTTAATTCCAAAAATTGTGTCTGAGCAGGCGAATCCAAAACCAAAGTGTTAATTCAAGAAAAGAAACAGTTAATTTTTCTTTGCAACATATAAGAGTGTCATTATTAAGTTTTCAAGTGTTTATCTTTTTTGCCCAGTGGCCCATAAAATATTTATGATTCTATTCACTGCCTTAGCCGTGTGCAACAGTAGTAAAGATGAACTTAATTCTGAGACCTTTTGGATTCTCCTTAACTTTCTGTTATGTGAGTGATTGTGAACTGAGCTTAAGATTAATTTTAAATTTTAATTTTAAATTTTAATTGAATAACTCAGTGCCCTACAACAAGAATTTGATACTGTGGGGAAAGTTTTCTTTGAAGCCTTCTCAGAGCAGTTTATTAGTTTGGAGCATTCTCTAATTTTTCTTAGTGGTGATCTCAAAAGTATGGAGGTATATTGCAATTTAATCTGTTTGTCTCTGCAGTGTATTTATTTGATTTGTTGTTATAATTGTATTGATTTGTGATTATTCTCATCTCCTATTTAGAGTTGTACAGTGATGCTTGTCTGAGTTGCCATGTTCCTACGTTATGAATTGAATTGTTTCATGTTGAGTGTTCCTATGTGTACTATTTGAGTTGTGCCTATTTTTCCAGGAATCTTTGCCATGTGTCCTATGTTGAGAATTATGTTCCATACAGTGTTAGTGTAATGTGTCTCTGCTTATGTATTGCGTTTCTCATGATGTTAAAACTGGTGTTGATTTAAGATATGTGTTTGCAATGCCAGTGTATATGTCCCACTTGGTGTTCTGATATTTGTCTACTTATTTGAATTCTTTGAAGGGTATTTGCTTGTTCACTTCTTGCCTATGTTTTAATCCAGTAAAATTGAATCATGACTATAATCTGGAATTAGTTCTTGTAGTTTGGTTGCTATTACTACTAAGATGATTTTCCTATTTGGAGTTCTGAATCACCTTTCTGATTGAAGTGTACTTGCCATGAGATTTAATGTCTTGGTTGGTACTCTAATGAGTTGGAATCACCTATGCTGATAGCAAAGGAGTGAATGCTAGACTTGAAGGGAGAAGGTGATTTCTGATTGTCACCCTCATTTCCTACACTGGGCACTCAAAACACAAACTACCATATTGTTCTTTTGTTATTTTTAGTGTATGAGTTTTCCGGTTGTAAAGTTAGTTGCGGTACTGTACTTACCGCTTGCATCAACACCTCATCAATATTTACACTTACACTCAGTGGGAACACTACAATAAAAATATCAATAAAATACTACTACATTCTTATTTAAGTACTGGTAGTGCTGTGTTCAAGTAATCTTTACTGGTAGTGTTGTGTTCATGTAGGCTTTAAAGTCTAAAACTGGTAGTGTTAGTTTTTTTCCTTCATTTCAGTTTAACAAACTCCGTTAATGAAAATTGTGTAACAATATCCCATGAAAATGAGCCTTCTCCTCTAAAAACAGTGCCTGAATTTCCATTTAAAAAAAAGTAAAAGTTTTGGATGGAATTGGAAATGATTTTTGTGATCTAGCCTAGATTGTTCCTGCCAAAAGGATGGCAAATTAATTCTCAGTGACCATAACACAGATTCATGTGCCTACTTTGGCAGTGAAGATGGGGGTAAAAATAATGTTAGCACAGACGATCCTACTGTGGATAGCAAAAGTAATAATACAGGATAATGACACAGAAAAGTTTTCCAACTACTGCTCATGTCAGCAAACCAAATGCTGGCCTATGGTCCTATTTGTTCATCTGCTGGACACGGGTGCTCTCAATGCATAGGCTATACTGTTTACCAATCATCCCAACATAGTATACCAGTTACTAGGTTCACTTTCATGAAATCTCTAGCAAAACAGCTAAATCAACCTGATATTTGCAAAAATGGTTCTTCAACACTATATTGCCAACTGGGGGAGTCCTTGTTGGAGAAAGGTGGGGGTACATCAAGGGTTTCACAGGGTAGTGTGCTGGGCATCTTATTATGGTTGGATAGTTATAGTTGGCAAAGTGAGGTTGATTAGATGATTACGTGCTGTATGCAGAGGTGGATGGAAAGAACAAGTTTCAGGAAGGCATAAACAAAAATCTGGAGGTGGACAGAGAGGAATAAAATTAAGATTAATGTACAAAAAACTAAGATTGTTAAGCCCTCTTCACAATAGCGCAATGCAATATGAAGCGGTGTGACATCACACCGAACCAGCCCATCATATTCGTATTGTTCGCAACAAGCAACAGGTCCCAACAAAAGCGCTACTGACAAGCCTGACTTGCCGAGGAGGTGATGTAGGAGAAAACTGCCAATAAGGAGCAAGAATATAGAAATGAAGAAAAGTAACTACCGCTACTTTTGTGAACAAGGGGAAAGATCAAGAAGCCAGATAGCAAAGTATGTTAAGTTTTTTGCTGCGCTTCTTGCATTTGTAAACATCAGTTTTGAACTTTTGATTCAATATGTACACCATAGGCAGTACTTGAACGATATTTCTAGATGGGAATACTGCAATTAGATGCAAAAATATAAGGCCTGGATGGAGATAGCTAGCAGTCTGACCCTTAAGATATGTTTTGTGGTATCATACAGCTTCTTAGAATACTGCCAAAACTGTTTTTGTGTATTATCAAATTTCAACCGGAAAATGGCAGGCAACTTAAATTTTTTTTTCGTTAGCTGTATTGCATTGCTTCACGCTATTGTGAAAAGGACTGCCGGCCACACTTTGTCTCATTACCGCTTTTCACTTCATCACGCTGTCACATCGTGCTACAGTGACAGGGGCCAGGGTTATAGGACTGTTTTTGTTGAAGTCACCTAAATGGCCAATCTTATGTCGCCCAAAAATTACCCAATTTGATTACACTTTATATTAATTGCATTTTAAAAAATATAGTCAATTTTTCATGTAATATTTTATATGATGAGAAACAAATTGTTTTAAAATTTTAAAATGATATAGGCTCACACAAAATTAAAAAATATGTCAAACACATAAAAAATTGCATGATATTCAATTCACCTATTCAATGAGACCTTAATTTGAGTGTTCCATTACCTGTAGGATAAATTACACATTCTTATGTACAAATTTGTCTACGTCAACTGTGTATTAGTTATCTGCTGTCAAAGTGGGAGGCGATGATTGGGCCAATGTTCTCCACGAGGTGCTAACACAGTGCGGATCAATGGCTAATGTTATATAAACATGCATGTATTGAATTCTAACTACTCCCAAAATGAATCCGCGAATTCTTCTGGGCTCTTCAGTGGGTACCAATAGTCTGAACCTGAGATCCTCTTCAATTGTAGTCACAAAAGTTGACGTTTAAAAAACAGATCTCACTTTTGAAAATTAATCATATTGTTCACATAAAAAAATTTACCAATACTAAGTAAATAACTCCAAGTAACCCATATCGCAAATTCATTACAAAAATTGCCCAAATAGCGATAGTCATTTTCGTAATTTTTGGCCGATAATTATGCCTTAAGTACCCAGAAGGTGACAAATCGCCCAGTCTGGCAACCGAAAGAGGACTACAGTACACGAGAAAGAGGATAAGGAATTCGAGTGTGATAAGTATGTTCATATAATCCAATTCAGTTCAGGTATTATTTTACCGTTTTTAGTAAAAGTCCTGAATAATAATGATTTACCATATTTTAAAACAAAACTAATTCCACATTTTACTAAGCCCTACCTTTCGCAATGCTTAAAAAAATTACCCAACATCCACTTCAACACAACCATTGCTAATAAAATACATTAAAAAATAGTAAACAAATAGATATGCTCGATTACGACTCGATTAGTAAGATGTTCGATTATATCTTTAGAATGAATAATTTATTTAACATAGATTCCAAAACAGTTAAAACAAACATATATATCGATTAAGTTATACCAAATATTTTTTTAGTGACAATAATCCTCTAATGTGCAATGAAATATTGGAAAAAACGCTCTCACATTAAGGAAAAACAAGGTGTTTGCAGCATTATCAATAAGGGTTGAATTTCGTCTTTAAAATGTCATGGCATGTCAAAAGGAGATGTTCCACTTATTAAGAGTTGATGCAAAGATGGTTTGGTAAGTTAAGTAATCAGAGGGGAATGGAGGGTTTTAAAGTTGCAAATGTTCGTTGATACTTTGACTTGGGCGCCAGCACAGAGAGCACGAGTGATGCAGTGCGTCGAATCGACAGCCCTAAATGTGGCCCCCTCTGATGGTCCTGCATTCAAAGATGATGTCGAACTGTAATCATTAAATGCCTATTATAATGAAATGTCTATCAACCCCTCTCAATGCTTTGCACACTCCAGTTGGGAAGAGTTTACGTCAGCTTTACGCTTTCAGAAAATTACGAAACTTCATGTCAACAGGTTATGCGGCCGAGAAGAGACCATAGAAAATAAACAAGTGTTCATTTCAAAACGAAACATTGTTTAATTTTCTTGAATCCTCCGACGAGGCACTTAAACAAAATATCCCCAGTCGAGCACCGGTAGCACTTATACTATATAATGGTACGAAGCTTACAAGGTACATAAAAGTACAAAAATAAGGTCTAGCCATGAACAAACTATCTGGACTGTGAAACTGTGCTATCCCTAGGCTTGACACGTACCACATATCTCCTACCCTAGGACATTCCCCACATCATAAAAGTCAGTGTACAGAAGCCAACCAACTACCACATGTGTACAGAAGAAGACTCGAGTCACTGTTCCAGTGCATGTGTCATATGCTGAAAGTGCATTAGTGCGTCGAATTGTTTAGGTTGTAATAATTATTTTCTTGAGAGGTGTATAGTGCAATGTGTGATGGTACACATCAGATATATATTTATATATATATTTATTTCGACACAATATTTAATATGGCAAATGGTTGAGATATAAAAAAAAGAAGAAATCTGATTGGAATGAGAATTTGTATTGTACTGACAATAAAAATTTAGTTTGCTACTTGTATTTTTTTTTTTCTTTCAAATATATCGCTGTATGTTTCGGAGTCGGAGTTGATAATCCATTACCCGAGGCAATGGAATTATTAAATACATAAAAAAATTTCGAATCTTGTGTAAAAAATAAGTAAGCGTCCCTTTCCTTGAGTGAATGAAGAACTTCTACGAACTGGAAAGGTCCGACAATGAGATGTAAATAGGTTTGCAGAAATGCCATGCAGACGTCCAGAAGGATATCGCAGTTCATTATCAATAAGGATCCATTGTAGGATTCCTTCGACTATGGATGAAGTAAAAGACAACTTATTCACTACATCCGTCGATGTGCACTGATTAAATAATCGTAATGGGTGGCTAATTTAAATTGATCTGTTTTTAAAGGAATTTGACATGGAACATTATTCAGACTGTTCAAGTTAAATTCAAATAACTTTATGAAGAATTGTGTCTGAGAGGATAGTTACACTTATTTACTAAGATTAATATTAAATAATTTTCCGACTGAGCTACATTCTAACTACCATCTAAAATTTTCAAGGATGTAGGGAAATAATTACAGTACAAAATGAGCTTTTACCATAAACTTCCATTTATGAGTTTGAAATCCTATATGTCAGGTCGAGAAGTGTTTCATCCTGAGTGCCCAGTAATCATTGAACTCTCAGGCTTCCACCGATTTCTAGTTATAGGTTCTTTTTGTATTTTGAGCTGTGTGGTCCAGTGTGCAGCGAGGGTGGAACACTGGAATGAGTTCAGGTGTATGTCGGGCTATAAGAGTAAACATACACTAACTCGAATTCCCTGTCTTACATATACAAGTCTGCATCTGGATAGCACAGTCTCCCACAAGGGTTTGTTAATTTTATTTTATGTCCGATGTGCAACCAAGGTAATATTTAAATAAGGTGTTCCAGTTCTTTTGCCAATGTTGACAGTTCAATAGTCTATTCAGGATTATGTATTATATATGTCAGTGTTATGTCAAGGGTTTGTTTATTTTCCCCTGTATTCCTTATCCTAATGGCACATATGTATTTAATGCAATAGCCTTGTAGTGCAGTGTTATGTTTGTATTTTAAATTATAGGGTTTTCTATCTAATGCAGAGTTCGAATATTCAAGAGCTTGGTGGGCCATTTCCATTTCCAATCTATTATGTATGCTCACGTAACTCGTAGGAAATGTCTGTAAAATTTTATTGAAATCTTTCTGGTAATTAGTTGCACAACTTATATGTACACATTTTATAATTTTAGAAAAGAAAAGCAATATAACTAGTAATTAGTAAATACTTACCTTTGTCAGTATTTGTAACAGTCAAAATTCGAACGAACCATTGCAGGGCAATGAGGCCAGCAATGTGTCCAGTTAAATTGTAATTAGTAACATTTTAATACAAACATTGTTTTAATTGTGTTTTATTTATTTCAACTCTAATTGCCAGGATTATGATGCATAACCACATAAAAGGTTTAGAACGGGAAAGATCCTGCAATGCTACAGGCCAAGTTTAAGTTATAACAAAATCGAGGTTAGATGGCATTCTCAAACCAAATGTTCGAAGTGAATCTTATGTTCATGATCACTTCTGTGTGTATTGTACAGAAAAATTAAAACATGGAATTACATTTCAATGCCACCATGTATCTCATCACCAGCAATCAAATTATCCATAGTCATAAAAAATAAATCTATGATTTTTTCATGCGTAGGTAGGAAGACTTGGCAGTGAGAAAGTTCACTGCCAACACAAGTTAGTCATTGTACGTGAGCCGCGGAGTGGACGTCGTGTCGATTTCCACAGATACTGCCTCTTTGTTCACGGGTATTTCACTGCAATAGAATAAAATTTAAATATGGAACCTTAGCTTTTTGATTGTTTTTCGTCCAGGGAGAGGGCCGCTCCACAGTCCGTACTGTCTTTTAAACAGCTGAAATATAACTTTGCATTTTAAAACATGTAGGCTTTGCACCATTTTCATATGCATAAGTGCTTACTATAATGGAGAATGTGTAATTTCAGTGCCTTCAAATGAAGGATTCAATAAATCATGTAGTAGAAATGAATTTCTCCTACGTATTTATTTCTGGGATGCATCTCGTCCCATATAACCTACCTTCATGCTAACCACATACAGGTGTTAGGAAGTCCAAAGAATCCCACGGGAGTAAGTTAACATTGGGGAGGCTTACAGCCCCTCTAACCTAGACATGTGGAAAAATAGCTTCAACATCATCATCATCAATACCACCTGTGGTGATGCAGGAAGCGGCGAAGAATTTTGGATATCCTCTTTGGGTGGTCGACCACATGGGCCAGAGATCATCATCGTGACTTCGTGCTCTCCGACATTGTGATCTGGTGCCTGGCTTGGTAATTAATGAACCAATAATCTCATCCACATAACCTTTTATCCCAAATGGTCCAGCAAGCTGCATCAGGATACACAAAATTATTAAATGTTCCAGTGCGAAAATCTATCGAAACTGATATGATTCAACAAATAATGATAACTCGAGGAGGCTGCATACGAACATCTGCTCCATACAATTATGATGATGCTAGTGTAAATGGTTGGCACAACAGTGGCTGATGTCCTCAGCATTCCGCATCACACTTGAAAAATCTCTTAAATGTTTAATGAAATTAAATGGACATGTATAGAACTGATTTTACGACAAGACACAAGAAAACTATTAACTTTATTACAAATTACATGATCAAAAATATATATAAAATACTAGCACTTTACACCTAAAGGCCAGTCTACAATTGATTTAGCACACAAACAGCACATGCGATAGCACAGAATACATGCAGAGCTCAAATCTAAAAGCCTACAATCAAACTAGTGCATGCACAGAACCGACAGATGATTAAACCAAACCGAAGTGAAAATGAAAGAAACTACGCTCGGTAAGTTTCGAGTGTGTGTGTTGGTCATACTGGAATAAAAAAGAATATTGTCGACAACTGTTTACTTTGCTGCTCGTGTCTTAATTTGTAGAAATATAATATGTTATACCATTCATCTTAACATACATCACTTGTACAGTAACAATTTAAATCAAAGCCAAGCAATGTTTATGTGGCACCAAACTGTCCAAGTACTAGTCAAATTCATTACTTTTGCAGCTAATTTGATCGCCTCATGAACTCGGTGGATCGACTTTCTGATTGACCATGCACGGCTCACACACACAGGAATTAAATGATATTGGTCAACATTCTGTGCATGGATTCTGTGCCAAATTTCTGTAAGTGTGCTATGCATGATTGTAATCAGCACCAGACCAAGAATTGCATTCTACTTTCTGTGTGTGTGGTATATTCTGTGCTAAATCAATTGTAGGCCTTCATTCTGTAATGTAGTACATAACATCAATTTATGTGGAAATTTGATGATAAGTTACTATGTGTTGTTCAACGTTCAATGTATCTAATGCATATAATGTTCAGTTCTTGTTTAGGTTAGTAGCATTAATTAAATACGTGAAAACCCTTTAAATGCATATACATGACAAAACACAAAATAACCATGTGCCCAGTATGTAGTATGTCAGGTAGAATGTGTGTTTATGAATGGCTCTGACCTCTAGCTATACTTATATGTGAACGACAATATTAATAATAATAAACACTGACGTGTGCCACACTACCCTAACCATTGCCCGTTCACCTCATAAGCCGCATACACCACCCACATGCACAGGGAAGCGGCAAAAGCATAACAATTACATTAAGCGTAGAGTTCCTGAGCACCTCGACCACATCAGTGCTGTTTGTTAACGTGAGTGTAGAAGAAAGGGCAATTAATTTTATTTAAGTGCTTTATTTGTTTGCTATATATGTAACATAGAGTCAGTGTTTTTCAAAGTCAATTAAAATAAGCTTGTTTTCAGCCGTATGCCAAAAATTTTGTACACCTAACCTGCGCACCACCATATATTTTGAAAAAGTTATTGTATTTTTTTGAAGTGCTGTGGTATTTTGTTTTGCTTATTGAATCAGTACATAATCTATTACCATTCACTGTGAACAATGCTCACCTTGCACAAGATGCACTACACAGTACGTGAGTGGAAATACCACATGTGCTGTATGTAAAAGTTATAATGCACTTATTATTTTTAATTCTAATAATTTCAATTAAATATGTTACTTGTACACAGACATCTAAATTATAAGTTGTGATAAATAACATAATATTATGCTAGTAGTTACCAATCATTAGTCAATTCAAAACATTTCAAAGCCCATGCAAGAAGGGTAGAATGCTTTGTGCATAAGTGAACAAACATAAGACTTGCGTATGTGGTAAAGTTAATCTTACTTTCTTCATTTTCATATTTACAGATTGTTTACAAATTTTTCAGTGTTAATAACATAATCTACGATACCAAATTAGGGACTGGAGATAATAGATTTTAAAAGGAACTCGTTCATTAAAATACGCATTGCGTGCCAAGTTGGAAGATATAAACACTACCCTGGTTAAGTACATGACAAATGTAATGTCACAAGTAACATATTTGTTTATATTTTTATATTGCTATTCGTAATTTAATGAGTCTTATGTAAGAGCTTGCACAGTGTTTCACTGCATTACAAATCATATTCCATTAGTTATTTTATTTACATAGAATATAATATTGTGAATAACTGGATTTCATCCCCAGATGGGAATGGTTAGCCAGTGAGAGAACTGTGAGTCATTCCCCAGTCCGTAGCAACTTCGCCTAACCACCGAGTGGATGCAGGGTTCGTTTCCTCCCCAGAACTTCAAGTTTAGGCGAATCGTGTAGTGTATCAATAGTCTATTTATATTTTTCAAGAACATTTAAGTTAATTTTTCAACCGGGGAGAGAGCCACTCGGCAACCCAGTCCGTATTTGTTTGGCTGGGACATAATGTTCCCGTAAACCATTGTATGACTTTCGCACATTGTTGTCTAAATTAGAGCAATTCATGCTAAAGTGGAGTTTGTAAATGTAAGTGCCTCATACGAGGGATCAAGATAAATAAATATTAGTTGTTGGAAATCACGTCATTTTTATTTGTTTTTGGCCACCTATCTGCCACGTAACCAAGTTATCATAATGTAGTAAAGTTTAGGCATGTTGATACCCTCAATAGTTCCCGAAGAATTTTGAATGAGTGTATATGAAAAGGATTCAAAAGATTCTACCATGTGGTCTTTTTGGCTAGATTATGACGGGGAGGGGGGGGGGGCTGTGGTGGCGCCAGCATCTCAGCAGAGAGCGCGAGTTCAGTTCGGGTGTGTGGCCGACGGCCTGAACGGGGTTCTCCTTGATATCCGATGTCTCAATCTCGCAATTGCAGAGGCTGTAAAATTAATCCCAGTATCCATATCTAATGCCTCCTCCAGTGGGAATTATCAGTACTATTCTCATGCGCCCATGCTCAATTCCGGGCTATTGTAGGCCGTCTTAGGCCTTGTGAAAAATATTACGCACCAGTTAAGAAGTCAAGAGTTTACTGATGAATTAATACAGTCCGGAAATGCACGTGACATGTACATTTATTTCTTTAAACCTTCAAACTGAAGCACTTACAATATTGCTCTGCTAAAATGGGGTGCACACAGACACTAAAAGAGGCAGCAAAATGTCTAAATGGAATTTAAGGTAATCACATACCGGCCATTACAAATGGACCGAGTTGTGGAACGGTGTACTCCCTGGGCTAAGCAAAACAAACGTTCCAATTAATAAAATGAAAAGTATTGCGAACTACATCATTGGTATCAAGCGGTGAAATGCCCGGGGAGGGCACACGGCACGACAGTCCCACGCAGTAACTAAGATGTGACTGACTAACATTGTGGCGGCTTCTGCCTTCCCGGCACAAAATCCCGCCACTGTGACACATGCTCAAAAATTACATGAAAACACATAAACAAGTGAGATGGTGTGGGTGATCGTGGCTGTAAAGGAGTATGTAGCAATTAAAACATTACATGATAAGTCACACTTGAATAATAATAAAAAACAAAAATATATGTAAACATAAACTTAATTGTACAGCGTATGACACCCTAACCAGATTTTGTTGCCTTACGTTTTCCCTGTGAATGTGCACCTTAATATTTTAATACACAAAACATATCAACACAACACTTCAAACGAAATACAAATTAAAAAGCCCACTTATGATTATTTGGCCGTATTTTGGAATGCGGTTTTTATGTTACGTTATTGTGTTCATGGCTTTTAGCAGATGAAAAAAAAAACCCTTATTATGTCCAGTATTTGTACTAGTTAGTACTGTTCTATTTAAGAAAAGATATTAAAACAAGAAAATAATACAAGAGCGAGCAATAAACGGACACCGAAAAATACATACAAAATATTACATGTGCATGGAGTCTTACCAGGTGGCTGCAAGATGTGTTTATGTTTTGGTTCATTGTGCACCTCAATAGACTTCACTCCAATAAAACACAAGCTACAATAAAACACTAAAAAAATCATTTAAAATGTATATAAAACACATAAGCACTGTATCGGAGGGCCGATATAAACAATACAAAAATGCAATACGTGGTTGCACAGATGTCGCACTGTTGCACGCTGTTCGGCTTATTTCGTACCACGTGGTCACTTGATAGCAAATAATGTTTATTATGAAAATGGCGTGGAAAATTAAATTAACACATTTAGAACACTCATTAGCACTGAAAGAACTAAACAATTGAAAACAAACACTGTTGGGCTACAGAAACAATTGTAAACAAATCTTAAGTGTAGATTTTTACAGCGCACCTATTCGAATCATACTGAGCCAAGCTCTTATCACACTGGCTGTACACAGTGCAGACGGTGGTGGTCAGCTGGCATAATATCCGCTGCCACAGAATAGTTACTTTAGTCCTGCTTATGCCATGCTCATGACATCACTTCAAAATGTGGAAATCTACATGCTACAAGGGACTATGGCAACTTCAATTTGATGTTCTACAAAGAAAAATTTACATTTTTTCGATTTCGTACATACGCAAATCTTGTATAGGCAGGGACATGCGGTTCCCTACCTCTCTGGGTTACATAGCGGCCGCGACTCACTTTACAAAGGCCTACAGACCTGCCTAAGTAACACGCATGGTAGGAGCTCACTACACTACTATGCGGGCAGTTTACTCGCTCCTATGATGTACCTGGCAGTCATTGCTTTGTGGAGACGCCGTGCCAGATAATTAATAATTTGCCTTTAGGAGTTACCGCTTGAAAGCAAACAATTAATTCAATTGTTGGGAGTTTTGCGATCCAGGTCCCAGAGGATAGTGACTTGCTCATTCTTGGTGCCCTACTCCAGGCTACTCTCGGCTGTTCCTGTCGACACTCGGCATGCTCTAAATGGTATTTGTGACTGCGTGGTGCAAATGGCCAGGGATGATGCAGAGTGAGGCCTTTGTTCATGTCAATGTATATTTTGCATACCCAAATTAACTTACACATTCGTATGTATTCATATAACACATATAAATTGAAACTACTTCGCAGATACTGCAATTGATATTGTGATTGCAACGATGGTGTCTGCCATTTTTTTTTTTTTTTTATAATCTTCTAAGTACAATAATGTGTCTCGGCAGCCATATATCTTTGGTATGTGGAGTTTAAGAAGTTAAACAGCTAATAATGGATGTTTAAACTTAAACTCAGTAAGTTAAAGTTAATCGATTAGTAATCCTAGTTAATACGTTCTTAAACTAGGCTAAGTAATTAAACCTCGTGTGGTGAAATGGGCCCTTAATGAAATGCAATTTATTAGGACAGGATTGGGAAATTGTAATTAGTGTATTTTTAGGTTAAGTTCTAAGGAAAAGGCCACATCACTGATGTGGCCAGTTACTGTTTAAGTTAGGTTTCGATTTATTTAATATAATTTTATTCATCATTGAAAATGTAATTCTTGTTTGTAATTTTTATCAGTCCACACACAGAGATACCATTTAATTACTTATAACTCATTTGCAATTTTTATGTACTTTTACATGATCACGCGCTCGAAGTTTGCCATTGGGAGAGTTCGGCGCCAAGCCAAGTCAGAAGTCCTGG
The DNA here is from genome assembly GCA_029891345.1 of Dryococelus australis. Lineage (NCBI taxonomy): Eukaryota > Metazoa > Arthropoda > Insecta > Phasmatodea > Phasmatidae > Dryococelus > Dryococelus australis. The sequence continues at coordinate 136,259,371 of CM056999.1, forward strand.
CCCATCCACCCAGACCCGTCACTCACCTGGTGGGCACTGTTACTGAAGGCCTTTGACTTTGTAATCAAGCATGTGTCCGGGTGTGAGAACAAACTTGCAGCCACACTATTAGAGGCTCCGAACCACGAGTTTACGGACTTGATTATGACGATTGGATGGAAGTGCTGCCACCTGACATGAAAGAGCCACTCTGAGAAATATATTAAAAAAAGGTAATGCAGTAGATACCTAAGACCAGGTTTCTGATTAGTATAATGAGGTGTTAGTTGCGCAAGAAGACTGCATGTTCGTGCAGGAAATAAATGCAAAGAGCACACAGGTAAATGTAGATGGATGGTTCATTTTCGAAAATTGCGTGGGAATATGTTGCCAGCCGGACAAAACAGCATGGTGTTTGTATGAACACCCAGCATGAAGAGAAAAGGTTTTTATACACACATTTGCAAGTGTAACAGCAGGGCACCCAAGTGAAAAAGCAAACTGTATGGAATATTAAATCACTTTTTTTTTGGCCTGGTCTAACACATTTTATGAGGAAGTGGGTCAGGCAGTGTAAGAATTACAATCAGTTTAAGGCCTGTAGGATCAACAGTACATGACAGAATCCTATACAGCCTAAAAAGGTGTTCTAGACTGTCAGCCTCGATTTGGTGGGACCTTACTCGAAATAAGCTGGTAGTAAATGCTTTACACTTGTAACAGACAACGTTTCTTGCTGTATAGAAGCATATACATCAAGCAGTGCAAGAACAGGACAGATTGTAAAAGCGTTGCAGGGAGTATTCTTTGCCCGCTGGGCTACCCCAGTTGACTGTCAATAGATAACTAGACAGAGTTCACTGGGAGAAATGGCACACGGTCTTGAGTCGACAGAGTCAGTCTCTGCTTCAATGTTGTATTGTTCCATATGCAATGCCTGGTGCCCAGGTACAGTATCAAACATCACCAAAATTTCCTGGTAAATATTTTTACAGTTCTTCAAAGTCCACTTAACCAGTAATGTAGTGGTAAATTAAACAGTGTCGGAGGTCTCCCTAACCCCTCACCATCCACCTTCAGAAAACATATACACAATTTTTTTTTTTTTTTTTTTTTTGCTTTTACTCGGGTTAGCACTCTAAAATTGCTAATTTAAATAATAGCTTAATTTTTTCTTTAACACTTTAATTGTTTGTGAGGGGTTACCTTGTAAATTTTAATTACTTACATATATGACTTAAACAATATAACAAAATAATAACTTAAATATTTCACACTAAATGCTTATTAAATTGTACTGAATTGAATAAATGAGTTCTTTTCTTAAGATTCAAAGCATGCTTGATAATTGATATTTTATTTTCTTCTGTCTTGATTTGTGTCTGGGCTAGTCGTGTTCTTGCATCTTCTGCAGGACGATGGCCTCTTAACCAAACTGTTACATATGGCATTGAAACCCACTCTCACAAGGAAGGTCCAAAATAACTGCCGAACGTTTTTTTATTTTTTTTTTGTACAGAATAAAATTACTGAGTGTTTTTTGCTCTCACTACCAGAAATTAACTTTGATATTTTTTACTAGTTTCTTTAAAAAGATTTGTATTGCATTTTATATAGCTAATTGAAAGATTTTCGAATGCTCTACATTAAAAGGCAAGTTAAGTGTTTTTTTGTTTAATAAATTGAGTCTAATTATTTAAATTTAATAGATATTTAATCATGTGTAGTGCTTTTCAACTTAACCAGTCAGATTTGGAAAATTAAATGATGAATCGACCAGTTGTTTATGCACTGTTGTATACCATTTGAGGCATTTTTAGAACATTAGGTTGATATTTGGCGGTGTTTTCGTCTGCTTTCTGACACATAGTACAATTTACTAAAATTTTGTTGTTTTCATTGTCCATGTGTTGAACTGGACGTCTATTTTATTGTGATAAATTTTTGAATGTTTGAAAATTACGAGTTGTGATTGTTATAAGCTTTATTTTTCAGAGAAAACGTTTGAAATTAATCGGTTGACGTTTTGGTTCATATACACCACATTTTCAAGCCGGTGGAAACGATGAATAACCGGTTAGCCTGATTCACCTATGCGATTATTTTCGAAATGAACACCCGTAATTTTCGGAATATGCAGCGGATTTTTTTATTAAGGCCGTGTTCTGTTCTCTGCACTGATGCGACCAACTGCATAACCAGCAGTTGTTCCATTGCTTAATGCGTTTAATTGTGGGATGGGGAAACGGAACAACTTCGATGCTCTTATTTCTGGCGCGTAATTTGAGCGTTTTTGTTATGAATGCTAAGACATTTCCATATACTGTGGTGCATTTAAATTATTATAATAACAGTTTACAAATACATTATTTACACAACATGCGAAGTTACTGTAAGTTGAATTTCGCAACCTTTTAAAAACGTGTTTTCCTATTGTAATCCTTATTTACCCCACCAAAAAACGTTTGTTCGTCAGTAGCATTACATAATTTAGTTGCAGTATGTTTCAGTAAAATCAACACTGCGCATGTTTCCTAAAACCAACTCATTTGCCTTTGGTTGCTGCCGATGCTAATCTCAAAATACGCACGTTTCTGGCATTTTCCCGCCTCTGTGACCTTTGCGTTGGAAGCATTTGTGCTTTTTCCTTGAGCAGTTTATGCGCGAAATTGGCTTAAAGTAGAATGACTTAAGAAGTGCATCGATGCGCCTGCGAAATGGATCGTAACTTCTTTGCTGGGCATATTTCGTATTGTGCGCGTAACGGAAGATGGTCTAGAGCTCCGTTTGCCGGAAAATTTCGGAAATCACTTTCTTAATTTTAGCAATGGCAAGAAGTGTGTCGAAGACTTTAGAGTTTTTAAAACTAGCTGGAATTTTGAAAGTAAATGATTTTAATTATAAGTTATCTATGTGTTTTTCTTTATGCTTTTAATAAAATAGTACAATTTTTTACATTATCTTTTTGGGAAGCTCAGACAACACATTTAGGTTATGTTTTGTATATGTTAAAAAATTCAAATGTATTTATTCGTTTTATTTTACCTAAAGCGACATTTTTTTATCGTAGACGTTGAAAATTTACTTTGGCCCGGATATAATTCCCGAAGCAATAAATAAATTTGACAGTTTTAATTGATATACATAAATACCTGAACCAAAAAAATTAATTACAAAGAATAAATAAACTTAATATAATGTAAATTGACCACATAATTGCCAATTTATGCAAAAATTTGCGTCACTCTGTTTTCGGGGGCACCGGCGATAGCAAGTGTAATGCTACTGCAATTTACCTGCTTAATTTATTTTACTCACATTGTATGTGAAAACACATGCAACAATTTCGGGGAAAATATGGATGGGGTTAACCGGTGTGGCCCTATGCGCTCGTCAATGCTTGAATTTTAGGAAGCAGAGTGGCACACATTTCTACACGAAATCACAGTTCTGTAGCTATATTATGGGATGAAAGTTGGAAAGGGAAGTTTTGGAAACCATCTTGATGTAATAGTTAACAATTGTAAGCAACAGTGAAGTTATTGTACTCAGCCATGTTGATGCATACAATTATTGGTGGCAGGAGGAAGTGGTGCATATGGGAAGGGCTACACTGCAAGCTAAGTAAGGGGGTGTTTAGAGGAAGAGGAAACAACAGTGAGAAGCTTCAGAGGGTGTGGAAGAAAATGGAGCAGGGTAGGAAGTCCATGCTTGTGAGGTCTATGAAGGAGTGGAATGTATTGAGGGAGAAATTGGTATCTGTGAGAGGGGTTGATAAGTTCAGAAAGGGAGTGGAAGAAGTTGGTTGGGTGAAGGAGAGGTGAGAGAGCTCGCCACCGGGCGGTAGCCTAATTGTGAGTATGTATGTATGAATGTATGAAATAGCACATTACATGTAATGCACATTAATATATGCAATGTTTCGTCAGGGAACCAAAGGGGAAACATGAATTTTGCCAGGTACCTGACAAAATTGGTAAGTCCAGGTAATGTCATCAGCATAACTGACTCGACCCACACGTTCACTTTCCATTCATAAATCCCAATTTATCACACTGTAAAATTCGGCAAAATGCTAAAAGTGAATACAGCTAAACTCTTTCACAGCGTATCTCAATACATCTGATCCAGAAGCTACCTGAGCTGAAACTTTCCACACTAACTGTAAATGATGATGCGACATACTGTTCACTACTGGTTTAGCTTTTAGCACAGGGTCAATGGCAGCAACATTGTGGCTTGCGTAAACAATTACAGGTAACTAAAATTCCTTCCATGATTTTTTATTCGTGAAACATGCATCAAGGTATCTTAGAAACACACAATTCCATCACGATAAATGTGCATATATCAAATGAAATACATTCAACATGCTTCATAGTACTTTATGTAAACAATAAAGTATATCACTTGTGAACAATAAAAAATTTTTTGTGCTAAAACCATATAATTGTATTCAAGGTGGTCACATATGTGCAATTTGGCAGGCCTAGTAGAAATAAAATACAACATGGCTGCATCAACCCTTATACAGAAATTGTTTTATTGCCATAACACAAAAGTCAAGGTCATTACTGATAATGTTTCGTTGTAGATGCATTACAGTGCACTGTTATGCGCAGATTTTTGTACCTGATTTTTAATAGGTGTTCCCTGGTTGTTATGAAAAGGTTAGAATGAATTAATGTATAAAATTTTATTAAGTTAATTATGCATTAGTTGTTGAATTATTATGTCTGCAATGGTGGCTAAGGTAATAAGCTAAGATTCTTTTGTCACATTTTTTCAATAAATTTACCTATATTTTAATCAAGACATAATAATTTAGTATGTTGGGTGAAACAGGCTCGAAATCAGAAGAAACCTCTTCAGATGAGACTCTAGTCCAGGTAACCCAGAGTCACAATTAGGAAGCATAACGCCGGTGCTGGGACTGTGAAGGGAGTAATTGTTGGAAAGGGTTACTCGACTAGGTGCCAGACACAGTCTGCAGGTGGTGCCAAAGGTGGAGGTGTTGGTGATCTCAGGGTCGTGCAGCCGACCACTTGGACGTACGCTGTTCCGTTGGTGGTTGCATTGTTGAAGTGTCTCAATGGCGTTAATGAAGGCAGACCTCCTAGTGTCTAATACTTATGTCGGAATGAAGTGGATCTATTAAGGCTGACCCACACATCGTAAACTCTAATGAGTACTCAATGAAGTAAATGAGCCATGCTTAGGTTATTGTTGAAATACATTTGTTGGCGGGTTGTAGGGGACCCGTTCACCGAAATGCCTCGTAGGCGGTGCCTGAAATGAAACATATGTAGTTGGCGATCTAGCGTATATTTATCTTTGCACAAATTACACTACCACACCACAATGTGAAAATAAAATGAACTTTTGCCACAGGCCCGCCAGATGGGCTTAGCTGCAAAAATATGCAAATACTTATTTAAAATGGATTAGTTGTACGTTAAACTTCCCTGGGTGATGCTACTCCTGGGAAAGAAGGGGTGGTGTCTCCAGGTGCAAAAAGGAAAAGGTTCCAATGAGCTATATACGATTATTTCAATTAGGTGATTGACGCGAAAACGTCAAGGCACCCGGAGCACGATGCCGGATGTTGACTGATCATGGTGGGCACCTGCAACTGTGGTGTGGTAAAGTGTCTTGTTATTGTTGGATTCTAAAAGCTTATTTGCTGAGATAGTGTTTTGATGTGTTAAGCCTAGTATTTATCCTTTTAAATTCATTTATTTATTTCCTGTTCATCCTTCAGAAGTTTTAACATTATTTTAATATTTGTTTATATTTACATTTTGCATTGTGACTATGTTATTTACACTTTATAGTAGAGTCCATATCATCTGTTTTGATTAATATATGACGTTACTATGAGAGAAGTATTTATTTTAGTTCTGGACTGTTTGAAACAGTTTCCTCTTAGAGCTTGGCAACCTACATTGGGCTAGTTTGTTTTGCTGCACAAAAATTCCTACAGTGATACTGTTATCTTGGATCATCGACACAAGGAGGACATGTCGTCATGGTAATTGTTAAGAGAACATGAAGGAAGGTTTGGATAATATTGTGCTTCTTGCTTGTAACATAGCCATGAGTAGACGTGAAGGAAACTGAGGAATGGCAACGATGATGTCGGCCTTAAGGAGATCGACTAGCGGTGCAGTATTATATCAGCGGGAGGCCCAGCTGTTCCATGCTATTGAGACGTCAACGATTCCCGCAGCAAGTGACTGATGCCTGGGTTTTGGAAAGGCCCGAGTGCGAGTGGAGGCTTCGACCGTAGCAACACGTCCTAATGTAAACCTGTTACACTTTAAGATGCAGTAGTTCTTTCATCGTTCCTGTTGAGCCATCTGCAAAATTATTTGATTTGAAAGTCTTGTGATCAAAGTATGAAGAGAAGTTGAAACATTAATATATTTAACTCTGTAATTAATCTGCTAGATAAAATATAACATGCATAAACATACAACCAGTTGTTGGAAACATAAAATGAAAAGAATCTCTGGTGTGATTTAAATTGCTAGCCGTAATACTGCTTGAGGAAAAAAAAAGGTGGACTTCACTGGAATCAGTCTAGACATTTTCATAAATGTTTGATGTGTCATGTTCTTGTACACCAGTGTTTCAATGGGTAATTTTTAGCAGATCCCATCATTTTTGCAATGATAGATGACAGTAGAACATTTTTTTCTTGTTTTATTGAGTTTTCATTTCGTATTGCTTGAACTGTTATGTAATGTTGAGTATGTCGATCTTGTATTAAAGTATTAATCATTTTGGAAACGTAGTTGCATGTGATATCATTTAAGTAGTGTTGTAAAAAATGTTTCTTGTGTTCTATGATAAGTTGATTGATTACAAAACTCACCACAAAACTGTGCTGAATATTAAAAGAAAGGAACTCTGTCTGATCTCTTTCCAGCACACGGAGAAAATCAGTGTTATTGCTTACTCTCTCATGGCAAAGATAATATCACAACACAGTTTAAGTTAATTCTCACATCTAGCAGATTCAACATAATTTATGTTACACAAAGAACCCATACACAACATAAATGTATTTCTTTTCAATTTTAGATTCCTCACTTGACATTCTATTCCATCACATATACATGTATTAATATTATTACTTTTCAGTGGTTTAGCTGCCAGCTGCACAAGGAAAAACACTGCTGGGCCATCCCTCGCATCTTAAACACATCCTTGCTTCTCTTTAGAAAATATACCTAATTAGCCTTTAATTTGCCCCATTACTTTACTAATAAAGGAACTTTCCTAGCCACTCTTCTCCAGGGGAGGAGGGGGGGGGGGAATGTGACACTGCCTCGCCTGCACTTGCACTACACTTCACTTGCACGAGGACATTGTGCATGGTATCTAGAATGCAACCAATGTTTCATATACAATAGTCTATTTGCAGTTTCTTATCACATTATGAATCAAACCTTTGAAAAATTGCCACATGTATGACGTGTTTGGTTGATTTCTAAATATGCCATGCATCACAAGTATTTTGTACTTGTGTTAACATAAAAGTAAGTTATTTTTGGTTGAATTAAAATTTTATTTATATTAAATTTATAAATGATAACATTCCATTTGTAACTAATATGAATAAAAACAGAGGTGTGTTGGTAATACCTAGTTATAAATAGTTCTTTTTACAAAATGTTACTACACTGAGTGCGCACGAATGTAGTGCATTGTCCCTTTGGTGTAATTTTCTAGACTCTCTTAATCTTTGTTTGCACGAGGTTGAGGAATATCTTGGAAGTAGAACTTTAGTAGGGCTGCAGAAAAGTGTCAGGTAACCATGAATGGACTATGTGTAGTAAAACAGTAGGTACTTATTTCTACAATAGACACAGGTCTAGATTTTAATTTGTTTACAACACTGACGCTGGTTAACAGCCAGCAGCGTTAGAGCCCATGACGGCGCTCACGTGTCACATGTTCCGAACGTGCGCAAAGAGGCAGATAATTTTGAACTTTCCTATAAATGTTAATTTCAGGGTAAAATGTGTTGTATTGTCTTTACAGTTTTAATATGTCTTAAAATGATTTAAAATGTTTGTACTAATTTGAATTGTTCGGTTATGAATATTCAAAGTGCCCGCGGCACCGAGATTAAGAACACTTAATACTCCGGCATGAATGCCATCACAAAGGGACATTAAATTAAACTAAAATTCATAAGAAAATTATAGAAATGTAAAACAATATTTAATTTAATTTGTGCCATTTTATTTTCAATAGAAAATATTTCACTTGGCGTGCAAAGCACTTCCGCTTATGTGAACCCCGTAGGCGGCCATGGTAGGTCCGTGTGACGCTTGTATCTGGACAGTCTGTCGAGGAGAGCTGGCGAGGTAAGACACTGTCACGTGCGCACTACAACTTTTGTTCACTGATTTAGGTTTCCATAGTCAATGTAGTCTACCGGTTAATTTTTGCTTGCGTACGTTTTGCCAGGCATTTTCCCCAGCATTATGCTTCCGCTTTACTAATTCTTATGCCCTTGTGGCATTTTTAACTAAATCGAGGAAAAGGAGAAGTAAGTGTCTTAGGGGTCACGTGACCCACACATTTTGAATCAGACGCCATCTGCCATGTTTATGGCATTTCAGTGTAACTTCTGCATAATTGTTACACACAATTTTAAGAGCTTCATTTTTATGTATGTATTTGAGAGTAATTTTCGTGTTTGAATATTTTATGGCAACATCGCGTATAACCATGTGGCCGACTGAAACCAAGTCTTTGTATACACCATCATTGCGTTTTAAGAGCTCATTTATGTAACATGGTATGTGTAATCATTTATTTCACGGTTCTATGTCAGTTTTATTCAGGGTTCAATGTATTTTTCATGTAAATTGATGTTTTTGTACTTGACCACGCGGTCACAGTAATGTTTGATTTCACCACCATCAGGTATGTTACAAGCCTGTAACAATGCTAATCGTAAAGAGAATCACTTGCTCAACACAAATAATATTTTATCTGAATTTAGTTTGCCATTTCCATGCAGAAATATTGCACTTTTACCTGCACCACGTGGTCCACTACGAACTTTATTCAGCAGCATCCACGCCATCTAAGCTTGTTTTCACACGTGTGTGTTTATTGTGAATATTCATCTCGTGTCCCATCTTATTTTATCTATCATTCAATGGTCTATGTAATTGTGTAATTAGTGTATGGTATGGCATAGTGTATAGTGTATGGCAATTATTCCCGTCCTAGCAGGCTCTGTGTATAGGCCGTCACCACACTAACCATATGCTGGAGGGCGAGCCCCGATGAGTTTGCGTTAGTGATGCCGAGTAATCACACGTGTTAATGTCTATTAAGGGTTTTCATTTGTAATTCACTGTGTCATGTCTTCAGGGAAAAACCGTCAGTCCACCCTAGCGGCTGTCTGCCCTCTTCCCTTGTGAAGGCTGTGCTTTCATGCACCTCAGTGAGATTATCCATTTAGGCGTGCGCTAGATTAATTACGGGCTGGGGAACACCCAAACGGAATTGGCTAGTCATGACCGAGATAATCATTTCATTGGCATGTTGATGTGTACGAACAATATCAATAAAAACAAGTCTACAGTGAACTCAATTCTTTTATTCAGTAGTGACAAGTGTCCTAGCTACATATGTTTAATTAATTGTTTATTTCGTGATGTTTATTAAAAGTTTAGTATTGCCAATGTTTTTGTAAGTACGCATGGATGAGACGGACACACAGAACCCACAACATCCCTGAGAACCCTGAGTCTCAATAGTGCTGTGATTGGGAAGCACAGCTGGCACCCAAATTACCAGTAAATATTTGTGTCATCATTCGTCTCGTGTCTCACGTGATGGCGTCAACACATAGGGTCACATACATACTTATATTTAAATAATTGTGTCAGAATACATTAACACATTCCAATTTTCTGCAATGTGAAAATAATTCATAAAAAATTCATAATGCTGAATTTAAAAGATATGACTATGTAGAAATGAAATGACAACTTTTGTACCGTGTAAACATACCATTTTTGTAAATATGTATTTTTTTTAGGAGTACCCAAATTTTTTTTTCATAATCTTTCTACATGCGAAGATGTGCTTGTCAGGTAATAGTTTATTTAAGGACCTGGACCCAATCTAAGTGATTAATAGTAGACTCATAATATTTATACAATATATTCATATATAAAAAATAATCAATTTCCACTGAATTTGCAAAAGCTTCAGGATAATGTTTAAACATCACATTCAGTGGATGTGAAATCCACTGTTGCATTTCTTTATTAGAAATCAAATGACAATTCCTTTATACGGTCACATCACTGAATCAAATGTAAGTGTTCTAATTCACACATCCATGAATCAAGCCTTTCTTGTATTATCTTAGTACGATGTGAATGTATCATGTGTAATTAAATTCAAAATATTTGGGAGGAAAATCAGTCTTTAAAAAATATGCTAGCAACAGTTTGTATAGTGATACCCAATGTAAGGTGTGTTGTGTTTTACAGAAAACCCCTCGTAAAGGATGGGAGATAAGGAACATCCCGAACCCAGAGTGTGTTGCTGGCCACATGTACAGGATGGCAATTATGACATTCCTTCTGGATGAGAATGACAGTTTAGACAAAAATAGGTATGTTTAAGGTTGCATTGGGATTGTAGTTGGTTCACAGTGAATTATGAATTATCTAATTGAACTATTGAAAAATTTCTGCCTGTACGGTAACTACATAGATTTTAATTAATACTCTAACTGATATGCTCCAAGTAAGTTGGCAGCAGTGAAGTTACTGAACGTTGTGCTGAAATTGTGACATGAAAGGTAATTATGAAGAATAGAGGCCTATCTGAAAAATTAGAAAACAATGTCACGAAATAATATATTTCACCAGTATTATTCATAGTGTTCTTTAGTAGAGACAGGATTGTATGGTGAGAAGAAAGCAACAGTCCTTTATTTATTACAGATATGAATAGTGCAATATATGTATCTTAAATTTATTTATTTATTTTTTGTGTCCAGGATATAGAAATACAAAGTTTATGATAAATTACATGAGAATCTAAGTAATTTCAGTGAATTAAATTGAATGTGCGGCCCAGAATTCAACCGTCTGTACAGCCCTATAATTTACTACATACAAATCTTCCATTGTGCATGGATCCTTGAGGTTCTTACAGACCAGAGGATGTTGAGGGTCTTAAATAATACAAATATTTTATTAATTAGCAATACATACACAATAAAAAGAAACACTATTCAATGCAGAAATTGTTAAAAATCATAACACCAATATTTTTTTAATACATGCCTGCATTGCTTGGACAGTTCAAAAAATATAAACAAGAGCATTTGACATTTGAGCATGGGGAAGCCACATGGCTGTGTATTTGTTTGTGGTGGAAGGATACGTAGCAGCCAGCATGAAAGTAGAACATAAGAAGGGCTTCAGAAAAGTAGGAAGTAACAGTGATTGGACGATAGTTTATGTTCATTTTTAAACAATATTTTGACAATGCGGTACGAGGAAACCAATTAATATTCCTTGGTTGGACAGCTACAAAGGTGTGGTAGATGTCTTTTGTAAATAAGAAAAATTGAAAGCAAAAAATTTACATGAAAGTGTGATGAAGAGAGTTAAGGGAAATAAGGATTATTGTTCTACATTGGATAGGGTACGAATAAATCAGTAGTTCCAGGAGAACCTCGTAGCCTTATTAACTGATGCCAAGTACTGCATGGTTCCCAAACTTCTTGAAAGTCCTTATCAAGTATCAAAGAAATCAAGGGCTCTTAAAAGTGCTCGGAAAATTTTTTGGGTTCTTGAATGTGGTTTGTGGATTACTTAGCCATGGCAAATGAAAGTGATGTGCTGTGGGAAATTGTAGGGTACACTCAAATAGTTATTTCAGCTTTGTACAATTTTTAAGAGCATGCAATAACAATATACTGTACACGTTAATTCTGTGTTTGATTATTATTGGCAATTTTGGTACCATGCCTAATCTACTTTCAATTATTGGTTGTAATATGTAGGTGTTGTTTTGAGCTGCAGTCATGATGGAGTTAAGTGTATTGAATTTAATTTCCCATGTTTTTCAAACAAATCCCATGAAAATGTTGGACAGAAGTGTTTTTCAGTGATGTATTGTCATATTTTGTTTTAAAAGTTTGTAGTTTTTGCATTTTCATTGATGTGTCTTAATTTGCTATAGGACAGCACACATTTTGGGGCCTTAAAAATTTTCCAAAAAATTTATTTTGGAAGTGCTTGAAAAATGATTAAAATTTTTAGCTAAAAAGAGTGTAAACCATAGGCCTCGGGTACTGGGTCACGGCCGAGCTGTTGAGAAGACTGATCTAACAAATACCTTGGAAAATACTGTTACTAATGCTGTCCACTGCAGCACTTGCTCCTGTTGAGTCTAGTTACTGGAGGACCAGGGAACTTAAGTGCCACATTGGCGTTAACAGTATTCTTCATAATTATAACATTAAAATTTTGAAACAATGAATTCATTTAAATTTAAATAATATTCTGTTTGTTTCACAAAATTAAATTATACTAAAAACTTTCTTTTTGAAAATTCAATAAATTTAAGTTTCTGTGTTAGTTTTACAGTTGTATTCTTGGAGTTTAAATTTGTATTTTGTTTTAAACTGCTTGAATCTTCTTGTTGTTATGTTTATATAACTTTTTGGAATGTTACCAAAATATAATTAAATACAATACACTAGGCTGGCTTGAAAATTGTCCAGGCAGCTTATTTAAAGGCAATAAAACAGTTTTGTTGTTGCACACAATACTCAGTCTTTTACAGCAAAGTACATGTAGGTGTCACTAAAGCATAAACGTTAAGTAAATGCTGTGTTGGTGTTACAAATTCAAAAGTACAGTAGAAACCAGCTGATACGACTTTGCGGTTTCTGGGAATATGGTCATTAGTGAGAGATGGACTTAATGGAGGTGATGCCATCGGGTGAGACACGAGACGAACTGTGACACAATAAACTTACTGTAGGTGGGTGCCAGCAGTGTTTCCCAGTCGCTGCACTGTTGAGACTCAGGGTTCTATGTGTCCGTCTCACCCGAGCGTACTTAGAAAACATTTTGCATTACTTGATGCTGTCGGGTGAGACACGAGACAAACTCTGACACAAATACTTACTGGTAATATGGGCACCAGCAGTACTTCCCAATCACCGCACTACTGAGACTCAGGGTTCTCAGGGATGCTGTGGGTTCTGTGTGTCCATCTCACCCATGCGTACTTACAAACATGTTGGCAATACTAATCTTTTACTAAACATCACTTTGAAAATAATCACTATGTGTACACATCAACGTGCCAATGAAATTATGATTATCTCGGTCATGACTAGCCAATTCTGCTTGGGTGCTCCCCAGCCCGCAATTAATCTAGCGCACGCCCATATGGATGATCTCACCGAGGTGCATGAAAGCACAGCCTTCACAAGGAAAAAGGGCCGACAGCCGCTAGGGTGGACTGATGGTTTTTCCCTGAAGACAGGACACGGTGAATTACAAATGAAACCCTTGATGAAAACATTTTAACATGTGTGACTACTTGGCATCACTAATGCAAACACGTTGGGGCTTGCCCACCAGCACGTGGGTAGTGTGGTGACTGTCTATACACAGAGCTGGCTAGGATGGAAGTAATTGCACTGTACACAAATTGCAAAATTACACAAAATACGTAAAGACCCTTAAAAGATAATGGGGCACAAGATGAGTATTCACAATAAATACACACATGTGAAAACAAGCTTAGGTGGCATGGATGCCGCTGGATAATGTTTGTAGCGAACCACATGGTGCAGATGAAATTGCAATTTTTCTTCTCAAAAATGGCAAATTAAATTCAGACAAAATATTATTCTGAGAGAGAAAATTATCCTTTTTACAATTTAAGTGATTGCAGGCATATAGCATGCCTGATGGCGGTAAAATCTAACATTAACATGACTGCATGGTTAAGTACAAAAAGGATCAATTACACGGAAAATACATTGAACCCTGAATTAAACATACGTGGAACCATGAAATAAATTGTAACGCTCATGATTTTACGCAAATAAACTCTCAACTGCATGGATGGCACAGATATAGACTTGGCATAGGTTAGCCACGTGGTTGTACATGAAATTGCCGTAAAATATTCAAACTTGAAAATTCATACATAAAACAAAGCCTTTAAAATTGTGCGTAGTAATAATACAGAAATTACACTGGAACGCCACTAACATAGGCGGATGGCGCCTGATTCAAGTTGCACGGGTCGCGTGAGCTCTCCGACATCATTCTCCTTTCTCCTCGATTAAGTTTGAAAAATACAAAAGGGCGAAATAAATTATTTAAGCGGAAGCATAATGCGGGGGAAATGTCTGAAAAACATACACAAGCAAAGGTTGACTGGTAAACTAAATTGACTATGGAAACCTACATCAGCGAACAAAAGTTGTAGTGCACACGAGACAGTGTCTTACCTCACCAGCTCTCCTCAACGGACTGCCCAGAGGCAGGGGTTGTGCAGACCTACCATGACTGCCTACGGGTTTCACAGAACCGGAAGTGCTATGCAAGCCGAGTAAAACTTTTATATTTAAAAATAAATGGCACATAAGCAATTTAAATATTGATTTACATTGTGGAATTTTCTTATAAATTTTCCGTACTCTTTGGACGGCATTCACGCCGGAGTAATAATGTTGTTAATCTTCATGCAGCGCACATTTCAAATTCATAACCAAACATTGTGCAATATTACAAAACATACACTTGAACATTTTTGATACTTGAAAAACATGAAAATAAACAAGAGACATAATTTTACTCTTGAAATAAATATTCCATTATAGGAAAGTTAAAACTGGATCCTCTTTGCGCACGTGTCACGTGAGTGGTGAGCTTGGGCTTAGCGCCGCTGGCTGTTAGCCGGCGTCAGAGGGTTTGAGAAATTGTGGGCCAGATTTGACCTACCCCAAACCCTGCATGTAAAAATTAATATAATATAAATATATATGTATTTTAATAGGAAGACATCTTCTGAAAAAAATTATACTCAGGGCCATATTGGACCAGGCCAAAAATGTGTGAACGCAGCGCAACATGAAACTTTCAGCGAGTGTGAAATCTATTTTCATTGACTTAATGTGGGAAAATTGCAGACTTAATTATTGAAATCTTAATTTTGTCTATTAGACAGGTTTTGTGAACCTATATACCCTGCATGTGGGCACACTCGCTCTGGCCGGAGGGAAAGGTGGGCGGTTTGTCACCCTCCATCAGCTGCAATGCACGCCTGATCATTACCACTCATCTGGTGCTTTACAGATTACAACCATGGACTGTTTGCATTTATTGACTGGCAGACGGCGTGATCATTGGCTGCGGGATGTACATACTAAATTGTAAAAGCCACGTGTCTGGGCGGATCTTGGAAAATTTTCATGAAAGTAGTTATTTACGTGGAAGTATGCTAATCAAGGCAAATCATATTAACTTGACTTTGTAGTCACTCCACATTATTCGTGGTATAGGCATCTGCTGTTTAGACTAACCGCGATATAAAATATCAATACTATACTTGAAAAATGTTTATTTTTAATTTCCTAAGTACTTTTAAATTTGTGCACGTTGTGCACCACTTGCTACGTCTGCCTGCAGCTATTTTGCGCATTCCAAGCCTCGAAACACATGAGCTAGTAAGGCCAACTCTTGTTCTTTCTGCGACCTGCCTGAACATGAAATCAAGTAAGTGGTGACCCTATATTTTAATAGCATCCTGTTATAGATAAAAGTATGGCCTGTGTCTAAAAACAACTCTTAATTTACTATATAAAAATTTAGCAAGTAAATTTGATTAGGAAGACACTTGTTTTAGCCATGTCAATGTCCACAAAATAATCCTTGTAGTTGAAATAACTTTAAAATTGTTTTTTGCATGAAATGTTTCTTAAATGCTTTTTGTGTTTAGACATTTCTGCAAAATATCCAACCTTTTTTAATCACACGTTTTGTAATAAACCTCTGGAACACAGTTCATGCGCCAGTTATGAGGAGCCCGTATTCAGTTGATTGATTTTAAAGATTAAAGATGTGAGCGAAATTGAAATAATGTGCTACAGACATCTTCAAGACAGAAGGTAAATATAAACTATGGTATACACGTGACATAAAACATATCAAATGTGGTTTGTTTATAAACACAGACTACAAATGTTTAGCTTAGTGCCACCACATCTATCTGTTTCAGCAAGTGTGAGTGGCATTTCCTTGGTCTCAAGGGTCGGGAGTAGTAAAACATATCAGGTTTTTATGTTTATGAAGATGCACTCAATGTTTAGCATAGCACCCTGTCATGTGTGTCTTGTCTGCTTATTTGTAATCTGTTCTGGGGGTTGGCCAGGAGGTAGTCAACATGTGACACAGTGCAAACACTGTGGTCTTTCCTGTATATATGTTTATGATCTGTACTCACACAAATACAGTATTTGAGAGTGCAGAAAATTACTACTGGTATGTGACTATGTTATGCAATTTTTACGTAGGTGTCCCAAACATCCGTGTTTGTCCCAGAATCGTATACCGCACACAAGGCAAGCAACTTTATTCCCACTAAAATATTACAGTGAATCTCACTAATTTGGTGTAGTACAGTACATTATTTACAGCGATAATTTATTTATGTGGTGATGAACTGTATTAAATTCAATGTATGTAAATATAAGTACAGTATTCATTTAATAAAACAGATTTTATCATGTTTCTCACTTGCTGTAATTATAGAATACTGTGTAATAAAGTTAACAATCATCACAGAAAACCAGCAATGGCACTGCGACACCATACTGCCTGCCAGGAACAAAAAAGCATTTCACTGTACCCTCCTTTTCGTACAAAGTTACTTCGTGACAGCTCCCACACCTTGAGGGCTGGTGTTGTGAATACAGAGAGGAAAATACAGTTACACAGTGCAGTGTGGGTAAACAGATGACCTGCATTACAGTTTCACTGTCACCATTGTGTTTACCAACGTTACCGGTATTTACAACACAGGACTTACTGTAAATAAATCTGGTTTTTCTGGATTCTATTCATTTAATTACAAATAAATTCATGGTATTGGGAGGCTGCCTTGATGGCTTGGTGATGGTGCTGATTACAGTTTAGCTTTGTTTCATTGCTCGCACCTTCATGAAAAGTACTTTTTCAGTGACAAGCTAACTTGTTTTCCACTCATTTTATTGAAATTGCAAGTCTGTATAAAATATTTAAAAAACCACTTTAGTTGTGAACTATTACTCTCAGAATAAAATCAAGACTGTAACAAAATTTAGGTTAAAAAAAAATCTGTGAGGGTCAAGTTAATATAGGCTATTCATGGTAAAATGAGAATTTTTGAAAGCCCTGCTTAAGATCTACTTACATGCATGTTGTGTATTCTTCTGCCACTATGTAAGATTAACGTTGTCATGGGCCTCATCACTTTATTCCTGCATCAGGCAAGTGAAACTGAAATTATTAGAAAAATAAATATTTAACAAATCTGCTCATTTTTTACACTTCGATGCATTAAAAAACATAGAAAGCAAAAGAAATCATTTAAGTTATCAGAAATTGTTGCCTAACACTTTTTATTCGACATTAGGATACAGAACTACTTCCCAGCCATTGTTACCAACTCAGTAAGGGCGCATGTCACTGTGCGCCCGTCAAAACATATGCAGGTAGGTTCAGTGACTTTTTTCTAAGGTTGATTTCAAAAGTGCTCACTTTATCATGAACAGCCTTTAGCAATTAGTAATCAAAACTAAGATAAATCTAAAAATTGTGCACAAATTCAAGTTTTAAAGAAATAAGGTATCCACAAGAAAGCAACAACAGTGACGAGTGCCTGATATTCGATAGCAATGTCATGAACAGAATCACTGTGATGATTGAGGAGGAGGGGGCGGACAGTGTCTATGGGTATTGGCTAACTGACAACTTTGGAGGTGGGATGGTGGTATTTATTTTTAGGTATTCCTAGCTTGCAATACTGTACTTGCCAAGAAAAATTCAATGCATAGCAACCAAAAGAAGTCTAACAGACTTAATTTTTTAACCAGTTTTCCTCAAATTTTTTACTTTTTTTTTTATGGTTCCTCAAAAATGGGTTTTAAAAGAAAGAAGGGCATGATAAAAGAGATGTCACAACAGTGAGATTATACTGTACTACTAAAGCTGCTGATTGTCGCAGCAGTTACTGCAATGGCAATTCATTACAAGAACTTTCTTTTATCAGTCATATACAGTACATGAAGAGGATACTGAAAGAAAGATTTATTTCTTCTTCATTCAAGTAGCTCAGACCATGTTTATCACCTCATGTATAAAAGAAAGAAAACCGAAAACACAGGCACATAGTTTGCTTGTCGTGCATGTTCATTAGTTTTACATTTACATAAGTACTTGCAAAAGATTCACTGGATGCAGTAAACAGCCATATGATTTATGAAATTTTCGAATGTACTGATTTAGACTAATACTCTTTCTTTATTTTTCTGTGTCTCTTGCTGAGTGAGGTGTTGCAGTGGTAACTCACTGGACTCACATTTGGGAGGATCCTGGTGCAATTCCCAGCCTGGCCATCCTGATTTCGGTTTTCCATGGTTTCCCGAAATCACCCCAAGTGAATGCTGGGATGGGTCCTTAACAAAGGTTATGACAGATTCCTTCCCAATCCCTTTTCCCTGAATAACTTGTCCCACTTCTAATGACCTTGCGGGGCAGTGGTGGCTGAGCGGTTAGCCTGCTCGCCTCTCACCAAGGCGAACCGGCCTCAATCTCTGGCCGGGTCACTCCCGGATTTTCACATGTGGGAATAGTGCCGGACGATGCAGCTGGTCAGCAGGTTTTCTCGCTCTGGTATCTCCCGTTTCCCTGCCCTTTCATTCCGGTGCTGCTCAATACTCATCTCAATCAACCTCTTCGGCTCTCAAGGCCTTGCTGTCAATGAGTCATTAAGCAGACCTACCTACCTACCTTTTATGTTTCACAGATATATGCATCTTTATATAGGTTTTAAATTATATTTAATTATTTCTGCACATTGTTAATGGCATATTTAAAATTTCATACAATAGCAATAGCATTGTAAATTTGACAGCATTTTTTTACTTATACCCAAAGATTTTAGTAATGCTACGGCAGTCAGCAGCACAGATTCTGTATATTCTAATTAATGTAAATGAGTTATATTAATATTGGTGCAGCCTATCTTATCAGTTAGAAACACATAAAAAAATTAATTTTTAAGTACTTGCAACAAAGCTGTAGCATTTGTCACATATGTATTCAAATACAGTTCGAAAACATTTTACTGAGCATTAACAGTGTATTGAGTTTGCTTGAGATTTTTCCAATAATTTAATTTAGTTTCCACTTTATTTATAACAAAGTTAGAAATAAAATAGCAATGTGTATGGTATGTCAAGCATACAGGCAAAGAGTACTTTAACCATCCATGAAATGTCAGTATTATCAGAATTTTTTTCAATCTGCTGATAAAGTTATGTCTTCCATTCCATGTGATACATACAAAATTTTTTTCTTGATATCAAACTCTTTTTACTTATGTACCATTGTAGAATTTGTTGTCTTTTCAAATATGTACTTACTGCATGCAAGTTTCTGAAATTCTAGGTGACAGAAACTAAAGGCAACAATTTTTAGTCTTACACGAGTTTCAATGGAAGATTCATTTTCCAGGTAGGTTAAACCTTGAGATACAGCTAATAGATAAGTGAATAATTAAAATTTATTTTTTATTTTTTAGGTGTATGAAGATGGCTTTGATACATGACCTTCCTGAATGCATTGTCGGAGACATCACACCACATTGTGGTGTCAGCCCTGAGGAGAAAAAGAGGCGAGAAACAGAAGCAATGGAGAAGCTGGCAAAGCTTATTGGGAGTGCAGGGACAGAAATGTCAGAGTTGTTTCAGGTGACAGCTTTTTCCCAACTGCTCAAAATGAACACAGAATCAATGGAACTGTTAGGAGAGGCAAAAGATCATGCAGCTAAGTTTGAAAATATTAAGAGAATGCTCGATTTCTTGTTGAACACATGAGCCAGGGTTACTATAAATGACTAGAAAATCTAGAAATGTCCGTGAAACAGGTGACAGATCTTGGAAGTTAAAGCCTGTAATACAATATACAGTATTGTAATATATTTTTGTATGGCCAATTCTCAGCTGCAGCCCAGCGAATTTGTCGTAATACTGATGGGTACTGAAAACTTATTTGCATTATGTTAGAAATAGGTTTGCAAATAAAGAATTGTACTCCTTGTGATGTAGTTGATATTCAGAAACTGCAAGTTCAATGATTTTATTTCAATCACTTTTCATAAATAAAGCCTTTTTCATTAGAATTTTTTTATTGAATACTGAAAAACACTCAACATTTCTTTATTGTTGGGTGAAAAATCTGGAGAAGTTAGGGAATCTTGATCCTGATACATATTTTGTAGCAACCTTGATAACCATAAAGGTGAATTCTTGCATCACCATATTTGGAATACCTTCTTCAATAAGTTTTTTCCACTCCGAACAGCTCCATGATAATACAGTGTAACCCTGTTAAGAACTTCCTACTTAAGAAGTTTTCTTGCTTAATAAGTTGAATAATTTTGCACCTTGTCTATGCACATGTGTAATTTGACTCTCTTAAGATTTATTGGTTAGTAAGCATAATTTTTTTAGTCCCTTGAAAAATGTCTTAACAGAGTTTTACTATAAAATAATATTGTTTTTATTTCAGCTTTTACGTATAAGAAGTGATTTGTGCACAAAAAATTGTGCTAAGAAGGGGTTTCGTATGAAAGGATGCACATACCAAATTTATATAGGCTGTTTATGGTAACGTGAGTACTTTTAAAGACAAACTTTGAGAAAAAATACTACCTGTTAACTATACAAATGCGATGCTTTAACCTTACATGCAGGTCCCAGTTAATTTGACAGTAAGTTGAGAAAAAAAATAGGTTTTAGTCATGACATATTGCAAGTTTAATGTTTAAATTTATTCCAAATGAAGTTTTTTTCTCCTTACTAATTAGATTACAAAATGTCATATTAGGTTTCCACAATTTCACGTTTTCACTTGACTGACACATGGATATAGGCCATTCACGGTTACTTCACACTTTTCTGAAGCCCTGCTAAAGTTCTCCTCTTGTGGTTACTGATTATGTATTCTTCTGCTACATGTCACATTGCCATGTGACTTATGCATTTTAATTGTAAAATGCATTGTTTACTTTTTTCAGCTGTTCAAGAAAATCTGTCATATTTCAAAAAGCATTTTGTACTAACATTCACAATTTAAGCATATAACCATGTTTAGGTCAGCTTTATGACTTCCTAACAATATCTGCGTTGAAGATAGCTCTCAGGGTTATTATTATTTTACATTGTTGACATATTTGTTATACACAACATGGCACATTACATGTAATACATGCAAAATTTTGCTGTGACTGTGTGTAACCCTGCGACAGCTGTAGGGGAAAGAACTGCAGTATTTAACCTCTTGTTATTGATATGTGTTGGGTTATTTTGTTAAAAGGACAGATTATTTATTAAAAATTTTCTGGCTGGGCTTAGTACTGTACTTTGTTGGGATTATGGCAAACATTGAAATCACAGAAGTTGAAACACGTTATAAATTGTGTTTCAAGCACCTAGGGCAAAGTTATAAAGTTGTGATCAATTTATGTGACTTTCAAATAATTAATTTCATCATAAAAACAGTTTAACATTAAAACATATTTGCACGTTCACTATTTGCAATCTCTCAAAATACACACATGTGCTGGCCCAGCATAACGTAAAGGCGACAATACTCTTTCATACACAGCTGTTACACATGTTACAGTATACTCATTCCTGCTGTGGGAAAACGGAGTTATCACAACATTGTAATTTGCCTATTTAGGTTTAAATAATACAACGTGTACAAACTTGATGTGGTAATTTTAAGTTTTTTTTGCAGGAAGAAAAATTAACACTTTGTTCGGCAACAAGTAACATACCATGTCATGTCACCAGTCGCCACTTCGGATTTGTAACCATCCCACAATCCCACCATCACATTTAAATATATTATAACAAGGATTAAAAAATTACAATCTCATTTCAGTTTTAAATTACAAATTCAAAAATCGTTATTTTTGCTTAAATAAGTATGAAATATGCTAAATTTGAAAACATGTATCATTCTCCTGCTACTACTAGTGGTGCAAAATTTCCGTAGAGAGAGAGCGAGAGCGACAAGCTCCGTTCTGCCTATTCAAGATTCTTCCTCTGACGAAAAAAAAAAACACTATGTCACTAGGTTTGACGCCGTTGGGTGAGACACGTGACAAACAAATACACTTACGCTAAATAGAAAAACATAGATTTGTCACTGAGGTTGTGTTTATTGATTCCCAAGTACATAACGTGCCAGAATATGAATTAATTTTTACTCTCGGACGTGACTAGCTAACTCTGTTGGGTGATTCCCCCAGCTCGGAATGAATCTAGCGCACTCGTAGATGGATGATTTTCTCCGGAGTGATTGAGAACACAGTCCCTCAAGGAAAGGGGTCTACAGCCGCTAGGATGGACTGTAGATTTTTTCCTGGAGACAGGACAAGAGAATTACAAAATGAACACTAACACGTGTGATTACTAACGTTGCTGACGCTTACTCGTCGGGACACGCCTCCCACCACGTGGTGTGTGTGGTGACTGTCTTTACACTTAGCAGGCTAGGATGAAAATAATGTCACCGTACAAATTGCACAAATATTGATGAAAGAACATGGGACACAATATGAACAGGCACAATAAACACTCAGAGGCGTGAAAGCATTCTTACATGACGCAGATGCCGCTGGATGAAGTTCTTAACAGGCCACGTGGTGCAGGCGAAATTGCAATATTTTCAGTATAATTCCTTGAAATCCTATCGGACAAAATTATGGCGCTCTTCAAAAAATTATTCTGATTGCATTTCAAACACTTAAGCGTTACTAGCTCGCCTGATGGCGGAAATATCCACGTGTGCGGTTGACCGCGTGGTCAGTTACAACACATCAATCATGACAAAAATTACACGAACCCTTTTAATGAAACAATACATATTACCCTGAGAAAATTATGATGCACAATAAATTACCGACAAGAACACTTTAAGCACAATGATGGCGCAACACAGACTTGATGACGGTTAACCACGTGGTTGAAAATTATGTGGCCGTAAAACATTTAACATGACAGAACCCTAGAATACATGCATACAAATTTGCCCTTAATATTGCTCATGGCAATGAAGCAGAAATTACAATGCAAAAGCCTTTAACATAGGCGGATGGGCCTGATTCAAAGTTGCGCAGGCAGCGTGGCCTCTCCAGCATCTTTTCTCGTTCCCTCGATTTAAATTCAAAAAGCCACAAGGACTGCAAAAGATTTATTTAAGCAGAAGCATAATGCTGGGGATGTCTGGCAAAATGTACGCAAAGCAAAGGTTAACCGGTAAACTGAAGTGAACTATGGAAATCTAACTCAGTGCAAAAATATGAAGTGTGTGCGTGACAGCGTCTTACCTCGCCAGCTCTCCTCGGACAACTGCCCAGAGGCAGGGGTTGCACGGATCTTCCATGGCTGGCTAAGGGGTTCACACAAGCGGAAGGAAGTGCTATGCATGCCGAGTGAAAAGAAGTGGCACTTAAATTATTTTCAGTACAAAATTACTAAAGCAATTTTAAATCAGAAATATCATTATCAAGAAATTGCCTTTTGAAGGCGTTCACGCCTGAATATCAGTGTCCAGCTCTTCTGCACAGCGCACACTTTAAATGTGAAAAGCCACTGTGGCACAATATATGAAAAGTAATTTTGATACACATTTTACCCTGAAAGAAAGACATGTTACACTGGCACAAATTTACCCTACAAAATACAATGCATAGCACTGAAATATTTTCCCATTGGGAAAGTTTGTTATTGTGGTGGGTTGAGCGCATGTGCTACCCACGTGTCAGTGAGAGTGGCAAGTGCCGTCATGGCCTATCTGTCACTGGCTCTTAGCCGGTGTCAGGGTCTACACTCCAGAATTTGTGCTGATATTTTTAACTATAATTAAATATGTTTACATCAGTGCTTCCTAAAATCCTAAGTATTTCAATAGCAAACATTTAATTTAGAAATAACATACCAAAAAACTAATTTAAAACAATATTTAACTGTGAACTATTTGTTACGAGCCGTTGCCAACACATCGCTGCTCTCACTGCTTTTAATTTGTATTGAAATAGAAATAAATATTACAAGTTATAGAAAATACCAGGTTAAAATTTCATTTATTCAATAATACAATACTTTTAAAGTTAATCACAGTGTTTTATATTCGTGGTATACAAGTTATTTTAAAAGCAGGTTAACATATTACTCGTAGGGTGGTTTTTCAAAGGTTTGTTTCAAAATGTCCGAAGAAATTGTGAATGGACTATAGTCATTAGGCCCATGACAACATAAATTTTACATAGGCAGAAGGATTCAAAATGAAGAGAAAAGTAGATATTAATCAGGACTTCCAGAAGTGATAAGCAAATGGTGAACAGCCTATAGACACAGAACTAGCATGCAGTCATAATATGCAGCTCAACTGCGGCTCTGTCAGAGGTGGTAATTGGTTGTCACAAGATTGGCAGCCATGCATCTGGAGAGAGAGACAAGATGGTTTAGGACAGGTGGCACTTCTAATGTGAATGCCGGAGAGAATTAATGGTCAAATGGTAGAAGGCAATAGAGCTAACGTTCTTATTTGAACAAGATTGAGCTTAGTACTTATGTTACAGGCTCCTGTGCCTACATATCCTAGGAACATGAAAGTGACATACACACTTTTGGATCACAGTCACAATGTTTAAATGTTTATAATATATATCCAATCAGGTAGAAGCTCTGAGTTACAAGTGGACCATTTCCCTCCTCCAGTCGTAGATTTAAAAGACCAAGGTGGGGTTGTGATGTTAGGATAGCACTGGGCAGGGCTGGTTTTAGGTGAAATGAAACCCTGTGCAAGGCTATCCACCTACTTTCTTACGGATAGGCGAGTGAATGTATGGATGATGTCCAATATTACGTAGCAAAAGGCATATATGAAAAATGTAAATGTTAGTTTACAAAATAATTTTTAAGTTTATTTTGTACTCATGGAAATTAATTATAATACAATGAGAAATATATTTAATGATTAAATTTTCTTTTTAAATACCGCCTTCAGAATTTTTTTCTTATTAAAACAAAGAAAATTTTTTACAGATATCACATTCACTTCATGTATAGGCTGTTCACTGTAAAATTAGCACTTTTAAAAGCCCTGCTTAAGATCTACTTGAATGCACATTATGTATTTTCATGCTGTGTCGGTCAAGTGAAACTGTGAAATTATTAGAATACTAAATATTGTACAAATTTGCTCATTTTTACACTTAGATGCATTAAAAAAATACATTTAAGTTATAAAAAATGGTTACCTAACACTTTTTTTCAACATTAATATATGGGACTACTTTCCTCTCCATCATTACCAACTTTACCGGACACATGTCACTCATTGCACCCACTAAAATATATGCAGGTAGGGGCAGTGACTTTCTTCTAAGGTTGATTTCAATAGTGCTCACTTTATCGTGAACAGCCTTTAACAAATAAAATGAGGCAATAAAACTGGGCATGTAACATTTTTTCTAAAGTTTTCGTCAAAACAAACAGTACTAGAAACGACATATCTTCTTGTTATGAAATCAACATAATTCTTTTCTAGCTCTTAACTAGTGTTCTTTATACATGATCTAGTATAAATATCTAACACTGCAAGCACCAGAAAATTCATCCTATATAAATATTAAGTACTAGTAACAAAATACTCTACAAGCAATATGAATCAATTTACAGCAGCTTGAAATACAGTCACATTAAATTCCTTCTTACATAAATATAATTAAAAACGTAGAATACGTGTATAATTTAAGAATATTAGCAAAATGCTACCTTTCAACCTTTTGCCTCAGCAAAATGTTGAGCTAACTGTGAAAATTTTAAGGGATGGGCAATGGAATTTTCTATAGAAAGAATATCTAGAGTGGATAGTCATTCATCTAGCATCGTTGACCGCAAGAACATCTTGATTAGTTTCAATTTTGAAAAACTCCTTTCTGCACTAGCGACTGTTATAGGCGTCATCAAAAGACTTCACAGAACGATCCACACATTGAGGAAACTGTCATGGAGATTACTGTTGTTTAAAAACTGAAGAACCTGTGTAGGTGATCCCTGTCGTGAAGGACTCACTAACTTAAGAATTATCAATTCGTCGTCCAACTGTGCTCGATTTGTGTCAGTATTTTCATCTTCCTGGAGGGCTTCATGAAGATTTTTGCAGTGGGTGGACAAATCTTTGAGTAGAGGTAAATTTTGTATATTGTAGAAAAATTCCCATACAATATTATGATCACTGAAGAGGTGAAAGTGTTCTTTAATTGAAGCTAGGACTGTATCTAGAGTTGGGTAGAAAAATTCTTCCAGAAACTTCTCTTCTGCAGTGTGTCACATTCCCTCGTCAGGTGCCTAATACTCAAACATTCTCTTATTTCTTACAACTCACTTTTCTCTATGAATACCACTTTAGATTCCAACACTTGTGCCATCTCTTCT
This sequence comes from Dryococelus australis, assembly GCA_029891345.1. Classification (NCBI taxonomy): domain Eukaryota; kingdom Metazoa; phylum Arthropoda; class Insecta; order Phasmatodea; family Phasmatidae; genus Dryococelus; species Dryococelus australis. The sequence continues at coordinate 136,286,153 of CM056999.1, forward strand.
ACATTTTACCTTGCAATGCTGTATCCTTCATCTTTGTAAGATGGAAATTTTGTTACGATCCTTTCCATCAAGCGAGATACAGTAGCGATTTAATGAGTGGCAACCACATGTGACAAATGCAGCTCTTGAGTTGATATCATGGATCCTGGTCTTCGCCCCTATGTGCTGCACTTTCATATTTGCTGCATTGTCATAACCTTGCCCACGCATATCCCTCAAATTGCTATTGTTAAAGTATCAACAATGGCCTGCGAGAGCTCTTTACCAGTGGAACTTACTGCCTCTTTGAAGACAATGAAATTGTCCGTAAGAGAGAATTTATAGGGGAGTACGTCACATTTTCCACAGTAGCTCTAACTGACACCGAAAGTGATTGGAAAAACCAATTGTGTTGTCAAGCAAAGATAAAACTATTTCAGGGAAAACGTTGACCTGAAGTGCGATCCGAATGTTTGGAGCAAAGTCAAAAGACAGATATTACTCATCTAGTTCGATGTGTAAATTTGTACATAGTATTTTAGTGTGAACTTAAAACAGAGTTGTATTTGAATGAACTGATTTCCCGCCTTAGAAGACAGTGTTTGGTGTTGCCTTCATTGGCAACATTGCTTCAGGTTGCAACAGTCAGTTGTTTCCAATGTGGTGGCCAGGAAGTATCTTGGCATTGTGTTGTAGTTAATTTTTTCATGCCTAGCAAATAAATAAACAAGGAAGTGGGTTTCCGGAAAAAAAAGTGTCGTGTTTAGGACATAGGTGGACAATTACTGGCCCAGTAGAAATTACTAGTAATCAGAATTGCTGTACATGAAATATATGTTACTTTAAAAATTATGCATAGCTCGCGGAAAAATAAAACTATTGGTATCTGTTCGTAAATTTGTCATTTTACGTACAAAACATATTCATTTGAGCGTTATAGCTGGTTAGGTTCGAGAAAGAACACACAAATGGTGCACACAACATGGTAAAGTGTGTGAGCCGCATGTGGTACCAACAGGTTCTCCGCCTCTGGATCCTGCTTTTTAAAACTTGAATTTTCTCCTATTACTGTTTCGAAACGACACAAATTTGAAATATATTTAGTCAAATTATTTGAAAAATAATTCAATATTATCATGCAATATTTGTGTAGGCTTTTGAAATTATATCGAGCACATATGGAAAGCATGGATGGACAGTGGGAATACGACATGAACAGATCTATACCTTACTTCTTTAGCACGAAGATTTGTTAGTAACACTTACAACTGGTTTTGTGACCACATAAAATAAAATATATTAATTAATCTAGGAACTCTTTGCTATAGCGTACTTTACACTTGTCTGATGTGCGTCGCCAGTGCATTCAGAATAGCCAACTTAATATTAACTTTTGTTCGTTCGTGCATCAGCTGTTACACAATTTTGTAAATGGCACTTTGTTTGTTTTGTATATTGTCAAGTTGCCACTCACAGACTGTCAAAATCTTGCCATCTTATATGCGATAGACAGTATTTTCAATTCCATAATGTCAAGTGAACGTGTTTTGGTAACAAAAGTGCAGTCGGTGCGACTGCACCTTTGCATTTAAAGCTCATTTTGAAAGGCTGCAGAAAGGCTTTGGCTAAACCAGATGACGTAAAAAAGTGTGCCTTTTTTCGCTCGACGTGCAAAGAGCTCACCAAAATTAAAGGCAAATTCTACTAGGATATCTCCAAACTTGAGATTTGCAGCTGCGAAACTGAAACAGACTCGCCCTGTGAGTACGCTTCACAATGGGACAAATTTGATCAAATATATTTTGAAATTGATGCTATCAAAGACATGCTTAATATTAGTATTGATACTCCAGCTGTTGGTACCCTAAACACCAAGGATGCCGAAAATCATTCTGCACTGAAGATGCCCGCTATAGAACTGCCGAAATTCAACGGTGTCGTTACGCAGTGGCAAGCCTTTTATGATTTATTCCTGACGATTGTTCACAACAGAAGTTTACATGAAGTTGAAAAATTTCTGTATTTGAACTCGTCATTGTAGGGTAAGGCCAGCACTTTGGTAAGTATGTTACCGGTGACATATACCAATTACGAGGTAGCAAGAAATTTGCTTGCTCAGCGATATAATCGGCCACAATTAATTGCTTATCATAGGAGCCTTAAAGGTTATCGGCCTTCCGGCATATCAATGGGATGCTATATTGTTGCATTTGTTGGTATGTAAATTGGACTGTCAACTACGAAAACAGTGGGAAATCACTCTGTCACATGATGAGATGCCAACATATGCTAAGTTTATGTCCTTCACAAGTAGGCTTAACTGAATTAGGTAAAGTTAATGCAAAACCAGTTGGAGGTTGCACCTTTGGCTCGGACAAAATGAGATCAAATAGAGTATATAACAATTTTTAAATCTGTTTTTAATACATTGAAACCAGAAGTCCATAACTGTGTGCATTGCAACGGGAAGCATTCCATCACTAAATGAGAACCCTTCCTACAGTTGCCCAGTGAACAGAGATTCATTTGTGTTAAAGAGTTAAAACTGTGCATTAATTGTTTGAGGACAGGACATTTTGTAAGGGAGTGCTCTTGTAGCTTTACATGTCGCACGTGTAAGAAAAGCCATCATACACACTTGCATATTGCTTCATTGGCATCTAATGAACCTGGGGAGAGTGAAAGTGGTTCATCAGATGGTAACAATAATGCTGAAAGGTTTGTTTATTGCACAGGAGACCAAATAGAGTCATCCACAGTGCTATTATCCACTGCAGTGGTGAAAGTTTTGGACAGTTCAGGTCAGTCACATTCCGTTAGAGCCCTCATCGATCCAGGCTCACAGGCATCATTCATCATTCTGGAATGCCGTCAAAAGTTGCAACTACCAATTTCTCAGTGTAATTCACCCTCTTGCAGTTGCTAAAGGAGTAACATGTTGGAAGGTAGTTTCTCAAGTGCTTCCAGATTATATATTTGCTGTGGAAGCAGTTGTGTTGTCGCAGATTGCATCATTTGTTCCACAAATGCCTATCAGAAAGCAAGGGTGGCCCCACTTATTGAACCCTTGTACTGGCAGATCCCAATTACGACAAACCTCAACAGGTCAACATGCTGCTTGGTGCAGAAGTATTTCCTGAAATTTTTCAAAATGGGAGCATTCGAGGTTCACAGGCTGAAAAAGTGGGGCTGTGGTAGCTGAGTGATTAGCACGCTCGCCTCCCACCAAGGCGAACCGGGTTCAATCCCAGGCCGGGTCACCAGATTTTCGCAAGAGGGAATCATGCTGGACTATGCCGTTGGTCGGCATATTTTCTCTGGGATCTCCCGTTTCCCCTGCCCCTTCATTCCGGCGCCGCTACATATTCACTTCAATCACCCTCATTGGCTCTCAAGACCTTGCTGTTAAGAGCCACCCAAATCATTTCACAGGTTGAAAAAATCTTCAAAGAAACAGTTTCACGTGAAAGGGATGGAAGGTATTGTGTGGCCTTGCCCTTTAAAGGGGACGGACCAGATTTGGGAGACTCTCAGTCAGGTGCCTCTCATCGATTCCAGTTATTAGAGCGCAAGCTGGCTCAAAATCCACATTTGAAAATTCAGTATCATGCATTCTTGCAAAAATATCTGGCAAAGTAAGGTAGAAGGTGTAAGGAAAAGCTGAGCCGAAGCATACCAAGCCTTAAATAAACTACTACAGCCAATCAAAATTTATGATGCATGCAGGTGAAAAGGGGGGAAGGTTAAGAGGGAGACCAAGGAGGAGACAGGAGGGAATCCGAGCAAAGAGTATACCACACCACAGAAGTAGGTGGCGCTAATAAACTTAACACGACGACGTAAATGTCGCAAGTAGGTGAAGCATAGTCACTAGTTTTTATCAAACAGTAAGTAGTACTCTTCACACACACAATGCACTTGCAGAGCATTGGTTCTATGCCACAAATACTTCCACTGTCCACCGATGTGCGTGTGCTCACAAAATCATTCTCTCTGCTCTATACTTTCGTAGCATAGTCACCAATCTCAATCTTTGCTGTACTCCATTTTCAGCATCCTCATTTATCAGTTAGTACTACTGGCCACCACACACAGAGATATGAGAGCTTGTATTTATAATTTTGTAAATTCCCTTCACACTATTTGATTCCTTAGGAGGACAAATAATAGTGTTGAGACATTTCTCAGAGATCATTTCCACTTTACCAACTTTGTTTCTGGTCCTAATGATACCAAAACTGGCCTTGCAAGTTTTTGCACTATCCTGCCCCATTTATTTAATCATTACAAGAATGATGTCACCTGTACTGTAGCAGGACAAGGAAGAGCCTTGGAAATGTGTAATCTCATGGTTCTGTGTACTGTAGCAGGACAAGGAAGAGCTTTGGAAATGTGTAACCTCATGGTTCTGTGTACTGTAGCAGGACAAGGAAGAGCCTTGGAAATGTGTAATGTCATGGTTCTGGTGTTTATTTTGTGTATAAATGAGTATCTGCTTGCAGTAGCAAATTTCATAGAAAACCCATCTTTTTCTTTGTTATGGAATATTGCAACTTCTATATATAGGATAATAATATTTTCAGTGTACAAAGTTTTTTTTTTTTAAATTGTTGAGATATGTTCTGAATAAGTTGATAAATACAAATTTCTGTCAACTTATTTCAAAAAAGTAATCAGGATTGGTGGTTATTTACTGGACTATTCCATACTGAGCTGCTGTTGAACTTAGGATGATTGGATATGTTTTCAGCTTCAAACTGTTTCAAAAAATCATAAATAGGATTTATGAAAGTACTTTATAATTATATTCAAAGCATCTATAATTTTTTTTTTTTTTACCATATTGCTGCCTAATCTTGTTCTTACTAAACTGTAATTTTACATTCCATGTAATGTACAGAAGCATGTGTACCTGAGTAAGTTCTTAAGGAGCCTTCCTAGTAAAAAAAAAAAGTTTTAAATGCCTGAAAACCAAACCAGCTTTAAGAATGCATTGCAAAAGTGATGGGAAATAGCATAAAATCATGCATATTCTGTTTCCTCAGAATTTTAAACTGTGACTATAGGATTTTAACAATACAGCATCTGTTCAGAAAATATATTACAGTGTCACTGTAGTTTGAAACACTGGTTTACAGAATAGTAAATATTGTAAACAGAGTGCTACTTACCGTGGTTTTGGCTAACTTTGACACTTTTTAGCAACCATATTTGTGTTTCAATAAGCAAATTTATGAACCATATACGAATTTTTATTTCTGTCTTGAAAAAATATTTATATTGAAATATTCCACAGTCTTTAAAACATTAGAATAGACACAACTGCTTACGAGACCCGTAAGACAACTGGTAAGGCCTCTTAACAGGTTTGCTTGCTGTAGTCTTATTATTGCTAATTGTACATTGGTGTTTACTACAAATTTGTTGATATAGTATAGTTTATACATCTCTGTCAGTGCAGTTTTATATAATGGAGTTTTATTTTCATACAGGAATATGAAAGCCAGTCCACACCAGAAGCAAAGTTTGTGAAACAATTAGATCACATGGACATAGTGCTGCAGGCATTTGAATATGAAATGGAAACAAATGGATCTGCTGATTTGCAAGAATTTTTTAATAATGTGGAAGAAAAATTTTCTCATCCATCAATGGTATCACTAAAGAAAGAAATTGATAAACAGAGGGAAGAATATCATAACAACATGCCCTCTAACAAGCAATGAAATTTCTTCTAGACTTGTGGAGTTTTTACTGTGGGTGGAAAAAGAAGCTATTTCATCAGAGATAATAAAAAACCGTTTAGAAACAGCTTGACTTCAAATAACCAGCTATTTTATAAAATTTAGCGACACAATCTGTTCAGAGAATGAGTGTGCAATTTCTATCTTAAGTCCCTGTCAAATTTTCTCATTGAATTGCTTCAAACAGAATTGATAGTTTGTGGTGTCACTAAATATTTATTAGCATTACCATGTTTGTCTGAAAAAATTGTATGGCTTCTGTTTCTATCATAAATTTTATACATAGGACCAGTTCTAAATTTTGATAATGTTTGACAGGCTCAGAGAATAAGCATTGTGCTTAACAAAAATTGTATTTCTTACCTATAAAATTTCTAAATGTCGAACAGTTACTGGGAACAAAATAAGGTTATAAGGGTAGTTAATTTATATGCAGTAAAAAAATTTTTGCATGTAAATGCTGTGCACATTTCAAAATACACTATCGACCAAAACGTAATTGGGCACCTGTCCACAATGTTTGCTCAGTGGTTGTCACCCCGTTAGAATCTCGTAGGGCCACCTCTTGCAGCTATAACAGCAGCCACCCTGTCTGTTATGCTCTCTGTGTGTGTTTGCAGGACATTCACAGGGATTCGTCGCCATTCCTCTTGCAAATATTCCATGAGTTGAGCAACGGATTTTGGCCGCGCCTGACGAGCCCTCACCTGGTGATCCAATTCGTCCCAAAGATGTACTATAGGGTTGAGGTTGGGGCTCTGGGCGGGCCAGTCCAATCAGCGAACATTGTTGTCGGCTTACCACTGCATAGTAGCCCTTGAAACATGGAACCTGGCATTGTCATCGTGGAAGTAACACGGGTCCATTCCATAAAAATGCCGCAATGTTGGGAGCATTTCAGTATCCAGAATGTTACAATAGGCCTCTGTGATAATGCTACCATGGACAAACACCAGCGGTCCTACGCCGAAGGCCGTGAAACAGTCCCATGCCATCACTCCACCACCACCACAGAATTTCCTAGTTGGCACTATACACTCCGGCAGAAGCCGTTCCCCAGGTAGACGCTACACCCATACACATCCATCGGACCGGAATAATGTGAACCTCGACTCATCACTCCACAGAACTGATTTCCACTGCTCCAGTATGCAGTTGCGACGGTCCAAACACCACCTGAGTCACCGAGCTTTATTGCTTGTCATGATATGGGGCTTATGTGCAGCTGTCCTTCCGAAATATCCAAGTCAGTGGGCCTCTGTACGCAATGTTCCAATGGAAACCGAAACTCCTGTTGAATGGTAGCCATGGGTTGTGCCCTATTTTTGGCAGTTTCATGGTTCTGCAATTTCTGTCGGTCAAAATTGGAGGTCGTCCAGAACGTGCAGCATTGGCACAATGCCCATCGACCTTCCACTTACGTAGGACAAATGCGACCGTTGATTTGGGCCTGTTTACCTTCCTTGCAATCGCCCAGCTAGACAGCCCACAATCATGCCCTTATCAAAGTCCGATAGCTTTGTACCTCATGCCATCTCCTTGTCAACTGCCTGCAGCGTATGGCGGCCACACAAGTCAACTGACGTACTGAATTACCTATCTTCATGGGTGCCCAATTATTTTTTGGTAGATAGTATAGTATCAAAATTCAGAAACCTATGTTGGGGGCTTTACTTGATTCCCAGGCTGCAACCTTGATCATGAGTAATGCTTGTTGTGATGAGTTAATGCGAGATTATCCTTTAGGGACCATTGATGGAAATAATGGGGAGCAAATGGTGCTTTCTGTAACCAATGGAGGGTCTTATTATTTCAAAAAGTGTAACCCTTTTGAAGATAAAAATGGAAGGTTTTTCTTGGAAGGCTAGTTTCCATCTTATACAGGACCTGACTTATTATTATGATCTTGGGGCTTGATTGTGTGGGAAAAACACAGGCACAGGTGGATTTTTCCCAGAAGTATTTATGGTTTGGGTTTGCTCCAGGTAATAAAATCTCATTAGAAGGAAGGGCAGTGTCTTATAAACTTGGCCACTGTATTCAGTATCCCATAGTTTTGCTATTGAAAGATCCTGAGGCTGTAGTGTCCATGCCATATCGTGTAGCTCCTCTGAAGGTGAACATTTTGAAACACCATATTGCTGAATTAAAAAGCCAGTGTGTTGATGAGGATTTCCAGAGTCTATATGAAAGTCTGGTGTTTTTTTCTCCCAAAAACAATCCAGCGAAATTATCGGGCTCAACTGGTGCTAATGATACTTTATTTAAATGAATCATTTCCCAGTTCTCTTCTATGGCTTTCCCCAAGATACATTGCAATGCCTCTGGAACCCAAAACAATACAGCATTTAATTGCCTCTCACAGACATTAAGTGCAATTACTTTCCCAGCTCAACAAGAAAATTTATAACTTTCTGTAAACTAAGTGTCTTTAAACATGGCAATTTATTCTGAAGATCATTTGGGAAAACAATAGAGCTAGTTCACTCATATTTGAATTAGATACTCCCCCTGAGGTCTCAGTCATCATCAGCCCATACAGCTGCCCAGTTCCTAGGGGGAGAATTGACTATTACATTGCAGAAGCCAAAGTGGCATCAACTGTAAATAGCACATTAATAACTATGAAAATTTACATTGTAATAATCCTACTGAAAATTCTTTTGGGCAGAATTATTTTGGTATTAAATTTTAAGCTACATTATTATTTTTCAAAAAGACCTTTACGCATGATACCTACTGCTGTACTTGAGTCATATAGAAGTTTTTACAAGGCCTGGTGCATGAGCTGGCATGACTGCAGCTACAGTAGCTAGTATGGAAGATTCCTATTACACAACAGCAGGTGCGCAGAAAAATGTATGGTTTGTAGTAAATATGAACTCCACTTATAAAACTGCTGCTAGCCTGCAACTTGTGTAGGCCTACTAAAAAACCAACACATATTAATATGCTATATTACTTTTGGTCGTTAAAATAGGTGAATTCTTTCTGATGTGTGTTCAATATTTGAAAATGATAATGTGAATTCACTAGAGTATTTTTTTTTAAGTATTTGTATAATTGTAATCATTTTTCATTATATAGTTATTTTTTAACATAAAGTTGTAATCTGTATACAGTACTCAAAAAATTATGTCTGACTGAGATTTAAACTCGCAACCAAAAATTGATTCTTGGTAACTTTACCAAGACTAATAACCACTGCACTACCAATTTACACATATATTGAATGTCTTAAATGTAATTGATATACTGTACTACAATTTAAAAATGGTGCTCGTATTAATTTTTTATTATCTAGGTAGTGTTTTAAATCTCCCGGTAGGCTCCCAAACATAAATTTCAAACTTTCATTGTCAATACTAGTTGTCTCTGTTGTATTTAAAACCCATTTCGAATGAGTTTCAACCTAATGGACATACAATCAAGAGGGAGGCAGTTTTTTTCCCTCCATCAACTCATCTCAAGTAGTGGAGTGGCCATGGGGAACACCCCAATTTATGAAATTGTATTGTGATTAGCCAGGTATGGAACCTGCCTCGGAAAATAGGACATCTCTGATTACCAAATCTGGCCGTACAAGATGGCAAATGTCACGACTAGTGCTGTACTAGCTAGTGTAATGGCCGCTATGCCAGACTTTGCATAAGCTTTTATGTAATCTGGTACCATGTAACATTTAAGATGCACATTTTTCTAAACACCATGTCAGTTATTACTATAGTATATTGAAATGTATCTATGCAAAGCAGACATAATCTGTACAAAAATCAAGTTAAAAGTAGGAAGAAAAATTACTCGGGAAAAAAAAAAGGGGGAGGGATCTACACTGCATATATTGATCTAATCTAATGCTAGACTGCTAAGTCAGGTATTCATCAGAGTCTGACTCGCTAGGAAGACTATCAACTAGGGTTTGTGCTTTCTCGATATCATCTTGTAGCTTCTGGTCGCCCGGTCTCAAGGAAAGAGCCATCTTCATGTCGACCAAGCCTTGTGCAGGCATCCCCAGTTGACACAGCGCAGATCCCCTTCGTGCATGGCAACGAGCACGGTGCAGGGCATTAAGAGACACTGCTGGCACCAGTAGCTCTAGGGCCTGCAGCAAGTATAATCACCCCATATTATTTAAGGCAGTGGGCCATTAGCTATGGTCACCAGAAAATATGGTTGTGTAAATATTTAATATTCCAAAACAATAATGAAAAATCACATGTCATGTTTACTTTCACTCTTTCAACAAGAAAACTTATATATTTTTGTTTTGTTAAGACTTTCAGCAATAAGTGCTTAACAAATTTTTGTTTGGTTAACTAACAATGTAAAATTTTTGTCTGACCATCCACTTATGTAATTTTAACATAATATTTGTAAAATAACCACGGAAATCATATTTGAAATGTTCATAGAACTGTTAAGTTTTTTGCTATTTCAATTTCTTCATAGGTTTTATTACAGCACATATTCCATCATCAAGCAGTCCAGTTTTGTAACTTATTTTTTATGTGTGCATTAAAGAAATATTTTTCAAGTTTTGGTATTCTGTACAACTGATTGGAAAGAGTGGAGAGATTTGGGCGGCTCTTAACAAGGTCGTCTTGAGAGCCGATGAGGGTGAAATGAGGTGAGAATGGAGCAACATCGGACTGCAAGGGCGGGGAAAATACGAGATCCCCAAGAAAACTGCTGATCAAAGGCATCGTCCTAACCGGGGATTGAATCTGGTTTGTTTTGGTGGGAGGTGAGCAGTCTAACCGCTCAGCCACCACGACCCGTATACAACCAATGATACCATGGAAGTTAGCTTTCATATTTTAAATAATGTTTATTTGATGATGTATCACAATAGGTTTGATAATGCAGTTAAAAAAAAAACTGATTCTTAAATTTTTATGTGTAACTTTTCTTAGGGAGTTCTTGTAAAGTTAGTTTTGAATTTCATTCCAGTGTCATGAAATTCAATAACATATTTTTCATTTCATTAAACAGAAATTCCGACTGGGAAAGACGCATTGAAACATTACAATCAACACCACTAAGTGAAAATGCAGAAGTGAGGACTCACCTGTGTGCAGTCCTCAAGTGTCTTGTGCAGGTTATTAAGGGACAAATGTGCTGCTGCACGATTGGAATACAACTCTGGCATCTTGCTTCCCAGTTTTATGGCATGGCTATATGCACTAACAGCTCCCAGGTAATTTCCAGCACGAAAGAAACTACTGCAAGACACAAAACACACAGATATTTTAAAGTAACACTTTGCAAGACCAAGGGTTAAACTGAACCGTGTATTTTTTTACTAGCCATCTAAAATTCTAATTATGGTACATAGTTGTAAGGGTCTTGCGACAATAAAATATCAAGAGTAATTAAAATCTCTGTTCATTATTTGTTGATTTATTGACCATGATGTCTATTTCTGGAGGTTTATTTAAATTTGTCAAAATAGAATTCCCAATAGTGAAATCACAATACTGTAAATGTCCCAAATTTTTTGTATGCTGTGTACATGATGACATTGAGATATCTCAATTCTCATGAGATAATATGTTAACAATTGGGAATAACAGTGTGTCAGTATATACAGTAGCTTCAAGTAGACTTCACAATCAGTGTTCACTTCTAACATTGCAGGTGAGTTGCTTACACTTAGAATACATTGTTTGAACTTTTTTTTTTTTACAACTGGTAAGCGCAATCTTCGATTGTTTGGATGTGTATTGAGGTGCTAACTCACTTCTTTTTGTCAGTCAGTCAGTCACTTTAATAACTTTTTTTTCAGACATGCACAAAGTGGGGTTCAGAAAGCCACGTTAACATTTTATATACATCTGTGGCTGTGACATTATTTAGAAATCAAACTGATTGTAAATTGTTCAATCATAACTGTTCTACACCACACACAACAAAGTTTGACTGGTGATTCCTATTGCATACAGAATATTCACAAAAAGTTTAAACTTTATTATGTTCAAAACTAACAACTCCTAAACAATTTCTTTATTTGTAGTATCATCCTTCAAGTTGGGACAGTTAAACTATATTCTGTATTTATAACTGCATCTATGTGAAGTGAACAGTAAATATAAAAATCTTTACGGTAATAATTAGGGATGGGCCAATACCACATTTTGCTGATACTGATTCTCAGTTGCAGATACCAGTTTAAGTGTTGTGGGTAAATTTATATTGTGGAAGTTTCTGAATTAGAAATTTTTTAGTGTTCTGTTGGTACTGGTGTAAGGTAGTAGAGAAAGGAAAGAGGAGGAATAATATGGCGGGAATGTTCTATAGTTGTTGTTAATGTGTACAAGATAATGTGAAATAAAGACGATGGTAGTTCATTGTATAAAATTTAGTTCTACTGTTATATATTCTTACAATATTTTGATGAGCACATTCATAATTCCCAATATTTGGAAGTACTTTTTTATTACTTAAATTTAATTCATCAGTTTTGTGAACACTTTAAGCACTTTGTATTTGGTGTCTACAGCATAGAAATGAAATACAACACTAAAGTTAGTAATACATGATAAGATAGACAAATTAACAGGGCGAATAAGTGAATTAAGGGTCAAGCAAAAAATTGTTAGACAATACAGCATTCATTACAAACTGAGTTCATTAAAGACAACCTTCAAAACTTCAGGCAATCTGATGCGGACTTGGATTTTAGATCTGAGAAATACCATACCTAACCTTAAAATGCATGTTTGTTTAAACCAACAGCCTAAAGATGTCATTTAAAAAAAAGAAAATTGTTGATATAAATTTAATATTAAATATTCAATTGAAATTGAACAAAGTTTTTTAAATTTGCATTAATATTTTTGCTTAGTATTTCTTCGTTGGCCGAGCCATACTCAATCTGTTGGTTAAAATGACAACTGATTGAATTGCGAAAATTTTTGCCAAGTGTGTGATTCATTTTCACTGTCGCTACGCCAACCTATGAATGCAGTAAAAACGTAAGAAGATAATAGAACACAAAAAACTCTTGCGGGATGTAATCCATACTATCAATAGCTCAGTTGTAGATTATCCGCTTTGTTTTGCATTCACCTAGTGTCCAAAAATGAGTAATGCACCCAATCTTTGGCAAATGTACCAACAGTAAATATGGTAAAATGTAAACAATGGCAACTAATCATTGAAAAAACAATTGTTCCTAATATATTTTGGGTTTCGAACAAAATATCTGATTGATGGGTGCGGTAAATTAATGCTTTACGAGATGTAGTATGCTGGTTTATTTAACATTATATTTAATAAATTAGTGCTATTAATTGGTGAATAATAATCGGCAAATAATGTTCAGATGCTGATAGTTGTGGTATCGGCCGGTTAATTGGCATCGACCTATCCCTAGTATTAATACAAAACATTTAACAGCAATGTTCATTGAAGTGAATTTTGCAAGTTTTATGTAATTATTTACTACCACTATGTATGCCTATGGCAACTGCAAGATATAAATCACAGAAAGGCTTGAATTTCCTTGAGCTTAATGCGGAACCTAATATGCACATGGACCAATATTTCTTTTCTTGCAGTATGTGTAAGTGTTGTTATAATTTCTCTATCATTGCAGCTATTAATTGTTTGGGATACAGTATTTATGTTGCATTGCAATTACTCACTCTCCTTTTTCCTTGAGCCAGACGGGATCATGCTCCTCGGGTCGAAGATCCTCCACTACGAATCCCACCTTCCTACGTGCTTCAGCTTGCTTCTTTAACCACTGAAGCAAGAGGATTTCGAATGACTACAAATCACAGTTTAATCCATTCCCCTGTATGCGAGTGTGCTCACAGAGGAATGAAGTCTATAGACAAGAAAATAGAATTTTCTGATCTATAACATTATAAATCTTAAATCACATATGTATTGTAGGCCTAGACGTTTTGTTATGGAGATAGGGAAACCATTTAAGCATTATACACTCACAACAAACTTTAATTAGTGGGATGTATTGTACTGCTTGTCAAGAAATTTTTTCTGGCTATAAAATAGGCTGTTAGCTAAGTGTTAGGAAAGACAAATGTAACAACCATGCAGTGATGTTTTTGGCTAAGCAAAGTTTGTTAACTAACACTGAAAAAAGTTGTTGCTTCAGAAACTGATGTATCAATGTCCTTAGTTGAAAATATTTGTGATCTTTTAAATGTGCAGACTTCATGCGGGCATATGAGGTGTTAATGTGGCAGGTGTTTCCAACAAATAGCAGTTTCCAGAATTGCTGTTCTAGTGATTTTACATATACACTATCTGAAACGATGTATTTTAGTACATATTTTCTGTTTTGTTTTCAACATTACTTGTACATCTCAAAAACAATAATTTATTTTTCTGCCAGGGTTCTTCATATTTAAAATTGACCCTAGCTATTATGTCTGTACCTTGATTAGCAAATAATTTAAATAGTAATGGTTAGCCTGGGTTGACCCATTTGAATACAATATTTTAGGTAGATTGTTTTAAAGATAGATTATTCATTTTCTTATTAATGAAAACAAAAATATACTTCTTTCTTCGTCAAGCATGTTCACTAAAAAGTAAAAACACATCCTAACAAATGACATAGCATACAGCTACAATAACCTATAACATTTTTAAGCAACTAGAAATTATTATGCAAACTGAAGAACAACTATCTATTTGTACAAACTTCAAAAGCTGGTTTATCTTTTAAAAAATAATAGAACAGTTTCTTTGGTTAAACAAACTATAACAAAAATATATTTATTTGAATATGATTTAGTCAAGGCCTGCTGATTAAATGAACAATTCCATAATCTTATTTCTTAAAAACCAATTGAAATCACCTGCCAATATTGAAATGTTTTAGATACACATCACATTAGCCAAGAATGAGAGTGTGTTTGTTCTTAACATTTTGATTAGCTCAGTATCTGGAACCTGATCTTGTGTTCAAGAAAGCCATTAATTAGATGCAAATTAACTGGCAGCTGTTTCTAACCATACCTTAAGAAACATAAAATGCTGCCAACCAGCTCTTAATATTTAGTAACTCCTTTATCAGAACAAAACAAGACATTGTGAAACGGGCTGTAATACAAATAAATGAGGTCGTGCATACAGTAATATTAACAGTTACATACTAGGTGTTCTTCTTCTGCTTGAGACTCTCGGCTGGGTGTTGGAAACACCCGCGTTGTAAAATTCACTACAATGCTTCCCGGGCGACGAGGGAGTGGAACTGGTACACATCTGTCCTCAGCCGATTCAAAAATATCATTAGGGGATGTAGATTCCATCTTCAATTCACCTTATGCAGAACACAAAAACTATAGAGGGCAAAAAGCTGTTTGATATATTTATAAAGATGCAATACTGGAAGCAAACTGGCCACCTATTTACACCTACAACAAATAAAAACTGTTGTCTAGCACAATGCAGGAATTATAAGTATCACATTTTAAACTCATATTCTCAAATGGAATGGTAAAAGGAAGACAATGAAAACCAGAAATACACATAATTTTTCTTGTAGTATATATATATATTTTTTGGCAGCTCTGAACATTTGTTTATTTCCTACTGTGTACATTTCCTGTTTGATAAAGGTGACGCACTCTCGCAGCTTCGGTCAATGGTTCAATCTATTGATGACGTGTCCTAAGCGGCTGCTGTGGGACAGTGGCTGACTAGGTGCTGCCTTGGGCACCTTTATCCTCTTTTTCTTGCGAGTGTAGATTACCCTCAAATGGATGTGGTAGCCCTTATGGCACTGATTCTTTGGAACTGTCATGCCTGGCGGGTCGGGGTTTGCCCACGTTGGGGTTCATGAAGGGTGCAGGGAGGTAAAGGGGAACTGAACCCCAGGGTGAGCTTCAAAATTCAGGTGTCTCTCCCAGGGAGCACGATCTTGCTCACTGTGATGGTTGCCAGAAATCTGGATGCCAGTTATCCAGGGGCGAAGTAATAATAAGTAATGAGAAGAAAAGGAATAATGAACTAAGTAATTTAAAATTATGTAGCATTGAGGGTGAGACAGGGATATGGTGCTCTTACTATCCTTACTCTGTGTTAAGTTTGTACTGGCATCTCCCAAGAGGGGAGGGCTTGGTGGGTCGTTGAACAGGAATGTAAGGTGGAGGTGGAATAGCGATCCTACGCCCTGTGGTGGGATTACCACCTTAATTACTTTCCCAGTGGTGGTGTGTATGGTACATGTCTTGGTACCCTGCTTTCCGATAGTCTGGGATGGAGCTGACGGTATACCTACCAGGTTAGGCGGGGGTGTATATAAGTAACTAATATCATTGTAGCTTGGCAATGGCTAATAAATCCCTAACCAAGAGTCTAGTTCCAATTCGTGCGAGGAAATCACTGCCGGCGAGATCGGTTGTGGTACAGATTAGGTGATTTTGGATGCGGTCAGCTGGGGAGTACTATCCTGAAGGGGGTCAGTCGCCAGAGGGGTAGCCAATCATTCCAATTTGTTTTGCAATGCACGCTGAGCCTTGCGACGTAGTCTACTGGGAATACGTCTATCTTTTATGGTCATCAGAATTTATTTCTATTAAACAATTATGGTTTACCCACAGGTAATTGTAATTATTCTAGGCTTACAAATTACAGCACTGGTCATGCCTTCTCCAACCGTCGCCCAGTATTCCTGTTCGAGTGTCTTTTCAGTCACTCAGAGGCATTACAGGATGACCACGGTCGGAACTTGGTATGAGTCCGTGGAGAGGCGTGGGAGTTCCGGGTTTATCCGGATGACAGAGTATGACTTTGCAGACTCGAGATCCCGTCAGAGACCCTCCAACACTAGGAAACTCTGCCCGCTCACCCTTGTCTGACAGAGTAGGTTTTAGAATTAGGTTTGAACCGAATTTATGCAACAAGTAAACAACTTAAATTTATGTGAACAGGGAACAAGCAAAATTAACTATGCAAGTAATTATGGTTTCAATATTAAAGCGTGTTTATTTATGCTAATAGAAAAGTCTGGGGAAAGCTGATTGGTACAAACTGCTCTAAGTGTTTCTAATTTCCCCTCATCAGTTACGTTTAACCAGGTAAAGGGGATCCTAGGAATTTCGAAACCAAGCTAGCATTCTAACCTCCAACTTCTAGGTCGTGTTTTACTGTGATGACTTCGGGGGGGGGGGGGGGGACCCTGCGACGTTGCGACGACCTGCTACTGTGGAGTCAGGGTTTACTGGGTTAGAGGGTGCAAGGTACGGTCTTATATGTTACCTCGGGAGAGCTGCAGGAGCCAGTGTTGGACGCAGAACCTTGGGCAGGCTGCTGGAGCCGGAGAGAGAGCCTTCTTCAAGCTGTTGAGAGAGGAGGAGAAGTTCTTCCGGACCCCAGGAGAGTTCGTTGACCAGTACAGTCGAGGAGCTGACGAACTCTGGCAAGGGCAGTTTGAAGATTCCTTATATAGTCCCTGTTTCTGCTTCCTGTCTGCCAAAGGGGTGCGGGGGTTGTAAGCTTCTTGACACACGGGTTGGTTATATGTGGTAGCGGGCGGGGTAGTGTATTTTCTTATAGCTTGTGGCTGACGACAGTTTTGCATCCTCGACCCGAGGCTCGGCATCTGTGACGTCACTTGGCGCAGGGGTGCTGCAATCTTGTGGGTAGCTTTCCAACATCTTTATCTATGTTGGCGGGTCCGCAGCTCGGTGGGTAAAACAATCTCAGGTTGAGGGGGTGGCAACCGCATGTCGGAATTTGGGCGGGCAGTACAATTTTTATAATTAATTGTCTAACTATAATAATGTGACCGTGGTTGTCCAGACCCATGGAATCAACTCTATCGACACATGTAGTTAGTACGCCACTGTTGTGACTTGTCCCAAGCTCTTTATCGCTCGTTGATAACGCGAAGTTACCCGTAGAGCAAGCAGATGTGCTGCACAGCAGTGTGGTATAAGTCAGTCGGCCACCCCCTGAACCGATGTAGACCCATCTTGAGCGGAACCACCTTTTGCTTCAGGTTGTAGAGGTAATGCTTCAATCATCGTACCGGTTGTAGCTTTGAGCTTGCGCCTCTTCTGTGGCATGCGTGGCCAGCTGAAGTGCTAGTGGCCCATATCTTGCCGGGCGGCGTCTGGCTACTGTTCTCTCTCTTCCCCTCTTCGGCTCTCACTTTCCCTTCATCCCCTGCGGTCGGGGCAGGTGGCAGCGGGGTTTCTTGGCTCGTCCGCTGGTTGCTGTTCACACGTATCTGTCGCTGCAGGGAGGAGTGTTTGTGGAAATGAAGCTATGGGAGCAGGTTGTTTTTTCATTGAACCCTAGCGTTCCTATGTCGAAAGCAGTTTACATACCAAATAAACTGGGTTACTTTTAAACGACAATTTTTCAATATTTTATGCAAATTCTCAAGTTTCACATCGTTTTTCTCTGCACTTGATAGAAAAATGTGTAGCTAACGATTTAGTACTAACAAATCCTACTTGCAAGGATTTATTTTATAGGGGAGTTTACCGTGGCCCCTGCGGGACGAAGTTAACTGGTCTGTTTATCAGCCAGCGCTGTCGCACTGTAAACCATTTAAGTGTGAAAATATGAGCTCATTAATTTTCAAAAACATTATTATGTCCTATATCTTTGGGATTTTCCCATACAAGTATAGACTTAAGGTGTAGAAACAACAAGAACACTTTAGTAACATTAACATCACTTGGTTACACTTTCACTTCATTATTACAATGTAGGGGTAGTTACTTATATGCTATAGTAGCTAGTAGTTTGGCGTGATCATCTTAGTTTCTTTTACATATTACAATTTCTAAGTTTACTCAATAGGCCGTGGCCTGTTACTCTTACGTACCACATGCATATTAATGAACATGAATACAACTAGTTCAGACTTGATACTCTCTCAGTATCATTGGTGTGTAACTTTTAGGTTATGATTGGGATTTATCGACAATCTACATGTTTCATCTCACTATACATTAGCAACTTCAATAACTATTTCTTAGTTTCTCGTCTAACTGGGTGTGTGTACTCCTAGTTCATTATCCTAGCCTACACACACATTACTTATCTATATGTGTACAAGTTAGCTAACTTAGATCTCTTTACATTTACTCATACAAGACTCTAATGGATTTTCGTATTTTATAAGATTATATAACCTAACTTAACTCTTTTTGCACATTGATAATACTTGAGACTTGACATCTTTATTCTACTAGTACCTATAACCTAACTTAAATATATTTTTTTTGGTAACCTTGGAAACGTATTACATTTGTGGACACGACTTTCCTTACTCTATCTAGTATGTACATCTTTTCTTACTACTTCGGTTCAGATACTGATAATTAAGGGGTTTTCTTGACTCGTCTAAATCTCTAATGCTCTCAACCATATTTACAGCGGGAATACATTACATTTAACATTCACTTTCTTCCAATTATCCGTACTGGTTATTTATTCCATTCTCAGCTCAGGCTCTACTGGCCACGTTTCTACTAGTACACACCACATGAATTTTTACGGGCAGCATTAGGATCCTACTTCTTTTACTGTTCTCTAACAAGGTATACGTTTACTAGCACAATTCCCCTTGCTCTGGGGCAACTCGTTATTGTTTAACTATAATCTATATACACTAATAAGGCTAGGAATTTTGTCAGGTGGTGTTTACGGCATATTCACATTGAGTTTCGCCTCATGCTCTTACTGCCAGGTACTCGTGCTTAATTTAAATGTCACCTCGTGTCGCATTGTTGGGAATAGTAAGGGGTGAGGAGGGTGTTTTTATGGGCCTGCAGATAGGCTTCGTTTACGCGTATCTCACTTCCTATCAATGCTCACGGGATTGAGTGGCTCTACGTTAAATGTGTTGTTCTATAATTCAACTGCAAAACTAGTTACATTATTTTATTCCTTTATGGATTATGTGAGCACTCATGGGGAGTAGGGTCAATCAAACATTAACTTTCCAGATCATTTGGGATTGCCACTACTTTAATTCTTCCGTGTATACCTGCAATTTAGGGATCAAGAAAAATATCAAAATATGCAATTTCTTTACTTCTACGTTAAGTGCCGGTAGTCAGGAGGAATGCTTAGAAAAATCAGCACGTCTCAGTGCGTAACCTCAGTTCCTGGTAATGCAGTTTTAATTCCTACCCTTTTTAAATCTTAACTTCTAGTTACATTTATTTTGAACCCTTTTCTGTTTTAAATACTCTCTCCTGAAGGAACAAGAGTCATTTTCTACAGCCTGACAATTAGGTTAGGATTTTGAGGTGCTAATTAACACCTAACCTTCCCTACTAAATTACCTACGAGTTCTTGTACTTTTCCTAGTTTCACTCGGCTGACTATCCTAGCACTCCCTACTAGATTTAGCTACTAGTGTCCTATGTTGGGGTGTGATAGTTCAAATTCATGTCTGCCAAGTACACTCTCATTTGCTGCCGGGGTGGGTTGTTGACGTTTGTAGTGACATCGCTTCTGCGGTCACTCTCGTTTTCGTGGGGGTGTGGCAGGCCACTGGAACGTGATGGGCGCCCTACATAGATATGCCCTGTGGGATAGATTCTTTTGTGAACTCGCGCCTTTTGCCTAATGAAGAGTTTTACCTCTTCATGTATGGTTTGCATGCGGGAATGAAAGTCTGTTTTCAGTCCAGCTAGCACTTCATCTCCGGTGAAGTGGGTGGTTAACTGGGTTCAAAACTGGAGCCATCCTTAGACGAATTCCTCGTATTTCTCCCACTATTTCCGAGCTTGTCCGCCCAGTTGGTGGCGTATGCGACCTACCCATTGTTTAACGGGAATTGAATGCTCCCTTCAGTTCTTTTTCACACTCCCGTATGAAGCCCTCAGGATCTTCATATGGCCTTCCGTGGAATTCTGGAAATACCATTTCCGTGGGTGCCTGTGCTGGTTCGGGTTCGAGGGTCAGTAGAGTGTTCCCTTTGACACACCTCACACTGGTATATTTGCCCAAGGGTTGCAAACTTGTTCGTCTGCCTACCCTATGCATTGGTGGTGGTATTTCCTGTGGCAGAGAATACACCATATTGTGTATAGGCCCTGGCCTGTGCACTCAGGCCATTCACATAATTGGCCCGGTGCTGGTCTATAATTAGACAGTGAAATTTGAGACCATCTGTGTACCTAGGAGCATCTTCCCAACCTAGGCAATGGTAGTGATTACGTCAAGTACAGTAGACGCACTGTATGACGTTTATAGTTCCTGGGCATGACGGTAACGGACAGGATTTGACTCAGGTTTCCTCGAACACAGCCTCTCCTGTTTCGGCCTGGGGGTCATGTAGGCTATCTCCTGAGCAAATCATGACGGAAATCTTGTTGAGCGCCATGGGGTGTTTATCTTAACTCCCCGAAGTCGATGTTGCGGGTGGGGAGGGGGGAGACTGGCTAGGTCCCAGCTCCTAAGGCTAAGCTACTTAGAGCTGTATAGCCCCATGTTGGGCACCAATTGACGCACTTAAATTGTGACCAACATGGGTGTCTAAAGAAGGGGGGTGGGGGATGAGTGGTGAGGTCCTAGCTCCAAAATCTGAGCTACTAGGAGCTTTATAGCACCACATTGGGCGCCAATTGGCTTGATAGTTTTATTTATCAATGCCCTGCCCTAAACGGTTGCTGCGGGACAGTGGCTGACTAGGTGGTGCCTTGGGCACCTTTATTCTGTTTTTCTTATAGTGCCGATTCCCACCTAGTGGATGTGGTAGCCCCTTCTGCAGTGATTCTTTGTAACTGGTATGCCTGGCGGGTCGGGGTTTGCTCACGTTGGGGTTCACGATGGGAGACTACCTATCTGAAGGGTGCAGGGGAGGTAGAGGGGAATCAAACTTCAGGATGAGCTTCGAAATACGTGTCTCTCTCCTAGGGAGCATGATCTTGCTCACCGTGACGGTTGCCAAAAATCTGGACGGCAGTTATGCAGCAGTGAAGTAATAATAAGTAATGAGAAAAAAAGAATATCGAACCAAGTAATTTAAAATGATGTCGAGTTGAGGGTGAGACGAGGATATGGTGATCTTATTATCCTTACTATGTGTTAAGTTGGTACTGGCATCTCTCGATAGAGGAGGGCTTGGTGGGTCGTCGCATAGAAACGTAAATTGGAGGGAGAACAGCGATCCTACGCCTTTGAATGGGTGGTGGGATTACCACCTTAATTACTTTCCCAGCGGTGGTGTGTATGGTACATGACTTGGTACCCTGCTTTCCTATAGTCTGGGATGGAGCTGGCGGTTTACTGACTGGGTTAGACGGAGTGCATATAAGTAACTAACATCATCGTAGCTTGGCCTTGGCCAACAAATCCCTAACCAAGTGTCTAGCTCTGATTCGTGCGAGGAGATAACTGCCAGTGAGATCGGTCGCAGTATAGATGAGATGATCTGGGGTGCTGTCGGCTGGGGAGTACTATCCTGAAGGGGGTCAGTCGCCGGAGGGGTAGTTGATCATTCCAATTTGTGTTGCAATGCACGTCAAGCTGTGTGATGTAGTCAACTGGGAAGGCCTACGCCTTTTATGATCATTGGAATTTATTTCTACTAAACAATTATGGTTTACCCACAGGTAATTGTAATTATTCTAGGCTCACCAATTACAGTACTGGTCATGCCTTCTCCAACCGTCGCCCAGTATTCCTGTTCGAGTGTCTTTTCAGTCACTCAGAGGCATTACCGGATGACCACAGTCGGAGTTGGTATGAGTCCGTGGAGAGGCGTGGTAGTTCCGGGCTTACCCAGATGCCAGAGTATGACTTTCCAGACTAGAGATCCTGTTAGGGACCCTCCGACACACTAGGAAACTCGACCCGCTCACACTTGTCGGACCGAATAGGTTTTAGACTTAGGTTTGAGCCAAATTTATGCAACAAGTAAACTACTTATATTTATGTGTACAAGTAACAAGTGAAACTATGCAAATACTTATGGTTTCAATTAAAGCGTGTTTATTTACGCTAATAGGAAAGTCTGGGGAAAGCTGATTGGTACAAACTGCTCAACGTGTTTCTAATTTTCCCTCGTCAGTTACGTTTAACCAGGTGAAGGTGAATCTGGGAATTTCCAAACCAAGCTACCACTCTTAACAGGTCGACAGCCTGTGGCGGTATCCCCTCACAACGCATCGTTCGCCCCTTCAAAGCCCAAAGACACATGAAATTTATTCTACTCCAGGTAGCGGAAGAATTGATATTGTTGTTTTTATCCGGCGATAAACAATGCCCACGTTTCCTCTATCTGACTTAGTCCAGAAAAATTTAATGCTTGTTTTTCTAGATAACATTTTTTTAACTTACTTAGTTTGAAAATTGACATCCCTGATGTTTTTTTGGTATCATACATAAAATTTTTAACACTTGATAAGCCTACCATAGATGCCAAGTTATATACATTTCAGATTTGTTACTATCATCTGTAATATTATCTTGTGTAATTTTTCTTTGATTTTAAACTTTATCATAAATTTGGCTGAGAAAAATGAAAATGTAGTTTTCAAAAATTTGATTGCATTAATGAAATTTTTTTACTCAAGAGTATCGAGCTGAAAACTGTTTTGTGTATCAAGTATAGAAAACATGGTATCGCCCCAACCTTATTTATAAATTATGGCAACAGATAGACTGAACACATGTTAATAATGAGTATGAGTAAATTGACTGTAACTAAGACAGACAATTATGAAGGACGTTAATTAGAGTTTAAATAGACATTAAATATTGAGCTTAGTGTTAAATAGAGTAAAAGTGGAGACAGATAATTTTATGCTGTAAATAATAGCAAAGTGAATAAATTAGAAATAAAATTTAGTTCTTTTGTTTTTATTAAGACCTCCAGCCATCATGAACTCAGGTACGCCCTTAAGGCGTTCACATGTAACAATACCTTTATCAAACCTGGAGCTATATCTACTCAAAATCAGTATTAATGTTAATATCAATCAGGAGAAACAGAACATACCGAGATTTAAATACTTATTTCCATGTATGATACACCCTAACCAAAATACATTTATTAAAAAAATCTATTTGTATATCTTATGACGGATCATTACGTGATAGGGGAAAACAATGCAATTATCATTATATATTATTCTGTGTGGATTTAAAAAAAAAACATCCTCATATTAACTTGACAAAATCAGCACAACAATAGAACTTGCTTCAGATATCGCACAAATTACACAAATTCGTTTTTCTGAAGGAATAGTGAGATTCCAGCTCTCGTCATTTTGTTGTCGAGTAAGAATGTTAACTCCTTATGCTGAGTGCTAGTTTAGGTCAGAGAAGCCAAAACACAGCTTATCTATGTTTGGTTAGGTGTAATTACATACACAGCATTAATATTGACGCACCATGAACAAAGTAATTCACTTGTCTAGCCATTACGCTGTACACACACCAGGACGCCTTCCAAGCCAGAGTGGTTTGCTTGACCGTTGCCACCTGCTGCGCTGCAACCCATTTCGCATCACATCGCTGCTTACCCCTCTAGCGCCTGGTGCATGAGGGGAAGTCTCCACCGCTCTCAGAGTGTGTGTGTGTGTGTCTATCTATCTATCTCTATATCTATCTCTATCTATCTATATCTCTATCTACATCTCTATCTATCTATATCTCTATCTATCTATCTATCTCTATCTCTCTCTGATCCTGTGAGCCTAGTGTAAATAGGACCTCCAGCCCTCAGTTTGAGGCTGTCTCGCACCAGTCCACTTACCCAGTGTCATGCTACCAGAGAGCCACCAGACTTCATGTCTGTCTTCCGCAGAACGTCACGTTGCCCGAAGAACTACAGATTTTTTCAAGTTACATCAGTCTTGCGCTGTTAAGTCAAGAGCTCTGCTCTGTACGACACTGCCATGTTGCCCGTCAGCATACTGAAGCCCCTGTACTTCCAGCTACCTTGTAGCAGGCCCGCCTAAAAGGGAGGGGCAAGTGGGTACACTTTGCCCCGGGCCCCATGACGAGGAAATTAAAAATAATAATATTGATGTTAATTTACTCTTGTGATCAAACCCAATGCGCATCAGTGTTCACTGACTTGCTTTAGCTTGCCAAGCCATCTTGGACAAAGCCAGTGGAAAACAAGCACTTTGGGGGTAGTCTCTGTAACGCTGTGTGCAGCCCCTTACATACCAACCCTTGTAGGCAGGTAGTTGATAGGCACTAGTGTGGAATTTCCTTCCAGATAGAGAGTCAGTGTAACACAACTTGAGATTGGAACGAGGCGAAATTGTAGTGCAGATGGTGTGCTCCGATCATGTATCATATTTATTTGCGAAGCCCGAAATACACCAATAGCGAAACATTAATGTGGTACTTATTTTTTTTGTCTTCCTTTAAATCATAATTTTGCCTAATGCTCTTGCATTTATTAATCACATCTTCTTAATCAATGATGAATAAATATCCCTACTTTATATCACACAAATTCAGTGATTCAACATATGGCCTGTTTCAAATGTGTGTTTTTAATTTCAGCCAATAGTGGTTAATTTCTGATTTTCTAATTAATTCAGGTAGGTACCTTTAAAAATAACAGTTTATCAGTAAAAACAGCTGTTTTTGATAAAATTACTGGGAAATTTCTTCAATATTCGTTATCTTTTCTGGATTTTTGCCTTTTCGTATTAAAATTTTCTTCTATCTTTTAGTCACATCGTTATTCAAGTATTATATTTTCTGGCAGAGACTCTTCTCACAGTTAATTTAACTAACAAATAAAATCATAAACATTATCATAAATTTACTCCTTTTTAATGCATAACTGTGAATGCCACTTTCTGCCAACAGCATGTAACTGTCATGCTCTAATTGGTCAATGGCATAGAATATTTACTTAAGATATAAAATAATTTTGTTTTAACACTTGAGTAAAACCTAACAACACACACACACACACACACACACACACACACACACACACACACACACACAGGCATAACTACAGACTTTCATGACTGTCAAATATTGCAAGAGGCCCCTTTCCGCATATTTTCATTAACTTATATTAATGTGTTTCTGATATATAATATTATTCACTGAATTAGCTTTCCAGTCGGCATAGTGAAAATATGCAACTCTGAATTGAAATGATATGTTTACATTTAATTTCTGCAATAATATAGCTTGAAATTTCTTCCAGCTTTGACTTCGGCAAAGTTATCTATCACTTCTCCAAAGTCAGAGTCCTAGCCACGGACAGCTCATTAGAAATAAGTGTTAATCCTGTCATTTTTTTTTAGATATAAGTTTTTGAAGGACCCTCTTAATGACTATTTTTCTCCTCATTAATGAATACTTTTCACTGAAATATTTTAAAATTTTGCAGATATAAGGTCTGACTCAGCAAAATTTGATACCACTTCACTCAAACCATTAAAAGGAGATTATATTCAACATTTTATTATACCCAGCACACGAAAAAAAAAAACATATTTATTCAGAAAAAACTTTTGGGATCACTTAACCATTCGTCTGAAGAAAGTTCATCTTATATACTGACGCCACACTTTTCTATGTTGAGTACGAAGAAATTCAAGTTGAATGGACAAAATATTCAATATTACACTTGCAAGGTGCAAGCGTGTATTTATATGCAGATGGATTAAATGGAGTCGACTGAGTTACAAACATAGGGTGAATACATTTAAATCATTTTTACATTCTGTAAGGTGCTCGTTGGCCTCGATCACAGCCACATCAGGCAGCATAATCAGAGCCGTTGCTGCATAGGATTATGAAGCTTTAACACAATCTCACTAATTACCCCACCACGCCACTAGTCTAATATGATTATCGTGAAAATATTAGTTCATTATTACCATAAATAAGCATAAAAATTATGGTAAGAAATTTACAATACTTGATGTAATTTTAGAATTGAATACACACATGTCTAATCTATCTGAAGTTAATTCTGTTTTCTTGAAGATAAGAAAAGATGTACCAGGTCCTTGTGGGCCCCAGTACATTTGCTAGTCTAGCCACCCTGCAGTTTTGCTCTTACAGGCACACAACAAAAGCATACTGTGAACCAGCAGATTATTGCAAACCAATTTAGGTTATTCTTTACATGCCGTAATTCGTCATTTAAAGCATACCTTTTTGATCGTTGACCCACCCATACTCTGTACTGTGCAATACTCTCTACACACTACCCACTATCACAAGAGCTTCTGTTAAGGCAAGATTTAGACATTTATGTAAAATGGTACCATTCATTTCTTCTTAAAATCATATAGCTCAGTATTGTAGTTCATTACTGAGCTATATAATTTTAAATTCATTTTACGATACAAAACTCTTATAGGTAATTTATCATGGGGTAAATAATGATTTCTCTGACACTTCTCTGCTCACTTACATCAGCACTAAAAAGAACATATGAAGTAAAATAATTCCCAAAACTGTCTTGTGTTTCATTAAAAATATTTCACACGCTGTATCGTCTGAACTGCCGCTGTGTGAGTGTCATTTGAAATGAGCATGTAGTTGACAGATTGTTTTAAAATGCTAATATTTTATTTAAACCTTTTTCAACAAATATCATTGTAGTTCAGATAAAAACAAAGACAAATGACATAGGGGTATTATAACTTAAGATTGATTAATTTTTATTTGGTTTAACATTAAGTATGCACAATAATTTTAACATAGCTAAAGAGGGAAAACAATAAACCGGGACTTGTACAAAAATCTTTGTCAGAACTTTTGTAACATTAGGGGACTTCTCCTAATGCATGTAATTAATTGTCATCTTGAATTACAGAGCAGTTGTGTACATATTTCAGTACCGCTGAAGTAGAGTGTAAGATTATGTAATCCAAGTTAACACTCCTAGAAGCAATAACGATTGTTGCACTAAAGAATTGATTCTACTGAATTTTATTGGGAAGTACCATGGAATTTATTACTAAATGTTTAATGTTCATTATGCTGTAAGTCACATCTGCAAATAGCTTACATCACCATCATTATTATGTAGTACACTGGTGCTAGAGCCTTCTCTATCTCTGATACTTGAGAGTGCTATTCCCACACTATACAACCAGTAATTTGCATTTTGGGTTAATTACAAGTAGATGCATACTTTAAATAGAAGAGTAAATACTGACTGCATGACCCGAAGTGTGCTATGTTGATATATACACCGCTTAATTTCTTTCCACATCTAAGATAACTATTTTATTGTATTTTGCTGATTCCCTTATTTGCCAAGACACATGGCTGTTCTCCATCGCAGTTTAAATAAATAAACAAACAAATAAATCAAATATATAAATATAAATTACATTTTTAATATATAATTTTTACTACAGTTTCCATGAAAAATTGTGAATGATATTTCCTGAAGAGAAAAGAGGAAAGGGGGCCCATATATTTTTGTTTGCCCCCAGAAACTCCTGGGCGGGCCTGCCTTGTAGATTACTCTCAGCTATCATGAGTGAGAGTACAGCGGTGTTGGGATTGCCCTCGCCTCCCGAGCTACAGCATCTTCCGAGACATAGGTAACTATACCAGATGGCAACTTGGACCAGCCCTTCAGGCCTCAGTCAGGGTACAATCAATCTGGTTTGTGTGTGTTTTAATTGAGCAATCAATAACAGGTATAAATCGGACTTGGTAATCCCACCACCCATTCAAAGTCGTAGGATCGCTGTTCCCCCTCCAATTTACATTCCTATACGACGACCCACCAAGCCCTCCTCTATCGGGAGACGCCAGTACCAACTTAACACAGAGTAAGGATAGTAAGATCACCATATCCCCGTCTCACCCTCAACTCGAGATCATTTTTAATCTTTTTATCTCGTTACTTACTATTACTTCATCCCTGGATAACTCGTGTCCAGATATTTGGCAACCATCATGGTGAGCAAGATCGTGCTCCCGAGGAGAAAGACACTTTCTGTAATGTTCGACTTTTATTGAACACAATATTGTGTGCTCTCTTCATGCACCTTTAGTAAAATCAAATATTTTTTTACATAACCTGATGTATGTATTGATTATTGTTTTAACTAATTGTATCCTAGACATTACTAGTTGATATTTACATTGTATAAATTACTTTCCTTTATATGTATCTGGTAATTGATAACAGCCAAATAAAGTATTTAATCATATAACAAAAATTTCTGTAAACACTGTATGGGTAGAGTTCCAGACTGAGTAATATTCCAATATTGAGTACATCCCATTTCAGCACATATTTCAAATCCCAGGCAGATGTATTATCGTTGAATACTTGCTCAGTATGATCCACAAATTTCAAATCTCTTTGTTTACGTTGTATTGGGATGCTACGATATTCTGCAGTGGAAGAATTATTTAACTGTGTGGCACACATACATGATCATCGTGAGAGAGCCATACCTGCCTGGTGGTGTGAGCTGCTACCAGCCGCCTCACGTGATGCAACCTCATTGCTAGTCTTCCACTGCTGCAGTTCTTTGAGAGCAGAGCTGGTGGCCTGCTGCTTGAGGCTCTCGACGTGGGCTCGCTCGTCGCTGTCCAGCTGTATCTGCTGCCGCACAGACAGCTTCTGCAGCTGGTCCTTCCTCACTGCAGCACAGCCACCATGTCATCAGCACACCACTGTTCTGGTAGTTTTTCTTATCGGGCCACTTACAGAATTTTATCAAACTTTGAAATATTTCACTGCCGTTACATGCATATGTTTCAACAGGCACACTGATTGGTGTGCACCCAGTCAAGTTGGTAATGACAGAAGGAAAACAGTACCATATCTTACCTTTATTAGGTATAAAACATTTGTGAATACAGAAATAATTTATTTTTGCCTTATGCATATAAATGTAAGAATTAGCAAATTAATAGTTTCACTTTACCAATGCATGAATCTAATGGGCAGGCCCATGGCAATGGTAATGTTACATATAGTGGAAAAATACACAATGTACATACATAAAGTAGAGCCTAAGCACTGCTTTCAAAAGTGCTCAGTTATTACAATGTCATGACTTGCTTATGTGTAGTAAAGTGTAATAAATTAAATCATATTTAATTTCATTACAGTTTTTTGATAGTTTCAGTTGACATTTAATCAGGTGACTGTTTTCAAAGTATGAATTTTAAAAAACTTGCTGATAATATGTTTTGTCCTAGACCCATTAATTGAATGAACCTAATGGAAACTATCATAGACCATACAAGGCAAAAAATTCTGACTCCCACCTACAAGTATGGTCAGTAATATAAATGAGAGGAGGCTGGCACTAATTGGAGCTTGCTGCTTAACTCAAGGGATAGACCATCATTCTGGCCAGCTTGAAGAATGGTTGAAGCGAGGATATGGCTAGCACTGGTGAATTGAAGACAGGAGAGAAAGCATGAGAGTGTCTGAGAAAAATCAGAGTATTCACCTAACTCCAAGGCGAACACTGGCTTTATTCCTGCTAAGACCACTTGGATTTTTTGCATGTGGGAAATATGGTGGATATTGCAGTTGGCCGACTGGTTTTATCAGGGCACTCCCATTTCCACCATTCTGCCACTGCTCCATCTTCACCTCATTTTGTCTCACCGATGCTCAAGTCCTCACTGTTAAGCACCAACCAAACTTTCTAAACTCAACTTGTTTGACAGGACCTGAAATTAAACTTGGAGACCACAGAAGAGAGGCGAGTAACAGTTACGTATGTCTTTTTGATTGACTAGGTTATAATTGTGAAGTAAAACCAGTCATGGGAAGAAAATACGGATTTTACGTGTTATTATAGAACCACACCAGCATTTGTGCAGAAGCAAGATGGCAAACCATGTAGAAAAATCAACCACCGGCACAACACAGTAAGTTACAATTGAATCTGCATCCTCTGAAATGTGAGTCAGTCAGGTGTTGCTCAAAATGATTATAACATGGCTGGTGACTACCAACTCACCAGCCTTCTGTTTACTGTGATTTTGAGCCACCTCTTGTGCTCTTTCAACAGCTTTCTGTCGCATCTGAACCATCTCTGCCTTGCTTAGCTGCACCTGCAGGCTGTCCCACAACCCGGCCTCCTTCTTGCGTAGCTGGAAGACCACCTGTTCTTCAGTGACTGTGCACACACTTTCTGCCTCATCCACTGGAGATTGTAGAAACACTTCAAATAGGAATGGAGGAAAATGAGCCTGCAATGTACAATAACTAATTTGCAGCTGAATTTTTTTTTAAATTTCACTGGTCTTATTTTGAGTCACAGAAGTACATTTCTCACAGTAACTTAACCTTGGCTGAAATGTACGCCATTTGTGTTAAGTTTTTAACATCAGTTATGTGAATTTATATATGACAGTTTTGAACAGGACACTATTTATCAACCATTAAACACTTGAGTATAAGTACCCAGAACCATTTCATACGTTGACAACTCAAAGATTTCCATTTCTAAAGAAAGGTATCAGTATATAGTATTTGACACCACTGGCTCTGGCTCATGAAACAGAATAGGGTGAGGTTGATAGCATTGGTACCTATTAAGGATAGAAGCAGACATAACTTTGGTTCTGCAAGTATTTGTGTGGTATTCAACTGTATTTTAAACCATATTAACTGTACACAAGTTTAAACCATTGTTAGTTATAGTTAAACATGACGCCGTCGGGTGAGACACGAGACGAACGGTGACACAAATACTTACTGGTAATTTCGGCACCAGCGGTGCTTCCCAATCTCTGCACTATTGAGACTCGGGTTCTCAGGGATGTTGTGGGTTCTGTGTGTCCGTCTCACCCGTGCGTACTTACAAACACGTTGGCAATACTAAACTCTTAATAAACATCACTGAAATAGCGCAACTCTAACTTAAAATGTAGGTTGACTAAGAAATTGGTAACCACAGTTGCTATTAGAATAGTACCCTTCAATGACATTGGAGGCTATAAAATGTATAATGGTAAAATAAAGGAAGCGATACCGAAATGTGTTAAGTCTTTTTGATTCATCACACCAATCGTGGATGAAAAATCTGTCAGGTGTACTGCACACATTGTGTGAAACAATACACCCTCCTCCCCCTCCGCAAACTGTCGTAGTGTGAATGGTATGCAAGAGCCCGCAGCACACTACTTTACATAATAGTTTAAGGAGGATCAAGCCCAGCCAACTAGGATTTTTTTTATTTTTGGCTACGACCCACAAACATGGATTTTTCATGAATTTTTTCGGACGACGTGTCATAGCGTATAATTTAAGGTGTTTTCTGAAATCTGTTCGGTTCAACTGCCATAGCTATTGTGACCTCTGTAGTCGCTCAAAATAATAAATTATTTTACCTCATCCGTTACAAGTTAGAAAATATCAAATTCAGAGAAGCTGTAACAATTCAAGAACATTAAGGAAGGTATTATTCATGCTTTGTTGTGCCAAAAATTGTAATGTACCTCCTGAAATTGAATTTGTGGTGGAAAATCTATAATTTTGGATTACATAGGATCCTTCAACTCAAATGTGATGAGACCTTAAAATATGTGTGCCACATGTCATACAAGGTTCAAAAGCATGAGAGACAAGTAAAAAAAAATGTTTACTTAAGATATAATTGGTGCTTAGAACTGCAAGTGTAAGTTAAAATTGTTGGAAGAATATGGGTATTTGTGATTTATCTTGCATCTTAATGATCCTATAACTTTGCATTATAATGGGCCAATACACTGAAGGGTACTTCTAAATTACAGTGACCAATTATGTCCGCAGTTGTACAGTTTAAGAAATGTTGGTGAAATAAATTTATGGTTTAAGAACATCCCTTGGTTAACACAGCTGTGAAAGAGATGACTTTCTGGTACTGAATCTCCCTTGTGAAACGTTCTAGAAGCACATTAATATTATGGTGGTTACAGAAATAATAAAATAAAGAAAGAAGCCAATCAAAGAGCTGTAAATAAATGCACTGAGAAATGTTTCCAGACTGTGTAAAAAGTAATAATGAGTAGTAATTAAAGCTGTTCATGTCATTCAGCTGGTTTAAGTCAGTTCTGACAAACAAGCTGTAAAAATTTAACACTTCAATGAACAGCTTATTGGCATTTCACGTTCTTTATTGATTTAATTTTAGCATAACTTAAAAAGCCAGTGAAGTTATAGACTAAGCTTTAAACAAATTGCATGCTACTCACAAGACGACAACAAGGAAACAGGCATGAAGTCATGATTTAAGTTAAATATCTCTACAGTTTGTACCTGTTTCATGGGGGCTGTCTGGCTAGAGGTGTTTTGTGTGTCCAAGGCCTAGAAGTACCGTAGCACTAAGAGTGACCTAGGTATGCACATCATATAACGTATAATGAGATGAACGGTGACACAATAAACTTAACGGTAGATGGGCACCAGGGGTGTTTCCCAGTCACCGCACTGTTGAGACTCAGGGATGCTGTGGGTTCTGTGTGTCCGTCTCACCCGAGCTTACTTACAAAACAATTTGCATTACTAAGCATTTTTATCACTGAAAAAGACGAGAGGTGGTTGTCACTACAAAGAAATACTTTATGCACTGCGAGACGTGCTTTTATTCTTTTATTTTGTCACTCATACAAAATTGTGCCAGGATTTAACTTTATGATTGGACTCGGACATGTCTAGCTAACTCCGTTGGGGTGCTCCCCAGCCCGCAATTAATCTAGCACACTCCTAGATGGATGACTTTCTGTGGTGTTAGAAAACATAATCTTCACAAGGAAAGGGGTCAACAGCCGCTAGGGTGGACTGCCGATTTTTCCTGAAGACAGGGCACGGAGAATTATGAATTCAACAGTGAACACGTGTGATTATTTGGCATCGCTAACGCGGACTCGTCGGGACGCATCTTCCAGCACGTGGTTAGTGTGGTGACTGCCTATACACATATCCGGCTAGGACGGAAATAATATCAGCATACAAATTACACAAATACAGATGAAACA
The DNA here is from genome assembly GCA_029891345.1 of Dryococelus australis. Classification (NCBI taxonomy): domain Eukaryota; kingdom Metazoa; phylum Arthropoda; class Insecta; order Phasmatodea; family Phasmatidae; genus Dryococelus; species Dryococelus australis. The sequence continues at coordinate 136,319,773 of CM056999.1, forward strand.
GCATGGGACACTGCATGAATAGTCACAATAAACACGCAGGTGCGTGAAAGCAAGTTTATATGGTGTGGATGCCGCTGGATAAGGTTTGTAGCGGATCACGTGGTGCAGGTGAAATTGCCATATTTCTCCGTAAAAACTGCAAATTATGGTCAGACTAATTGTTATTGATGTTGAGAAAAATACTCCTCTGAAGATTTAGGCATTTATAGGCTTGTTGCACGTCTGATGGTAGCAAAATAAAATATGAACTAGACAGCGTGGTCATACATACAAAGCGTCAATTACATGAAAATACACGGAACCCTGAATGAAATACATAGAACCCTGAAATAAATTATGATATTACACAAATAAACCCTCAAAGCATATGGATGGTGCAGATATTGACTTGGCGGCTGTTAACCACATGGTCGCAAATGATGTGGGCGTAAAACAATTAAACATGAAAAATACCCTTAAATACATACATAGAATTAAAGCCCTTAAGATTGCACTCAGCAATTAAACAGAAATTACACTGAAACGCCTTTAACATAAACGGATAGTGCCTTATTCAAAGTTGCGTGGGCCGCATGGCCTCAACAACATTTTGTCCTCCTCCTCTGTTACATTTAAAAAGCCACAAGGGTGCAAACTATTAAGTTAAGTGGAAGCATAATGCTAGGGAATGTCTGGCAAAACATACACAAGGCTAAGGTTAACCGGTATACTAAAAGTGAGCCATTGTAATCTACATCAGTGCAAAAAGTTTGAAGTGCCTATGTGACGTCTTACTACGCCAGCTCTCCTCGACAAGACTGCCTAGAGGCAGGGGTTGCACGAACCTACCATAGCTGCCTACAGGGCTCACACAAGCGAAATTGCTATGCATGCTGAGTAAAACTTTTATCTTTTAGAATAAATGGCACATAATTAATTTAAATATGGATTTAAATTTTACATTAAAATTGTGAATTTTCAGTATTCATTAAATGTCTTTTATGACGGTGTTCATGCTGGAATAATAATGTTCTTAGTCTTCACGTAGCACACATTTTGAATTCATAACCAAACACTGTGCAACCTTTCAAACATACATTTTTAACCCTTAAAACACTTGGAAAAGAAAATAAAACAAGAGACATAATTCACACTTCAAATAAATATTCCATTACAAGAAAGTCCTTGCGCATGTGCGTGTCCACGTGTCGCGTGAGTTGTGAGCACAGTCGTGGTCTTAACGTGGCTGGCTGTTAGCCGGTGTCAGTATGTTAAGTAGCATGTTATGGAAACTTCATAACTAAAAATGATTGTAAAATACCTGTATTAGTTCCATTTTTAACGAAAAAGAAATATGCATAGGGAATGGAAATTACCTCTAAAATATGAAAAGTTTATTAAATGCTATTTGTAAGCAGGCATTGCTAGAAAATATTGAAAATCTTTAAAATAAAAATCATCCGACTGAACTTCTGCGTACTGGCCAGATGGTATCCTTTAGGAAATTTAAAACACTAAAACCTATAAATCGCAGCACAGTGTGGGAGAGTGGGAGAAAAAGGAAATTTTTTTTTCCATATAATTTGAATAGTAGCAGATGGCTCTGGCAAATGGGAGTTTTCGCAGATTACAAAAATTATTCTTTGCTGCAGGTGAGCAAGTTTATTAACCACTGAAATCCTTTAACCTTCAGGTTGTTCAAGTCTGACATAATCTGCTCAGAATTTGATTCCTTAAGCCTACTCAGCTCAGGTTGTTGTACCATTGTGTGTTTCAGGAGCTGTGGAACAGCTAAGCAGAGGATGTTGGCAAGAGGATACATGTATGAAATCAATCCAAATGATATGTAAATAGGCAAGAACATTTATTTGAATGAACCAGTAATGATTAACTGACAGTCACATGAATCATTGTGCATACTATAACACTAATAACTTTATTTGTGTGTGTGTAAGGAGGGTGGAGGAGTTGGTGTTTTGAAATGCTGTTCACAGTAAAGTTAGCACTTTGGAAATCAACATTTGTAAAATGTCACTGTGTGTATATGTTGATTAAAAAGTGATAGGTAAACATTTACTGATACTAAAATTATTTAATTTTCATTGTTTGTTTTATTATTATTTTTAAGTGTAAGAATTGGCAAATTTGTTAAAATATTTAAATTGCTAATAATTTCACAGTGATGGGTGTCTGATGCATGAATAGAGATCCGCTCATGGCAATGTAGTGGAAGGATACAACATAATCCGAGAAGTAGATTGTAAGCATATCTTTCAAAAGTGCTTATTTTACAGTGAATGTCCTATATTATTTTTTTAATGTGTTAGTCACAAATTTTGTAATGTCCAATATTGTTTACTTTTATGTCTCCATAAAAAGATTATATGTAAATGTGCACTACTCTCCTTCCCAAAAAAAAAAAGAGTAAATAAAGCACAGAGAGCCTGGCCCATTTACCTGCAGGGATTTTACTTAAAAATTCCCGAATCTTTATAGCTCTCCAGACTAAAAGATCAATAAGGCTGTTCACTAAATACACCACAAATGGTTATGCATAAATAAATCGGCAACTTTACCAAAGCCCCAAACATACCAGTTGGGAATTATTTCCCCAGTTTTTTCATGACACAAATGTAAAAAATTATCCTGTTTGGAGGTTTTAAATCTTACCACATGGGAGTGTATCATCTCGTAACTAATAAAATAATATATAAGAGGACATTAAAAACAAGAAAATAAGGGCAGATAACCCTTATTATTAAGTAATGCATATGCCTGAAACATGCATGCAGAATTTTGTTTTGTAATAGTATGCCTGGGCAACAATTTATTTGGCACACAACATAGCATAGGCACAGAAAGTAAAATACACTACATCCGCTGCATGTGAAGTGCTCAGAAAGTTGGGCTACATTCTATCTAATTCCTGTGCATGTGCATCATGAGGACGTGGATACCTACTAAAAAGTTTACGGCTTGGAGAGTTTGGCGCTATATAAATTGTAGTTCGTTTTGAATGAGACTGTTAACTGTATGAGCAATGTAGGTTATGATGAAATGTATAGAGCACTAGATTTCAACAAATCAATACAAAAGCAGCAAAGTAAACTTGGCTGTCAACAGTATTTGTTTCATTTCAATGTAACCAACACACGTGCACACAGTTTACCGAGCAACTTTCATTTTCGGAGCTTGTGTAAATGCCCATAATTTGTGTGTCAGCTGTTTTGATTGTAACTTTTATATTTGTGCTAAATCAGCTCTAGCCCAGCCCCTACAAATTGCACGGTCTCCCGGTTTTCGTGAAATACCTTTACATAAGCTTCTGTAGTAAAAATATTAACTTTCGACGAATGTCCACCTTTCAATGGAACGTAAATTACTAACGTACAGTCCGTTTGTGACCATGAATAATCTCGTATCACTATTGGCATTGCTCAATTTAAAGTAGAAATTACAACACTCAAAATCAACTCAACACCGCCGATAATTTAAATGTACAGCGCCATATTGTTTAATGTTTTCAAAAGTCAAGTATATATTTTCTGAAAATTGTAAAAAGTAATCAAATTTAAATTTACGTATATATTAACATGCTAAATCTTATATAAATCTACATTTATAAATTATCATCATCTTTAATAACAGCATAGAAAAACTGGAAAAATTATATAGGAGATATTTCCGTTTCCACAAACGCATTCCACTTGGTACTGAAAGCGCTGACCAGTACTAACCAGCGTTCCTTTTGGTATTGTATTGATTCTGCTGATCAAGGAGGAATGGTGTAGTGGCGCCTGGGTTGGAGACTATACTTCCAGCTCAAACTACTAACTAGTATTGTGCTACTGATGACATATATAATACTGCCCAATTATAACCAAAAATGTTAGAAGAGTCAACTATTCCAACATCTTTGACATACTTTTTTTCTATGGTGGTTACCATGGTTACTACTTTGTACCCTTGTTTATAATTAAAATAATAATAATAGTTTTGTATTTCTATCAACAAGCTATTTATAATAGCCCCTTAATTTTTGTACATGCTTTACAGTAGTTTTGTGCATTGATGGTTGCCGGCCGAAAAAATCCTCCTGTTAGTAAATAATCTAAGAGAAACAGCTACGTCGGACTGATTGAAATAACCGAAAGAAAACAGCACAAGCATCAAGCATTTTATCTAAAAAGTAATATTTACACAATTACTTCTCCATTATATATATATATATATATATATATATATATATATATATATATATATATATATATATATATATATATATATATATATATATATATATATATATATATATATATATATAATCTTTGGTTGTTACCAAGTGTACACACAGTGTTGACTTCGCCTTCGACTAAGGAGGGTGCATCTCTGCTTCTTCTGGCTGAATACGACTATTAGCATTTTAGCTCGTGGCATACACTCTGTACTCTGTGATCGGCCTGGAAACAGGTCTTCTCGAGCCTAGCCCCTAGTGGGTCAGCGGTCACAGTGTATAGCACCGATCTAGGTACTCTTTTAACAACACTTTCTCGCAATTTGCAACCAACATCACATCGAGAGTCGCTCCACACAGAGCCTACCCCTCCCCCACCTCCCTCGCGGGTCATGGCGGCGGGCGGGGAACCGACTGAGCCGTCGTGGGTGACGGGAACTGGCCCGTACTCGTTACAGTGCCTCCGTGAAAACAAGAGATTTTTACAACTGGCAAAGACAAGACCTAATGACCAAACTGTTTACGACATTTTTCCTCGAGGCATCCCCGACCACACTGACATACTCCTGGCTACTCTTACGGAACCAACGACGCCAACAATGTCCACACCAACTTCCTCTCGATCGTCAACACCGGCCGCAGGAAATAACACATTTGAAATGGAAACAGACTTCCAATTAGTAAAACGTAAAGGTGACAGAACAACCACGCAGGAGAACAAGCGTCTCCATTCTGTGTCGTCTGAGGCACATACAAACACCATACCTACACAAAATAGGTTTTCCCCGCTTAAGGAGGTAACAGAAAAAACCTCAGCAGTTAATCGTCCCGGCTCTTCAAGCATCTCCACCCACAAAACACAAACGGCTGCACCACAAACACGACAGAAAAAACAAAACCAGTACAGATTAGTGGTTCCTGACGCCACAAAATACAACTTACTTGTCCAGAAACTGCGAGCCATTAGTAGGGACGGGTTCTCCCTTCTCCCCACAGATCGCGGAACGCAAATCCTGACTAAAGACTTTGACTTTTTCTCAGCTGCTCGCACAATGCTAGAAGCGAACTACATCCACTACTATACTTTCTGTCAAGCTTCCGAGCTCCCACAGAAAGTCGTTTTTGACCTCCACGCCACAACCGACATTGCGGACATCAAGACAGACCTGGAATGTGCCGGATACTCAATCCAGCACATTTATCAATTTAAAAAACGTATCCAAGACGAAACAGACCCCACTAAATTCACGTTGGAGCCGCAACGGTTTTTCTGTGTCACGGCGGCGCAGAACACTTCTCTCCCTCCTCTGCACTCTGTCACGAGGATAAATATGACCATAGTTCATCCCCGACAATACCAGAAACGGCCGACAGACATGGTACAATGCCGCAACTGTCTCGCTTTAGGACACACAAAAAATCATTGTTCCATGCCGACAAAATGCCCTCACTGCGCCGGCCCTCACCCCGAGAGTGCTTGCAACACAAACAAAAACAACTCCAAGCCTACATGCAGTAACTGCGCAGGCGAACACACAGCCCTATCAAAAGCCTGCCCCAAGTTCCTGGACTTGGTGCAGAAAAGAACTACTGCTACTGTTACGAAAATCGCGACAAAAACCGCAAAACAACCTCCTGCCCCGTCCAGGTTTACAGTCAGGACATTACAGCCTGGCAAAACGTATTCGCAGGCACCCTCTGCGAATATTCACAAACCAGCTCCCACTCTTGACACCCCTGCGATGCCAAATACACAACCTCAGTCCCGCCCTCGCCCGCGAAATTCGTCAGGAGAGATGCGAAGCGTAATGCAGGATTTCCATGAACTCATGGAATTCCTTAGAGCATGCGACTTCGCCTCGCTCATTGCTCATTTCCACCCCTACATACAAAAACTCCGCAACACCACAGAAAAACATGAGAGAACCTGGCTACTTCTCGAAGCCATGGCGTCATTTACGGCCCCCTAGCCCGTCAACTAGACCCGCATATGCCAATTTCCCCTACTCTGTACTGGAGCGACTCCGAAACACTTTACATTTACATTAATCACTATGACGAGCGAAATTAATCGCGTATATTTTCTAGTCGTACACAACTGAGCATTTTTAGTTTTGCATCACCAATTATTTATTTAAGACGATTTAATACCTTTAATTACAACCGCTTTTAATATATTTAAATTTTTCCGTGTCAATTAAAAGCTGTTGACGGTAAATTAACGACCATGCTGCCATCTCTCGAGCAACTTCAAAAGCTCCGCCCCACCAAGTTCTCTCGGCCAATCAGAGCCCTCTGGCGTATATTACTGTTTAACTTCACTCACGAGATGTGTTTTCATGGCTCTGCTTTCGAAATTTACAAGTCTAAATAATTATCAATACAGAATATAGTTCAAAACTATTTTTAAAATATAAATTCACGCCTTCAGCGCAATTATACCGCCCGATTTCATAGAAATAAGGCCCCGAAACTGGCCGGAATTTTCCGATCGGTCCGGGACAAAAAACTACCATGTTTAACAAAACTAGTTGGCGCTTGCATCGCGCCAGCCATATCGTTCTCGGACTTCCCCGAGTTAACATGTTTTACTTAACTGTTAGCCGCTCGTCACGGTACATTCAGACATGCACTCACACACCAATCAGTTTATTTAATTGTTTTAACATATAAGATATGAAGTAATTACTGAAACTGAAACAACTACACTGATTTAAATTTTCGCGAAACTTAAATTCACCACTTCAATATATATTTAATTAATTTAATTATATAAACCCTTGCCACTCCAGTCATGGGAAAGCTACTTTTATCGAATATTTAACTTCATTTGGCTATTAACCTCCGCTTTTTATACCAAACTGTCGTTAGCTCTCACAGGGAGCTCGTGACAGTACTTCACAAGTCCTGAACTTTAAAATTCCGCGCTGATAAAATCAATTAACTTACCACTCTCTTTTATCCCGTACAGGCAGGGAAAAAGAGAGTAAAAATTCAGTAATGGAAACAGCTCCCAGGCGCTACCCTGGGAATCCTGTACAATAATGTTGCTTTGCAGCTTAAAATATGTTTGATGGATGCGGAGGGGGGAGGGGGTTAGCTTCTCCTAGCCTCCTCAAACTACTTGATAACCAACTGGGAGGCCAAGGTTCCTCACAAGGAGCCGATATACCCCCGTGCTGAGGGAGTAGCGACCCAGTGATGTAAAATGGCGGCCAAGTGTACTTTGACCAACTTTCAACGTTCGGGGTACATGTTTGTTAACTAGTGCCCTTGGATCTTACATTTGCATTTATGTGGCGAGGCGACTGGCGAGTGTAATCGCAGCTGCAGGTCATTTGTTTTTGGTGTAACTTGCACGTAACTGAAATGTCTAAACTAATAAGAAAAATTATCAGCACTGCTGCAGCCCCAAAACCGGTGGCACCATATAAGTAAGTAAATTTCGTAAGTTGTTATTGCGTTACAAAGTAATGCTATTAGGAAAAATTTTGTTTGGAAAAAAAAAAAGTCCTTTTGCTTGGAAAATGTTTTTTTTTACTTGGGGAGGGGGTCCAAATTGTATCTATTGTTTACCAAAGTGGCTGTTTAAATCTAGTTTGTATCGGGGAAAAATTGTGGTAATTCTTAAGAAAATGGGGGTTTATCTGAAAAAAAATTTCGGAAAGTGGCATGACTCCACTGTACTAATTACACAACACGAATTTAGTAGAGGGCGTCGACGACCAATAGAAACCCCAAAATGGATAGTGGGGAGGGCTATGAAGATCAGGGAAATGGGTGAAAAATATTTAAATAATGTAATATTTATTCATGAAAATACATTAAATTGCCAAAAAAAAAACAACCAAACATTAACTGAATAGACAATATTACCAATATAAACTACAAATACGATAGTGGGGAGGGCTGTGAAGATCAGGGAAATTGTGAGGTAAAACAAAATACTAAAAAATTTAGTTTTTCATGGTAAAATTGTACCTCTCAATTTCCCTCCAGTTGATCTCCTCCCCACTATTGTATTTCTAAATTGTATTGGTAACATTGTCAATTTAGGTAATGTTCACTTCAATCTTTTTGCAACTAAACATGTTTCCATGAGACAGTATTACAGTAATATTACAAATAGTACAAAAATATATTCAATTGCAAAACACACATTTCTCAGTGCAAATACGGTACATATGGCAATTTTTATGGGGAAACTCCAAGCTTTGTTGGTACACGATGCTTTGCGTCATCACCTAAAAAATATTGCTGCGCACCTTGAATCACTGTTTTGGGGATTTGCTCCCCCTGCTGGTTCTGGACTCTGGCTCCATGCATAATGTTTGGCTATGCTTGCACAGTATTTTTTAGTGCAAGGGGGCTATACTTGAAAATAATTTGTGGCAAAACTCCAAGCTTCACTGATACATGATACTTTGAGTCACCATCTAAAAAAAATTGCAGACGGGCCTGGAATCACTGTTTTGGGGATTTACTCCTCTGCTGCTGCGCTGGGACTCTGGTTCGGTGCATAATGTTTGGCTATGCTTGTACAGTATTTTTAAGTGCAAGGGGGCCACGCTTAAAAATCATTTGTGGGGAAACTCCAAGCTTTGCTGATGCGTGATGCTTCACCTCACCACCTAAAATAAAAATTGCTGGCGCACCTTGAATCACGGTTTTGGGGATTTACTCCCCCCCTGCTGGCACTGGGACTCTGGCTCGGTACATAATGTTTGGCTACGCTTATACAATATTTTTGCAATTTAACATATTTTGTGAAAAAATATTGCATTACGTACAGATGTTTCACTCGTTTTACCCCACAATTTCCCTGATCATAACCCTTCTCACTGTCGTTTTTGGGGTTTCTATTGGTCAAATGATTTACCTAGTAAATGTGTGTTCTGTGTAATTAGTGGCAATTACTGTCACGCACTTTCATTATGGCTACTATTGCCGTTTAAACGCACCTTTAGGGCTCATTAATCCGATGATAGTAGCTATCACTAAAGTAGCTGCTGCGATAGGTCCTTTACACACAATCGAGACATGCTGTGTTAGTTAACCTCAAAAAGGACATGTCTGACAACACGTGTGTAAATACATTGATAGGCCCTACATTTATATCCTTTTTTCAAGAGGTTGATATTTGTTGGGGTAATTACATATCATGACAGGATATTAATGACATGTAAACATGTATTGTTCCCATGGTTTATTATATGACAATAAATATGCAGTCAATGCTGTTGTGTCATAGCTGTATGATAATATACGCTCTGTCATACCGGCACATAGTGTACGAACCGCAACAGATATTAACAGAATCAAAATAATTCGGCAATGGTACTGTCAAAGTGAACACGTGTACAAATATGTGACCAGCACTATCATGATAGTGATGTTGCAAGTTTTACACTAGGAATGTTACACGATAGTTGCATATCCTGTCATGACAGTTACTATCAACTATCCAGCTCAAGCCACAGAGCAAGTAAGGAGACAAGAGTCGACACTTCCATTTTGTAACAATCTTCTTATTTTAAAGTCTTTTTCAGGGGTGGTAGTGCCTGGATTAATACCAACAGCAGACATGCATTATGAAAAATAATCACCTAGTATAATAAAACAAAAATAATAGTTTTTAACTATTATTTTGTGATAAATGCGCTTCATTGAAGTAGTTTTCTTCTTTTCTTTTCTTTTCCAGGTAGCATTTACAGCATGTTTACAGCTTGCATCATTCTTGAGAGGTTCTAGAACAAAGTTTTAAAATTGTGGAATTAAAACCTACTTGACTAACACTATTTTGTTGCAGAATGCTGTTTTCGGCAATAATTAAATATATCTGCGCTGTTTGTGTTATCTCTGTCTTTTAAATATTTATGTTACCTCCAGATGTGACCAACAGAATAGAATAATCTTCCACAAGCAGTGCAAAAAATGGATTAAATATTTCTAATTGTTTTAGTTAATTATTAAATCAGCACTTAAATGATATGCAAATTAAATCAGTGTGTTTGAGATACAAAACACTCATAGTTTTGACTCAAAACCGATCTTTTCCATAAAATCATTCATTCTAGTGGTAAAATGTCTATGTTGGTGTTTCCACAGGCACCTACTTCAAATAGCGTGATTGTAAGCTCTATCTACTGTCACACCCCTGACTCGAGCTGATATCGCATAGTGCTATCGTGATGGTGCGATAATAACTATCTTGCAGTTTATACTGTGTTAGTAATGCGAGAGTAGTTCTCGAGGTAGGAACTACTTATTGAAATTTACTGTTAAGTTATTCACACTAAAGTTAGCACTTTTTGAAGCCTTTCCATATATATATATATATATTTATTTATTTATTTATTTATTTATTTATTTATTTTTATTGTAGCCTATATGTTTATTACTTACATAGCAATATGTATATTAAAAAGTGGTGGAAGGATAAAAATGGCTGATAGGAAAAAAGTAACTAGGGCCTCAAAAGTGCTCACTTTACAGTGAACAGCCTATATTGCAGTGTAAACGAGTATTTTGACTGCAGATGAGTACGAGTAGTCCACGAAGGGTTTCATCTTAAGCAAAGTTATGAATTATTTTTATATGGTGCTAAATTTAATTTTTTTCGGAAGAATATTCATTTAAAGTAAATACTGAAATTTACAAATTATTTTTAAGAAGTTAAGGGATTTTGATTCCATGGACAGTATCAGTAACCAGTTAAGATAGGAGTTTTATCATGCATTTAGCCATGCTAAATTATTTCTGCAACAAACTGGAATTTAATGAAAATTGTTTACATCGAAAGGAAGTTAACTCACCTTTCATGTAATTTGCTGGTTTGGTAGATTTGTTTAAAGTGAGGTAGTCTATTTTAGATTGATTCTGTTGAAAATTAATTAATTTTCTCTAATGACAGCATTTTATTATTTTCCTTAATTTTTAGTTGCAGATTTTCTTTGATACAATTCCCTCTTCCTTTTCCAGTTTTTGAGAGAAGTCACTTAAACTTGACAATTGCCTACAAAAAAAAAAAAAAATGTAATCGTTTGATTATGTGCAAGTGTTTGAAATAAGATAATGCATTTAAAATTTTGGGTGTTGTAACAGTTCTTCCAAGCAATGCATTGTGTGTCTGATATTTTTTTTTGTTGGAAAAAAACTGGGAATGAGATGGTAAATGCATGCTAGCTGTACTGTTATTTAGTGAGCTTTTATTCCCCTCTCTACCCTACAAAGTTTCTTCATCTTTGAGTTATGCAGTGTATTTTTTAGAACTTCACCAGTAGTGTATTTGTATTTTTAAATTATTTCTTCTATATATGTATTCCTTCTGTCATCCACCACGTGTTGATTGTATAGTCACTCATACGCAAGATGATCACATTGCATACACAGTAGAGAAAGAGTATACGTAATGGTTCCAGCCAGGCAGTTCAGGTGGGCCACACACTGTATGTGTCAGGCGTGCTGGGGATGGACAAGGACTCCATGAAGCTGGTGAGTGGTGGCGTGGTGAACGAGACGAAGCAGTTGCTTGAAAATCTGGGCAAGGTGCTGGAGGCCAGCGGCAGCAGTTTCGGTAATGGTGAGTGCTGTTGCTGCCTCTGGAAATGTAAAAAAAAAAAAAAAAAATTGTGTGTGGCTGTGTCGGAGACTCAGCAGTGTGTTGCACATGAACACATCTTTGTTAAATGCTGTTCAGCATTTTTGAAAGCCCTGCTAAATTTCTACTTTCAGCCCATTGGTTGTGTATCTTTTTTTGTACCTTTCAAAATAAACACTGCCGTGTGACTTTTTAGCTGTTGTTTAAATCAGCTGGCTCATATTTACTGCATAGACATCAGGTGGGGTGGATGTGACAAAAAAAGGTAATTCTGAAGAATAGGGACTTTTTTGAAACAGAAGAAAATCACAGAAAGTGGTATAATCACACTCTACTAATTACACAAAACACGAATTTACTAGGGGCATCAAGATATGACCAATAGAAACAATAAAAATTATATTGGGTAGGAATATGAAGATCAGGGAAATTGCAGGGTAAAACATATAAATATGTACATTATCATGATATAATTTTATTCCACAATTTCCCTCCAGTGCATAGACCTCCCCACTATCATATTCTTACAATTTCTTACTCTAAAAATTAAGTGGGCTATACCAAGTTCGTTGAGGGATGGAGCTCTTAATCAAACAAAAGAATTAATTATAATTTTCTAATTTTATTTACAATAACTACGGCAAAAATTCTTATGTTCAACTTCTCATAAGATATGGATATCACTAACTGTTCACAATTGACACCAATTAATAAAATTTATAATTTTGACAGACATCAATGAAATTAAATATCAGTTCTAATAGACAGTGTATCAACCTATTCAATTATTTTATAATTTATGCATCCATATTTGACAGTTCGAATATTTACAATAAAATCAGTACAGTATTACACTTCCATTCAGTCCCACCTCAATTCAGAGCCATGTCCTGCCAGTCACAATGTTCTAGAGTCCTCCAAGCACCCTCACGCACAGTAGGCTTCATTCGTTGGTTTCACACCCTCTCATCCCTTTACGCCACAAGTACCTCGCCTGACATCATCCTGCAATCTCCTGTCATCGTCCACAATTCACTTCACTCACGCAAACTCACCAGGCAGCCTCCATCAAAGACTGCAGGCTGCTGGATTGCGGCAGTATATATAGTGTCTTAGGCCGTCACCTGGAATCTTCCCCAACTCTCGTAATGCATCATGGAGGGCAGAGGTACCAGCCAGTTTCACCAGAACATTCTTGCGTCATCGCTAAACGTATCAGAATCTCTAGCAGGCAAGAGGAGGTTGGTGGCGCCAGCAAGTCTCTCCACTGTTGGTATTCACGGGATTCCCAGAAGGGAGGCAACAGGCCACAAGCGCATCGTTCTAGGAAGAGGGGAGGACGAGGTGGGTCTCTTACCACGGCGTGGGGCAGTAGAGTCGGCACCAGCTGAAGCATGTAACAGTATTTATAACTTGTTTGGGAATATAGTCAATTTTGGTATTGTTCAGTTAGATCATTTTGCAATTATTCTTTTTTTTGTGATAAAATATTACAATATTATATTATATTATATATTCATTTCTGGGGAAACTCCAAGTTTTGCTAATGCATGACTGCGTCACAGTCGCCATCTACAAAAACAGCAGGCATGCCTTGAAGCACTGTTTTGGGGATTTACTCCCATGCTGGCATTGAGGACTCTGGCTCGGTTTGTAATGTTGGGCTACACTTGTACAGTATTTTTCAGTGCGAGGGGGCTACGCTTGTACATCATTTATACAGGATCACAGCTACAACTACAACCTGTCATGAAGTTAGGTTTAATTTGGTTAGATGTGTCGCATTTGACATCATTGCTGGCACAATTAGGTATAGGCCATTCATGGTAAAGTGAGCACTTTTCAAAACTGTTTCATCAGATATAATAACTATAAATACATTTCATTGTGGCCTCGGATGTTTGGTTTTAGGTACGGTGAATGTATGCACTGTGTTTGGTCCTCACATGGCAGGGTTTACATTAACAAGTGGCGGAAGGATATCAATTGGTTAAAAGAAAAAAGTAACTAGGAATTTAAAAGTGCTCACTTTATCGTAAACAGCCTCTAGGCCCTTTAATTATCACACTTACCCGCAGTACTACACAGTACAATTCACAATATAATAATTTGAAAGCTATAATTGAAAATGTATTACCTTACGCACCCAATCAGTACCCATGCATAGTGGAAATAGGCTTTAAGGTAGCCATTTTAAATAAAAGGTACCACTGGGAAAATTTAAAGAACACTTCCTGAATGTCCCCATTAAAATTCCCAAAATTGTGTAAAGTGCAAGCCACTTGGCGTGCTGGCTGGGCACAAAGTTTAGGGTCGGTTTTACCATCCGGCGAATTGGTGGACACACTTCCACAGGTTTACCTGCCTGGATGGTGGCCAAGCTGCGGCGATGGTTGAAAGCTGCTGCTAGTGCTGCGTCCTGCTGCTGGTTCGGTGCTACGGCTGCTGTAGCTCGTTGGGGCCCGGACAGGGTTGGTTATCTGGAATCCTCTGAACAAGGCTTTGGTGATGCTGTATGGGAACTTCTCGTTCCGTTCGATGGCTGCAACTATCTGGTGTGAATACCCGGCTGTTTTGGTGGAGGCTGAAACAAGGAGCAGGAGGAATATGAGGCCTCTCTAGCTGGCAAGTGGCTAGAGCTTGTTCCCAGGGGGTTAGGCTGCAGAGTGCAGCGGGAATTGGGTTGCAGTTCTCGTTACTTTTAGAAGTGATAGCTGTCTTTCTGTCTTGCCGCTGAGCACCACTCCTCTGGGTGTAAGGCATACGGGTAGGGTTCAATACCGGTCTTGCAGCAGGAGGCAAGCAGGCAACGTTCGTCCCTAGCTAGGTGTACTTCCAAAAGCCGAATCAGAACAGACAAGAGTCATACCCGGTGCTCCTTAATCTGGCACAGTTCAGTGCAGTGAATACAGAGCGTTGGGTTTCCTTATGCTGCCCGTCAACGACAGTTGGGTATGGGCCCAGAAGGGGTTAGACCTCCAGTACCAGACTCATACTCCCTCCAGCACAGTTCGGTGCAGTGGACAGAGTATAGGTAGGGCTGGCTGACTACCCACCTTAAGGTTGTCTTACGAGTTGTGGAGGCTCTATGCTATACACCAGGTGCACAGTACGGGTGGCTGTCTAATGTGTGTGGTACTGACGAATGTGCATCTTAGTGAAGTCAAATCCGTGGTCTCCTGCTTAACTCCAACGGATGTGGTATCCAGTGGGATTAGCACAATTACTCTGGGGGATAAAATTCTCAGAACTGAGTGAGAATATGTATTTATTCTATGTAGAATAAATACGGTGGCCCGTACTACTTCCTAGTTGTCAAAGAGTTGAATGGAAATAACTCTTAAGTAAACCAGGTGAAGGGGACCTGGGCCTATCCTGAACAGGGTAGAAACAGCTAGGTAGCTATGAAAACAACTCAACCTAACTATCCTAAAACTTCGGTGATTTTGTGAATACCTGGGTGTCTGTAGAGAGCCCCAGCATACGATGTGGTGGAGGGAGCTACTGGAGATAGACTCGTAGGCTGATGGTGAAGTCGTTGAAGAGCTTCTGGTAGGTCGTGAGAACCTGAGTGGTGGCAGAGAGCTCCAGCACACAAGCTGCCAGAGATGAACTCAAGATTCTTGGCAGCGCTCGGCGACGTCAACACTGGACTCTACCTTTCTTACTCTGCATTGGTCCAGTCCCTTAACCTTCCCACAAACGTGCAGTCCTGGGGGCACAGCTTATGCAGACACATCCAAGGCCCTGATGTGTAAAAGAAAAAATATTTTTGAGGGGAAAATATTTAAACCTTAATTCAAGAGTACCCCTATGAAGTGCTGAAAAAATTATTTAGGTAGAAAGTATTTTTGCATGAATTTATGACTAATCCTTCAAGAAGAAGTGCTATTATATCAATAATATGATATATTTTGTTTACTTTTAAAGAAAAGCTAATCACAATGAAATAGGTGTGTCTAACCTGGCTGTATGGTAGCATCATTTTTCTTACACTGTAAAACTTTTGTGGGTGTTATATATCTATTCATGACTTGAGCCATTTTGCTTCCCAGCAAATCGCTTCCTCTTTACAGCCGGCTGGGCGGTGACTGTACCTGTCAAAGTTGACAGGTACAGTCTGAGCACTACAAAAATACGTACAACCATAGGACACACATTATTTAAGCATGAAAAGCCTTTGTCAAACTAACCTATGTTTTGAATTGAAGACGATTCCCTAATTGTAGAAGACCTCCTAATTTTTTCTATTCCATTTCTGTCAAAAAACCTCCTCTCCCTTTCGGGTAAATAACGGTATACACCCCCGGCTCGCTCTGCTCATGAGGATGCAGGGCACAGGCGTTGATGTTGTCTGCTAATGGATTGAGTTAGCATCGTCTGCTGATGGTTCGAGCGATAGGGGTGCCATCCCTTGGCATGCCCTGGAACTTTTTGACCGCTAGCTGCGGTGTCTGCCGCTTGGTTGGTGGTTTATTCACACTTAGAGAGGTGAGCCTGTTTTCTGATTGTGGGTGAACAGTACAATGTTGTGTGTATGTGATAGCCGCCGCGACAAGGGGCGTATCCTGTAGGCACTCTGATAGACGTAGTTCAGGGGTTGGACCGCACCTGGGGTGACTTGAAGGCATGTGTTGATGAGGCAAAATGGTTTTAATAATATCAGAATAGACGTCACACTTCAAATTATTGCAGGTATTCTATAAAAAAAAAATCACACCACCTAAACTGTTAACTTATTGAGGTAATTCGTTCTTTAAAAGTTTTGGGATAATGTTTCCTTTTCTCTGATGCCACATAAAGTATGTACTTCCTTACAGTTTTATGTTTTATGTTTTTATGATATACTAATGTTTTTAAAATATACTAATTAAAATTTTTTATGTTTTTTTTTTTTTGCTTGGTGACTGAAAATGTTAGTGATTTATGTATAGATGCTGCAATTTTTTTTAGAGATATATACATCTATCATTCCCTATCTATCTCTCTCTCTATCTATATATCTATCTCTCTCTCTCCCTACTCCACCACACACTCACGCGGCACGCACACACACACACACACACACACACACACACACACACACACACACACACACACACATATATTATATATATATATATATATATATATATATATATATATATATATATATATATATATATATATATATATATATATATATATATATATATTCAGGCAGGTGCCCTCGCTGTCTTCTCAGTGGTCCAATTTTATTATTTCTAATGTCTGGGTTTGACCCTATTTCAGCTCTAGTTTTACTGGATTAGTGTCTCAAAGCTTTGAAAATGGCCAAGGAATTTACTACTATCCCATATTTATAATAAATTGTGTGACTTCATTGTTATGCTTTTCTTTAATAACTATTATGTAGGGGCAGTTTTTTTCCCCCTAGTTAAATGAAAAGTTAAATTGGTGACACCATACTATAATGTTTGTTGATTTGTTCTTTTGTTTCATTTACAGTTGTGAAAACCACTGTTCTTCTGGTAGATCTGAACAACTTTGGAGCTGTAAATGATATATACAAGGAGTGTGAGTAGCCTTAAAATGTTCTATACTAGTAGATGTTATGCATATTGTATGATGTACACACACATATGGCAGTTGCATGTTGTTTTGGGGTACTGCTCTGTTCTCCATATTCACACAGCCGGAATGTTACGACTTTTAAGCAGTAGGAGGGTGCTAGCCCCTATTTAATTTATGAAGGGATGTACTCTCTAACACTTTCTTGTGGTTACCTACTTGATAACCATTTGCCTGTATGTTACATTTTGTTCATTAATCACAAGTCCTTTCAATTTATCATTGCATAACATATTTTCACTCCACTTTTAGGGGGCGTTTATCACCCTCCAAAATAATGGTAGACCCTGAGTTGTGTTTTTACCTACTTATTTTTCCTAAGGATTCCACTCATACTGGGTTAGCATACATTGACTCTCCTTGTATTGATGGATAAACTAAGTACCTTCCATTAGAGAATACAGTGTCACCTCCATGTATAAATCTCGCATATATTGTTTGTATTAATTTATATATTTTCTGAGAGTCGTAGCGGTGGTGAGGTAGTCGGGACTATATTACTCACTTCCCACCAAGGGGAACCGGGTTTGATTCATGGGAGGGGTTACCCAGGTTTTCGTGTGTGGGGAACGCATGACAGATGTTGCCATGACGTGCAGTTTTCTCAGGTACTCCCGTTTCCTTTACCCTTGCAGTCTGATGCTGCTCTATCTTTACTTCATTTCACTCTCACTGGCGCTCAAGACCTCTGTTAAATGCAGTTTAAAATCCTTCAACTTATACCTGCATTTGCTGTGGTCTCAGCAAAATTCATGTATAGTCCCAGCAAAATTCATGTATAAATAATGCTCAGAATGTATGCTTGTATTGATCTTAGTCATATTTTCCCCTGTAACAGTAGGTCAGGATCTGTAAACACCACAAAACCTGTCAGTTGTTTTCGGAAAAATATTTCAGGGAATTAGTAACGTTTACTACCCTTATTTTGACTTAATCTTCATGACACTGTAGTAAATTTGGGATTTAAGATGGATTGTTGATCCTCATGTCACAATTAACTTTACACGTTATACAGACACTCAGTGTTCAGTCTGAAATAATTTCTTCCATATTTATAATAAACTGGTGGTTCAAGTCCAACTTCGAAAATGTTTGCCACATTTACGATTTACTTCAGACCATAGGTTGTATGTATGTTTTCACCTTTTTCTTTACTAACCTGCTGCCGAAGTTTGTCTAATTTAGGTACACCCCGGCAGTTTTTTAAAAATATTTTCTAGTCCTGGATCTTGCTTACTATCATTTCCATATAATCTGTGGGCAAAAATTTTAAATTTCTCTATGATTGAATTGTCAGACTAAACACAGTTGCAGAAATTCCAGATGTTCCTTGTGCCACAAGAACTGTATTGGCATCAAATTATCACAAAAAGTGTAACCATATGGGGGTTTTAGTAGTATCTGTGATTTCAGTTCTTTTTTTTTTTTTTTTCCAGACTTTAAGGAACCATACCCAGCACGTGTTGCATATCAAGTTGGAAGACTGCCATTGGTTAGTACCACAAGTGTTTTGTATGTTGAAATTCAAGTACTTTTCAACATTTTCAATGGTTATTATTAAAAAATTTAATAAAACAAACATAAAATAAACATAGAAATTGACTAAATAGAAAATAAAAATAATGTAAGTATGAAGATAGTGGGGTGCCATTATGTAATAAAGTACAGTAGGAAGTCAATTATCCTAACCTCGGTTATACGGACGACTAGTTATCCGGACTCATTAAAAAAAATATAAAGAGAATAGAAAAAAAAAACATGAAAGTCTCTTTTAGTTGCAGTGTTTCCCTGACCCGCTGAGGAGAGACAAGCACTTGTCATTTAAAACATGTTATTTACAGTGGGGCTTTCTTTACTCTAACTGCCCTTAGTTACAAACCTATTTTGTGGCGCAGATGTAGCATCACTACATTTTAATACGTATGTAACCTACTCATAGAGGCAGTTTGAATTACAGTTCTTAAGTCTGAGGGAATTTTTTTATCACCCTCAGTGATAATTTTGTAGCTGAAAGGTGTTTAACAGAATTTTGAGTTGATATTCCTCTCATGTATTGTCAAATTTTTTTTTTTTAGAAATTTGTGCTTGAAAAGTAAAAATTTTAATCACCCAAATAATTCATTTTCTCTTAAAACTGATTGATGTAATTTGAGTTAATTGGTTCCCATTTCTTTTTCACATTGAAACAAAAATAAAATATAGGGCAAACAAAATGACAGGTAAATGTGTAACAGGTGGTATCTTCAGAGGACAGTGTTACTTTCAGAAATGTCTAATAACCAGTAATTCTCTTACTTTGCTTTGAATTGAAACTATAAACTAACGCTGAAGTAGGGTGATTTTCATCCTCAATAGATTGACGCACGTTGCACTCCTGCGCATTGCACATGCGCCCTTTACTCTTCGACTTCACCCCATCATCGAGCAAATGCCAGCAGACAAAATCCCATGCCTATAGGGTTGATCCCAACTCAGCGGACAATTACAGACATGTAGATAAATTATTAAAATTGTATTGCCCACTCAAAAGCAGACATGCGGTCTTCCACCCAAGCCTGAGATATTGTGTTATCCACTGAGCCACCGACACGCTGGAACAAAGGAATTAGTTGGAAGGGATGCGGTAGGAGGGCAGCACCCTTCGCGCAATTTCACTACGGCCCGAGCCTCGTGGAGAGGCAATATATATGTCAACAATCTCTAGACAGGGACGTAAGAAATGGTGGCACAGCCCACAACCCTAATTTAAACAACTGTGAGGTGAGGCTAACTATCCCCGCACCCCTTGGGCAGCCTGCAAGCAGAAAATTTTTGTATACAAGGAGATGTCAAAACGTAGCTCGACTGTTCCGTCGGCTCTCCAACCTGAGCAAGATCGAGAGGCCCCGGTCTGCATATCAGACTCTCCAGCTGGGGTACAGCGAAGAACCAACAACAGGGAAGTGACTGCTGCCATCTTGTAGGAGATGGTATAAGTTCTCCCTCTCTCAAACCAGGGTCGTGCACTAGCTGGACCAGTAAAGCACACTGAGAAAACTCTTCAGGAAAACAGAAGGTCTCCCATGAAGCTCACACTGTCCGGAGCCAAAGACAACTACAACATCCAGAGGTATCATGACAACCCCACCTGTTCCATTTACCCACGAGTTCAATCCTTCAAACTCCGCAGTAGCAGGTCATGCCATTGTCCCTTCTGGACTGCCACCCCTCAAATTGCAAATCATTTTGCGACTTAGAAATTTGACTTCAGTTTTATTCACACCCGCAGGTTAGCCTTCACCTGCCGTAAAATTTAAATTTGGACAAAAATTCAAATTAATTTTATTCATGTACAGAGCTATGCATCCCCGTGTGTTTCCAACATATTGAATAAATATGCTTGTGTTTAAGATTGAATCTTTTAGTTGTTCTTTTAAATTTTTGGCAATTTTAATATAACATGACTCATTATTAAAAGTGACCGCTCCTGGTTAGACACGTGCAGGCCAAACTTGCTTAGGTATCCTGGCGCCTGAAGAAGGCTATAATCTGAATAAGGCGTGGGATCACCCGAGTATTGTCCGGAGCGTCCGTGTCTCCCAAGAGATCTATTCTCGGCTATCTATAGTCCATTCCCCACTGGAAGCAACACTCTTGGAGCCCTGCTAAATATCTACTTGTAGGCCGGTTTCGTATCTTTCCGCCAAATGTAAACAAACATTGCCATGTAGCATCTGTCGAAATCAATGTTTACATACCATTGTGTGTGTGTGTATGTGTGTGTTCGTATACTTTCACTACACTTAAACATAAACATTGAAATGTGACTTCTACTTTTATACCTGTCAAATGTGTTGTTTACTGTTTACAGCTTTTCAAAGAATTCTGTCATATTACGAAAACTATTCCGTACGAATATTCACAGTTTAGGAATGGACAACAGTTCTTACGGTTATTTTACATTAACATATTTGTTTTCCACGACATATCACAATGCATGTAATGCACGTTAGTATTTTGCAGCGACTGTGGTTAACACTGTTACAACTGCGAGGTAAAATGCTGTACTAATTATCCTTTTGTTGTTGATATATTTTGGGTTATTTCTTTAAAAGGACTGTCTCAGTTGAAATAAATATTTAAACGAAGGAACAACCAGTAAAAAAGGCACATTAAGTTCAAGTACGCAACTCGTGTTGCTCGTTTTTATCATACAAACTTTAAAAGATAGCTGGGAACATGCACACAAATAAGCCTACAGTAACTTTTATTGCACTCATATTTCTATGTATTGCTACTTACTGTTTATTAGGTTTATTGAAATTTATCGGGCTGGGCTTAGTATTTTTCTTCTGGGATTGTGGCAAATAACGTTACACAACTGTTTCAATCCCCTTAAGGCAAAGGAAAAACGTTGTGAGAAACAAACAGACGTGGATGTAAATAATTCACTTCGTCATGAAAACAGTTCACAGTTAAAATGTATAAATAGTGCTAATCAAATATTTGAAGTCACGCACACACACACGGGGTCAGCGTATCGACTATGATGTACAAAGACACACCATTTCACAGATGCAATAATTATCGAAACACACTTCACAGTGTATGTATTACTGCCGTGGAAACACAGATTTATCACAACATCGTAACTTGCCTGGGTAAGTTTAAAAAACAAAAGTGTACTAATGTGTTGTAATTTGAAGTATTTTTCGGAGTGAGAATAATGTACGCTTCGTTTGGCAAATAGCAACACACCATGTCATGGCTCGCCACGTCTGCCAACTTCACTTGGTAACTGCCCCACCATCATATCTAAATATATTAAAATAAGTATTAAAACACTAAAATCTCTTTTCAGTTGTACATTACATATTCAAAAATCATTATTTTGCTGTAGTAAATATGAAATATGCGACAATTGAAAACATGTATAATTCTGTGATTACTAGTGAAGTGAAACTTACCAAGTGTGAAAGAGAGAAAGCAAGAGTGTGACAAGCCTCGCTCAGCAGACAGTTGTTTTCAGTTGCTTTCTCGCTCGATAAAACAACACCGTACCATTACAGCCTACTCACAATATTTTCTGCTAATATTTTAAATTGTAAAAATTAGATATGTTGCCATCGGGGCTACCTAAACATTTAAATAGGCACCGTTTAATTTACAAATAATATACTAAAACACTAGGTTAAAATAATATTTTAACTGTTAACTATTTCTTACCAGTCATTTCCAACACGTCGCTGCTCTCGCTGCTGTTAATTCATATTCATTAATAAATAAATATTACATGTTGTAGAAGATATTAAGGTAAAGTTTCATTTGTTCAATAATACAGTACTCTAAAGTTAACAACAGTGTTATATATTTGTGGAATACAGGTTATTGAAAAAACAGGTTGACATATTATTCCTAGAGTGTTTTTTCAAAGGTTAATTTTCATAAGTTGCTTCCAGTCGGGAATGGACTATAGACTTCTAATGCTCATTTACCTCAATTTGTCTGCAGAAGACTAAACCCAGGAGGGCTTGAGCGAATCTGGGTAAATTGAGAGAGCACCATTTTATTTTATCTTTGTCACAGTGAGCCACTGGTATCACAAATTATACCTCAGTTGTAGTAATGCCACGTAATAGTGGAGGACGCAATAGCCAGATTTGTCATTTAACCCGACGGACATTACAGAGACAATTAAATATACCATCTAATACCGTAAGTCCAGCAACTTCTATCGAAATACCACGGAGCCTACCACCTATTGAACACATTACTGAGCCACATAAAGAACCACCTCCTATAACCAAAGATTGCAGTTCGTACCTGGATCATCTGTTGGGAATATATGGGCCTTGGCACAACAAAGAATATTTTGGTAATCTAGGAAAGTTCGGAATTGATCCCGAGCCTAGCCCTCCACCTCGTCCGTGTACAGTCCCAAGCGAACCGGCAAATACATGTAAAGTTTGCATACCTGCCGGGAAACTAATAATTGTTTACGTACCTCCAAAAACACTGGTTTTACGTAGGGTAGTGACCATTATCCTCGACTTTGTCCCAGTGAGAAAGCCAACTAGGCCAGCTCCTTACAAGCATAGGGGAAACTCACATGAGACGGAATAGTTGTAACTGGAAGGATTCATTTCATTATCATTTCATGGTTTTATTATTCTTACCTTTCCCTTTACAGTGTGATAACTGGCGTCACACATTTTGACAACCTTCGCGGAAAGCCGGATCAAACTCCCTGGGAGGGAGATTTATGTGGTCAAGCTCCCTCTGGGGTTTGATTCCCCTCTTCCGGTTAAAGCTCCACCTAGATAGCGTCACTCCAGATTTCCCAATGTGGGTAGATCCGCGACCCCGCCAGCAATCCAACTAACAAGCCTGGTGACATGGAGGAAACTCAACTAGTAGTAGATGAGGGAATCAGCGCTTATACATGTTAGGACAAACTTATGGATTGTAATTAATTAATAGGTTTCGACGCGTCTTCTACCTTGGCGGGTAAGTTGTAAGGACGCTGACTGCCCTCTTGAGATCTTAGGTAAGCCTACCGCGGCGTGATTGGCTAGCATTATTGACCCGACGGTTCGTGGAGGGTTATGATTCCGTGGGTAGCAGCTTAATGGAAGGGTACCATTTAAATTGAGGGGAGTCAAACCCCAGAGTGAGGTGGAATGATATAATTTCCAGCCCAGGGAGTTCTATTGTCCTCACTACTATGGTTGCCAATAATCAGGATGCCAGTTGTCCCGGGGTGTATGAGATGGCGATGGAGTTTATGCAATTGTGGGGGTGGAGGAGGATGGCTTGGCTGGAGGAATCGGGGCTACTCGAATGGGCCAAGTGAGTTGACGTGTGGGAGTGTAAT
Source organism: Dryococelus australis (assembly GCA_029891345.1). Classification (NCBI taxonomy): domain Eukaryota; kingdom Metazoa; phylum Arthropoda; class Insecta; order Phasmatodea; family Phasmatidae; genus Dryococelus; species Dryococelus australis. Next base: position 136,344,049 of record CM056999.1, read on the forward strand.
GAGTGTCAGGTGATGCTGCTTGTGGTTTGGGGACTGTCTTTGGCGGGAGTCAAACCCATACCCTTTTCCCCTACGCTAGTTTGATTATGCAGAAGTTGGGTAGATCCACCTCTGGAGTGTGTCGAACCTGTATGAGGTTTCCAGATGCCAACTTTATTACACTAGCAGTGGTAGGGGCCTGGTCGTGGACTGCGTTAGTGGGGGTAGCACTGTCTACTAGGGGTGAAGGTTCCGACTGAGCAAGCTCATCTCCCTCTGGGTCATACCCTGGCTAGCAGGCGCCTAGATATTTATACAAGGAGATCTAGGGGAATGAATGGGGAGATTGGTTGAGGAACTGCTTCAGTTGTCTTGAGTCTGAGGTTCGACTTTACCTGTGTCCTCTTTTAACGGGGTTGGCTATAAGAGCCCTTTCTAGAGCACGGCGTTCCCTACGCCGACGTCGACACTGGACTCCACCTTTCTTACTCTGCATTGGTCCAGTCCTGTGACCTCTCCACAAATGTGCAGTCCTGGGGGCATAACTTATGCAGACACATCCAAAGCCCTGACGTGTAAAAGAGCGGTGTGGTATTGGGACGTCACTGGAGGTAAGTGCAGATCCATCGGAAACCCAGGAGCTCAACGTGTCGTTTGCAGACTAAGGCTTTCTGCAAGCTCCGGTCCCTTTAGAGTTCGGCGTATTTTTTTCCTCCGTGCTCGATGCCTACAAGCTGCCCAGACCTCGGGCATTGCCAAGTGGACCCAACGAGGCATGAAGCCAGAACCGTTGACGAAATAATTCTCATGCCACCCAGGACCAGAGGATGCTTCCCCTGCACCCCGCACCGGCAGCCTATAAGCTTCAACTATGTAAGTCCAGATGCTGCCGGCCTCAGGAGTCATTCTTTTGCATCTCTTGCACCTCCCACAGCACTCTTAGTGCTCGGGTGCTCTAGAGAAGTTCGAAGCCTACAAGTGCGCCTTTGCAGCAACCAACTACGTATGCTGGCGACTAGTCAATCCGGTGACATACTGACACAAACTTTCTTCTTTTGACCTTCCTTTGTCTCCTCTAGACACCTTTAATTAGTAGTTTATCTGTAACTATTATTTTTTGTCTAGAATCGGCTTTTCTCATTTATTCAGAACCAGGTCACCTACACCTGGAACCACGCAGTTACCTTTAGCTATCCTCGACTTGGTAGGAGGTAGCACAGGTTGCGTGTCTATTGAACTTTTAATAAACACACGTTGCTTTCTATTTTGCTACTTTTTTTCCCAGGGTATATATCTGTACTCACATTTTGAGGTAGATTACGCTGTGCACTGCCAAAGGAATCTGGGGAAGTTATTAAACAAAACTAAGACATACGTATTAGACGGCTACCTGTTTCTTCCCATCAAACACACAGCACTATTAGTGCTCGTGGGGAAGAAACAGTAATGCCCCAACCACTAGTAACACCTTCACACCAGGAGACATGACACACTCGGGTTGCTTCGCACCACTCACACGATTAGTGCGCGGTGATGGTGACGTGCAGTGCTGCCGTGTATTCTGGGTGGACGCACAACCAGTAGAGGCTTGGCGCGACTTGGGCTCAACGTCCCTGATCAGTGCACCTACGGTGGGGGATCAGTGTGGACTCTTATCAAGCCGGCCGACATGTCACTATTGGGGTACACTGTTAGTGTATCCGTTTCAGTGCACTGTGTGATTTATAGAACTGTTACCCTATGCCTTATGAGATATGGAGTGGTAGGAGACGTAGAGAGCAACACCTGGCTCACCCTGCTACGCAGGATAGACAGATGGAACGGATTCGTGCCTCCAAACTCAGACGTCAAGCAGTCGCGCCTATACCGGCATAATTAATTGAGTTTCCACCGTGTGTTCGTACTAGCTACAAGTATCACCCTGTTGTCTGCAGCTTCTTAACTGGAGCGGAAGTTCGCCTAGGTTGGGACAACGTGACCTTCTGGGTGAAAGAAGCACGGCTTTGGAACATTCGTGCAGGCATTCACCCCGCTTAAGCCTAAACTTACCTCAACTACCAAACTAGAGGTGAGATTGTATCAGAACTAGCCGACCCTCCTCGTCTCATCCCCGCTACCCAAGTCGCTTTTGGTCTAGCGAGTAAAATCTGTAACTACCATGTCCAGTCAGTCTAATTGAACACATGTCAATTTATTCATGGGGGTGGTGCTTGCATGCGGGGTTTTAGGGTGGGCTGTAGATTTCAAAATTAAGCGCTTTAATTACTATTACGCATGAGGCTGTTCAGCGCATGGAGTGTCTGTGCTCAATACGTGAAATTACATTTGCCACTGTTAATGACTTGCCCCATGTTCAGATCACTCGTAGATGGGGCAAAGTCACCTGTAGAATGCATGTCTGCACTGTGCAGCATGTTGGCATGCGTCAGTTTATACAGAATGTGTAAATTTAAGTTTATTTTTATTTTTTTTTCTCTCTCCCCTCCTCACCCAAGGAGGAGAGCGCATCTATATGTACCCAACAGTGGGCTTAAAAATTGCCAATGGTGGAAATGTCAGTTATGTTAAAACAGTGTTTTGGTTTTCCGGCATGCAAATATTTGTGAAAAATTATTTTGTGTGACTTCTGTAGTCTATTTCCATCAGAACTTGGTCAGAGGAAGTGTAAGACTCTTAAAAGCATATACTTGTATCAAAATTGTGCTAGCTATGATAGTAATTTAGTTTTGAAAGTTAGCTTATATTGGAAAAAATAGCAGTTGCCTGTTCAGACACAAAAATTGGTTTCTTCACAGCTGGAATACACTCTTCAATTTTTTTTTACAAGCGAAACATCCTGATCAGCCAGTGTTCTATGCCACAGTGAACAGCTTTTTTCTGTAACTAAACAAGTGTGTTTGTCATAATTTTTAAGTTTTAATGGTGTGATTCTTTCTTATTCAGGATGCCCAAATTGAGATTGATGCAGTGGCAGTGGTTGGGGAATTGGAGACGACATATGTGAACAAGTGAACATTTGGAAATCTGGTGCACCAACTGGGATGTTGCTAATTGATTGAAATTGTAAATTTTCTGTTCAGTGCCCTACTACATGTCCATTTATTTGTGAAAAGTAGTGTGCAAAGTCAATAAAATATTTTTGTACGTTCTTTTGTGTTTTTTTTAAATCTTATTTTTAGTACATAGTATAGTTCAAATAAAGTGTGTTTGTGAGAGTAAGCAAAAAATTGTCACTACTATTTTGTTGACAGGCATACTGTATATGATGGGTATGCACATCATCATAATTCTATGTATATTTTAACTGCATTTTTCATATAGTGCAAAATATGTTTTAGCATGAAAGTTGTAGCCTGAGTTGATGAATAAACAAATCTCTCGGTTTGTAATTTTGAATTCTTAAATCATATCTGCAGTGCAAAATGAAACCACTTGCATAATGCTAGTCATTGCCTCTAATGAACATAAATATTAAAACAGATCACCAGCAGTGCCAAGATGGCTGCACACTCGTAGGCATGACCAAGAGGCAGTCTACGTATGCAGCAGATTACCCATTACAAAAGTGTTAAAAATCTCTGTGGTTTACAATCCCTACACCCTACCAAGCACGAGCTGAGTAGATGGAGACATACTGTAATTTTAATTGTATTTGTTGGTGTCATTGCAAATACTAAAGGAAGAAGAGCTGCAGCATTCTTGGAAGAAACTTTGCCAGAAGAAGAAACATTGACCACAGTGCATGTTAAATTTAGGTTTAGGCTCCTTGGTGCTTGAAATAGGACCACCCATTAACATCACTGGCCATGCCTATGTGCACACTACACATCCATTAACTAGATAGGACTCTTGTGTTTACAACTCAGTTGTATAACAGCATATGAATTTCGAGTATTGCCCAATGTTGGCCTGTTTTGTGTGTTTTTGATGTCTCACCAGCAGGGTGTAGCCCTTGAAGCCCTTCTCCCTCCTAGGGCCGTGGAGCTGGTGCCCTATTAGCCAGGGTCTACTGGCAGTCTGGACATAGTTGGTGGAACTGGAAGTGGGGTAAATTTTAACAGTTCTATAAAAGTAGTATGGCCACTATGTATTCTTCTGCCACAGCTGTTCTGTCATTGAGAAAACATTTAGTAAACAAAGTTAAAGTCCAATGTACACTTGCATTTTGCTCGTGTTTCCTGACTGCCTGTCATGGCAGGCACTGAAAGATTGACATTAGCCGACTTCCGTTAGGTAATCATTGTAGGATATTATGGCTGGGTTAGCATCCCAACCGGTTTTATTTTTATAATGGCTAAGTAAATATGGTGGGACTCTGTTTATTTTATTTTGTGGAGTAAAAGAGTTGGAAGGGCACTTTGTCTTTCGTGAGACGGCATTGTTTTGCAGTTGTTCTTAAAAGTGTGTATCATTTTGAATTACATATATTGTTTTGATGGAGCAGTGAAAAAAAATGGCTCGTACGGAAATAACATTAAAAATATTATATCTTCGGAAGTTTTTACTTCAATGATAGAGCTAAATATGATACCTACGTCACTGTTACAGATGCAGCGATAAAAACACACTACCAAAGTTAACATTACACTCGTTGGATTTACAATATAGGCCAAATGAGCAAATATTATTATAACATTATAGAAGATTTGAAAGAGCAGCTTTTTTTTGATCATATGCTTTTCAAACATTATAATAAGGGTTTAGAAACTTATTTACAAAACACTTTAACTTATTGTTTGTAATTCACAACCTCTTAAACACGTGTTTTTCTATGGAAATACTTGCACAATCACTTCACTAAAATCACGTTTGTCGATCACTGATATGAAATAATTTACTTGCAGAATCATTCAGTAAAATCAACACTTCATTCATTACCTGAAACCAACAAACTTACACATCGAAATGTAAGTTATATTTATGAAGCCTCGTGATGAATGCTGGTTGGAAAATTGCGGAATGAGCCGCTTTGCAAAACTGTTAACACATGTCGATAATATTGAATTTCACTCAAGAAAGTGGAAACTGTATCCACAACCTTCTATCCTTAATGAAAACAAATACGAAAATAATTAACTGCCAACACCAACAAAGTACTCGAGTAAACATGAAAAAGAACACGTGCACAATGGTGTTCACTGGTCTGGAAACGTTTCACTGATCGTTAAGTGTCTGCATGCTCCGTCATAATTAAAAAAAATGTGTTTTAAAGCCAGTTCACCCCCAAAAAAAAAACTCATAAGAGCATGCCTTTTCTGAAAATTGAGGCGAAGATATGTGACGAAATAGGGTTTGTGGGGTAAATGGTGTTGAATTGAAACATAAAAATACATGCACATAAGATTGTAATAAAGTCAGTGTGAAAAAATTTTAAAGTAACTAGTCCTTTATATATTAATTTTTTACCAAATGTTGAGTGCAAATTCTAAGTGAGGTAAGTGCAGAAAAGTTGTTTTACTCTTTATTTTAGTCATCTATGGTACTACATATTCCTTAAAAATAATTTTATATTATATCGTACCAGATGCATGCATATATATAATATGTTGTTAATGTTGACACGTGATAGGCTGGGGAGAGCTGAAGGAGACGTCATGGTTGGAAACTGTTTAGGACATGCAGGTCAGTCACACAGGGTTTTTAACAGCAGTCCTCACTACTGGCAGACTGGGGACCGACCAGTATATAAGGTGGGATGTGTAGCTTGGCTGCTTGGTACAAAGTCTATAATTGACTGGGCAGTCTGTCAGGCAGTGTGACTCGTCACAGGGTTACCTGTGTAGGCGGTGGTCTGGTCAGACTGCTGCCCAGTCATGGCTGTTGCTGGTGGCGGGTGCCGGAGGAGCAGGGTGCCTCCGAGTTGCTACGGCTGCTGAAGCTGGTGTAGGCCTTGGCAGGGATGGTGCTCTGTTGCCCCCAGAACCACGGGTTGGCGATTCCAAGTGGCACTACTTCTCCTCGGTGGATGGTAGAGATTATAGGATGTGGTGTCCCTGGTGTTTTTTGAGGGGCTGAAAGCGGAGGAGAGGTGGGAGCTGGGAAGTGAGGCCTCTCCAGCTGTCTGGCGGCATGAGTTCGTTCCCGGGGGTTATTGTGGCAGAATGCCAAAGAGACTGGGGTGCAGTTCCAGGTAGACTTGGATGTTGCAGTGGCCTTTCTCTCCTGCAACTTTTTACCACTCCTTTGGGTGTATGGCATGGATAGGTATTAAGACTGGCCTTGTGAGAGGGAAGCAGACAATAATAGTCCCAAACTAGAGTGTTCTGTCACAGCCGGAGTAGAGCAGACAGTCGTACCCTATTCCCCTAACTGGCGACAAGCGACGCAGTGGTCGTAGAGGTGGGTTTTCTTTGAAGTGTCTGACAACAATTGTGGGTGTGGGTTCAAACAGGTGGTCAGACTTCCAGGACCAGTCAAATACTCCAACGACACAGCGGCGCGGTGGATGGAGTACAAACTGGGCTGTCTGACTAGCCTCCTTTTGGAGTGACTTTTTAGTGGTTGGGGCTCTACCTTTCTGTACACCAGGGTGCACAGAACGGTGGTCATCGAGCATGTGTGTTATCTGACGTTCGAGCGTCCTTGAGGGGAACCTGCAGTACTACACTAGGTTCAGAAAATATAGGTGCAATCCTAAGGATTGATACTCAGGAGTAAGAGAGAACTCGTGTTTCATTCTGAGAGGAATAGGCATGGTAGCTAGTACTACCTCCTAATTATCTCAAGCTGACCGGAAGTACTAACTATGTAAAGCCAGGTGAAGTGGACGTAATTCTAAGCTGGATATGGCAGTTTTGACTATATAGCTATATAAACTGACCCTGTCTACTCTGTACCATGTCCTGAAGGGACTTAGGGGGCCCACTACCAGAAGGGCAGCAGAGGGTAGTTGCCATAAGCAGGCAAGGGGGGTTGACAACTTCTTCGGAGGTTGCAGGCACAAGGCTCCTAGAAGGTCTGGACGGTGCTGTTGCAGCTGAAGAGCTTCTGGTGAGAGTAGAAGACATAGGCAGAGAGCTCCAGCACACAGAGTGGTGGAGTGAGCTGTCGGGGCTGCTTGGCTCTAAGGAGAGCTCAAGAACAACTGACATTTCTGGGCTGCATGCAGGTATATATAGTGCATGTCTACCCTCGGCTGGGCTGTGAAGGTTGGAGGCAGTCAAGTCGTCTGCTAGTGGCATCTCCTGGCAGACAAACCTTGGCTCCACCTGCTATGAGACATCCTGGGGACGGCCATTGTTCCTTGTGTATCTTCGGAAATGGGTATAGAACTGGTGTGGTTTATTTATTTGGGATGAGCGAAACCACTTGTAAAATGATTTGTCCTTCTTTGTGTGTGTGTGTGTATGTGTGCGCATGCACGTGCTGTGCATGCATCTGTCCCCCCCCCCCCCCTCAATGTGAGTACCTACTATAATTCCTGTCCTTTTATATATTTTTGGTAGACTAGTGGCCTACTTGTTACCTTAATCAATATTTCAATTTATTACCACTGAATGTATTTAAGTTAGAATTAACATATTGGTAACATATGTACATTTATAACAATTTCACGTAACATGAATAATTTGAGGGGGTTGGTGGCAATGCAAATTGTACATATGATGGAATAATATAATATCGCCAAAGGAGTACATCTAAATAGAGCTTTCAGAAGTGCTCAGTCATCCACCAACATCATCTACAAGTTCCATGAAAAAGTTTGTGTGTGTGCGTGCGCGCGTGCGTGTACATTTGTGTAACATTGGATTATCAGGCCGTAAGTCAAGGGTCACTTTTCGTTGATAATGGTAGTGTGGAAGTTCTAGCCCACTAGATCATATGATATTTGAACGATTCTTGTAATGATGAGTGAGTGATGAATTACTGTTTTTCAGATGTAGATCTGCAGTGATCCACATCTGAAATTATAGTTTCTTATTCATACCCCAGATATTGTGCAACAGTTCTAATGGCTAGTAAACCTTCATAAGTCCTAACACAAAATGAGTAGTTTCTGAAGGCTATTAGCACAAGACTTCTGCAAAACCAGTATCCCTTGAATTTAACAGATTTAACAGTGGAAAACAAATTTAGGGAAAACTGCTAATAAAGTCTTACAAATTGACATATACCTTTGTTAATTTTACGTATAGTGTAGGTCATATCTGTTTCTTTCAATGGCTATATAGTTTCAGAAGTGCTCAGTATTTTTGTTGTTTACATGATGTTAGTGAATGAATGAATAAATGATCTTTACTCTTGTGTAAGTTATGTTCTCCATTAAGATGCAATATGAAGGCTGGGCAGCAGTGAATTAACAGTCTTTGTTGACCTTACTTTGATATCACATCTGCCAGTGATTCACATTGAACATTATTATCGTCTACAAAGTATATCTGCCACTAGGCTGGTTGGCATCTCTTTTACTGTAAAGCCAAAATAACTTTTACTCAATTTTCCTGAATAGTTGTACCTATATCAGAGTAGTTTATTATGTGTAATATCTTACAGCAAACTACCAAATATTGTTGAAAGCACTTGTCATCAAAATGAGCATCCTGTTTTGAAACAACTGAATTGTTAATTAATTGCTTTGTATGTTCTAAGCATTTAGGATATTCTGAGCATCCTATACTGGACCAGCCATGTCACCAATGAAATAATTTATGTGTGTATGACAATATAGGTGCCTTAAACATAAAACAGTTATTACCACACTGAATTATCATAGTGATGGAAATATTTTATGTAGTCATTTTAAGTTATAAATTTAGTATTATTTATTAAATTTTTTACTCAAACATATTTACAGTGCTGTACTAAAACAATATACAGTTCTGAAATTATTTTGGCATTTTATAAACATGCTGATAAATCAACTTGACCAAGATTTCTCTAAAAGTTGTAAATGTTAAAAGTAATATGCAGATGTACAATAAAGAAACAAAAACTTACATATAGCTTCTAAAATCTAAATTTTTATAATTCTTTAGCTCACAATATAAGATTTTAAAAATGGTGCATTGAATTTTTGTTGTGAAAGGGCACAGTCTCCACAAAGTCATCACAATTTTGTACATATATTTAATTTATAACAATCAATTTTTTTATTATTATACAAAAATAGTCTGAACCACTCTTGTTAAAAAAATTTGCCACTTACGAAAAAACTTTATGCACTTGGGCTAGTTTTGCCATCTTCTACTACTGGTTTTTCTCCATCATTTGTTTCTTTTTCCTTATCACTTTCTGTCTCTTCTGCCACAGTGTCTGTCTCAATGCTTGTCTCCTCTTCTGTTAGTTCCACTATTTCTACTCCGCTCTCTTGCACTGCATCATCTGTTTGAGGCTCTGTGGTTTCTGTTTCTGTGTGAGTAACTTGTTCTTCAGTTGGTTCAGTGATGATGTCTTCGATGGTTTCCACATCTGTTGGTGCCTCCTCAGTGGCCTCCGTCACTTCCTCCACTACTTCTGTAGCTTCTTCAGTGACAATCTCTTCAGCTGCTTCCCCTGCTTCAGGTTCAGGGGTCTTCTCGCCGGGTAGGAGATCGTCGATTTTCTTTTCTGCCTGTTCTACAGCACTCGTCACGCGCTCCCCTGCAGTTTCTGCTGTGGAACCTAACTTTTCCTTTGCTGCCTGAACTGCTGAACCTATCTTCTCCTGCGCTGCAGCTGCCACCTCCCCTGCCTTGTCCTGGGCCGCAGCTACGGCTTCTGCTGCCTTCTCCTGAGCTGCAGTCGCAGCTTCTTCAGCTTTGTCCTTGGCTGCCGCTGCTGCCTCTCCAACTTTGTCCTTTGCTGCTGCCGCTTGCTCTGTGAAAATAGAGACATGTGATTTGTAAGATATGTAGGTGGGGAATGCAGCCCCTCATTTTAACACGCTCATTTGATATAAGTAGTTACTTATATCTAAGAACATTTTATGAAACTGGTTCTCATTCTAAGAGATGATTAATGTTAGGGACTGTGACTGGGAAAATAATGTATAGTCCTAGGAATAAGGCAACATCATTATCTTGCAGGAGATAAACTAACGTAGGTTAATGTCATTACCAAATCAATCTAGTCTCTGGTTAGTTGAATGTTGCTGAGAAGTACCTAAATGCACAGTTAATAGCATTAATTTTTTTAATGTAATAATGTACGAGGTGTAACAGTTTCATTCCAGGAATCACTGTAATTTTCTGAATGTAATGACATATGAAGTGTAACAGTAATTCCTGGAATGCCTGTGGAGTAGTACTATTGCTGTAAATCATAGCCAGTCACACTTGAGCATGTCTGTAATATTCTAACATGTCCTCGCCTGGATTGCAGACCAGTTGGTTCACTCTTTAAATAGTAGCAGAATAAATAATGTGTGTGTGTGCGCACGTGCTTGCATAGCAATGTTGGTGAAAAATGAGTGACAAGAATCTGGAGCAGCGATTAATATAAAATTATGTAAGAAAATTTGTAAAAGTTGTGAAATTTTAGCTTAGGCTTAGGGTGAACATGTCATGAAGAAAGCAAGTGTTTTTGAATGCTGTAGTGGAGTGGAGAGATTGGGCAGATCGTAACTTGTTGCCAGAGAATGCCAAGAATCAATATACAGGTAGGATAATTAATGTAAAACCAAACATTGTTATGAAGAACCATTGCAGTAGGGACATACAGTGTCAGAAGTTTGGCAGTAGAATAGAAAAGATGGCGAGGAGTAGTTATCACAACAGTGTTAATTCAAGTTTGAAAATGCCTCGTCTGTTGCCAAGCACACTGGTGCAGTGAAATAAGAAAACTATCATTTTGTGTCTGTATATACGAAAAATATCAGTTAGACAGTAATTTGAGTTACACAGATGAAAACAGTATAACATTGGAGCAGGTATAATCTGTCCATAAATAAAATTTACTTTGAAAAATGCAATAAAAATTTCAGATCTCCAGAGTTTACCTCCTCAACAAAAATATTTTTAAATTCTTTCAGCAATAATTATACAGAAATGTTAAACACACAATTGAATGAAGTCTAATTATTTTCAATATTTAAAATTTACAAATTTACTCGCAACAAATATCTAGTTATATTTAATCAATCACTTACACCATTATGTGGTGTTTGCTCACGCAGGAAGTGAAAAAATTGATGAATGATTAATGCATTGATTGTAATGATTTTAAAATATTTCCTGACTGTCGTTAGACACGTAACATACTGGAATCTAGTACTTTAGCGTGTGTAAAACTGCCTGTCTGTATTTTAGTACCACTTATCAATGGCTGTTTTTGGGACAAATTATGACAGTGAGGATATATTAACAGATGTTCCGAGAAAATCATCCTTTGTCTCGGTCTTCAGAGGGTTTCTGTAAGTAGTCTTGTCTTATGTTATGACAGCTGAAGCCTCTGTAACATGAAACTGTGCTCACTGGATGAACAGCACATCATTTAAGAATCTGGATCAAATGCGGCTATATTGTGGAATTACTTCCACTGTAAATATTCTCCAGTGTGTCAATCAAAGTCAGTGAAGGAAACAAATTTTTGTATTCTGCCCACTCCACCAAATGAGAATTTTCATAATTTCCTCAATCTCAAATTTAAAAAAAAAAAAGTTTCTTTGAGAGGCCAAAATATAAAAAATAAATGTGTCATTATTCCAGTATTGCTTTTATTAATCAAGCCACTAAAGCATATCATTCAGCAATACCAGACAATCAGTAACAACTTACTACTATCACTCATCTAGACTGTTAAATCAAGAGTTTGCTGTATTTTCTAGTCGCCAGCCTCAAATATTAGGTTGTGTTAATAACAACCAGGTAACTGCAAATTCTGCACCATGGTATAAGAAATAAAAATTTTGCAAACTGGTATAAAATTTCTTTATAATTGGACCCAGTGTTGAGATAATTATTTGATTTCCTTCTTGTAAACATTTTGCAGAAGGAATTTATGTTGCTAGCTTTTAAACACACACTTTTGAACGACTAAAGTACTACCCAAAGTTTAATGTTTCAGTTCATTTTTCTTCATGAAGCAAGTTATTGTAAAGTGTCCCATGACAGAAACTGGTATCTTAAGGGTTCAGTCTACCTGCAGTTATTTTCCACGTTTCAGACCTTAAAGCATATAAGCTCTAAAGCTGACTTTTGCTCTCTCACCACTTACCTCATCACCACTGTGTGCAAGGTGTTTAACCAGTGTGCAGTCTTTCCATCGGCTATTTGTCTATACCAGTTTCATTACGGAATCTGAATTAAAAAATAATGTTTACTATAAATATTGATTTCATATTTTGTTTTTATCTTGATTTTTGTACAATGTTTACATTTTAATGTAATTTTATTTTGAACTCCAAGTAATTAATTTTTACAGGTATGTCTAAATGTAATTTTAATGGTATTTGTACACCACCCATCCACTTTTAATGGTAATATGATTGGCAGTTATTTCTGACCTAATTATGAGATATTAATTTTATGTCATTAACTAAATTGAATAATTTTTGGAATGTAATCACCTAATACTTTTTTCAGTTTTATTTGAATTATAATTAAGTTTCTTGTGTTTTCATTTTGTCTTAATTCCATTTTTTTTTGTACTGGAAGTAGTTCTTTTTCTTAAGCTGCCAAGATATGAGGTTGCCAGAAGCTAGGCTTCTGATGGGTTCATTTAACTGAGACGAACACTATATTTAACTATAAAATTAAGATTTGTGCTTTTTGTAAACTGCATCAATGTCTGACTGTGCGACCCAAAATGAATTGTGAAATCAACAAATTGTTTCAGCAAACAAGTCAGTCTCTTTCTTTTAATTAACGTCTTCTGTAATTCACTGTCATTTATCTAATTAACAAAAACAGTGTTCGTTGCTGCAAGTAACACTGCTTGTGCTGTTGACAATTAATTTTTTCCCGGACATTTTCTTTACATCTTATAATATATCATGTATATCTGGTCCCTCTTTGTAATGAGGTAGCTTTGTGCTTGGTCTGCAGATTCTTCAGAAAGAATCTGCATGGGCCACAGTGCACTGTATCATACTTCAGACATATCAGTAGTCAATCTCTGTATAACTAAACATCTGCTTAACTTTTGAAAATAGTAATTAATTAAACAGAAAATGAATGATGTCATTGCCCTTGGGGTTGAAGGCAGTGTTCACTGTTCATCCGAGTGCATGTAAAATACCCTAATAGACAAGTAACCTTGTTACTTTCTGCCAGAGTCGAGACAGACAGGCTGCCAAGTCATGATAATCCTGATATCTGGAATAAGGGACAGTCAGCCTTCATCCTATTGTGATCAGAGTGTGCATCTGTGTTAAGTGTTTGGTGATAAGGTCTGCATTCACATATTCACCATACATGCTTTCACCATTATAACAAAAACAATTCACTTGCAACAGCAGGGGAAAATTTTGTGCCATACGATTTCATGCAGTACCCCATAGTTTTACTACGCATCTTTAAAGACTGTTTTGTTTAAACTGCCTCAGAGTTTGTTAGGATGTTTACATTATTATTTTTAATACTGATAACGTCCTGAGTTGAAGTTAATACATTTTCACAAATATAGCATCTTGAATGTGTAATTTATGAGTAAGATAATCCCATAAAATCCTAAGACAAATTTATAAGACCGTGGAGATGTAGTAGCCAGACTACTTTGCCACCCCACCAAAGCGAACTGAATTCAATTCCCGGCAGGGTTAACCGGATTTCCGTACGTGGAAAACATAACGGAAGAAGTTACTGTTGGCTGGTTAGATTTCTTGGGGCATTTCCGTCTGCCCCATTCTTTCATTCAACCACTGCTCCATCTTCACCTCATTTCACCTTCACCGACAGTGAAGACCTCGCTGTTAGGTGCCAACCAAAACCTCTTCACTCAACCGTACGGCAAATTTCCCATTTGCTTTGAGGCTGCACGTGAATTGTGTATACACCATTCAAAGTTATCTGGACACCCCTCTGTAAATGTAAACTCGCTACGAGATGTCGCTACGTCCGCGAAGTGGAGAGATTTGGGTATCTCTTAACATCGAGGTCTTGAGAGCAGATGAGGGTGAAGTGATGTATGGAGCAGCGCTGGAACGCAAGGGTGGGGGAAACTGGAGAAATCCGTGAAAAGTGCTGACCAGCGGCGTTGTCCAGCACGATTCCCATATGCGAAAATCCGGGAGCAACCCCACCGAGAATCGAACCCGATTCACCTAGGTGGGAGGCGAGCAGGCGATAAAGGAGGTACAGAGCTTGATGCTGATAAGTGCTACGTGATACAGGCCGAATGGGTAGAGCAATGGAGCTCAATGGCTTTGAACGTGGTGTAGTTATTGGTTGCCACGTCAGTGAGAAATTCGTCAGGGCCATTTCCGCCCTTTTCAAGTTGCTCGAGTCGACCATCAGGGATGTCATTGTGAATTGGAAACAAAGTCACAGCCATAACCAAACTACATTCTGGTAGGTCACTTGTGTTGACCGACAGAACCATCGAGCATTGAAGCCTGTGTAACAGGTATATTGCATGTCATTGTGTGATACAATCACCTGTGAATACCCGCAGTGCCACTAATTGTGCAGCCAGCATTACGAATGTGCGCTGGAAGCCACGATGACTTGAGTTCAAACTCAAAAGTTCAAGCATCTACCCATAAACCACACGTTTCACCTACGAACTCAAAGCTCTGCGTTCAGTAGTGTAAAGAGTGCCGTTACTGGAATGTGGACGACTGGAGACACATTATTTGAAGTGAGTAATCACGTTATACCATGTGGTTATCTGTTCAGAGGGTTTGGGTGTGGTCAATAACAAGTGAACACTACATACCAGACTGTATAGTGTCCACGGTGAAATTCGGTGGTGGTGGTGGGGGGACAAGTGTGGCGTGGTAGTAAATTGGTCCTTTCATAATACTATGGGGCACGTAAAAGGCAGAATGCTATATTGACATTTTGAATGGCTACGGTTTTTCGACGGTAGAAGGCCAGTATAGAGACGATAACTGCGTTTTTCAACATGAGTGCTCCCTGACATAAAGCACAGTCTGTTCGTGAGTGGCTCGTGGATAATAGGGCTCCGAAAATGAACTGGGAACTGGCCAGTCCAGATTCCTACCTCAGTCTCATAGAACACCTCTGGGATGAACTTGGGGACAGTTTCGTGTGGGTGTTAAGATGCTTTTGATCAGATAGCATGTATTGTTACATGTGCCGCGCGTGGCCTTCGTATATTTTCCCTACCACTCAGACGTGCGTTGATATCTCGGTAACGAGAAGGAAAGGTAGATTTACAAACAGACCGCCGTAACACTAAAACGTGCCACGTGCTGCGGTAAGTCTATCGGAACTGATGCCACTTCCGACCCTGGAAGATTGAATGATTTGGTTAGTGGCTGCGGCAATTTTCTGGTCATCGCCTCTCCCAGCATGACGCGAAGTGTGAAGAACCTTGTGGGCTTGGTCGACTTAGCTATATAAGTTGCGGCTTGCCACAGAATCGAGTCTAGAGCCTTATACGGTCATTTTGCGCTAGGTATGTGGCATCAACAGAACGACGGGTTACGATGTAATGACCAGCAAGTGTAGTCTGTGAGTATTTGTAGAGTAGAGAAAGCGTCTGACTAACTGGAATGTGGGGAAATGGGACTGAGTGCGTGTGTATCAGACATTTGGAATTATATTGGTGTATGGCAATTGACATTTTGATTGTATGTGTGTAACTAATAGGTAGGCACAGGTGATTTTCGCAATAAAGTTGTAAGACCAGTTGTACTCCAGAACACTTTTGTTCACATGCACTTTCGTGGTTGGATGATTTTTTTAATGTCACATGCCTCAAGTGTCTGTCCGCGAATCATGGGCGTTCAACATCGGAGTACTTCATTACGATTAGCCCAGTCAAATAATAACATGTCTTCCTACGTAGACACGTGGCCAATAACCCCAGGAAGTTGTGGTTGTGAACATAGGATATTGAAGTCTAGCATGGCCATACAAATTTTCGCGGAAATCACCTGTCCCTACTAATAAGTGATGTTTAAGTGGCTTTAGCTAGTGTTAAGGCATTGGTAAGGACTTAAATTATAATCGAGTGAGTGAAGAGATTTAGGTGGCTCTTAACATCGAGCAATGGAGAACCGATGAGGGTGGAGCGAGGAGAGTATGGGGCCTCACCGGAATGAATGAGCGATAGAAACAGGAGATCCCCAAGAAAACCCGCCAACCAGCGTCTGGCTCGATTCCCACGTGCAAAAATCTGGGACGCCGGGAATCGAACCCGGTTCGTCTAGGTGGGAGGCGAGTAGTGTAACCATTACACCACCGCGGCCCCTAATTATAGTTATAATAGAGATTGGTCTTAAATATTGCCCTCACTGATATGAATAATAAGTTTACTAATGTAGATAGGTAAAGGCCGTTCACGATAAAGTGAGCACTTTTGAAGCCCTAGTTACGTTTTTCTTTCCACCAATCTATATCCATCCAACACTTGTTAATGTAAACCCTGCCACGTGAGTAATAAACACAGTGTATACATTCACTATACCCAAAACAAAAGTCTGAGGCCATAATGAAAAGTGTTTATTGGCTATTATGTCTGATGAAACAGCTTCAAAAAGTGCTCACTTTACCATGAACGGCCTATAGTTTAATGTTATCAGTAGTTCTCGAAAATGACAGTAGGGCGGACGAGATATGTTGCGGGGCCCGGCAGGTAGTTGGTAACCGGGGTAAGGTAGGCAGCGGGAACACGCACAGTTCTATGTTAATACGGGTGGGTATCGGCCGAGGCATCTGGGACAGTCGGCATATCAAGTTTTGCCACTGTGTCACCGATCCTGGTCCCCCGCAAGGCTTGGCCACACGCGACGCGCTGCCTACGAGTGTTACCTCTTGGAAAGCGGCAGGTCGAAGTTTCATTGCTTTTGTGTCGGTATCTCAGTTGCATGACGGTTATTGCCGATAAGCCCGGCCTAGCACTAGCCAACACACGTGTGCGTAGATTTCACCGCACAGTTCTCACAATAGTACTGCTGTAAAAGCATTGCATTTGTTGTACGTTGTCGGCAGTGTTCTGAGAGTCCTAGCTTTGACGATATTTGTGAAATCTCGCTCTTTAGTGGACCGGTTTATTTAATAGACCCCATTTCGTCTCTAAGTTCGCCAATTAGGATCTTAGTACGCGATATTACGGTGAAAAATTTGTGCAGGGACATAATCTCGGAAGACCCGCTTTTTTCCCACTGTTTGTGTTTTTAACATTGTTTAATTTCTACTTACATGGCTCTTTGGTAATACACAACACATATTAAGGACAATGTTTTTCGAGCCTAAAGACGGTCATCATTCTCCATTAACATAAGGAGAAAATCTTCGTTCGTATCTGACAAGAAAATGCGTGCTCAAGATTTTGTGAAGAGATATAAGTCTCTTATGCCGTCCCTACACGATACCCAATTTCTGCTACCTTCTGTCATACCCATGGGCACTACAGAAGGCATACAAGTTCCAATAGCAGAAGAGAAGAAAGAATGCATCAGTCATATCCACACGTTACCTAAAGTGCTAACAGAAAATCGTAAATGGTAGACATTCTGCAGTTGGCAGAGGTACAAATGCAACCAAATATTATATGTAGGTGCTTTATGGTACATCCAAAAAGTACGGGGATTTTTTCCCCCTGAAGACTGCATTTATTTAAGTTTCTTCTGAGTACAAGTACTAGATTCAAGATAATGTTGGGTACAGCTTATCTCCCTTGAGCTCAGCAAGTCTGTGGACTTATTCGTTGATGACCTTCGCCCAGGACTTTGTGTCAGAAGACTTGTTGAAAGAAGCTATATGCCTTGGTAAAAAAGAAAATCGGGCGGAGAGGAAAGGACACGTACGTTTATTAGTATTTGGATAATGAGGGCCGCTCGAGCCCACGAACTCGCTATCGGACAAGTGAACTTCAAGACGACCAAATGACTGGGCATGGCACCAAAAAACTCCGCCTTCAGCAATGCCCACCGGCATAAATTCAGTTGGCGAGTGAGTGAAGAGGTTTGGATGGCTCTTAACACCGAGATCTTGAGAGTCGATGAGGGTGAAGCGAGATGAGTAGGGAGTAGCGCCAGAATGTAAGGGCGCGGGGGAAAACGGGAGATCCCAGAAAAAACCATCTGGCCAACGGCATCGTCCGGCACGATTCCTACATGCGAAAATCCGGGAGCGACCTCGCCAGGAATCGAGCTCACTTCGACGAGGTGGGAGGCCAGTAGTCTAACCACTACACCACCGCGGCCCCAATAATTCAGTTGGAGGTGATTATATTTTGTTCCCCCCCTGGCGGTCGTGAACGTCAGTTTCTCGCCTTCCGTTCAGACAAACTTCTAGTATTGAATAGTTTAAATCGAATACTTCTTCAGTATTTCGCAAGCTACACAAAATCATTTTTCCAGTAACCCTAAAATGTTCGTAACATGGAAACTGCCGCGAACTGGGAGGGAAGGCTGCTATAGCGAACGCTGAGGCGTCTACAGCCTATCAATGTACAGGCTATTCTCGGTAAAGCGAGCACTTTTGAAAGCCCTCTCATTTGGAATCATAGTCAATAAATATATTTTATAGTAGTCTTAGACGTTAACTTCCGAGTGTGGTGGAATATACATGCTGTGTTTCTTACTTACGTGACAATATGTATGTAAAAAGGCAGTTGAAGGATACAATATGGCTGAAAGGAAAAAGTAACTAGTGTCTCCAAAGTGCTCACTTTACCGTGAACATCCTATACGTGAATTCACGCTCATGTCACAAGGACGCCGAATTGGTGACGGTATGTCAGCACTGCACCGAATCTGTACCTATACGTAGTCTGGAGGCCCACTATACGTTAAAAATAAGTTACGTAGCCAGCCATAAACCAGTCGTGCATTATCACCCCACCCTTCACCCTTTCTGGATAATGTTGGAGTAGCCCACCGGAGCTTTCTTCGTCGTAGGTATTATTTCTTAATATAGCTGTTTCGTGGTTAATCAAAAACTTTTTAAAATCAAATTTTATAAATAATCCTTGCCCCCAGGGCACATATGTTTATGGAACCACTGTATGTCATGTCTCTAGTAGAGTCCGCAGATATTCACAAAAAATATTTTCATATTTTGACGTCGTTTTAAAAGTGTAATTTTATAAGTTCTTGAACTCTCAAATTATTTAAGTGTTTTTCTTATTTTCATTTTATTCACCTAAAAGTCTGCCAACAATCGCACAGTTTACTTGAATGTTGCATCAATATTGTCATCAGTCGATGACAGCGTTAGTTTTGTATGTGGCGGAAGTATACATGATGTGTATAAAAGTAGAACCTAAGCAACGTGTTTAGGCCGTGCTGCAATCGAAATATTTAACATAACCATATACAGACCCACAGTCATTGCCACAATTAACATGCAATTGACATAATGAAAGCAGAATACAGAACTTTTTACGAATAGTCGTTCGATTTTTTGCTTATGTAGGCCTAAGTAGACTGACTTGTTACAGGTATGATTTTCCCCTCTAGTCTTGAATGTAAACATTTCCTTAGTAAACAGTCGTGTTGGATACATAGTAACTAACGGAGCTCTTGCAATTTACTCATTAACCTACTATCCGAAGGAAAGAAAGGCTTCTGATATCACTTTCCTGCGTGTGTGTGTTTGTGCGTATGTGTGTGTCCCCCTTCAATTTTCGAACGCATGAACCGAATTTCACCAAACTCAGTACACACATATTACTAATTAAGGACACTTGACTTTTATAGTTTTCGACCATGCCGTACGCCTACTTTCAAAAGGGTGCCTATTTTAAAATTTTGAGTGATTTGTTATCTTGGAAACCATTTAACCTATTTAAACTAGATTTTGTATGTTTACAGCACAAGGTGAAAGCATTGAACTTAGAGGTAGATATTGTTGTTGGGCTGCCATTTTGGAAGATAGCACCACATAAAAATTAAAGATTTTAATTTATATCTCGAAAACTACTAAACCAATTCTCGCCAAATTTGGCACGTAAGTAAAAATGTTGTATATCCTGTAAACATATTTACTTAAAACTGATTAGGCATTTATTTGCAAAATTGTGGCCATGCAAATATTTTACGTTTATTTGGTATAACTACTATAGGCCTACCATTTAACCAATGTCAATCAAATTTTGTATTCTGACAGTATCTATTACAAGCATCATATATGCCAAAACAACCAGTTTTGTCCGCCATTTTGTAAGATAGCGCATATGAATTAAGGTTTTTATGTGATATCTCGGGAAACAATTGAGCGATTCCTACCTAATATAGCAAACAAGTATTACTGGAGCAGGTGATGTTAACTAGTATGTTTTCAGTAGGCGAGGCACTTATTTTCAAAATGGCGGTTATCTGCGAAACCATGTAATTACGGCAAAAAGAATATTTATTATGGATTGAAACCAACTTCTACATGACCAAGTATACGCATGTTACCAATAATACCAACCAACTTTCGATACAACCGGATTTGATCACCAATCTCGAACTTAATCTTCTTACAATAATATAGCAGAGCATTACCAAAAGTACTAATTACAGCCGTCTGATTGACGCCTTCGTGCACAGGAAAAGTCTTCCAACAAAATATCACTAGCATCAATGTCATTTAAATCCTTGATTTCCTTAGGATCCTTGGCGTTATACGGTTTCCTGAAGAAACAAAATTCCAAAAGACCGCTACAAGCCTTTGCAGTAATACCTTGTGGACCAAAACGAAACAAAAATGAAAGCGGAATGCAACTCTCTTCAGCAGCTAATACTTTCACAACCAATGCTTTATCTTCTTTATCAACATCATAACTAACAGGCAAAAAGGTTACGATACATCTTCCTAGGATAATTATTACATTGAAAAAACTATTCTGCCGTCGAAGCATGTTGCAACCTGACAACTGCAATGCGCAAAGCAAAATTGCAGTTACATAATAATTACGCAATGATAAGCAACTGATAAGAAAAACCCATGGATAACACAACAGTGACAGAAAGCGTTGCGGAAATATACGCAATTTTTTTTCTGGCAAGCCCCCAAATCCCGGTACGCCAGCGTGAGCACCTTCATAGTCCTGTGTGCCCTCCGGCATGCATGTTAGTAGCTAAGTCGGTTGGAGAGTGGGATGCGTCTCAAGGCAGGCTCTACACGCCTTAGGTCAGGTTTAATTATTATAATGGGCGCATGCATCGTGGCTAAGCAGGGTTGTAGTGCCATGGCCGCAATTGTAGCCATGTGCACACCCCTAAAGGAGAAGGGTCTAGATGGAAGAGCATAGCAAACCAGGCAAAGCGGAGAGGGCCGTGGAAAATCTATGCAATAGTCGCGGAGGATAAAAATAATTCCCTTTAACTGGATTAGGCCTTGATAAAGTAGGGTACTTGTTATTTCGGGAAGAAAGACTTCTGTTGGTTTTGATGTGGGGTGAAATGAAATGAGAACGCAGCTGGTGTGTACTGCGGGGGACAGAACAGCCCCTGCGCCGATGCCAGGCATCGTGTGGGCGCAAGTGCCCTTGAAGTTTAACTACTGTCAATACTGCCATGCAGGCGAACCAGCACTGCAGCTTTGACAGCACCAATTGGCTGCAGGACCATCCCTGCTTCTCGTTGTGTGCGTCGGAAAACCGGACAGCTCAGTCATGGCACCTACTCCATCTTCGGTTTTCCGCGCCGCCGATACCAGGAGCTCCAATGCGTGGATGAAGGCGGGGACCAGCAATCGGGGGAGCCACCCGCTCCCCAACTCCAAAATAGTCTGTCGGTCTGGGAAACGCGAGACATCCGGGACCTACCAGCAGTGGGAAAGATACGCGCCTTACGCGCAATCATATAGCATCAGCCATCTGAACTTGGACCCGGTATCTCAAGTACTATAAGAACCGGCAGAAAACGACGTAGAGTTAGTCTCCTTGCCGCTCCGTTCTATCGGTAAAATATACTAAGTCTATAAACGTGAGATTTGCTTCTACAAACCCATATTTATGCGTCATTTTGTAAGATAGTCCCACATAAAATAATTAAGTTTTTGTTTCGTATCTCGGGATACAATCAAACGATTTTTTTTTTAAATTTGCCTATTAAGTTGTACTGTGGTAGGTCATATTAACTTATAAGTGTGCAAGTCTCTTATTTTCCGAATGGCGGCTATAACTTTGTATATTGCGTCTATGACAATCATTATGATGTGCTAATACACAACTTTTCTGTCCTCCATTTATAAAGATTGTCCCATGGAAAATTGAGGTTTTATGCAATATCTCGAGGACCAATCAATATATTCCTACCACCATTTCATGCAAGTAATGCTAGAGTAGGGTATGTTTTAGGTGTGGCAAAAATTTTTTAATGGGGTGCATATAAATAATATAGATTAAAATGTTATATCCACGAAAAGTTTCAACTAAATTCAACTAAATTTTGCACAGTTGCATTATTTGTTAGAAGCATAATTTATTATGCATACAGAGATCCTCTTTGGCCTGCCTCTTTGCAAAACAGTGCCAAGTGAGTAAATTGAGTATCGGCAATTCACGGTAAAGTGAGCACTTTTGAAAGCCCCCTCATTTGGAATAATAATCAATAAATATATTTTATTTTAGCCTTAGACGCTAACGTCCGGGTACTTTCGAAGATATACACTGTGTCCATTACGCACATTGCAATATCGATTGTAAAAGGTGGTTTAGGGATAAAATATGACTGAAATAAAAAAGTAACTAGGACGTCAAAAGTGCTCATTTTACCGTGAATGGCCTCACCTATTTTGCCATATTGCCAAAACAATCAAACTAATATCCACTCAATTTTGCACACCTAGAGAAGGCCATGTAAAGTTACATGATATTAAATGGATTCAGACACTGAGTTTCAAAATGGCGGCCATATAAATATTTTGATATTTCTGGCATATCAATTTCACAATTTAACCAAATTAAATGAGAATTTTTTATGCTGTAATTATTTATTATAAACATCGTATAGAGGGCCTCTTTTTATCAACTGATTTCCACCACATTTTACACGCAAGTATCACTATGGTAGACCGTGTAAACCTATGTGTTTTTAGTGGCTCAGGCTCTTGTTTTCAAAATTATGGCCATGTAAATATTTAAAATTGGTGAACCCTAACATTCAAAACATTAGAATGATTATATCCGAAGTTAATGCTCCGAATCTTACCTCTTACATTGTTTGCATACTAACTTAATTTTACGAGTTTTCCTGAGTTCGAATTCTGGGTAAGTCACTGTACTGTATTTTGATAGTCATGATACTGCTGAATATGTTTATGGTTTCATCTCTAGTGATATTGGTGTCAACGAGACGTTAACGCCTACCTACAATCTAAGCTTTTAAGAATCTCACTAGAAATTATGGCACTTACGTAGAGGAAAGTATGCTCATCATTAGGGACACCCGAATTTCGCGGAAAGATTTCCGCGCATGCTAGATTTCAATACACTATGGACATTCCAGCAGTTTTCTTTTGCTTATTGGCGGCGTGTCTTTGTGAAAAAACTTTTCTTACTTGACTGGCCAATCAAAATTTTGTTACTCCGAACTGTATGTTTGTAATTCGTGGGTAACACCTAAGACGCGTAACACCTAGATTGTCGAATCAAGAAAGTGGATATGCTGGGATCAGCGCCTGCGAGGGCAGCGCTGCATCACGCTGAGGCGGGGCGCTAGGTGACCTCTGACAACTGAGACTTGTTTTAAACAACACTTCCCGAGATATCGAGCACGAGGTCAGAGAGGTCGTATATAAGCCCAGGGCGCTGGAGGCTCTGGGCGCCATCTGGCCTGCTGCTACCGGAGGCGCTGCTCCGAGACGCCTGAGGAGAGGACCGCAGTCCGTGGTCCGCCATCGACGCCCGACGAAAGCCCGCAGTCGAGAGAGCTGTGCTACTGCGACGAGACAAAGGGTAAATATTGAATCCTTGGTAGGGCGATGTAGTGCACGATAGAGCGCGGGACTAGCGACGGCGTAAGCTCCATACGAGCACTGTTGATCCGCATTTTATTTAAGTGAAGCTACTTCAAGTTTAATTAAGGGCATCAGCGCCCCGTTGATGTGATACGGTGAAGTATAAGTGCTATTTGCTATTGTCTTGCGAAGATCCGCAGTGAAGATTGAATAGCCTACTTGAGGCTTAGTTGTATTT
Organism: Dryococelus australis; assembly: GCA_029891345.1. NCBI lineage: Eukaryota > Metazoa > Arthropoda > Insecta > Phasmatodea > Phasmatidae > Dryococelus > Dryococelus australis. The sequence continues at coordinate 136,368,205 of CM056999.1, forward strand.
GTTTAGTATTTGATAAATGTAGTAAAGTGCATGCGAGTTCTTTATCCTTTAGTTACATTGATACCCCTAATTAATGTGTGGCCTACTTCCTCCGGAGAGGTCACAGCAATATAAGCTAAATTGTTATAAAATACAACTGGTCGTAAAATCTTTTCGCGAAATTCGGGTGTCCCTACTCATCAGTTATCAGTAGGGGTAGTGAAATTCCGTGAAGATATTTCAAGATAAGTTATATTTCAGAACACTGTCGGGTCGTATACGTATCTTAATTGGCTGAATTACTTTTCGACACGTGTTAACTGTCTGCACACGGATCACGTAGGAGACGTGCCGATATTGCCGAATTTTGAGTGGCCCGGTCAAAACGCCTTCTCAAGTAGACGGAAACCAATGGCAATAGAGAAACTACTGTCGAGTGTTTATAGTATTGAAATCTACCGTGCACTCATATTTTCTCGCGAAATATCACTATCTCAATGTTATCAGGGACTTCTTGTTTTTATATGCTCTTCCTTGTTAACGCAGAAGAGACCAATGAAAAATCAAAAAGGAAAATCAATAATAAATGTATGTCTACTTTTGTGATCATAAATGTACGGCTATGAAAGGAAATTTGACATGTGTAATAACAAGAGCGGACTCTTATTGACTACGCATAGGTTCTTGCACTAGAAAGCTAAGTTCGGCAATTTATGTGTCTATGCATTAAGGAAGCATCATTGTACAGAAGGTCTTGTCTTTCTGTTATTGGTGTAGTTATGGCTAATTAGTACGTAGCCTTAACAGTGCGACGTAAGACACAGACAGTTTTAGACGCACGTGAACTTTACAGAGTACTTAAGGCTGGGTTTCGCCTATTATGCAGAAGTTTTCGTTTTCGTGTCATAATTTCGCTTTCAGATGTATTATTGGAAATGCTTGAGTATAGACAATTTTTATTTTACTAGTTGTTTAATACTTTTGCATCTAATTTTCACTGTGTATTTCCTGCCTGCAAAAAGGCAGGCACTCATTGTTAAAATATAAATATGTTCCTGACTTTTTACAACTAGCAGATAACATACATATAAAATTAAGCACAAAAATATTGAATATGTCAATTTTCTACAATTTTGCATTGTAATTACTATGATTCCGAAGTTATGACGCGAAATAGAAGAATTTCTGCAAAAGACACAAAACCGAGCCTTAAGGCGAATGGTGCACGAAAACCGTACATTTATGTAATTTTTGTCACAACTTGTTTTACAGAGTATTTTTCGAAATTTTTGGCTCGACAAGACGTAAATAACAATTTTGAACACCTTCTTGCATTGTTTCAAATTCTCTGCGTTCATTATTCTCGGAGCACTGATTGCCGATAAGAAGGGGGGGGGGGGGGACAATTCTTATTTTTTCTTCCATCATTGCTCTGAGAATAATGAAGGCATCTAACAACGCAAAAATATTTTGAGAATTATTATTTACGTCTTGCTACTTTCATTCACCACAGAGGTGAGAAATCCCGCGAACTCCCGCCGCACACGCCGATAAGATGACGTCACTGGCCGGAACATGTGGGGAACGCCGTCAACCAATCAGCGCCTGGCAACATCGCCATCCGGCAGTCCGGCCAATCTCGTCCCTGGTGTATAGGTTGTTCAAGGTAAAGTGACCAATTTTCGAGGCAGCCTCATCAGACGTAATAACCAATAAATACTTTTCATTGTGGCCTTCGGGCTTTTGGTTTTGGTTACGGTGAAATGTAAACACTGTGCTTTTTACTCACTTAGCAGTGTTTAAATTAACAAGTGGAGGAAGGATATAAATTGGCTGAAAGAAAAAAAATAACGATGACTTTAAAAATGCTCTATTTACCGTGAACAACCTATACTTAGGGCCGCCTGTTTTTCGCGAAAGGATCTATGCAGAGGTCAGACTTCAATATCATATGTGCACTCTTGCAGTCTTCATTTGACTATTGGCCGCTTGTCTTTGTGTGAAGACAGTCTGGTATAGGCTGCTCACGATAAAGTATGCACATCTGAAATCAACCTTAGGAAAAAGTCACTGCCCCTGCCTGTGTATATTTTAACGGGCGCACCGAGTGACATGTGTCCAGTAAAGTTAATAACGGTGGATGGAAAGTAGTTCCATATGTTAACGTCGAAATAAAAGTGTTAGGTAACCATTTGTGATAAATTACATTATTTCTCTCGCTTTCTGTTTTTATTCATCAAAGTGTAAAAATGAGCAAATTTGTAAAATATAGACTACTTTTCTAATAATTTCACAGTTTCACTTTACCGACGCATGACTAAAGTGATGAGGCCCGCGGCAATGTTAATTTTACATAAGGCGGAAGTATACACATCGTGCATACAAGTAGATCTTAAGCAGGGCTTCCAAAAGTGCTCATTTTACCGTGAACATCCTATACATGAGTGAGTGGGATGCAATCAGAACTAAGTTTCCCCCATACTGACCGTCCGTGATTCGCGGACAGACATGTAATACCCGTAACAAGTCAAATGATCCAATCACGAAAGTGTTTCTGAAGTGAAGTGCGTTTAAACACCACATGTCCTGAAATATTTTCGCGGGAAACAGGTATACCTATACCTTGGGACACCCGAATTTCGCGAAATGATTCCTGCACATGCTAGAGTTCAATAGCCCACCGGCGTACCAGCAGTTTTCATTTGCTTATTGGCCACGGGTCTCTATGAGAAGACATTTTCTTACTTAGTTGGCCAATCAGAATTAGATAACGTCGATCCTATACGTCTATTGATTCGTGAGCACACACTTTAGACGCGTAACACCTATATCAGCCAATTAGGAATGGTGATTTGAGTTAAAGTGTTAGTGTTATGAAATATAACTGGTCGTAAAATATCGGGTATTTCAGGAATTCATTCGAAGACGAAACACTTGTTCCTCCCCCTCCCCCTACTGTTCTGGTTGGACGCAGTTCTTTAGTCACTCCCCGTTTAACAGTTAGCCAGTGATAATATGGAAGATGTAGTGTCAGTGAGTGTTTAACAGTCCTGTACAGAGGCCGTAGTTTATAGTATCAACCAATAAGCAAACGATAATGTCTCGAGTATATAGAGGACTGTTCAGCCTAGCTTGCTGCCAGCTCAATCTGCGAAATACTCGTGGCTCTACCTACACTTATCTACTCCTGCGTGAACGTGGTTCGCCGACTGGCGACGCCCGGCCCGTGGCACGCTGTTGCACTGACCTCCGCCCACCATTCGGGGGGCCTATAAATGGCGGCGATATGCATCTGGCAGAAATAGAGCGTGCCCGCCTGACCGGTGTCGATGCAAGGCGCGCGCACAAACAACCCGCGCCACACCGCGGTAATTGGCTCCTAATAACCTCGGCTGATGTGCGCAGACTATAGTGGGACACGTACCGCCCACCGGGGGACGCCACTTGGGGTAGGTCGTGGTCTGCCGGCGACCCGGCAACCACGAGTAGACGTGTAATGAATTGTCCTTCCTGCGTTATTTCGAGGCGAGCGTCTCTCTCTCTCTCTCTCTCTCCCGTTTAACTAAAGACCGTTCACGATAAAGTGAGCTCTTTTGAAATCAACCTTAAAAAAAGTCACTGCCCCTACCTGCATACATTTTAACGGGCGCACTGAGTGACATGTGCCGAGTAAAGTTGGTAATGATGGATGGAAAATAATCCCATACCTTAACGTCGAATAAAAAGTGATAGGCATTCCTTTGTGATAACTTAAATTATTTCTTTCGTTTTTTTTTTTATCCATCAAGTCTAAAAATGACCACATTTGTAACATATTGATTTTTCTAATAATTCCACAGTTTTTCCTGCCCGACGCATGAATAAAGTGACGAGGCCAACGGCAATGTTAATTTTTCATTAGGCGGAAGAACATACAACGTGCATACAAGTAGACCTTAAGCAGGGTTTTCAAAAGTGATCATTTTACCGTCAACATCTTATACTAAGTCGCTAAGAGCGACTTGGCGCAGTGACACAGCCATAAATTCCTCATAGGACTGGTGGGAGGCGGGTGACAGCCAGGGTTGAATTACGGGGGGGGGGGGGGGGATGGAGGAGAGTGAGGGATGTTACATCACCGTTAACAGTACTGACACACGTGTTAATTAAGACGGTTACTAGGAGAAATATTACTTCGCGATGCAATAAAATGCAACTACAGCAATTACTTTCTTTTTTTTTTCGCAATCAAAGGTTTATTAACTATGTGCCATTCACGGTAAAATGAGCACCTTTGAAAGCCTTGCTTAAGATCTACTTGTATGCACGTTGTGTATCCTTCCGCCTTATGTAAGGTAAACAATGTCATGGGCATCAATAACTTTATTCATGCGTCGGTCAAGTGAAGCTGCGAAATTATTTAAAAAGTACATATTTAACAAATCTGCTAATTTTTATACTTAGATTTATAAAAAATACATAATTAAAATAAAACAGTGAAAGAAATAATTTAACTTATCATAAATGGTTACCTAACATATTTTTTCGACGTTAATATACGGAACTACTTCTCATCCATTGTTACCAACTTGACTGCGCATGTTACTCACGGCGCCCGTTAAAATATATGCAGGTAGCAGGTAGGAGCAGTGGCTTTTTTTTTAAAGGTTGATTTCATAAGTGCTCACTTTATCGTGAACAGCCTTTACTTTAATAATACTTGTTGGAAACCCCTGGGGCAAAGATAGGGTTTTACAATTCTCAACACCTCCCTCCCTGGTTGCGTCCCTGCCTTGGCGAATGTTTAATACAAATGAGTAGACACATGCAATATTCGTGTTATTATTCGGCTCCAGGCTAAACTTAATACCGTTTGTACTGGAGCCGGCGTAGTTTTCTCCATTGGCTGCTGCATATATGTGAAGCCACGCTCTTTCTGACTGAACTCCACGTAATTGGAGTACGCAATTGTTTTCATTTATTGGCGCAGAATTATCCAGGGCGTGTCATATAAAGTATGGTCCAATGACAAATGTATTGTAAAGGTACACATGTTTAAAGTTAAAAGTATCTCCAAGTAATAGCGCGAATTTTACAGATCTCTACAAATGAGTTCCACTTATGCTGGATGGTTAACATATCCTCAGAAGTCGTTTAAAGCCTCCTAGAGCCAATGACTGAGAGATTTGAATATACATGTTATGGAGTGATTAAGAAACAAGTGTGCATCTCGGGAAAAATAAAATTGGATCATATTTGTTTTTAAGCATAAAAATAATCACGTTTCTTCATATTAATTTCAAAATTAACTACATTTTTTTTTCACACTTAACATTTTCCAGTTTTTTTATTTATTTATTATTTATTTTTTTATTTATCAGCTCCTTTCTATAGCAAATGCGTATTTATAGCACTGCGGTGGTAACGATACGAATATTTTTGTTTGTAAACTACAAAACCGAAGGTCAGAACGCAGTATTTGCATTTGTTAAATGGCCATTTTGAATGGCATGGCACTGTCGCGTGTTTAAACTGTGGTGTGATTTTGAATTTCAATATGTATTCTAATTATTCAAATGGATTATTTTCTTTCATAGTGCAAGGTTCATTTCAAACGCATTTGAACTTCTTTCGTAGTTTTGCTGTATTTTTGGAATTTTTAGGCTTGCACATTGGGTAGCATATTTAAATTATGGAATTAAATACTGCTATCTCATGGCCAGTATTCTAAGGTGCAGTTAAATTGACTTGTAAGAAAAGCAACTTGTCACTTCCAAGACATGCAGTATTTAACTAGAGCGAAAAATCTTTTGCGCAGTTTAAGACCTCAACAAAGAAAGGCATGGCTTCCCATGTTATTTCTATAAAGGAATATGGCGATGAACAGCAGCAAACGAAAAGAGAGGATTGAATTATAATTCCTGGAGCTTGCTTGTGCAATTCTATTATTGTTTAATTTTTGCTTTCGCTCACTGCCAGATGGAAGTATGATAGGTAGGGATAGGAAAATTTCGCGAGTTCAATGACCTGTAGGCTACACTCCACAATCCTGTGTATACTCGAGCTTCACTTGTTTGTTCATTGGCTGCTGCTCCAGAGAGTAACCTGTGTTACTCCACACCTAGTAGTATGGGATTCGCTACTTACTTTCTAACAAGTCTGCTATTGGCTCAGAGTTGTCCAAGGCGTGTCGAATAAACCACTATCCAATTGCAAACCCAACTTCAGTGTACGCGTGTTGGGCGTCTATCTTGTCCTGAAATAAACTCGCGAAATTTTCCTATCCCTAATGATATGTAATTATAAAATTGTCACAATGAATCAAAACCAGACTGGGATTCGATTTTACTAACACCCAGCGCAGGTATGCGCTGTGGCACTTACAACCAGACACAGATTTCATAAATGTCCCGAAATTCGCACCCACGTCCTACACCACAAGAATGTTGGGTAAAAATGGAGATTAAAAAATCTTCATTGTTAAAATTCCGCCCTCCCAAATATTACTTAAATCTGGCAGCTATGTTTAGTGAGAATGGAAAGTTTGATAAAAATCTGTTATGGTCCATTGATGATTACTTTAAAATTGTCCGAAGCCGGGCTCAAGTTCTACTTTTAGGATATTCCTCGGCCTCATGAAAACAAAGCTTAAGTAAATCTAGAAAATTACACCAAAGGAACATCGTACCGTATTTGTGCGCACCCACTTTAATAATATTTTGCATGAGAATTATTTCTATTCTTTCACCAAGGCGAACCGGGTTCAATCCCCGGCTGGGTCACGCCCGGATTTTCGCAAGTGGGAATCGTGCAGGACGATGCTGCTGGTCGACGGGTTTTCTCGGGGATCTCTAGATTCCCCTGTCCCAGCCATTGCATTCCGGCGCTGCTCCATTCTCACCTCATTTCACCCTCGTAGGCTTCCCAGACCTCGTTGTTAAGAGCCGCCCAAATCTCTCAACTCAACTATTTCTATTGACTCTGCACTCTAAATCTAAATCAGTGAGAATTTCACTGTTTCAATCAGTCAATAGTCACTTCAGTGAATTTATCTGATGGATCAGTAAAAAAAAAAAAAAAGCCATATTTCCTTCACTTATTGATTCAGTGACATTTTCCACTGATTCATTAGTCATATTTTTCACTGTTTTTCAGTGGTTTATTTTGACAGGTGGATCAGTTAAACAGCGTGTAAAAATGGCCGTCAAACAATGTTTAAAAATGGTCGTTAAAGAACGCGTATCAAGTGAAATAACAGCGAATAAACTAATAAATCCAATACAAAATATTTTCTAAAATATGTTTCGTCTTTCAAAATACCATTTTACTAGTTAATATGAATATTCAGCTTTCCAATCCGTTTTTACATCTTTCATTTCGTTTGCATGCAATCATCACAGCACTCTGTTTGAAGGTTTAAACTGTATACAATGCGGTGAAGAGAGTGCACTCATATGTACTATAAGTTTTAACACTCCTAACGGTACCAATTAAATCAAAAACGAAAAGCAAGGGCATGCAATTTAAATCTTCACGAATTCGTTAACAATTATGACATATATTTTCCTTATACATTTTCAACCTTGGCTTGGTAGCGCAGATGGTAAGGTACGGCCTAAAATCGAAGTTGAAAGGGTGTGTGAGTTCAATATCGGCCACTTCCGGTAATTATGTTTACTTTTTTAAATTACGGTAAACTGCGCAATGTAAATAGTAGACTATCGTAAATATGTTTATTTCACGTAACTATTTGGCTACATTCAATACAAACAATATATAATTCGCCACTGCAGTCGGCCGTCACTTTTTGAATAAGTGAAATTGTTTTACGTTACTAATTCAATCAGTGAAATTTTTTCACTGAAACAATCAGAGGTTTTACACTGATTCTAAGTGGAGCCATTTACACTGATTCGAGTAGTTAAATTTCACTCCGAATCAGTTGTTTTCCACTGATTCGAGTTTAGAGTGTGTTTTGTTCGCGTTTGATTATAAATTAAATATTATAATTTGTATGGAAAATATAAGTAAAAGTTTAATTTGACCAAAAATAATAAACCTTTATGTCAACAAGTATAAAACCACAATGAAACCCTACATGTTTAAGAAACAAGCATACATGGGATGCTATTTCGAAGGTTTGATTAAAAAATTATGAAGACAATGCGAATAGACGGTTCCTTAAGCCCGTGTCACACTGTCGAGTTTTTCCGTCAAACTGCTTCCAATAAGTCTGGTCAAATAAAGTTGGGCAGTTATGACGTCATCGAAACGTCATAAACCCCGCCATATTTGTCTGAAAAAGTTGGATGGCTTCAGTTTACATCAAACATTTGAATATTGAACCGGTTCTAAAATTTCTTTGATGTTTGACGGTTTCGGCCAATCGGAATCGTGCACGACAAAAATGTCCTTCAGGAATCTGCAAAGTAACGAAGAACTGCTGTAACGAAGTAAGTTATGATGATAATTAATTTATGTAGATGATGTCTGGGAAAGAATGCTATTTTGAGTGAATATTGCACATAATATTACGAGCTCAGAGTCATTATATTTCATTGTGCAGGAAACATCTGTAGTAAGTAAAATTTGAATTTAGTAAAGAAGCGAAGATAAATTGCAACGTTCCTTACAGTTCTTCCTGTAATGGACTGCTTTGAAAAACAAAGGCAATATCTCACTATGAAAATAATTTTTAAATAATAATTCAAATTAGATTTTCCTAGTAAAAAATTTGACAGTGTAGCAAGTTTTCAAAAACATTCAAGATTATTTGATAAAATTTGTTTGAAGAAAAAATTTGATGGCCATGTTTTGTCTTTAAATTTTATTCTCAAATATAGTTGAAGGCGAAAATTCGACAGCGTACCGGTGGCTTTACAGCACTGCATCTGTTGTTGAGTCGTAACTCAAATACTCAAAATGTTTAAGCACTGATTTAGTACGTAAGTATTCCGGGTTCGAGTTAGTACGTTCGACGAAATTTTGTCACATAGGTATTCATCTCCATCTCACCCAGTTTTAACATTGCGTAGGCTGTAGGCGCAGATTTTAGGGCATATTGCAGAGTGCACTCGAAATGCATGGGTTATAACACCCTAAACAAAATCACCACTGTTACCACTGAGATTTAATAACAATAAATTAAACAGATTTTACTGTCCGCGCGCCAGCTCTGGAACCCTGGCAGGAATGCGACTTTGGAACGATAAGCCGGCCACGCTACGCGACTGTACTATCGTACAAAGAAATCATTCACCTACCTCAAGGCAGCGGGGTCGCTAATGGTGAGCCCGGATTTTCTTGTTCACTGCTTGAACTGCACGCGCCTGATGCACTGGAGGAATCACTACTGTCGTCAAGACATACAACGATACTGTCAATTATATCTGATACCACATCGTCCTTTCCCCAGTGTTCAGTCTCAAGCTTCTGTACGTCACCACAGTATCCTTCCCAGTCCGTCTTGGTTACACTGTCCTACAGATGACTGCGGGAGGTTAGGAGCAAGCTTCTCGGTAACCCACTTTATGTAATCAACGCTGTTCATTTGGCTGTGATAGTCGCCACTGGCAGTGCCGGCTTTATAGACAAGGAGAGCATTTTCGATATATCCGTTAATACTCCCAGCGTGTACTACAATTAATCGGTTACCCGAATTCACACTAGCTTGTATGCCAAACACTTTTTCATGTTGCCAACATTTACCAAACGTTAAATTACCGTCTATCCATGTAACGTCTATGTAGATAATTTGTTTCCCACCTTGTCTGTGCTGTTTCATTGCAGCTAGATAGTCGTGGTGCCAAGATACGATGTGAGGTCTCTCAATTAGTACCTTCCTGTGACTTTGCGATTTTTTCCACCGAAAACCTAGTTGATTTACCACCTTACGCAACGAAGTATGAGACCACGGAAAGTCTATTTTCTCCTTTACCACGGGCAGTAATTTTGCAGTGGCAGTGACACGTTTTTCCTGAATATAAAAATCCTGAATCGTCCGCCGAATTACACATAGATCTAAGTCATCAATATCCACGACATTATGTTCCGGCCTAGTTTTCCGTCGTTTACCCGGCGCGTGCAAGCTACCGCCCCCCCCCCCCCCACTGTTATGTAGTTCTTTCTGTTCCTTCTGTATCTTATTAATTAACGTCTGCGACACTCCAGCGTAGTCTGCAGCTCTTGCTGTCGCCTGGTTTACAACGTAAGCATAACGTTTTTGTTTCTCTTCTTCATCACACTTTGCAATTACATTACTTAGGATTCTCCGGTCCTCAGAATGCACGACTGTGTTTTTCTTCCGGACAGACATAACACTCGCAGCGGCGATGTTCACGACACTTCGGAGCTAAATGAGTTACTACGGATAGAACACACGTGACCACGCTCCCCTCTCCCCGCTACCACTCAATGTCATGCCTTCCCCTTTCCACGTACCACGCGGTTTCAGAGCTAGCGCGCGGACAGTACAAAGTCACGAGTCAAGGCGGATTCATTTATGTCACAAGATAGACACATGCTTTACACTATAAAGGGAAACTTTTTGATTTACTGTTCCAGCAACCCCGCGTGTCTTAAACATACCGGGAACAATATGTACGCACAATCTGCCTTTTAACTGTCTCCGTTCGAGTTTTCAAATGTAATTTTTCGCGCCAATTCTAAGATATGAATTCGACATCCGTTATTTCTGATCATGTAGTACAAGGAAAAGTCGTTTCTGTGGTGTTAATTTATATGAGCGTTAATGGGTTGGTAAAATGATATTTCTCATTTTTTTATTTGGTTATCTGAGAGAGATGCCTCCTTAATGCAGTTGTTAGTTGTCAAATCATTATAATTTTCAAAATATAACACTCAAATTCGGAGACAAGTGTGTTATAGGCAGGTTCGAAGTGTTGAATTAGAGTCTAAGCGCACTGCATCTGTGTTACAATTTTCGAAAGGAACAAAAACAACTTTTCCTCAACATTATATGGTTTAAACTATTTATTAAATGAATGTTAACACTTTCGCTTGAATGAACAAATGTATATTTACGACAAGTCTGGTCCCTTTTTTCAACAGAATTCAGAGTGCCAATACTCGCTCACCTGTTTATAAATCGCACTCATACTGAGTCAGTATGTTCTGCACACCATACAGATTGCATTAAATGCAATTTGACTGGAAAAAAATCTAGGAGCAAAGCCTAGTATGCTGCAGAATTCGGGAAATTAAGACTTTTGAATGTTAAATTTTGAAAAAATATAATGATTTGACAACTAATAACTGCATTAAGAGGGAGCTTTTCGAAAGTTCTTTTAGATAACGGAATAAAGAAAATGTGAAATGTCTCCTTAAAGAACAACCAGCATGGTGGTCGGAGTCATCAATGTAATTTTGTTCCCGATTTTAGAATTATTTTTGAAAATCGATTTTTTGTGATTATTTATGATTTGAAGGTAGGGAGGTGATGATTGGTAGGAGGTGTAGTTCATGGTGATTGGTGTGTGTGTGTTTGTGTGAGGTTAACATTATAAGTTCCTCTAAGTCTATTATGTTTTAAAAATATTTTTGCGATTTTCTTGATTTTGTATGATTTCTAGGGGGAGTGGAGAGGTGGAGAGGTAAAATGGCTAGGGGTGTGGTGAGGGGAGTGGAGGCCTGCGGGTGAAAAACAATTTCCCCAAATCCTTCCGATCGATCGAAAAGGGTCTTTGGAGGATCGTTTTTTTGCAAATTGGGGTATCAGTACTTTTTGAGGCGAAAACGCAATTTTTTTGGGAGAGAAAAGTTTAAGGGAAAGCAGTTAATTTTGAGGGGGAAACGAGAAATTCTGAGGGGAAAATGGAAATTCCGGATTTCGGGAATACTCGAATAGTAGGTCGTAGCACAGCCAATGAGAGTCGTTAGCAACACACCCAGAATAGGAGAGAATCGCCTTGACAAATGAGGTCTCCATCGAATGGAATTCCTTCCAGAAAGCAAAACAGTGAGCCTCCCAGCGACTCAGTTTCCGGCAAAGTGCAAACCACACTTCAGCATAGAGTATATAACAACACAGAGGCGAAGTGGCTACGCGGTTCGTTTTATGTGGGCGAGTCCATTATCTGAAAGCTGTTGGGTCTGACTGACTATTGTTAGAGATAGCGATTTTTCGCGAAAAAATATGAGCACAGGGTAGAATTCAATATTGAAAGCACCCAACAGCAGTTTGTCTATTGCCATTGGTCACTGCATGCTTAAGAATACGTTTTCACATTTGATCGGGCAAATCAGAATCCGCCAACATTGGTACGCCTCCTACGTGATTCATGTGCAGACAGCTAACACGTTTCGAAAAGTAGTTCAGCCAATCAAGATAGGTAAACGACCCTACAGTGTTTTGAAACATATCTTGTCTTGAAATATTTTCGCGAAATTTCACTACTCCTAGCTATTGCGTGCTGCGGGAAGTTCTTTATTGGCTGGGCGGATACCGGCTGGCGAGTATGTTAGCCGCGTGGCTCTGATTGGCGAACGGCGTTACATCTCACTGGCGTGTGCGGCTGCTGGCATTCACGGTAAGATAGGTTGTTCCATGTCTGTATTCTCCAGTACTCTGCGCTTTAGGCACGGCCACTAGCGAGTAGCGACGGCTCGGCTGCACTCGCATTGAAGGAGACGTAAAACCATATTGGTAGTTTCTCGAAGGAGTGCTTTCTCATGCTTTTTTATACTATTGCCCTCTCGGTTCGCAGCGGTTACTTCTGCACATGCCAAACAAACAGTATATACCTACCCTTAGAAGAGATTGCAGAAAGTGGTATCAGTGGTGTGTGGCGAACAGTTGCAAAGTGTAAGCTGTGCATTGTTCTGTGCTAAACCTAATCGTTTGCTAGTTTACATATTGGCCTATCAAATGTAGTAGTGCAGTTGACGTCACAGCAAGTGTGTGGTGGGTATCTCGTCACTCTCTTGTGAGTGGCCGCAATACATTCAGTTTCTCCAGGCTCCACTCTGGTTACTGGTTCCTGCTGCGTGCGCCGAGTGTGCGCAGCACTGAGAAAGCACCGCCTTACCTTGCAACATTTCACCACACGCCACTGAGTGGTACCAATTATTAACGATCCTTTCAACCTATGGCATGGATATTATATCAATAGAGTTAACTTCCTGACATTCCATTTTATAAGTTATACGTAGACACATGCAAAGTTCGCGTTATTATTTGCCACCAGACTATAATTCACAGTGCTGTATATACTCGAGCCGACGTCGTTTCTCCATTGGCTGCTGCATAGATGTGAAGTCGCGCCCTTTTCGACTGAACTGCGTGTGATTGGACTATACAATTTTGGAGTGTTCATTTACTGGCGCAGAGTTACCCAGGGCGTGTCAAATAAAGTATTGCCCAATGGCAGACTTATTGCAAAGGCATATGTGTTTGAAATTTTACGTGTGCCTAAATAATAAGGTGAATTTTACAGGTCTCTAGTTATACGACACTTTTTTGACGAAGTCCAACACAGCTGATTGTCACTCATATTTTACGAACTGGCTGTCGGTTTGAGAGTATATTAAAACAATTCGTTGAGGAAATAAACAGTGACTTGAGTTGATAACTTAGAGTTAATATGTGACATTTCTGACGCTTTAAGAACCTTATACCGCACCAGACGAAAGTTCCCTCTTAGATGGCCGCTATACAGATTCAGTTTAATTCTCTTTTCTACATTCTCACTTTTATTTGCATGTATTCTTTAGGGATGGAATGACAAATGCGAGTTCTATATAGAGTTAGCATAACTTAAGCTTTAAGAATGTAAATCTGAATTGAGTTACAACTCTTAAGTGTTTTAAAAAAAAGTACCTTCTGTACTGTTTGTCGTATTTTTTCACCGTTAACAAGATTTTATATGTACACTGTGTAAAAAATAGTAAAGGTCAAATAATTCAAAATATTAAAAAATATCTTTGGTAATTTCATAGTAAATTTTACTTTAAGCATTTTAGTTAAGTACATCTTACACTCGTTATGAAATCTTATGTGGCATAAATCGTAGTGAAAGGTTTTGTCCTGTGAAGAAAATAAATACTGCTCGCTCTGCCACAGAAACAAGCAAAAGAAAGCGTTTGGCAATGTTGACGTTCGTTTTTATTTGACGGACAACGCCCACGTCTGTTTCTGAGAGCTAGTTATCGGGGGAAACGGCTTTAAAAATTATCTCACCTTCCTTGATCCATGCCGTCGTCAACTTCCACTCAAGTATCCCGAGTAGGGAACTCTGAGTCTTTTTCTCAGTTTAACTCTTAAATAAAACGAGGAGGAAATATCGGAGCTGTGTTTTAGACTGAACTTTTACTTCTGTGTTTTGTTTTTCAGCCCTGTGACATTACGTTTTCTGCTCCTCATACTACATACATGTTTAGAGCAAAATTCAATTCGAGACGAACAAAAAATTTACCAGGCCCCTTGGTGACTTTGATCACAGAAACTTCACGCTTCTAAGACAAGAAGATCGAACTGATAATGGCTCGCTATTAAATGCCCTCGTCCACTACATCTAGAAACTAAATAGAAACTTGTCGGTTTTGCAAGTGGTTCAGAGTCCAGTATTAGCACAATTTATAAACGTATTTGGACTTTCAGCTCTTAGCCGTACTATGCAACTCGAGACACTTGAGTTTGAACAGAAATAAAGATGGGCCAAGCATGGAATGAATTGAACTGTTTTCAGTGCAATTTCAAACCGAAGTGAAATGTATAAAAGTAAGGAGAATGAAGCTGGGCTGAGGAGTTTAGCTTTATACCTAGTTTTAATAACATATTTTGCCGCGAAACAAAACTGCTTATGAAGTAAACATTTATATTTAAATATCAAGTCCTAACATTTAATATTCACTCCAGTTCTCTCTCGTGTTAAATGAAGTTTCGCCTGCTCGTCTTCTTTAATTTTCTTTTCTGTGACTCTGCAGGTTGTAGGCACTAACAATCAATACTTCGATAGCATAGTTTCCTTTCTGATTTCATTGCAGTCGAGTGAGAAGATGAAACTTTAGACACTGCAACACGCCTGGTGTTACTTGCCTATGCGTTGGGGCCAATAAAAAATATTTCGTATAGCAGCATTACAGATGTACGAACGTCGAGGCGTGTGGCACCACGTGAGGAAACCAATTAAAATATATTGTAATATCTAACACTGCTACACTATATTTATTTTTATGAGTTGTTATATGCAAAGATATCCAACTAGGTGTGTAAAAAAACGAACATGAGTTTATGCCTCGGCTATGGGGAATTAGAATTTCTGTTCAAGATTCCTAAAAGAGAGCCAATTAAGTAGTTATGAATATATGTGGAGAAACACCTTAAAATCACACATGACAGTTTAAATTAGGACACATTAAGAATAGATGCAAGATGAGTTTCAACTATGTGAAATGTATTCAATAAAATCTTGGGTTTTTGAATAAAATTATTATCACCATTGTGAAACAAATTACCAACTAACATACCACAAATAAATTAAACATCTGAACTCTAGAATTACAAAAACAACTATCCTAACATTAATTATTAAAATTCAACCAACTCTGTACCAGCCAGAAAGACTACCGCTGCGCATCTGCCAAAAACTACTATTATTACTGGTGCTTTCTATAAATGAAATAAGCACTTAATAGTTGTTTGCGTGAGCGAGAACTCAGCTGTTGTCGGACTGTAGGGTAGCGCCGCCTTTCCTCTGTATCTGGTCCTGCGGGCGATCGATGCCCGGACGCCTCTCCGTGAACCAGGACTCCCGACGTCGAGTCCAACTCAGCATGCAGCAGGCATCCCGACGTCGTTCCGCTCAGCTGGACCCACGGCGTCGAACTCCGAGCTGCTACTCCAGACGTCTGTGATGCAAGCAGTTGATCCTCCGATATCGGGACATCGTGAAGTTCAGTCGACTCGGCTGGAGACGTCCGATGGCACTCAAACAATCGTTTCTGGAAAATGTAGCTCTACTTCGGCTACTCTGTCGTCAAACTTGTGTGTGGGTTTTGTAGACGAGATCATCCTCTTCGGGTTCATAGATTTTCTCGACATTAATATGTCTTTTTGGCTTTAATTCATCCAATATCACTGTTGTTTATTCTTCTAGTACTTGGATGTATTAACGTATTCACATAGAACTTGTAGATAAAATATTCAATCATTCCAGGAGCCCTTCGTATATTACATACTTCTATCAAGACAGCGAAATTTAGAATGTCTTTAGGAATGTTCTGTTTTACTGAAATGTTCCTAATAAAAACTAAAGGTTGTTATTTCTGGCTGGTGTAGCGTGATTAACAGAAAACATTATAACACACTATTTAACTGACGAAACACTTTCAATTGGAGAGACAAAATTTACATTTAAGCTAACAATTCCAAACATTGTTAAGCAATATAACTGTCAAAATAAAGCATCTTACACACTAAACCTATGCAAAACAGTTCACATATTTAACACTTACGAAAATTATATAAAATTACCGACATTCATAACACTATCATGACATTAGTAAAATTGAGATGTTACAATACATATTCTAAATTGTAGTCATATTTTCAAAGTGTAATGGATTAGCTTAGTTCAGTTCTTTGCTAGTTTGTATATAAATTGCTTAGGCCAGCTCGGGTTCAGATTAAACAGAAATTTGGTTGTTAATATGGTAAAAATTGTCCGTCTTAATTTATTTCCATTGCCAGTAAAAACTTGGCAACAAAGTCCACCAGAGCTTTCTAAAAATGCAGTCGATTCGGTGTAGAGATTTCTATACCTTTTACAATATAGTATCGTATTTTTAGTGATCATTAATTTCGGTTTTTCGAGCTTGTAATTGCTGAGTATTCGGGTGGTTTTGGAACCCACTACAGGTGTTCCCATTGTATTAAGTCTCGTTAATTGCACAACTGTACTCTGAAAAATCGTAAAGGTTTTTCGAAGTCAGTGTCGCGGTTCTTTGCTTGCCATGGCCATGTGAATTGACAACAACAATTCAACATGTCCGGGCGAACACTCGCCCTTCCATGCCTTCATCTTTGATGATCCATGACCATGACTATACGTGGCTCGAAGTCTTGATGAGTGGAGAGGGCGGGCTTCATAGCGCGTCTCTAGTATAGTCTATTCGCGGTTTCTTCATACTTTTCGAATCAAACCTTTGAAAAATCTGCCCACGTTGACATGTTTGGCTGTTCCATAAATATGCCATAGTCACAGGCGTTTTATATTTCAGTTAACAAAAACGTATCTTGTGCTCTGTTAAATTGAATTTTAACTTCTATGTTATGTAAAAATTCTAATATTTCATTTATGATTCATATGAACAGAAGAGTAAAAAAAAATAGGGCGTAGCTGTGTTGCAGACAAGGCCGTTTGTTTTGCGTGAATACGACTACGTTTACGTGCTGGGACGCCTTGATGTATATTTTACGTACCCAGCACCACTTCACTCTATCATATGGGGTTTTATGGGCATCACTGGATTGCTTTTGAGATGCTCTTTTCAACCGTATACGATTTATGTATTTCGACTTGGCTTTTTGAAGAGTATAGGTCGACATTGTATTAAGTTTTTACATTAAAATAATACAATTTCACCATAACCACGCCACACAAATGTTCTTTTTTATACGCATTCGATTGATTTTGACGAGAGCTGTCGGTTGAAACCTAAACGAGCGTCGTAGCTTATTCTAGTCAAAAGTTATACCTACTACGTGGAAATTATGAGACGCGGCGAAACGAACTCAAAATTGCGCCCCCCCCCCCCCCCACCACGCTATACGATGCTTCGCGGTCTCCTCACTCAACGTAACATATTATTTGATCCTTTGGCAATCGAGTGGTGTAATTGAATTTTGAATCTAGACGATAGAGTAGGAGCTGCAATGCCAAACTGTATCCCTCGCTTTTGTTATCGTTGGCTTTTCAATTACCTCCCACTATGGTTGCAAATTTAAAGACGTATTCGCGTCAAAAATAGATGCCTAGGCAATATCTGGTAAGAAATAGTTCTCATGCAAAATATTATTAAATTGAGTGCACAAGAGTGCTGTGCGTTGTCCCTTTGGTGTAATTTTCCAGACTCGGTTAAGCTTCGTTTCCATGGGACGGCAGCACTTCAGAAAAGTTTGCAGTAACCGTGAATGGAATATACAGGGCGTGCCACCTGCCAGCTGCTGACTGCGCATCGACATCATCGCTAGAAAGGCGTCGAGCTTATGTATTCCTTCCTACCCGAGGAGCGTTTGGACTCCTTAACATTTTTTTTTGTTTTGGAATTGCGGAATAATGGAGAATTTGCTTGGCTACTTAGTATAAGCTGTGCATCTAAGGGTGGGTTTACGATTAGCTTAACAGAAACCTTAAGCAGTGTACTTAGAACAAGAACCAATGTTTTAAAAGGTATTGGTTTATGACTGCAGTGCGTGGGTCGTGTACTGGTCGTGAGCGTCCCTAGCTTGACTTAAGGTATCGTTATATTTTATATCTTAAGTACAAATCAAGATGAAGTAGTCTATCAGATCACAGTGACTGTTGTTGTTGGCGGGAAACTGTATTTACATCTTGGATTTAGGTTATGTCGTACTTTGAAATCGTATGCAATAAAATATTTTAATCGAGAGACAGTATATTATCTTTATTTAAAGAACAGTTGATGGTCATGTTTTATTTCTTCGGAAGAGGTTACTGAATTCCTTTTCAGATTTATTGACTTAAATGCCCAGTGTTGGCATCAGCTTCCCCATCTATAAGATATCACGAGTTTTTTTAAACGATTACACACGAAATAAATACATGTAAATAATCTTCCACTACATTTTTCCAGGTGTTATGATTCAGTAAAGGCGGATAAGTCTGGCGAACAGCAGCGACACGTTCGTATCCAGACCAGGTGAAGAATCCAAAATACGTAACTGCAATAATAGTTTATTAAACATATCAGCGAAGCGCCAGCCGAACTTCCCTTCCCGGCGGCACAGTATTTGGGACAACTACGCCACCAGAAACTGTATAATGTTTGGCAACACTTTGTACGGGGTCTGTCTGTCAGTCTCTTTGTGGACCCACGTCAAGATGAAGCCATCAAGCTGCAGCTTGACGTGCCGCTCCTCGCCTTCCGACTCAACACTCAGCCTCCAGAGGCTGTATCATTTAGGTTAGTCATGTACTGTAATTGATTAGGACCTCCCTCGCCAATAAATTATATTTAACATATAATAATTCAATTAAACACCTGCTCTGCCTTCATAATTAACTTCAGTTCTTCCCTCATAATAGTATCAACTAACCATAGTCCCTATACACTATAGGCTGACGGTAAAATGAGCACTTTTGAAAGCCGTGCTTAAGATCTACTTGTATACACGTTGTGTATTCTTCCGCCTTATATAAAATTAGCATAGCCACGGGCTTCATCACTTTGTGCATGCATCCGTCAAATGAAATTGTGAAATTATTAAGAAAATAATACTTTACAAATCTGTTACTTTTACAGTTCGATGAATTAAAAATAAACAGAAAGCGAAAGAAATAATTTCAAGTTATCACAGAAAGTTACCTATGGGCTATTCACGATAAAGTGAGCACTTACTAAAGCCCTTCTAACCGGCATTAACCACTAATAAATATAATTTATTACAGTTTCAGACATTAACTTTTGGTAGTGAAAAAAAGTATACACTGCGGTTGTTTGTCACAAGGCAATGTTCATATTAAAAAGTGATATGAACATAGAAATCTGTCAAAAGGAAGAATTCAGCAGGGCCTTGAAAAGTGCTCACTTTACCGTGAACAGCCTATAACATTTTTTATTCGACGTTAAGATATGGAACATTTTTCCATCCACCGTTACCAACTTTACTGTGCGAATGTTACTCAGTGCGCCCGTTAAAATATATGCTGGCAGGGCAGTGACTTTTTTCCTAAGGTTCATTTCTAAAGTGCTCACTTTATCGTGAACAGCCTTTAGAATAAAATATTAAAATAAAACACAGGCTACGTCGGCTGCTTTTGTCTCCTACGATTATGACTGACTAGACTTGACAGTTGCTAGATCAATTATAAACTGCAAAACTTATTTTCCGTGTGCTTAACGAGTCATAAGTACAAGTCATAAGTCTTCAGCATTTAACCGTACACTCACCTTAAGGAGTCAGTTGAGTCCAGAAAAAGGCGCAGAGTGCTAAGGAGCATACGAGGGGAGTGTTGCAACTCAACAAGAGAACCTAGAGCTTGTGGTACTGCCAACGTTAGAACACAGAGTAAACTGCAGATGTTCACTTTGTGGTGTTGGCAGACAAGGCGCATGACAGGCCAGGCTGTACCTTATCTTAGTTTTATGGCTGGCCTACGTTTTCCAAGCAATATTATTGACTGCTTGATTATCCGCAGTTATTTCACTCCACAAATGCATTTGAGATCATATGAATCATAATACGGACATGAAATACTACTCTATAAACAATTTAAAATTCGAATAATCATGAAACTACATTTTTACAAACTATCACATTTATTTGCGAAAGCCGAACAGACAAAGAAGGGAATCCTACCACCATAAGAATTAAAATATGTAAACCAAGCTCGTCTTTCTACAATGTCTAAAGAAAAATTGGCATAACTATTTATTTTATATGATACTTATGCGACGTGCAAATAGTAAATATTTTGTTTAGTTATACAAAAATTCTTTCAAATACCAAAGTTGTAAGACCGTACAGAACATCGACTTCGGGTTTCTTCAGTAAGGATTAGTTTCCGCTTTTCGAGTGTCCGAGGCCTGGCTGAGCGCATTTCGGTTCTGTGGGATTTGCGAGTGTTACGTCAGGTCGGAAGACGGGTCCTCAAGTTGGAGGTGGATCACAGAGTATCGACCTGTTACTTTGTATCTGATATCCACTTGTATCGAGTACTGAAAACGAGTACACTGCTGACGCATAAGATACATTTAGTATCAGTTTAACATTCGCCGCCAGTATGTTGCGCCTGCTGTTCCATGTAATTCTGACACAATAAAATTTTAATTGTACTTAAAATGCATAGTTAAGTGATTTAGATTTTTAAAGAAGAGAATAATCTATAACTAAGTTTTCGTTCCCACGATTTACATAATATAGCAAGTTCATTATCGCCTCCTGAAACATTTTCGCGCAAATGAAGTCTTTTATTATGATCTTGTTCTTATCCTTACTTTATTTCACTGTAAAATATAACACACAGTACACCAACTCAAAACACGTACATACTTTATAACGCGCGTACTCGATAACGCGCTATCTTATACACGCCTGCCTGATACTGTGTACCTGATACACGATCGCTACTTGAGAGACTGGCGAAGCAGCGATGCATTCGGGAAGGCCGGAAATATCTGATACGAAGTATCTGGTCTGTATCTGTATCAGTTCGGAGGTGGTACAGAATAAAGCTGCAACAACACATCTCTACCCCAAGTTAATAAGACGTGGTTTTAAATGGGGTTGGCCTGGCGGCAGTGGAGCGTGAAGCTGGCAGACTGTGAGTGCTTCCCCGATTGTGCGATAAGGGAGGGAGAACTCATGGCATTGCCAGACGAATACTAATTACTTGTGATCAGTCTACTGGAAAGGACGAAAAATGGGAAACGTTCATTGTGAGATATACCTGCCGATTTCCGTACTAATTAATAAAGTTAATCAGGTTTTATACTAGTAGTTTTCCTTGATTAATACAGTGACTGCTACGTGTTGCTGGTTGCATTTGCGATTATTTATATAGTGATGTAAATACAATTTTGGCTACTCCTAGAGATTCAAACAATAAAATGCACAAGCATGGCGTAAGGTGAGATCCTATGATCAGGGGCAAGAAAATATCGCTAATAGACTTCAAACCTACATATATTAATCACATTGACTCTTGGTGTATTAGTATTAGAGACTGAAAAATTCACGAGTCCAATGGCCTGCAGGCAAGAATCTACAGTCCTATGTACAAATACGCCGATATCAACTGCGCTTTGGTTGTCTGCTGTCACAGTGGATGGCCACTATTGGGCCAGCGTTCTCCAGGAGGTGTCAAACACCGTGTAGACCAATGACTGAAGTTATATAAACACACGTGTTTTGAATTATAGATTGTGTCAAAATGAATTCGTGAATTCTTCAGGGTTCTGTGTGTTAGACACACCGTGTACGACTCTAGGCCAATAGCAGACCTGCATGCAAACAAACACTGAATCGCTAAAACGGCAGGCTATGATCGAACAGCGGAGGCTTTAATGTACAGATAACTGCTGTGTGTAGTCTACAGGTCATTCAATTCTCGAAATTTCTCTGCTCCCTTCCCACGATGAACCGATCAATGCAGTAATGGTTAGTAGTCTGAGGAACCCCACCAGCAGAGACATGAAGAATTCGCGGATTCATTTTGAGACAAGATATAATTCAAAACTCGTGTGTTTATATAACCTCAGCCATTGGTCTACACGGTGTTTCAGACATTCTGGAGAACGCTGGCCCAATTTTCGCCTTCCACTGTGACAGCAGACAACCATAGCGCAGTTAATATAGGCGTATTTATACACAGGACTGTAGAGTCTAGCCTGCAGGTCTTCGAATTCACGAATTTTTCAGGTCTCTACCCATTAGTAGAGATAGGAAAATTTCGCGAGTTCATTTCAGGACAAGATAGACGTCAGTCACGTGTACACTGAAGTTGAGTTTGCAATTGGATAGTGGTTTATTCGACACACCTTGGACGACTCTGAGCCAATAGCAGACTTGTAAGGAAGCAAGTAGCGAATCCCATACTACCAGGTGCAGAGTAACACAGGCTACTCTCTGGAGTAGCAGCCAATGAACAAAGAAGTGAGGCTCGAGTATGCACAGGATTGTGGAGTCTAGCCTACAGGTCACTGAACTCGCGAAATTTTCCTATCCCTACCCATTAGTCATCGACAACCCAGAGCGGCCTCTCATGAACTGTTGTTTCCATAGCGTCCATTTGATAACGCCAGCCACTTGAGCCGATGTTGCAGAGACGCCATAGGCTGTGCATGAGCGAGCCCGCGAACCAGTAGCACGCAAACACCTGCCAGGCTGGTCGATACACTCCCTGCCTGCCGTCCACTCAGCCAGTAGTCAGCCATTGTCAATGCCATTGCCACACGTGACACACAGACGGAGACTCAGCTCAGGCTAAGCAACACGAACTCACCAGGTTAAGTATAGTGGACCAATGAACATTGCTGATATAGGTTGTCCACGGTAGAACGAGCGCCTTCGAAAGCCCTGCTTAAGATCTACTTGTATGCACGCTGTGTATTCTTTAGCCTTATGTCAAATTAACATTGCCATGGGCCTCATCACTTTAATTCATGCGTCTATCAAGTAAAATTTGAAAACGATTAGAAGAGTACTATGCTTATTTATACGCTTAGATGTATTAAAACAAACATAGAAAAATAAAAATGTTGTCACAAATGGTTACCTAACACTTTTAAATTGACGTTAAGATATGGAACAAATTGCCCGCCATTGTTACCAAATTTGGGCTCATGTCACTTAGTGAGCCCGTTAAAATATACGCAGGCAGGGGCAGTGACTATTTCTAAGGTTGCTTTCAAGAGCGCTTACTTTATCGCGAACAGCCTCTACCACGAAGTCACTTGAGAATACAGAAGTGAAATAGCCACTTAACCACAGACTCCAACCGCACATGCCTGCAAAATAGCGTCACTGACCAGCGAAATTTTGGAACGACGTTCGCCAGTAACCTACTTGCTAGCCAGCAGCCCAGCCAATAGGTAGAGCCCCGAATATTTCGTGGATAGAGTTGGCAGCAAGCTAGGCTGGACAGCTCTCAGTACATTCGAGACATTATCGTTTGCCTATTGGTTGCTGTGATCAATCGAGGACTCAGTACAGGACTGTTAAACCCTCAGTAACACTACTGCTTCCTTCCTTATTACTGACCCAAACGGGACGTGTCTAAATAACTGTCGTCCAATCACAACGGTAGGAGAAAAGAACAAGTGAAGTCTACCTCGCCTCCGAATGAATTCGCGAAATACTCGTGGCTCTACCAATAGGGAATCTTTCGCAGCATGCAGTGGCCTATCAGACACGAGGCCGATTCCCAAAGCCAATCGGAGAATATGGGTACGCCACATGAAAGGAACCACCACGGCATTTCGTATCTGTGTACTTAACCTACTCTATGCTCGTACTACGTCAGTAGCAAGGCTTAAATCGGCCTCCTGCGGATTTGATGCTCGGCGAACCACTTGTATGCACAAAGTGTGTCTAAAATCCACAAGCAAGCTTTATTTCACGATATGAAATAAAAACCGAGAGCAAGAGAGCGTGTGAGTGAGAGACCGTATTAACTGCGTACTAATGCTTTGTTTGGTCTCTATAGAAGCGTTTAAAGTTCTGGACGAAACGTTGGTTGTGTTAGATTTGGCTGTATAGTGGTCTTTACCTGGTTTCGTGCCCTAGAAAAGTGCATCGAGGTCTTGACGTCACTTACCGCTGCTCAAATTAACAGCAAGAGCACACACGCATTATAGAATGTCCCCTTCAGCCAAGGTCCGTCTTGGGCCCTGGATATTTTCCGTTGTTTTACTATTTAAGGGTAATGGTGCACGAAAGACGTATACTTATATAATCTTTGTTACAACTTGTTTTACAAAATATTTTTCTGAAATTTTTGGCTCGACAAGACGCAAATATCAATTCTGAACATCTTCTACATAGTTACCAATGCACTGCGTTCATTACTTTCGGAGCACTGATTGAAGGTAAGAAAACGAAAATTCTTTCTTTTCTTCCACCAATGCTCCAAAGATAATAAAGGCAGCGAATATCTAACAACGAAAAAATGCGTAGAAAATAATTATTTACGTCTTGTCGAGCCAAAAACAAACTCTTTGGTAAACGACTTATATACAAAATAGTGTCAATGTACTGCTTTCATGCACAATTCCCCTTAAAATAGGCCCATTTCAATTAATTTGACTGTGCCTTGTGGTTAGCCTATAGCACTTTAAAGATAGCGGGACAGCACATAATAAATTTAAGATCTGTAAGTATTTATCAATCAAGTTTTCCAGCCGCTACTTATTTGTTTTCGTAGCTGTGAGTGAGTTTGTAACAGATATTTTCTTTATTTATGGAAGCCCGAAAGAGGAACGTCAACTCTCACGCAGACAAATGAAATGCCCTGGTTGCAGGTTACTTCTAAGTCATAAATGTTAGTGAATCGGGTCCGAAGGGGCGTAGGTCGATTGAATATAATCGATGTATATACGAACGAGCAAAGTTATCTGAATTTACAAAATGCACACTCACTCATGAAGCGAACAAGGGTTCATTACTCGGAAAGTAATCAAGAGTAAATTTCTGTTAAATCTAACACAGACATGTTCAACCAACCATTCGGGATACGTTCTGTATCGCGTCATAAATCAAAAAGAAATACTATGCAAATTAAGCGAAATATTGCCCACGTATTGTTCACGACGAAATAAGGTAAAACTTATATACAACATACCATTTGAAGTGCGCCCCAAGGACGGTACACCCCCTTCAAGCAGGAGCCGAAAGACCACATAATTGAACATTCTATAAAAAATTTGCAATAAAATCGTTAGCTTCTGGATAACGAGGAAATGGAAATCTGCTATCTGTGCAACATCTGTCACCATCAGTGAAATATGTCGTGACATATATAGTGGTTGTAACCCTGAATTCGCAGAGCATTTTTTGTTACCGATAGTTCAACACATTTAACTTGGCAGATTATTAAGAACCAGGTGAAAATAAAAGGAAAAAAGTCTGGTATAACATTGCTCTAATCCCAACCATTTCCGAGGAATAAATGCATACGGCACACATCTACCTAATAACTTGGTCGGGTACGTAGACAACACGCTGCCAAGTAGTGTAGACGGAAAAAATATTTCGTTTTCATCTGGAAATGCCTACATTATGAAAGAGGCTCCCCCCTCTCCAGTTTTCCAAAATTAGCCTTATCCAGTAAACACGTGTCATTACAAATTATTTCAAATGATTTTGGTTTGCGGTTATCTTTGATCTAAAGTTAAAGGAGTATTCACAACTCTCAATAAAATGTGATTTTTTTTCTTTTTTTAGCTCTAATTGACGAATGTGCCAATGTACACCGGTTGACGAATTTTGATCGAACATCAGGTGAAATGTTATGTTACTTCAAAATAACAGAGCGAAGGATAGGCTGATACGTAAAACGTAATGAACAACGTAACTTTACGATTTATCACTGATAATCTGCAGGAGGGTAAAAAATTACATAACAATACGAAATGGTTTGACAAACAAAATTCTACACGTTTCATACATTAATTTTATTTTCAAAACATAATGTTCAATCACTAACCGTGCCGAAGATTTTCAGTGGCATTCGCGTCTACTTTCAAACGAATACTACTGCATCACCCGTTTGTAACTCGACGTACGTTAGAATGCGTAAGTTGGTCTTGTGGTTATGGGTGCCGGCTAATATTACAATGGGTGTGAATTCTAGCCCCCGTGCTGGCGAACTGTAAATTGTTTTTTTCGTAAATTATAATTTGAATTTTTTTTTAAGTGTGATAAATTAATAACAGAGAATACTCTGTTATTAATTTATCACATTTGTTTTCTAGACGAAAAAAAAAAATTTTATGTAGACTTCTCAATAAAGTCAGTTGTAATACAAGCTTATCGTTTATAATATTATAAATAAATATTTTGTAGATTTTACAAGAAAACACTGTGTAGTTTTTTAAAGGATTATTTTTGGCAACTGGGTTTCAAAAGATTTAAATTACAAAATAATTTTTAGAATGTATTAACATCAGTTGAAGTGACTACTGATAACATAGGAATGTTTCTGAATACATATATTTCAAGTACTGGACGACGTGCATAAATAAATACTTCACGTTTTACAGCTTTACTGTTTAGTTTACTGTTGAAATTGTTTTATTAGGACGTTTAGGCCATTAATAAGCAACAATAAATGCACCAACAAACACTGATTGTCACGAAAATTACAAACTTTTCAGCTATATTTTTAATCGAAGGCAATCAAATGAGTGGCCAAAGAAACATATATGCAGTTGATTGAAATAACAGCTATTTTGTCAATAGTCTTATTTGTTTTGCCCCAACACAGTAATTTTGTGTATTCAAGAGTGCATTTTGTTATATAAAGTAAAATTTAATTTCGTTGCTTTTCAGTTTTTGTCTACGCAACAGAATAGTTTGCTGGGACAACTAAATATATTTCTGGCCTTGTACAAACAAGTATTTTGTTGATTGGAGCAAACCTTTTTCTCAGTGGCGGACTCAACCGAAACAGTAGTTTACGAACGTCCGGTGTACATAAGTAGATGCACTCGCGAATTCCCGAACACGCGGTACGTAATGCACTTTCAAGGAATGACATGGCGCAGCGGGAGGAGTGGCTTGTGCCCGGGTTACTGGCCACAAACCACGATGTTGGTGAGATGGAATCCCTTCTCGTAGATCTAAGTGGCTTTCTCTGCTCTGCGCTGGGCTGTGTGTATGTGCTGTTCACATGTACTAGAATTCTAGGCATTGAGGGCAACCAGACATGCGATACGCGTATACGCTGTTCACGGTAAAATGAGCGCATTTGAAAGACCTGTTTAAGATCTACTTGTATACACGTTGTGTGTCTTCCGCCTTGTTTAAAATTAACATTGCCATGGGCCTCATCACTTTATTCATGCGTCGGTCAAGTGAAACAGTGAAATTATTAGAAAAGTAAATATTGTACAAATATGCTTATTTTTACACTTTAATGCATTCAAATATACAGAAAGCGAGAGAAATAATTCCAGTTATCAGAAATGGTCACGCAACACTTCTTGTTTGACGTTTATATATAGAACTCCTTTCCGCTCCATCGTTACCAACTTTACTGGACACATGTCACTCATTGCGCCCGTTAAAATATATGCAGGTAGGGGCAGCAAATTTGTTCAAAGGTTGATTTCAAAAGTGCTCACTTTACCGTGATTAGCTTATACCTAGTATGTATTTGCAAACAAACCCATTGTTTACATCCGTACGGAAGAGCTGCTTCATTTTTTCTACTCGATAAATAGATAAATTCTTAATTTTAAAGAGATTTGGGAATGCCACCGTATATTCTTCTGCAATGTCGGAGCCAAAGTAACTTGTTTGTCTCGCTTCTGTTTCAAATCGCGTATATGAATAGAGACATACATGTTTTGCTTCACAGTTCCATGATTAAAATTCTAGGGTACCTAAAGTATCAAATTAAGTACAGTATCGTGATTTTTTACTCTTACATTCCTCCCTCCTACTATCGCTCTATATCTTTCTGAATCTGTCTCTCTGTCTTTCTCTCTCTCTCATTTATCTAATTCTTCAAAAGTTTTGGTATGATGTTATATAGCACACAACATTTTAAAGTCGAATCAAAAGTCTTGGGTGTGATACGTCGATAATTTTGTAACTCCGGAAAAAAACTCTACTTGAGCTTAACTTCTGCGTTGTTTGGGGGCGTGGCCAAACGGCGCCTTTAATGTGGAAAAAACACATAACGAAATTATGATAGCGCCCATGATAATAATAATATCAGAAGTGATATGGCAGAAAACTATCTGTAAATAAAAATAAGTGAAGTGCGTGGTTGTTTTCTTTCTTATGGTACACGCAGAAATGTCATAGACACGCTGCGGGTGAAGAAAATTGAATAGTTGCATTATCAGTTCTGTTTTATATTGGTTTAGTTTTAATACTTACAGCGTAAAAATCACTCCCGGAACAAAATGTTCGTGATCACGTCTGTACTGTTTTTTTTTCCTTATCGAAAAATTCTCTTGACAGTGTTTCGTAGGCTTGCAGTGCTGCCGTCAAATGTTACAGGCGTATGCGATGATGATGATGATGGCCATGATGATGATGAACTACAGCTACCAAAGCTACTGTCACTATAAATAACGATATTGTCAACATTCGTACTTAATTCACGTAAATTCGTGTACTCGAATATTTACGAAATGTTTAATTTTTAATTTAATCCTATTACATTTTACTTATTTTTGAACTGGAGCGTTACAGTTAAGTACTGAATGAGAAAAATACACAATAAACATGAATAGTTTTCACTGAGATTATAAAGGTTATTTAAAATAAGTTTATAGAAGTCTTATTACTTTGAATTAATGTCTGCACTCAACTCGCATATACAAACTCACAAATATATTTATATACACACGCTATATACACATATAAGTTATTATCAAGTTTCTTTCCACTTGACTGTTTTTAAATTATTCCACTGATATTTTCTCTTGCAACTAGTTTCAGTTGTATGGTGCTCTTCCATTGCCATTTTACCGAAAATTTGAAGTAAACAATTTCCCTTATGATAGATATAGAACTAATAGTACTCTATATACCTGTTATTATGATCTGCTATAATATTGCGTATCCATTATTCATATGAAAATTAAACAAAACTATACTTTCTGCTAGTACGAAATTTCAAACCTCCCCTCCCGATTTTACAATGAATGGATGAGGAGTTGCCACCAACACTCTCGTATCGGCTATCCGGAGCGAACTTAAACTGTACTCTGTACCTCCGATCATAAATCGCCTAGCCATCCAACAATAGCTAGCTAACAAGGCCACAGCAACATGTGCTGTCTTAATTATAGCAACTCGCTCCGTTCTCGGGAACTGCATCTTGGATTTGCATATAATTCCAACCTCCTCCTCCTGGTCACTTTAAGGATCCGCGAATACCCAGCTCTCAGATAGCCACCGATACCGCAGAAAATTGCAGACGGACTCGACACGAACTTCTGGTGAACCTTGCGAGGACTGCAAGACTGGGTTGTTGTTTCGAGTCTCGGCTGCAGTCACGAGTAATGGGTTTATTTTCATTTAACCTTCAAGGCACTCCCCTGGAGCGGGCTTAGGCGCATTTCCGTGGAATGGCTATGCAAAAACGATACATTTAAAATGTCCTGCAAGAATAACAATTGAAATTTAGTAATATCAATCGTTTAAAGAAATGAAAATGGATAAAGTAAGTTAATATTTTTCGTAGTCTAAAATTGAAAACTATCTTTTGAAAATTATATCAGACGTCAGGCAAATTATGTGTGTGTGTGTGCGTACGCATGCACACTCATGTACTTATGCACGTACGCATTCTACATGCATGGTATTGCTATTTAACCTTACTTCTTTATGCAGAGCTTGACTTAATCTAAAAAGCCTACGCGGGTGCCATAGTTACCTTAACCAAAAAGTTCCCTACAAGCACACTCTATTGATAACTTATCAAATATCTTGGTACTCCCTTACTTAAATTCGAAACTGTTCGTAAAAGAGGAAATCCTGGTCTTTATTTACGCAATCCTTATAAGAAAATGTTGACATTTAAAAGGCTAAGATTAGTCTTGTAAAGTTATCAACATTTGATATTAAAGCATGTTTAGTTTTAATAAACAAGTACTTTTACTAGGGTAAAATGTTAACTGAATTTTGGGATTTCAGTAGCATGTGTGTAAAGAACAATAGATCAATATTTAGATCTAAATGTTTTAATATCCTTCAGACTTCTTTAGAAACGTAGTTTTGCGGTATAGGGGACATGACATGAAGAACTCGAAGACTGAAGAATATTGAAACGCACTACTAAATACGCGGTTGTGTAGTCAGTGTAGCAGGATTGTTCTTGATCAAGTGATATACTCCTGAAGATATGTCATTAAGGTATTATCCGGAGTAACGTGCCAACAGAAGGAAATTTGCAGTCGTGAAAAAAAAATTAAAATAAAAAGTAAAATTTTAAAACATACCCGATTTAAAAAAAAATTGTTCGAATGATTTGTACTTTTTAATATAAATGCGACATATGTCAGTGAATCGGAAAATGTTTTTTAGGTTAGTTATTTACTCTTTTTATTACGACATAAAAATTCGTTACGATTTTTAGCTTCTTGTTTATGATTACATCCTAAGGGGTGCCGTGGAGTCGAAAACACAAAAAAATTACAAAAAAAAACCACTAATTTAATTTTTAGCCAAAACGAATAGTATTTTGTTGAATTTATTGCTGGTTCAATGATTTACCCGATAGGTCCACGTATGCCACAAATAGTTAAATACTGTGATAAATAGGCATGCATGATTTAGTAACCAAACATGCACTGTTTCTAGCTCTCATCTCAGCTCAAGTTGAATATTTACAGGCGTTACAAAATTATTACTTATAAAAACCCAAGACTTTTGGTTTGACTTTACAATTTTTACGTTTTTGTATCACAGTATGTTCAAATTTCTAAAGAATTTGAGATAGACGGAGAGAGGCAGCTAGAGAGAGGTGGGAATGTGAGAGTAAATCATGGTACAGACTATACATAATAATGTATTCAGCTCCGTACTTGATTAGAATTTTAATCATTGAACTCTTAGGCAAAACATGCATGGACTGTACATATTGACTCTCTTTATTGAAATGTTTTAAAACAGAAACTAGGCGAATAAGTCACTTAAGAGCTTTCTTCATGCAACTGACAATGTTTGTTGTTCGTAACACGAATTTTCCCTCTTTTTAAAGTAATGACAGCGTACTCTGCACGGCTGTGATCACAAAATCGACGGATTCTGTTCATCAAAATAAGTATGCAATTATCGCTGCTGTCTGGTATACATTTTAAGTACAGTATAAACTATACAGTGAGAATAAGAGATGTTTGGGCAACTCGAGTTTTCAACATCGATGGGAGTGAAGGGACGAACAGAGCAGCACAGATACAATTAGTCCTCGTCCACAGCGATAGCCATTTAGAAGCTATGTAATATTTATATTTAACTGCATCTCTCTGCTGTTTAGGTCTACACATGTACGTATCTTTCAGCTTGCTTACTACAGGCTGTTCACGGTAAAGTCAGCACTTTTGAGGCCCTAGTTGCTTTTTTCTTTCAGGCGTTTTCTATTCTTTAATTACTTTTTCAAGTAAATATTGGCATGCAAGTAATAAACACAGTGTGTGTATTTCACCGGACTCGGAAGTTAACGTCTAATGCTACAATAAAATATATTTATTGACTATTAATACAAATCAGAGGGCTTTCAAAAGTGCTCACTTTACCTTGAACAGTCTGTAGTAAATAGGCATCTTACAAACTAAACGAATTTTCTCCTGACCGGCTCGTCTGGCTCGTCGATTCAGCTGAGCTCTTAGTTGGCAAGTTGATCAGTATGCAAGAAACCTTCACTGAAGATGGTTTGTTCACAAGTTTTTGTTATATTTACTTCATCGTCGGAGTAGAACTCGGTGTAAAGGCCTTTGTGTTTTCATTATATTTGCATGAAATGTCATTTTACTGAGCTGCTGTGGTAAATACAAAAGAGTTTACATTACATAATAGCTCTAACTTACGAAATGCAATCACACCTGCGGATATGCTGGATGTTGCTAGCGCTGTTTATAAACTACGACTGGAATATTGCATCCATTCAGTGAACGGCCTCGGGTTGAATCTCCGAATTAAAAAAAAAAAAAAAAACTGCACGCCAATTGAGCGCCTCGCGCCTAGAGTCGAGTTGAGAGATTTGGGCGGCTCTTAACAACGAGGTCTGGAGAGCCGATGCGTGTGAAGTAAGGTGAGGATGGAGCAGCGCCAGAATGCAAGGGCGGGGGAAACGGGAGATCCCCGAGAAAAACCGCCGACCAACGGCATCGTCCGGCACGATCCCCACTCGCGGAAAAACCAGGAGTGACCCGGCCGGGGATTGAACCCGGTTTGCAATGGTAGTAGGCGAGCAGACTAACCGCTTATCCCCCCTCCTTCCTTGCGCTTAAAGGCGACGAGGCAAGATGTGAGTGGGCAAGAGCACTTCGAGGCCTCGAAAGCGGGAAATACCTGCAGTAACTCGACTATAGGCTGTTCACGGTAAAGTGAGCACTTTTTAAGGCCCTTCTAAATTTTTCCTTTCATCCAATTTCCATCTTCCTGCTGCTTTTTAATATAAATATTGCAATGTGACCAATAAACACAGTGAATACATTCACCACACTCAAAATTTAATCCCTGAGGCTGCAATAAGATATATTTATTAGTGGTTAATACCTGTTTGGAAAGCCTTATAAAGTGCTCACTTTACCGTGAACAGCATATAAGGGCAGTGTAGGAAATTTTTTTTATGGAGTGTGAACAGCGGTCCAGCGGTTCCGGCGATCGGGTACCGGATGTCTCCAGTTGACAATCTGGCGGGTATCCGAACTCCTGACGTAATTTATAGCTGGGCGAAGGGAGGTGAAAATGGAACACTGACGGAACGCAAAGGTAGAGAGAAATGGGAGCAGTCCGAGGAAACCCACAACGTTTCACACATGCGAAAGTCGCCGGGTTCGTCGTGGTGGGAGAGAACAATGACACGGCGTGTACGGGGCCAGAGGTCATGTCAGCAGTAACAAATGCGAGTAGCTGCTGAGCGGAAGCCAGCCGTGGTTTGTCAGCGGGAGGGGAAGGTTAGCGGTGTATGGTAATGGCCGCGGGACGTAGGTCGCCTCGCCTTGGCCGGCAGATAAAAGGCGTCGCCCCAGCCGCGACCTGCCCCCCCGAGATAACGGTTCGGGGGGGTTGTATTATTCATGGGCGGCGACCCTGCACAACACACGCAGCGCCGCGGGTCAAGGTGACTTAATAACTCCTCCTCCCCATCGACACTGAACCCCTACCAACCTGCTCACAGTTATAGGCTGTTCACGGTAAAGCGAATGCTTCTGAAACCAGCCTTCGAAAAAAAATCACTGCCCGTTAACTAAATAGACTTTTGTATTGTAAACGATTTTTAACGTCCCCCGGTTTTATGCTTGAAAGTTTAGCAGAGGACGGCTTACAGACTAACTTATAACCTAACTTAAATTAACACCCATGCCTTATCCGGGATTAGAACCCAGATCCTTCTCACCTCAGATCGATGGCGCACCAAGCGACTGTGCGACGGGAGGTCGGCTTACTCCATAGACGCTACCATACACACTGGCGTTCAAGTTTCTAGTTAAGTTGGCAGCGAACTAAGAATAACAGTTCCAAGTTTTGACGTTGTGCGAGTGTAGAATTTAAGTTTATGACAAATCGAGTTGGTGTTTTTGTGCTTTTTTACACAGAGTACGATATGGCATATTAGCAGAGACCTGAATAATTCGCGGATTCATTTTGGGACAAGATAGAATTCAAAACATGTGTGTTTATACAACGCTTACCATTGGTCTACACGATGTTTGACAGCTCCTGGAGAACGCTGGCCCAATTGTCGCCTTCCACTATGACAGCAGACAACCATAACGCAGTTAATATCAGCATATGTTTACATAAGACTCTAAAGTATACCCTGCAGGTCACTGAATTCGTGAATTTTTCAGATCTCTACATATTAGGAACACACTTATGTTTCCAGCAATTTCTCAGTCTTCTCTTAACTGACGCATGAATAAAGTAATTACGTCAATGTCAATATAAATTCTACATATTGGAGAAGGGTGCATAATGAAGAGGGGAACAGATCTTTGAAAGCAGGGCTTTCAAAAATATTCGACCAACCGTGAACTGAATCAAATATCTGCGCTTTTATTAATTTGGTCAACAGGATGCTGCTCTATGTACACGGGCATACAGTTTGGCGATGTAACCAATTATTAAGAGAGTATGAAACACACATGTCCAAAAAAGACCCAAGTAATGTATTCTACACGCATTTAAAAGCGAAATTGTCGAAAAAGGGGGGAGGGGGAATTACGAAAGAGCAAATGGGAGAAAGTACTTTATACGATTGCTTCAAAAATTATTTAATAAATGTGATCAATGACAGACCGGTTTTTTCTTGCACCGTGCAACTCAAGTTTTAATTGCTAAGCAAGCGAAAGAATATGCCTGATAAAAACTGTTTCCAACACAAATGCATGTAACACTCTTCTTCAGGGATGAGGCAGGGGCAGGTCCAGAGAGAGGGTCACGGGGAACATGGCCCTCCTCAATCCTCCGCTCGTTTCCAACATTGTTTGCTAAAATTATGGTGAGACAATGCCCCTCCCCCCCTTCTCAATGCCACGACCCAAAAATATAGACCTGCCCCCCCCCCCCCCCCGGCTCACGAAGCAGAAAATCCAGATCCAACTAAATAATTTTTCAATTTAAAAAAAAGTATAGGAATATGTTTCAGATCTTTCTGCTTAGGAATTGCATTTTTACGTCTGAATGCTATTTTAGGTTACTGTTTCCATTTCGTATGTACATGTGTTTGAAACTGAAGAGGGATAACTTGGACGTTTTCACGATACGTTTTATATAGTGGTACGATTTTGGAAAATCTGTTGTCGTGGCCAGGTTCTTGACGGATGAAGGTTTTAATTAATTAAAAGAACAAATAATTTATTTATAAGAAATCCACAAAATAAATACAATTATTTGCAAAAAAATTGATTATCATGAACGAATGACGCGGGTAGAACGAAGGTTGCCACACTGTATCGCCATAGCCCGACATTTGTCTCATTTACTTTTAATGACGTTTGCTTGAGCGGATGTGCCAGTAAGGACCATTGATGTCCCTTCGTCGTCCATAGCTGCAAGACACACCCTATGAGCGAAGTGAGCAACACAGCCAAATTCTGTAAATGACCATGCAGCATGTCCCTACGGTGCATTCGACAAGCCTTTGCCCAGCTGCATGAGTTTGAGAGAGTCCGTATCGTCGACCTCAGAGAGGCAGGTTGGACCTTTCGGCGCATTGCTCGCCCCTTGAAACATCATGCCTAGACTTTGAGTCGGAGCTGGCCGCATTGGGAACAGGAAGGTACACACACACACACACGTCGAGAATTCCCATGTCGACCCCGTCGGACCACCAGCAGAGAAGATCGTTTCACCGCGCGACAGGCTGTGAGCACCCCACGGGCGTCTCTGCGCACCATCCAGGGACATGTCACGGCAGCCAGTACCAGGCGGCCGCACCATCCAGGGACATGTCACCGCAGCCAGTACCAGGCGGCTAGGAGAGCGGGATCTGTCGTCGCGGCGTCCACTACGACGCCAACCATTACGACCCGAGCATCGCCGAGCACGCGTGACCTTCTGCCGGTAACAGGCAGCATGGCAGCTTGCGGGGTTGCCGACGAGTGGTTTTCAGCGGCGAATCACGGTTCTGTATGGATACAAACGACTGCCGTAATGCGATTCTAGAGACGTCTTGCCCAGCTCCGTGATCCACGCTTCGTTGTAGAGCGGCACATCGCCCCAACGAGATGTGTCATGGTGTGGTGTTCCATTTCCTACTATTCCCGCACCTCACCAGTGATGACAGAAGGGACTCTGATGGCGCGGCGATATGTTCAAGGAATTGTGCGACCATATACCCTCCTCTTCCTGGTGCACTTTGACAGCCCCATTTTCCAGCAGGTTGAAAGCCCGGCATCACACAGCACGGGTATCTCTAGCCTGCCTTCGTGATGTCAATTTTTTTTTTTTTTGGCCCGCAAGTACTCCATATCTCTTCCCCATAGAGAACGTTTGGGGCAAGATTGGATGGAAACTTCTGCCATTGGCAACTACTGCTGATATAGATGGTCAGTTGCGCCATATGTGGCAGGAACTTCCTCAGGAGAACATCCGACGTCTGTATGCCGCCATGTTTGACCATATCGTCGCTTGTCTCCTTGTTGCTGATGGCCCAGCACCATACTAAGTGCTTCCTGCAAGTGTTGGTCCCGCTTGGCGTGGTGAAATATTTTGATGTTCCTGTACTACCATGTCCTGTGCCTGTAGCCGCTTATTTACTCCTGCAGTGGCAGCTTCAAGGTGACCAATTGTTTTTGCAAATGAGTGTAGACTACTCAAAACTTAATGTCTTAACGTTTACGGCTATCACCCATTATTTACAGCTAGTATTTACATGATCGTTCGTTACCTAACAGCAATTAATACAATTAAGTTGTTAAAATCAGTATTTATAGACAGTTTATCAACGCATATTTGAATTACTATTAAAAATTCATATATAGGATGTCTGACATTTCCAGTGTTTACAATCAAGTGTATGTTACTCGTCCATTTAGTTCCATCTTGTTTTAGTATACATGCCACCAGTCCCGCCTGTCCGGGATGTTCTGGAGCGCTCCGACCGCTCCACTCGTTGGGTATAGGCTGTTCACGGTAAATTGAGCACTTCTCAAAACTCTGCTTAAGATCTACCTGTCTTCACGCTGTGTATTCCTCCGCCGTATGGAAAATTACTACTGCAAGGACCTCGTCGCTTTATTCATGCGTTGGTCAGATGAAACTGTAAAATTATTAGAGAAGTATATATTTCACAAATATGCTCCTTTGTACACTTCGATGCATTAAAAAAACAGAAAGCTACAGGAATAAATTAAACTATCACAAATGGTTACCTAACACTTTTTGTTCGACGTTGAGATATGGAACTACTTTCCCCTCCATCGTTACCAACTTTACAGGGCGCATGTCACTCGGTGAGCCCGTTAAAATACATGCAGGTAGGAGCAGTGACCTTTTTCTAAGGTTGATTTCAAAAGTGCTCACTTCATCGTGAACAGCCTTTACCTCGCTTTCAGCATCACTCGGGAATTCTCGTCTTCTACAATTTCTCACATCCTCGTCCGCCGCTCGTCATTTTCTTCGATGTCCCTTGATGCCCCGATCTCCGCTAGACACTTGTCGCACTCAGGCCAGTTGGCCGTCAGACTCTGGCTGCAGCCGTACTTGTAGGGTAGGCGCCCTGACCCGGAACCTTCTTCACACGTCACGTTGAGCCGAGGTATGTGACGACCAGAAGTTTCTTGCAACAGCCCTCAACCACCAGATCCTTCTGGAGAGGGTGGGAAGTAGTGACGAAAGTCCAGGTCAGCTGTCAGTCATTCCCTCCACTGGCACCGCGGTGACTTGGCCAGTCAGCCGGTTCTACCCGGGGCGTCAGTCATCACTAGGGACAGGCGTTTTTTCGCGAAAAATACTTCAAGACCAGTTGCACTCCACAACATTTTTGTTCATGTGCTCTTTCGTGGTTGGATGATTCTAAATGCCACGTGCCTCAAGGGTCTGTCCGCGAATCATGGACGGTCAGTATCGCATTACTTAATTCTGATTGGCCCAGTCAAATAAGAACGTGTCTTCTCACGCAGACACGCGGCCAATAACCAAAGGAAGTTGTGGTTGTGGACGTAGGATATTGAAGACTAGTATGACCATAAATATTTTCGCGAAAAAACCTGTTCCTAGTCATCACCACTGTGGATCAGTGTGTCCGTGCGAAACAATGTGTAAAGTCAGGTAGTTCAGTGGACAAATTTGCAGCACAACTTTAACTTTGTTATTACTCTGCAGTATCACAAGGTCACAGAACACGTTAAAATGTCACCAGTTCCCAGCTGAAGGCCATCACTGTTCTTAGTTGTGTTTATCAAAAAGTGAATTTAGTCGAACGCAAAATTTTCCGTGTTATTAAAGTTAAAAATTTAAGTTATATTTGAAATATACAGATAATTAAACAAAAATGAAATTTACTTTAAGGTTAAAATTGAAAATTTAAAGTCAAAAGTTTAAAATTTCTTTGCCTCCACCCCTGACACCTCACAACGCCATCCTTGTCGGAGACAGAGGGCCGGTGGCTTGTTGTTAATCGTGTGAGGTGCTCGTCGTGCTTTGATGTTTGTGTCGTGATGTGTCGGTGTCGGTGTCAGTGTTGTGTTGTTTGTTCGGTTGTTTGTGTTATGCATTGTATATGTTGTGTTGTTATACGTGTTTATTTTGTTTTCATGTTTACAATTATACAACGATGTCTTTCTGAGGTTGTAGATTCGCTGTTTATAATTGTGCTATTATTAATATGATATTATTAGGGACTGGAAAATTTCGCGAATTCATTTCAGGACAAGCTAGACCTCAAACACGTGTGTATTTCTATTACGTTTGCGATTGGATCCCAGTTTATTAGACATGCCCAACTGAACTTCGAGCCAATGAAAGACCTGCAACGAAACAAGCACCGAATCCCGTGCTACCTGGTCTGACGCAAAACTGACTACACACTGGGAAAACAGCCAATGATAGGAAAGCTGAAGCTCCAAAATACTTTATAGTCTATCCTACACGCCGTGCAACGAAATTTTCCTGTCCATATTTATTATGCATTAGTGAGGCATAAGGGAGGGTATGTTTGAATTTTGTTTCAAATTCTTAAATATATAGTTAATTACTACTCTGTCTACTATCTAGATGTAGTGAAATTACATTGTTAAATTCGGAAATCCCACAGAGGAGAGTAGGCAACGGGGAAACAACGCGCCAGGCACTGAGACATTTGACGTAAGTGCCTAAGTACCGACCTTAAATCTTACAGCTTCTAAACCTCTGACGTGGAAAATATGTCCTGGTGGGCGGAACCCCTATTGCCTTACAACTATTACGGGGAATACGTCGTTAGAAAATTTCCACGTAAGAAGGACGTTTTGTAAAACCATCGGACGATGTGTCAGAAGGTTCTACGTTTTAGTTTTGATGGTCGATCTGGAATCAACATTGTACCTGCCTCCAGGCGTACAACAATATGGTTAATTTAATCTTTATTCGATTGGATACAAAGTGCATGGCGTTATGAGCAAATACCAGATTAGACGTAGAATTTTCGTTTTAAATTTTGGTTATTAACCGGTTGTTTGGAAATTTTCACATGTTTTATAAAAAGTATTCCAAATATATTTACATGTAAAAACAATTGTTCAAATAAATATTTTATCTGCGTGGGGGTTAATTACTGCAAATAACTTCAGTGAGTTTTTTTTCCCGGGAGTTAACTTTACATATTTGGTACTCCGTGTCTGCACCGAGTTCTGTACGTTTAAGTTATTCTTTGTGTAGGTTACGATGTTTTGATGTTGTTCCAGATGATTCACACAATTTACTTATTTTACTAATATATTTAAGTATTTACCAAAGAAACCAATACACTCGCATCACTTTTATAGAATCAATCGAGGAAATTACTCGTAGAAACGTTAGTTCTATATACATACGGTACAATATAATTTTCAGTTTACTTCACAAATCTTTAGGATATAATTATATTTTATAATACCGGCATGTTTTTCGTAGTTGATTTACGTAGCTTTAAAGCGGGTAGTATTTGCTGAAATTCTACCTTGCAAGAAGTATTCAAAACGGAGTCTCGTGTCGCTTTAACTTTTTTTTTTTTTCGGTACAATTAGCATATATAATAAACAGCAAAAAGAAAGTGACTGAAAGCTTTCTCAACCACCGTTCATGCAGAACAGCAATTAACAGGTATCTCCCGTAAATATCTTGACACTTTATTATTTCATTGCTGAGTCTAGAGACAACCAGCCAGTAACTCTCATAAGGACTATTTAAACTGAAAGGTATACGTATTACAATCAGTCGTGTAAGAAACACTCCAAGCTAGGAGGCATTTCTTTAAGCGCCCCTCCAAAGAAATTTTCACTTATCTTATAAATTTCATTTTGCTGCAGCCAAAACCTAAACTACATTCAGCATAAAGTATAGAGAAAAGTCTGTAGCTCAGAAGCGAATATGTAATTATCATACATAAATTATAACAATTCATTAGAGATTGTATACAAAACACAAACGCATATCAATAAACAAAAATAGGTTGGGTGTCCATTTACACTCATACTGGTGCCTCTTACTAAATTTTCGGAGCAGCAATGTACACACTCTGCCCACCCCCCCCCCCCCTTGTTATAACACTGATTACAACGCACTAGAGCCATGATTTTTCGCGAATAAATAGGGGCCCTCAGTAGACTTCAATACTATATATACCTCGGCTGTTGTTATACCTCAATTGGCTGCTGGTGTAGTTTCGACATTTGACCGAGACACTTATCGTTACGTAACCCCGACACTGTACCCTCGTGATTCGTGCGCAGACAGTTAACAGCTTACAGAACATGCGTCAGCCAATCAAAAAAGCTGGGCGACTCCACAGTGCTTTGAATTGTATCTTGTCCCGAAATCATTTCGCGAAATATCACTGCCCGTACAATAAACTTCATATGCAGTCTACAAAATTGCATACTCGAAGATTATTTTTTGGAATTCCTCCAGCACGTAATGTTAGAGGTTAATAGATGCGAGTGGTCTGAGCTCGAATGCAGACTTGCATCTGAAATGAGCACATGAGGGCAAGAGTTACGTGAGACTGCCCGTTTTTCTTTTGCTGGCCGCTGCTAGCGTGACTTGGCCGGCCAAGATGACGCCCACGAACCGCGCTATCGGCGCCATCTGTGTGGAGCGATCTGGAAGTTCACCGACCGGCCCCAGGCGGCAATCTCCTTGATAAACGTCCGCCGTGAGTCAGGTCGCGAGGTTAAGAAACTGATCCTCCATGTACATTACTCCGCGCAACACGCGGGCGGCTACTGTAGCCTGAGTTACCATAGCCCGTCGCGTCCGTCCATCATCTGCCCTTCTGTACGTCTGTCCGCCCACCAATGTTGCCAACGCAATTGTTGCCAAGTCCCTACACAGAATTTGAAATGTCACTACAGCCACCGTAAAAATCTCTACGCAAGAAAAAAAAAATGATAATAATGAATTAAACTGTTTCATCTTGGTACTTGGTTGAATAATATTATCTAAAATAACTTATGCTAAAATCTCAATGAAATAATCTGATTTTAAAAAAATCACAGGAAACATAAGTATGTTAGAAAAAATTGCAGGAATCCAATGATTAATTTTATAAAGCATTAATTTTCTCTGCCCTTGACTCAAGACTCAAGAATCAAGACCATTGACCTAAGACTCAAGACTCAAGATCCTTGACTCAAGACTCAAGACTCTTATCCCAAGACTCAAGAGGCAAGAACCAGGAACCTTGACGCAAGACCCAATAATAGTGACCCTTAACCCAAGACCCAGGACCCTTCCCTCTTGACCCAAGATGCTTGATCCAAGACCCAAGACACTCGACCCTTGACCCCAAGACACTTGACCCTTGGCCTTGGATGACCTTGAAGACAAAATTTCTAAAACGTCCTAAAAACTTCCTAAAAAACAAAAAAAAATGTTTAAAAATTGTATTTAAAATTATTATTAAATATTTATTTGAAAATTTTACATTCCCAGAGGTCCCACCACTACCCTTACCAATTTTTTTATTCGTCATTTAATCGATCAGTTACTTGAATTCGCGAATTAGTCGGCAGGCCTCCATCCCCCACATTCATACTCATTCCATCGTATGCAAGCATCTTGGGTTTTCTTTTATCATTTGTTTTCATTTTCAACACCTAGATGGCTCTAATTTCACGATTTACCCATCAGACGAGCTGGTGATTTAGCCACCAGGTGGCAGCCATATATGTTTATGTTTTTAAAGTATAGGTGGTGCTGTCGGTGCCCTCAATATAAGATTCTATTTTAAACACATAGGGGGAGTTAATTTCTCTATTTATTACTCCAGGCGAGTAGTCGATTCAGCCGCCAGGCGAGCTGTTGATACTCATATTTTTTATAGGCACAGAAAAATCTGTAATTTTCATCCTATTAGATTTTTTTTTTGCAATAAGCAGTATACCTACATGCGCGATGCAGAACTTTGACTACCTGCATAATTATATATATATAATTTTAAGTAGTTCAATTTTAAAAAGTATTTGTTTAGTTATGTGCTCTTGCTTATAGTACAATGGTACTTTATAAAATAGTTTTTAATTAAATTATTTTCATTTCTGTGCCTTTTAAATTTTAATTGTACTCTGGTGGATTAGGTAAGCATAAAATAAACACAATTTTCTACACAGGTAATTTTTTATTTAATTAATTTAATACAGTTGTTCATGCCCTCGAAAAAATTTTACAACTCTCTTCTCTATATATAAGTATATGCAACTTTGTTGTACATTACAGTCTTTTATGCATCTCGCTATTCACTCTTGGGTTGTCCTTGTGCAAAAATATCGTGACATTTATTACATCGACACACTGTGCAGGGCAGGTTACGTAGGTAACTACACTTCTGAGGATATGTACCGAAGTCACAAAAGACCTGTTTGCAGCAAATCTGGTAGTAAGGTACTGATGAGAAACGCACTTCACCTATACAGGACTTTGCATGTCTAAAAGTAAATGGTCGGTACGGCTGAACTGCTTACTGCGTCTTTCTCACAAATATGACATGCAATAGGCATTCATGGCACAATGAAAGCTTTCATGACGCCGTACACCATAGTCAGAAGCAAATTCCTTGTTACAAAAGTGACACTGATGACGAAGCAGTGTTTCAGGCAAAGACTCGGACGGATCTGTTGGAGGTGTTGGAGCTGGAGCTAAAGAATCAGGTAACACCACGTCTGCGGAAACCGTATCCATCGATGCAGCAGGTGGTATTGGCAACATCACTTGCTGACTCCTAGTCGACGAACCCTTGCAGATCTTGACGTGTTCCTTCATTGTATCACCTTGCATAAACTGCATGCGGCCATTGTAATGCTTCATCATGCGAGTTCCCTCATCTTCTGCAAACATTTTATGTAGTGTATTAAC
This sequence comes from Dryococelus australis, assembly GCA_029891345.1. Lineage (NCBI taxonomy): Eukaryota > Metazoa > Arthropoda > Insecta > Phasmatodea > Phasmatidae > Dryococelus > Dryococelus australis. The sequence goes on from CM056999.1 coordinate 136,411,799, forward strand.
GGGGTACGACGCTAGCGCCAGTCGCCCACTACACTAGCGCTCGTGTCGTCGGAAATCGTCTTGTTCTCATGTGCGCTCCTTGGCCAACTTCTCCCTCCCGACCTCCCCCTCCTTTCACAGCTTATGGTTTGTCTACTTAAGCCCGTGCATTTCCCCTCCCTTCCTTCTTACTCCGACAGACAGCCTACTGTTCAGTTTACTTCATTACCAGTTGAGTTGTTGGGTGTGCAAAGATGCGCGAGGAAATTAGTCGACCGTTATGCATTCTGCTATCACGGTGCCTTCACCATCCAGTCTACTCTCTTGTCATCGGCCTGGGGAACGGCGGCCCTGGGTTCGTCAGTTGCAGTTGACGGCGATTTGCAGCGATTACTCCGCTAGTGTGGTGGACTGTGGTTTTCCACGAGCCTTCAGCTGAGCAATATTTCTGATGAGTTTCGGTTTATGGCATTGTGGAGCCTGTTGACCGACGGCCGAGTTCAGGACGCGCCCTGTGTGGCATGAGAGTAACGAATGTGATCAGTTGTCAATTTTATGAGCATTCGGTAAATTGCCCGAGGAAGTGTTCTGCAGTTTTGCCAGTTAGATCGCGGGGCCGTGCTTCGTTTGCGGCTGGTGTACTTTAAGTGTAATACTTTGCTTTATCGTAATTCGTACTCATGTATTGTTTCAATTAGTGTCGGAGAAATTCCAGTTTTGGTCAGGGCTGGCTATGAAAGGGCACTAGATGTCACCCAGCTCCACAAATATGGAGTTTCGGCGTGAATATTTGGAGTCTTGCGAAGTAAGCAATATTGGACGTGATATATATTAAAGCCTTGTCTGAGTTCAGTAATAAAATTTCGCCAGCCGGATTCGGCGTGCTCTTGCTTAACTTTCTTGCCAACAGAATATTATTTGGTGCTGCCAGTGCGCAGTTTGCTTGGTTCATTTGACGCCGCAGAGCTGTCCTCGTTGCCTGCAGGTTTGATAATAAATCGATACCACGTCCGTACAGCAATGTTTAAACACTTGTGTAAGCTTGCAAAATTGTTCAATGTCATTGGAACTCTAATCCCCTGCTAATTAATCGCAGAATAATGTGTTGGGTAGGTAATAATACACTAAGTGCCTTGTCACAATTTATTGATCTAGAAGGCCGTTAAAATTTTGTTGTTGAAAATATTCACAGTCGGATAGCATCAAACTTGAGTTGTATAATAATATCTGCCTGGAGTATTGATTTTCCATAGGTTGTGCGAATCCATAGGTCTAGTGAGAAGATATTTTACGCACGAGTGCGCACCTTTCAAAATATGTACATATATATTTACACTATTTATAAAATTGTATTTTAGCGCTGGCGATGCGCAAATTATTGTACACGAAGTTGATTTAGAAAAAATTTTTCGCGCTGGAGCGCCTCCTTTTGAATTGTATGTTTAATTTTTGGGTCATTTTGGAGTCACGCATTGTGAAGCATGGCTGTACAATTAATTGAGAGTGCGTAATATTTGTTAATGCCTTGAGGATGGTTTCGAAACATTGTGTCTAGTGCATTTAAACTTTGCATTTCTTCTTCCTTTGGAATTGTAATGAATCGCGGCTGGCCACGCAAAAGTAATTTAAGTAACAAGGCTAATGGCTGCCTAGATTGTGTAGCCTTATTATGAGTGTGGTTAACCATTGGACGGTAACGTACGGTGAGATTTTGATAAGGTCTAGCACTCAAGTACCTATATAGATTTTGTAACAATGTAATATTTTATTTTACTTAAGTAGAGAGAGAGTGTGTGTGTGTGTGTTTTGTGTATTTTAATATTAATGCTTGTAAAACGTGTTGAAATGAAGTACCTGAAAGTAAAGTGTGTGACAAATTCTAGTCTTGATATAATTGAATAATTCTACTATTTCAACTTCACTAACGCCGTTGTTAGGCGTTTTTGTATTGCATTGTGTCTGCAAATATCAAAGTGGTGTATGAATACACAAGACGCTAAAACCTTTTGTAATAAACTGTCTGTTTTCATGAAGTATGTGATTAATTGAATATTCTTGTCTTGTGTTCCTTGGTACGGCACAAGGGAGTAACGAAGTCATTACATGCTGCTTCTCAGTGGGGAAAAAAACACTACATTTATAAGCCTTAATGTGTTTATTTAAGTTACCACGTCGACTGAACAGCCTGGAATATTTATTGCAGCTAATAAAAGCATGATATGGGTTCTTCAACCAGCCTCTCTTCTCATTGCAACTTTTACTTAAGGACTTGGCACAGTAACAGCATTGTTTTCCATGTAATTTGTGTGCAGTCGTTGAAGGTATGCATGTAGTCATACATGACATACTCGATTTCACATCGTCAGTGGCTTGCATCGTCTTCAAGCTTACATAAATTCATACACATCTTTATTGCCGAATGACTCTTGCAGACTGAGCCCTGTCGACTGACTCCTATCGACTGACTCTCTGTGAGTGAATGTCCGAAACATTATATAATTATATGAATTTCAACTATAGGCTATTCACGGTAAAGTGAGCACTTTCGGAAGCCCTCTCATTTGGAATAATAGTCAATAGACGTATTTCACTTTAGCCTTAGACGTTAACTTGGGGGTACGTAGGAATATACAACACTGTGTTTATTACTTACATGGAAATATTTATTTAAGAAGGAGGTTAAAGGATAAACATAGAAACTGGTTGAATAAGAATAGTAACTAGGGCCTCAATAGCGCTCACTTTACCGTGAACAGTCTATACTTAATATATTTCCGTGAAGTTTAAATGTCTCTCTCTCTCTCTCTCTCTCTCTCTCCTCTCTCTCTCTCTCTCTCTCTCCTCTCTCTCTCTCTCTCTCTCTCTCTCTCTCTACTCTCATCTCTCTCTCTCTCTCTCTATCTCTCTCTCTCTCTCTCTCTCTCTCTCTCTCTCTCTCTCTCTATATATATATATATAATATATATATATATATATATATATATATATATATATACATATACACACATATACATATATACACACACATATGAATTAACATAGTCAACCGTATTCATTGAAAGTTCATACAATGTATAGTTTTCGAATAAAACGTTGGTGGTTTTTCTAATAATTACGTAGAGGAACCATACAAACACATGCAAAACTAATGTTTTAAAATTTACAAAGGTTTTACTATTTAAAGTTGTATAATAAAAACTAAAAATAAACTTTTTAAATTTTAACATAATTTTACATTCTTAAAAGCTCCTGTTGTAAAAAATAAAGTTTTTCCCCAACGATATCAACATTTGAGTATTTTGCATTATGTTTGATTAAATTTAAGACAGTTACCTTGACATTTTTACAGATTTTGTGATTTTACAGCCCAAAATTTTTTTTCGCAAATTTTTGGCAATTTTTATATTGAAAACTATAGATTGTATCAACTATTGCTGTATATCATAGTTTGCCAGTACTAAAATTTATTGTTAATAAATCTAACCCATAAAACAACATTAAGTAATTAAAATTCCGTTCTTAATGTTATGTTTCAGGAATTTGCACATTGTGGGACCTTGCCATAGCCCTTGACACCAACCGACGTGTCTGCGCGAAACAAAATTTTCTGATGCGAGGCGTCTGCAATGTATGTGATCTACATAACTCTCGTATGCCGATTGTTGCCTGTTGGTAGGTGCTACGCGAAGAATTTATTTTCTACGCACTGTTACGGTATTATGTATTTCCGGACATGAATTATTTACGTAATTTTTTCCAGTCAATTTTGAATCACTATAGTCTATTTATACACAGGGCACATGTACTGGTTTAATGCCTTATTCATATTTTAATTTCTTTCGTGACCTAACAATCTATAACAGCCATTTCGATTGTCAGTGTAGCTAACCGAACATTATCAACCCTAACCAAAGTTTTCTTTAGTGAGTCCCACTTTCAATATGTATTAAATGCAACTATTTAGTAAGTTCAGTAAGTGGTTGCAAATACCAGAGTTTTTATTCTGTGGACTATAACTTCAATGTCAACGTAGAACAGAATTGCATTGTTTTCGCCGAGTGCCGCATGGTCGTGAGATGCAAATAGAGGTGACGTGGCATTTATCGTCAATGTGAATCTGAACCTTACTCTCGTCTCGCTTCGTGACCTCCGGCTCCCAGCAGGCGGGTGCCAAGCGAGGTTGCGAATCAGACAGGACAACGTGGGCGGCTCGCGTCAGCGGCGAAAGACGTCGGCTTAATGATGCACGCGATCGCAGGAGTAGGACTGTATCTGCTGACCTCATCGATACCTCGCAGGGTCGATACTCACAACATGAACGACCCCTCGTCCACGGCAGTTTCCATATACTTCCAAACTCCAAATTTTACTTAATTTCGTGTGTAGGCCACGCATGCTTTTTTTTTTTTTTTTTTTTACCTGAGAAGTTAATAAAGCATTAAAAAATATTACTAGACCTCGCCACAAATATAAACCAGTACTAATAATTTCACATACGAAACGCAGCAACACCCGCAAGAGGTCAATTCCCAGCAATGAAATTGCTACAGTTCAAAAGCTTTCTTGCTCTTTTTTATAGCCAAAGATAATTAAATTCATTTTTCTGTCATTAAATAACATACTAGAAATGAAACGTTTAAATACAATGACTGTGGCATGTCTCGCTGAATTCTAAAACCTAGCGAGCGATGGTTGCCGGGCATGCCAGCAGAAGTCTATATCACCCAATTACTTTATTTAAAACACACAAACAGATATTTATTTCGTGCCCAGAGGGTAGTAAGTTCATTCAATTTATATTTCCTCGTATCGAAGCGCTACCGGTGGGTTTTGATGGAGCATTCTCGCCCTGTTACCACACACATACACACACCTCACACCTCACACACACTATATATATATTAATATTACATACTGTATATATAATTATGTGTAGTTCAGGTATCCATTGCCCAAAAACAGAAACTATAATTATTACGAACGTTCTGCAATTTTCTTTTTCGCTTTTTAATTTTCGGAAGTATATTTATTGTTTTACAAGTATTTGTTTACACAAATAAAAGAAAAGTTACAGTAATAGAACGAACTGCTTTGAAATTCACTCATGTCATTTGGTAACATTGCTTTTTAGTAAGAAGTTTCAAGTAAATAACCAGTGAAATCAACTTTAAATATCATGATCAGTTAATTATGATAACATCCCTTCCTTACACTGTTATGTTAAACTCATCAGTTAGAAATCTAACACTGTACATGACTTATATTTTAATTCAGTAGATTGATACACGAATTAATTATGATAGACTACCGAAATTATAAAACATCACTTTATCACTTCATGTTAGTCAGTCCTTCGCTGCGCAAAGTGGCGTGTCCAACCTTGGAGACGGCGAACGCTGGGAGCCCAGGACCGAGTGAAAGAAATCCTAACTGGGTTAGTGATGGCGACCACGCCCGATGGGTGGGCCCAACGGTATTTTTTCCTTACTTGCAAATCAAATATTAATTTCTGGAAGAGCAATGTAATCGAAAAGCTGTCTGGCGAATCATGGGCACCATCAAGTAAATGTAAAATTGGGAAAGTATTAGCAAATTGAATAAGTTTGGTGATTGAGGACCTACGATTACTTAAAAAGGATTCGCTACTATCTCGGAGATTGACGCTGATCGGCTGGAGCACGCCGAAAGAAAGAAATGCTTGCGACAAACAATGTGTGTTCTGAAAAAAAAAAAAATATATCAGTGTCAAATAAATATTTTGTTGGTGTAACCGAATATTATAGTAAAAAAAAATTGGGTTTGGCTGTGTTGGGGACACGGCCGTTTGTTTTGCGTGAATACGTCTACGTTGACGCGCTAGGATGCCTTGATGTTTATTTTACGTTCCCGGCACCGCTTCACTCAATCATATGGGGTTTTATGGATATCACTGGATTTCTTTTGAGATGCTCTTTCCAACCGTGTACGATTACTGTATTCTGACTTTGCATTTTGACGAGTATAAGTCGAAGTTGTGTTAAGTTTTCTTAACGTTTTACATTAAACGCATACAATTTCACCATAACCATGCTACACAATTTTTTTTATAAACGCAATCAATTGATCTTGACAAGAGTTGTCGATTGCAATTCAAACGAGCGTCGTAGCTTCTAGTCAAAAGTTATACTACTTGGAATTTATGAGATGCATCAAAACGAACTCAAAATTACCCCCCCCCCCCCCCCCAAATGTTTCGTAGTCCTCATTCAACGTATCATATTTTTCGATCCTTTGGCAATCGAGTGGTGTTTATGAATTTTGAATTTAGACGACAGATTCGGAGCTGCAATGCCAAGCTGTATCCCCCGATTTTGTTATCATCGGAATTTCTGGATTGCCTCCCACTATGGTTGCAAATTTTGAAGACGTATAAACGTCGAAAGTCGTTCCATGGAAAACCTCCACTTTTCTGTTTCACACAAACAAAGCGATTTAGTTGTTTGAAACAATTAATTTATTGCAAAGAATTAAAGGCTCATGTGGGAACATATTTTCGGACGCCATTATGTAAGACAATGACAAATTTTGCTATGTAAACCCTAGGTTAAGTCATAATACGCAATTTAGTAAATATTTAAAACAGCCAACAAAACAACTTATATTTGAACTCGCAGCACTAGGTCGAGAAGGCGACACTTTACTCACCGACCTGTGAGTATACTGATAAGAATTTGTTGATATTTTTGGTACTAATTAGAGTGAAGCCTACACAAATGTATTCCGTCTTGTATATTTTATTTTTGCTTTCACTTGAAATGATGCCGCCGAGGTTTAATATAACCACGTACAGTAAAGCTTTATCAGCCATACCTAAAAGCACTATTGATGTATTAATGGCCACATAAATTTCAACCGAACGCTGGAGTTGTATTTTCGAACGAAGACTTCCATGTAACTCAATCATAGTACTGCCAACCAAATGGAAGCTTGTAATGTAACCATTCCATTTTGTTGTTACAACCAATTGGGATATTAACACCAGATTATTCCAGCAAAAAAAATGGCTGAGTTATTTGAATTTACAATAATAAATATTAAACTTAAGACTACCATATAAGTAGTTTAATCACGAACTCATGTAATATTTGCGTGTTCGAAATACATGCTGATAGTGTCGAAACAAGCAAATAGTTGTTTGGCCAAACACATTATTTTTAAATAGATAATTTGTTTGAAGGGAACTTATGTGGATGTTTGGAGCAAAATCACTTTGGTTGTGTGAACAAGATATTGTTCTCTGTAGACAAACACTCTCCATGCAAATATATCTAGTACCAGCAACTAAGTATTTTTCTCAGTGTAGTTGCGCGTCTCGGAGCTCGCCAGCCATGTGACGATCGTTCTGTGTGCTGTACACAGTGTAGTTCCGTGACCACTTAACTAGTCGATATTTTTTTGCATACTACAAAGTACAGTCTATTCACGTCATCATGATTACATTTCTAGAATAAAACTTTCGAAAATTCATCCCACGTTGTTGCCAAAATGAATCGTACATCAAAACCATTTTATACACCCATTTGCATAAACGTATTTTCTTTTGTGGCTAAATTAAACTTTCAATTATATTTGGTATATACATTAAAAAGTTCATTCTGTAGTTAATAAATATTAAAAACAGCGAGACGAGAGGTAAATTGGTAGAAGCAAGTAACAAAAAATTCTGACGTAGACCATTATTAAGTTGAACATTTTCAACCTTATTTATAAAGTAAATGGTTCTTAGCACAGTTTTTTAGTTTTAAGGAATGAACAATTGGAAATATATTTCGTTGTTGTGTATACATTGTATGTTTATTTATTTTTGATTATCAGTCCAGCGCGCGAATACAGTGCATTGATTTCTCCTTGACATTTTCTTCCGAACTTGTTTACGTGTGGCGAAATGATACGTAGCGAGCAGTCCGAAAGTAGAACTTCAGCAGGGCTTCAAAAAGTTTGATGTTTCCACGAACAGGCTATAGTATAAATATAGTACATGGAGTGGTGCTTCCGCTAGTTTCGTGGCGGCCCTGCAACCTGTCCGCACGCTCGTTGCCGCATCGTGCGAGGAAATTACTATCACACACGGCATCGTTCTTTTCTCTTTCTAAAGAAACAGACACTTTTCTCCTCACCAACACCGGCAGATCTTAAGAGTGGGATGGACCCCCCCCCCCCCCCCCCCCCCATCCCCCGTGTCCAAGGTCAAGAAGCGAGTGAGCGATACGGGCGACACTAACACGCACGCCTAGTGCCTCATCGCTCATACGCGCAAGGCGTGCTGTGTTTCCGACGTAACGCTGTACTGTGCAAATTAGATCTGTAACACAGGGGTTTTATTGCACGCGATGAAAGACCACAGATTAAACTACGCCCGTATCTTTGTGCTTTTCTCTTGCCGTTTAAGGAATCTTAAGAAATGCGTTATTTGACCATTTTCCCGAATTCTTTTCTACAAGAATGCACTTAATATGACAAAATTAAAAAAATAGAGGCTTCGATGATGGTTTTTTTATTTTTTCTGACAAAAAGTCGTATTTGCAGAACATTTATTTACCGAGATACGCGCATTCGCGGAAACAACTATTTCGCAAAATAAACGCGGGATTCTATCCAACTCTTCAGAGCTCGGTTGTTTTGGAAAGAGAGCCGGGGGGCCGCGGTAGTGCAGTAGTTAGACTACTCGCCTGACACTAATGTGGAACCGGGTTCGGTTCCCAGTGCGATCAGCCGGATTGGGAACCATGGTGGGCGTTGCCGTTGGCTTGCGACTTTTCTCAGAGTGTTCCCGTTCCACCCACCCTTTCATTCCACCGCTGCTCTATCTTCACTTGATTTCACCCTTGCCGGCGTTCAAGGCTTCGACGACAAGCGCCAACAAAAAACTCGTGTCTCTTCTTGGAAAGAGAAAGAGCTATGTGGGGGTTTAGATCAATTAGCCCCAAACACGCAGGAAGGCTTCGCCTTCTTTATTTTCAGTGTTACTGCTAAATATCCACTGTTATAGGTTATTCACGGTAAATTGAGCACTTTTGAAAGCCCTCTAATTTGGGATATAGTCAATAAAAGTATTTTATTTTAGCTTCAGACGTAACTTCCTATTTCGGTGGAATATACACACTGTGTTTATTAATTACACGGCAATATTTATATAAAAAGAAGGTTAAAGGATAAAAAATGGCTGATAGAAAAAAAGTAACTAGGGCCTTAAAAGTGCTCACTTTACTGTGGCCTGTTAGGCCTAAAGTTTGTTCACGGTAAAGCAAGTACTTTTGAAATCAACCTTTGAAAAATAAATCACTGCTAATAACTGTGCATATATACTGCAGTACACACTGGCATGCTGGCTCCTAGTTTACTTGGCAGCGAATTAAGAAAAATAGTTCTAAGATATGATGTATTGGGAGTGTACGATGCGAATTTATGTCTACTGAGGTATGAGGTTTCTATGTTTTATACACATAAGAGCACACATTTTTGCATATTATTAATACGTCTACGTTCTTAATAAATTCCTTTGTATCCCCTTGGCAGACGTATTAATAAAGTGAGACGGCCCGTGGCAATGCTAACGTTGTATTTAGTGGAAAAATACAAAATGAGATGGAAAGTAGATACAAAGAAGGGCTTTCAAAAGTTCTCAGTTCACCGTGAACAATCCACAGCTTCGCGGGACTTATGCCTGGTTGCATCATCGTGGTTTCAAACTCGATCCGAGATCGTATCTAAGATCGACACGGAAAACTGTTGCACCATTCGAGTTCAGAGCTGGACCTGAGATCAAGATGAAGTTCATTTTGAACCACCGAAATTGGCATTTCGAAATCTCGATCCAAGATCAGCAGCAATCGTCGACAAATGTAGTTTGTAAATACGTCAACAGATAGAACTAGGTTAGATTGCTTTCTTGGGAAATCAAAACAACATCATACGTACTTGAATATTATTCAGTAAAATTCTTACAACAACAATTCACTTAAAACAGATAAAACATCGCACATCTAGTTCTATCTATAGTGAAAAACACGCCTACATCCATGACGTCACATATTACGAACCAATAGCAAAATTTGTCTCATACTTAATATCGATCTCTCACTTTGGAAACAAAATGGACGAATCGAAGATCCAGAATCATGACATTTCGTTGGTGCAACACTTTTACATTGGAACCAAGATGAAAATGGATTCTGGTTCGAAAATACGATCATTCGACCTCGGATCGGGGAATATGTTGGTGCAACCGGGCACAAGTAGACATTCACGAGTCGCCACGCTACGCGACCAAGTCCACCACTAAGGCTGGACGTTGCCTCGCACACAGCGAGTACGCTGCATTTTTGTGAAATTTGATTAGGCAGCTATCTACAGGCGGTTCACGGTAAAATAAGCACTTTTGAAAGCTATGCTTAATCTATACTGGTATGTACGTTATGTATTCTTCCGCTTTCTGTAAACTTAACAATGCCGTGGGCCTCTTCACTTTATTCATGCGTTGGCCAGGTGAAACTGTGAAATTATTAGAAAAATTAATATTTTAGAAAAGTTAATATTTTAGAAATCTGCATATTTTTACACTTCAATGAATTTAAAAAGTAACAAAAAGAAAAAGAAATAGTTTAAGTTATCACAAATGGTTACCTAACACATTTTATTCTACGTTAGATATTGAACTACTTCCCAACCATCGTTACCAACTTTACTGTGCGAATGTCACTCAGTGCGCCCATTAATATATATGCAGGCAGGAGCAGTGACCTTTTTCTACGGTTCGTTTCAAAAGTGACCACTTTATCGTGAACAGCCTTTAAAGAACATCATGGTAACCGGGCCAGAAGTTTATTGCTGGCGAGCCGTGGATAGAGAACCTGCGTTTGTAGTTCCGTGGGACTTGAAGCGAATGATAACGCAAACCTGCCGGCAACTGGCAGCGTCCGTCACGTAACTGACTGGTGAAAGCTGGTTTCGACCCCTCGAGGAATCGAGTAGGTTTGCCTTGGTGGAAGGCCATGTCGTCACAATAGCCCCTCGCAAAATTTGAAAATACTCATTCCATATGACAGAAAACTATTAAAAAAAAAAATGGGGCGTCCATATTAGGTACCGCAAGTGAATGAGTTAAAAAAAAATGGAACAAGGGTTTTAAAAAATGTTTCATACACGCTCAGTGGAAGATTGTACCATTATTATTTATTTCCTAACGGAAGTCAGCTATGAGTATATTGTAACGTAACACTCTCCGCGACCTCGTCTTCTAAAGACATTAAAATAATTATACTTTCAAAATTATAATCAGTTTACAAACGGCTGGGAAGGAATGAGTCCCGTTCGATTAATTCCCTTAGGTAAATATTTGTTTTGTGTCCCGATAGCTCTAGGCACCAAATTTGACGTGAATTGTAGCCAATTGTACGAGGGCTTCAAAAACTGTTGGTGAGGGTTGCAGTGCAATAGTGGAAGGACTATGTGCCATCATTTATTCCTCTTGAAATGGCACAATAATTAATTACGTCAAGAGCTTTCTTGTGGGCCCATCTCACGCGAGTGATGAATTAATATTCCATTACTATACTGGAATTGATGTTCATTAAAAACATTTCAAGATTTTTTCTTCACTGATTATTTGTTGTGGATCAGAATTTCTCAGAAGTACTGTGATTAAGTTAGTATTTTACTATCTAGATCTGTTGGCATAAAATAAAATTATCTTGTTCTATTTATATTCGAAAGGTAGTGGCACGCACATTAAAATTTTGAAACTTCATTAAAATTTTCGTAATTTAAAATTACTTGAAGCAACATTGTGAATAAACTATTTGAGTTCAATCAAAATTTTAGAAAACATAATTTCACAAATTCAACTTAATAATTAATACTTTAAGGTTGTCCAAATTCCAGATTTTTTTTATTTTGAGGATATTTTATAGCTTCATGAAGTGGTATCAATGATAACATTATTAAAATACAAAATCATTCTTCATTGCAATTTTAGAGTAAATATGATCCTTTTAACATAAAACGATAATTCATAAAAATTAAAAAAAAAAAAATTCACACAAAGTTAAGTTTTAGTTTATGTGTTTATTGACGTCGGATTATCATGATCACAATTTCTTTGAGACCCGAAATTTGGTTTACCTCTGGCAGTGGTTTATAGCTATCCTTACATAAAACTTATTCTTAATAGATAAAATAGAAACACTGGTGAACCGCGTACAAAATTAATAAGAAAATATTCTCATGACATTCTGATGACATTGACAGTTATTTTGAATTGTAACACAATTCATTAATTTTGTTCAATTTTGAGATTTAGACGAAAGGAAATATAAATTTAAAATTACTACTCTTCCTTTCATTAGTTTTATTGAAGTAATTTTTCACCATTTTCATAATTTCCTAGACCACTATTTTATGCTATAACAAAAAAAAAAGAAAAGATGTAATATGCTAAAAATGTAGAAAATAATTTTCTTATCGTGATGCTGTGCTGTCTTGATATTATTGTTTCAAACTGAAGTGATATTATAACGACAACCCCAAAAGAAATGAATTCAGGACGTGACTTACAGAGATCATAGTGAGGACATAACCGCCATCAGGACATAGATGCGGACTGTGACACTGCGGTGTTGTAAAAGAACCGAACGAGGACGAGGGCCGTACTTTATTCACGAGTTGCCGGTATAATACTCTGCTGCGTGGTGTGTCGTGGTCCGTGGTGGACCCCCAGTGCGGATCGCCTGCCCACATCACTTATTCACGGGTGTTGTTTATGGGGTCGCGACGGGAGGTCATCTCCTCGTGCTTCGTCTCTTTACCGCCGCCGTCCCGTAACATTATATTTCTCTCTCTTTTTTAATTTTTTTTTTAATTTGGCTATCTGAGAGAGGTTTCGAAAAATCCCTTCTTAATGCAGTTGTTAGTTGTCAAAACATTATAGTTTTCAAAATATAACATTCGAAATTCCGACACAAGAGTGTTATAGGCAGGTTCAAAAAGTTGAATTATATTCTAAGCGCGGTATACTACACTTGTGTTACAAGCTACAAAAGGAACAAAAACAACATTTCCTCTACAGTTTATGCTTTAAACTATTTATTAAATGAATGTTAACAGTTTCACTTGAATGAACAAAAATATATTTAGGTGAAGTCTGATCCATATTTTCAACAAAATTCAGAGTGCCGATACTAGCTCACTTGTTTATAAATCGCACTCATGCTGAGTTAGTATGTTCTGCACACCATACAGATTGCATTAAATGCAATTTGATTGAGAAAAAAAATATCTAGGAGCAAAGCCTTGTATGCTGCAGAATTCGGGAAATTGAGAATTTTTAGTGTTATATTTTGAAAACTATAATGATTTGACAACTAATAATTACATTAAGAGGGCACTTTTTGAATGCTCTTTTAGATAACCCCCCCCCCCCCCCCAAAAAAAAAAAAGTGGACTATGACTTTAAGCCCCAGTCACACCGTCAAATTTTCGTCTTCAACTACATTTGACAATAAAAGACTAAATACGGCCATCAAAATTTTTCCTTCCAACAAATGTTACCAAATAATCTTGATTGTGTGTGAAAAAGTGTCACACTGTCAAATATTTTACTGGGAGTATCTAATTTGAGTTATTATTTAAAAATTATTTTCGTAGTGAGATATTGCTTTTGTTTTTCATTCAGTCCATTACAGGAAGAAATTGAAGGAATTTCGTAATTTATTTTCGATTCTTTACTAAATTAAAATTTTATTTATCATATATATTAACTACACGATGAAATTTAATGCCTCAGAGTTCGTAATATAATCTGCAATATTCCTCTAAAATAGCATTCAGGCCCAGACAGCTTCTACATAAATTAATTATCTTCATAGCCTACTTCTTTTCCAGCAATTGTTCGTTGTTTTAAAGTTTCTTGATGTCCATACTTGTCGTGCACTATTCTGATTGGCTGAGACCCTCAAACTTCAAACAAATTTTAGAACCGGTTCAATCTTCAGATTTTTGATGGAAACTGAAGCCATCCAACTTTTTCAGACAAATATGGCGGCGTTTATGACGTTTTGATGACGCCATAACTGTCCAACTTAATTTTACCAAAGTTATTGAAAGCAGTTTGAAGGAAAACTTTGACAGTGTGACAGGGGCTTTACCAAGGACGCCTGGAGCCTGCCATTCCGGTACACACAGCCTCCCGACAGTTAGTGCCCGCACGGGACTGCGTCCCACACGACATTCCCACGAGCTTATAGGGCCGCGGACACACGGGTGTGGTCTTCACGGTATCTTCGGCCTTTTCTGAAGCCCTGCTAAAGTTCTACTTCCAGGATATTCCTCCGCCTCGTGCAAACTAAGCTTAACTAAGTTCGGAAGTTTACACCAGAGGGCCAACGCACCGGATTCGTGCGCACTCTGTTGTAACAGTCTTATTTTTATGTGCGAACTATTTCTTACTAGGCGCTACCAATACACATGTATTCTCACTGTTTTAATTCAAATTATTTATAAATGAAGCATTACAATTTATGGATAAAATATGAATAGCTTTTCAATTTAACAGAACAAAAGTAACTTTAATGAAGACGAGTCTAAACTCTTGTGATATATAGTATATGTTGGATCAACCAAGCACGTCATACGTGGGGAGATTTTTCAAAGGTTTGATTAAAAAAGGCCGAAGAAACCCTGAATGGACTATATACGTGTTTATTGCAAATTCGTTTGCCAGCCATGTTCGAATATGTTCATAGGATGTTCTCGGTAAATTGAGCATTTTTGAAAGCCCTGCTTAAGACTTACTTCTGTTCACGTTGTGTCTTCTCCCGCCTTATGTAAACTTAACACTACCGTGGGTCTCGTCACTAAATTCATGCGTCGGTCAAGTGCAACTATGAAACTTATCAGAAAAGTTGATATTTTACCAATCTGGTAATTTTTACAATTAAATCCATCGTTGCCAACATTACTGGGCGTATGTAACTCAGGGCGCCAGTTAAAATATATGCAGGTAGGAGGAGTGACTTTTTTCTAAGGTTGATGTCAATAGTGCTCACTTTATCGCGAACAGTCTTTACGAACCAAACTAGTTTCAGTGGTTCCATCTGAATAACTGAACGAAAAAAAAAAAAAAAAAGAGATCCTAACCTCAAAAACATGCTCCCATAGTTATGTCCCATATTTGCTTCAAACACTCACTAAGGTTGAGTATTTTATTTATTTTTTACAAAACTGACATTATTTTTATTGTAAAAGTATAGCGAATAATGGTTTTTGACCGGCTTACTAGTTTACTTATTTATTTATTTTAACGAATGCAGATATTCTCGCCAAATTCAGCTATTTAGTTATACTTCCTAGTTACTTATATTCATACTTCCTCTTTACATACAATAAGATCACAACACAAAAGAACAGTCGTTCCAATGTACTTACATAACCTGTTTACTTTGAACAAAAGTCACTGCAATCTGAACATGTTCGGAGTCAGTGTAACCGCGTGTAATGCTGAACATGATTGTAGTGAAGGATTTCTGCGTCCATTATGACTAGTGATGGGATAATCGATCGTAAAATAATCGATTATTCGATTAGTTAATTGGAGTCGATTCATCGATTATTTTAAAACATTTAGATTATTCACGATTTTCAGCTGTTTATATTTAACCAAAACAAAATATTGCAGATACTTACACGTTTCACCTGTATTCAAAATATAAAATATAATTTTGAAATAACGAATTTTCAAAGTAGCAGTAATTATTAAAAATAAACAGAAACATTTTTAGTGAGAATAGTTTTAAACAAATTTAAATAAATATACAGTATTTGTGGTGGTCAATTTTTATGTATGGATTAGAACAAGGCAATCGATTATTTTTACCGAATATTAATTCGATTAAAAAATAATCGTAGTCGATTCATTCGAATTACAAAATTATGCGATTATCCCATCACTACTTTGACCGTGGCTAAGGTTACTTGTACTACAGGTTGGTTAGATCAATGTCAAAAGTTTGGCTAAGAGAAAATTTTCGCCACTACGAAAGCGCTAGTGTAACAGATGTACCAGATTTCCTATATTTTGTATGTTAAAAAAATTAATAATTGAAATAATCATGAATCAGTTATAAAATAACATCATAACTTAGTAAAATATTTATCTTTTATAATTCACGCTGCTTAAAATTTTTGATTAAAACTAACCTATTGGAACACTGCCCACCTAGCGGTGGAAACTTTCCCTATGCCGAACGCTCCCATAAGAATTCTCGTTTTGTTCCTATAGTACATTCTTGGTTACTTCCAACTTTTCTGCAGCCCTGCTAAGTTCTACTTCCAGAATATTCCTCCGCTTCATGCAAACAAAGCTTAACAAATCATAGATAATTACACCTAAGGGACAGCGCACGGCATTTGTACGAACTCACTTTAATAATAAATTTCATCAGATCTACTTCTTACTAGGTATTACCAACGCAACCATGTTCTCCCTGTTGTTATTTATGTTAATTATGAATTAAATACTATAATATTAACATAAGTAAAAATTCAGTTTGTCCAAAAATAAGGCACATGTAAGTTAACACGAGTATAAACGCTTGTGATATATGACATATTTAGGAAGAAATCAAACACGTCATATATGGGGTGATTTTTCAAAAGTTTGATTAAAAAAGTGAGAAGAAACCGCGAATAGACTATAACATGGGTAGAATAAACCTTACCGCGGCCTATATCTCTGAAATAACTCACTTGCGTCGGAGCTGGGTGTATCATATTCAAGGCGAACTGTAACACGAATACTTTATTTAAGGGGGCCGCGGTGGCACAACAGCTAGAGGACTTGCCCTGCACCTAGGGAAACCGGATTCGATTCCCGATCGGGCAGCTCTCTGTTTTTTCGTGCAGGACGATGCCGCTGGACGGAGGGTTTTCTCGGAGATCTTCCGTTTCCCCTGCCCTTGCATTGTGGCGATGTCCCATATTCACCTAGCTACATACACTTCGGGTCCTCAATACCTTGATGTTAAGGTCCCTGCCTATAAAGCCTGAAACCACGAAGTTTAAACTGAGGAGTCAGTATTAAAATAATTCGTTCTGAATGCATCAGTTTTAAACTGTTACAATGAAAAAAATGTTGAACGCAACTTTCTCAGAAATTATGGCCATGTTAAAATTTTTTTTTAATGTACTTATTCATTTTTTTTTTTTTTTTTTGTTAAATGTAAAATTTACGTTAAATAAAAATATATTAAATATAAAAAATGGCTAGATATCTTAACTCACTAGTAGGCCTATTCCTTTTAAAATGCCACGTATAATATATTTGTTTGAAACGGTTTTTCTTTCAAATCAATGCATTGAGGAGTAATTCCTTTAAAATTGATTCCCCTTTTCCACCCCGTGGCTACAGGTTTGGTTGTGTAATGGTGTGATCAAGCCTTAGGTGGACGGCCTGCCTGACCACACCTTCAAACATTGAACCAGGACACGGGCGTGATTGCAGTAACACCTTACGAAAGGCAGTTGCAGAAACCCCCATCCACCGGCCAGTAATCGGGACCTAATATATTAAACAACGCACCCGATATAGGCCAACGAACACTGGGCGTGGCATCTTTTGTCGTCGACCCATTGGAACGAGAAGGATATGAAGATGGGTGGGTACGGCCGTCGTTAACCGCTTCCTAAAAACAGCCTTCGGCAACATGAATAAGGTGGGGACTTTCCAACTAGAGTGTAATAATAATGGCGTGCGGCAGTATAACGTAACAGAATTAATTAGCATTGTGTCATTTCGTTTAAGCTCCCCCGATCAATATTCACGTAAATAGTTCCTATAATCCTTATGTTCAGTAAACCCCATCATCTACTGTTGTTCTCTGCCTAATCATGAATTATTATTCAGCTACGCCCTTAGCCCCTTTAAGGTATGAACTGACCAACAAGTCAGTTTATAACAGTAGGCAGCGTCCTTAATTGCGCCATTTACCTGGTGCTTTGTTTACGTTATAAAGTATTCGAAATTCACGGTTTTTTTTTTTTTTTTTTTTTTTTTTTTTAAACCACTAAACGTGTCCCTGTTACA
This sequence comes from Dryococelus australis, assembly GCA_029891345.1. Classification (NCBI taxonomy): domain Eukaryota; kingdom Metazoa; phylum Arthropoda; class Insecta; order Phasmatodea; family Phasmatidae; genus Dryococelus; species Dryococelus australis. The sequence continues at coordinate 136,429,893 of CM056999.1, forward strand.
CTTGTGTACGAAAAGAAAACACACTACAGAGGAGGTACGAATAATACTCTCAATACGTCATGCACATTATAAATACTATTACGAAGCCCTACGTCATAGATATAAACGGCTTCCTCACACTGCTGTAGTTGATCACATACTGGTCGTAAACATGCGAAACCTTTACAGGGACATGCACTGAACATTGGATCAGACTCTCTACCAATAAATTGATAGAGTCGCCGCTTAAAGTCCCGCAGGTACACGCAGCACGATAAACCTCTCCACTTTATTTTATGTTGTGGTTGGTGGCCTGTGCCATTATCGGAATCAGGAAAAAAATAGTACATAATGATGATAATGTACCTAAACATGCAATGCTACTTAAAATTATAATTGAATTTCCCGGCCACCTACAAAATGGCATCCAAAAGCTTTCTCGCTTTTTTTAATACAGTGTTTTCTTTTCCCACAGCCATTGTCGTGTTTTCCCTTCTTGGTTTACACAGTAACGTCCTACCAACTTTCAGCTGCATGAAAACACTTAAAAATGTCAGTAAATACTCGACTCCCTCAACGACGTTGGCAGAAATAAACCATTATTGGAGCTAAATATGTAACGATGCTAAATTTTAATTTTCGGGACGTATCTCTGGACCTTTCCATCGAGATGTAAATCGGCAAACAGCATAGCCTTTCACTTGACAAGGAGCGATTTACAACAAAGAACTGTCCGTGCTACGAGATCATGCATGTAGTACAAGTGATCCGTGTCCGCTGAATCGTAACACTGGCAAGTTGTCGTGATATTTTTGGACTGATTTATATAAACGATGTCTTATTTCGACTATGCAGAGCTATCTTCGTCATAATTGCGCGGGTATAAATAAATGATCGATTCTCGCGAACGTAAACTGGAAGAGACCTCGCGACTTATACTTGGTCTTGAGACAGGCAAATGGTGTGGGCGTACTCTGTACGCCATACCGACTGCAGCATTCAGTGGACGAAAGAGGATATTGCCTCAAGCGTCAATCACCCAAGCAGTATGATGGCCATGTGTCGAAAGAAGCGTATTATCGAGTGAGTGAGTTAATGAGTGAAGATATTTGGGCGGTTCTTAACAGCGAGGCCTTGAGAGTCGATGAAGGTAATTGAGGTGAGTATGGAGCAGCGCCGGAATGAAGGGGCGGGGGAACCGGGAGATCCCTGAGAAAACCCGTCGACCAACGGCATCGTCCGGGGCACGATTCCAACTTGCAAAAATCCGGTGACCCGGACGGGGGATTGAGCACGGTTCGCCTTGGTGGGAGGCGAGCGTGCTAATCGCTCAGCCACCGTGGCCCCAAGTAACAACAATATCTGAATATAGTTTGTACAACAGTGCTTACTTCAACTACGCAAAACTGTACCCATAACTTCTGCAAAATGCATACGTAAATGCGTAGTAACATGGTGAACTTTTAAATTTCCAATGCAAGAGCCAATCAGAATCCGCTCTTGTTACTAAACACGCCAAATCAGTTTCAAAACAACACACATCCGGTCATAACATTTGGCATACTGTATATTTTGACCCAAATTATTGTTATAGGCTTTTCACAGTAAAATAAGCACTTTTGAAAGCCCTGATTAAGATATACTCGTATGCACGTTGTGTAATCTTCTGCCTTATGTAAAATTATCATTGCCATGGGCCTTATCACTCTAGTCACGCGTCGGTGAAAATATTTAAAAAAATAAACATTTTAAAAATCTGCTTATTTTAACACGTCGATACATTAAAGATACAGAAAGCGCAGGAAATAATTTAAGTTACCACAAATGGTTATCTAACACTTTTTATTCGACGTTAAGAAACGGAACTACTTTCCATTCATCGTAACCAACTTTACCGGGTGTAGGCTATGCCACTTATGCCCGGTTGCACCATCATGTTTCGAAACTCGATCCGAGATCGGATCTAAGATCGACACAGGAAACTGTTGCACCATTCTAGTTCAGAGCTGGACTGGAGATCGAAATGAAGTTCATTTTGAACCGCCGAAATTGGTGGTTCGAAATCTCGATCCAAGATCAGCAGCCATCGTCGACAAACGTAGTTTGAAAATACGCCAACAGATAGAACTACGTTCGATTGTTTTCTTGGGAAATTTAAATAACAATATAAGCACTTTAATATTATTCAGTAAAATTCGTACAACAATAATTCACTTAAAACAGATAGTTCTATCTATAGTGAAAAATACGCCTACTTCCATGACGTCATATAGGTATTACGAACAAATAGCAAAATTTGTCTCATACTTAATCTTTGTATCTCACTTTGGAACCAAAATCGACGAATCTGAGATCCAGAATCATGAAATTTCGTTGGTGCAACACTTTTACTTTTACATTGGAACCAAGACAAACGGGATCCTGGTTCGGAACTAGGATCAATCGATCTCGGATCGGGGAAGATGTTGGTGCAACCGGGCATTAGTGTGCCCGTTAAAATATATGCGGGTACGGACAGTGACTTTTTCTAAGGTTGATTTCAAAAGCACTCACTTTATCGTGAACAGCCTTTACCTTTTTTTTTTGCGTGTTCATTTGGTTCTTTACACAAGTAAGCAACCAGTACATCTCGTACAGTACATAAAAAACAGTTTTTTTTAACACAGGCTCGAGATACGTAACAACGTTTCGCCGATACTACTGTGTGCGTGCTTATAGTCTGTTCGTGTGTTACTTCAAACTTTTCTGAAGCACTGTTAAAGTTATACTTTCAGACCATTCCTCCTCCTAGTACAAGCAACGCTTACCCAAGCCTAAAAAATTACACCAAAGGGACAACGCATCACATTTCGTGCGCACTCAGTTCAATAATATTTTGTATGATAACTATTTCTTAATAGGCATACCAATACACCTATTTACTCTTTGTTTAATCATATTAAATATAAATTTTATATTATAATTTATAAATGAAATATGAATAACAGTTCAATTTAACCAAAAATAAGATACTCTTATGTTAACAGAAGTATAAAGCGTTTGCGATACATCGACGTATTTAATAAAGGCTGTTCACTATAAAGTGAGCACTTTTAAAATCAATCTTAAAAAAATGCCACTGATCATACATACCTGCATATATTTTAACGGGCACACTGAGTGACATGCGCTCAGTATAGTTGGTAACGATGGATGGAAAGTAGTTCCATATCATAACGTCGAATAAAAAGTGTTAGGTAACCATTTGTGATAATTTAAAACATTTCTTTCGCTTTATGTTTTTTTAATGCATCGAATTGTAAAAATGAGCAGATTCGTAAAATATTTACTTTTCTAATAATTTCGCAGTTTTACTTGACCAGCGCATGAATTAAGTGATGAGGTCCATGGCAATGTTAATTTTACATAAGGCGAAAGAGTATACGACGTGCATGCAAGTAGATATTAAGCAGGGCTTTCGAAAGTGCTCATTTTACCGAGATCAGCCTATAAACAACAAAATACGTCATAGCTGGGGTGAATTTCAAAAGGTTTTATTCGAAAAGTGTGGAAGATACTGCGAATGGACTATACGTGTGGTTATTTTTCAAAGCGTTGATTCAGAGAATGTGAAGATGGCGTGGACAGGTTATAGGCGGCGGCCGGCAAGCCACGGGGGCGCCGTGCAGGCCGACACGCAACTCACGGTCACTGGCTTGACCAGCCCGAGGTCATTCAACCTCGCGCGCTCGGTGCGTCCACTCAGGGGTCGCGCGAGAGGTCGATATCTCGAATCGCACTCGAGTGCCCCATTTGCCTGCTTCACTCCAGCCCAACGACTACGCTTCACTCGGCCCGCTGCTCCCGCCGTTAATTGTACGTTTTTGAAAGGTCCTTCGAAAACAAACTTCCTTTTTCATAACCGCGTGTAATTTAATAAACACTGAGTGAGTGAGAAGAGATTTGGGCGGCTCTTAAGGGCTTACACAATTTAAAACTTTAACATTTGACTTTACCATTTCACTTTACGTTTGCTTTCCGACGTGTTGTTTCTTATGGAGCTTAACACAATGGAACTATTAAAGGTAAAGTCAAGCACTCTTGACTTTACGATTTCGAAAAGTTGAAATTGAAAGTCAAAGTCAAGCAGCCATTTTGCCGAGAATCTAGCAGAGGGTATGTGGAAAGTACGTTATTTTATCGTAGGGAGATTTTAATCTCAGTATATTAAACAAAGCTTGTTTAAATTAAATAAATGGCAAACAATTATAAGGCGAAGAGGAAATAAATGAATTGACATATATTTATAAAGTAAACAAATGAGTTTCTTGTTTTGAAATAAACTGTTAATTTTAATTGTAAGCCTATTTTAAAAAATATTTACATAACAAGACACACATTTTTACGAAGCTCGCAGAACCTGTGTTCAATTGTCTAAACTTTGACTTTACAATTGTATTGTGAATTGGTGGTTTCGTCAGAGGAAAGGAAACGTAAAGTCAAATACTAAAGTTTTCTATTGTGTAAGAAGCTTTTAACAGCGAGGTCTTGAGAGCCGATGAAGGTGAATGAGGTGATAATGGAGCAGCGCCTGAGTGAAAGGGCGGGGGAAACGTGAGAAAACCCGCCGAGCAGCCGCATCGTCCGGCACGATTCCCACGTGCGAAAATCCGGGAGTAATCCGGCCGGGGATTGAACCCGGTTCGGCCAGGTATGAGGCGAGTAGTCTAACCGCTACACCGCTGCGGCCACAACACTAACTGGTATGCTCCTTGTAAATGTTGGCAGCGAACAAGGAGAAGCAATCGACTAGTTAACGTTCTATTAAAAATGCTACGTCTGAATTTGTGGGAACAAATTATTATTTTTTTCTGTTTATGTAAGAATTAGCAGCATTTACTTTCCATCAACTTCAATTTTTCTTGATCAGCACACAAAAACATACTTTTTGGTTCCATGACGATGTTGATTTGACTTTCGACAATGATACAAATTGGCAGAAAATAAATGTACATTAAAATTGTACTGTAAAGCAGCTAGCACCGTGCAGCGGATTGTACCGAGATTTTTGGGCACCTCAGCTGCAATATCCAGCCAGCAATGTCTCGTGTTTTGGAAGACACCTTCTCACGTCCCGAAACTCCTGTTCTATCCCCAGTATACTGGGAATTCTGGTACAAATCCTATTTTAAGTGTTATTTGAGGTGGAAATTTCCGTGGCATATACGTTTATTTTACTTCGCGCATCTTTCTTGTTGATCAGCTAGTCATTCTTCAGGCAAAGCGATCTTTGCGACTTTCTGATGGCGAGGTTCCAGGTTTCAATCTAGAATAAGGCATGAATGTGTGTAAAGGCTGAGCACTTTTGAAAGCCCTGCTTAAACTCTACCTGTATGCACGTTGTGAATTATTCCACCTTATGTAAAATCAACATTGCCATGTACCTCATAACTTTATTCATGCTTTGGTCAAGTGAAACTATGAAATTATTAAAAAAGAAATTATTTTACAAATCTGCTCCGCTTTAGAAATAGGCACATTAAAAAAATAACAGAAACCAAAATAAATAATTTAAGTTATCGCAAATTGTTGCCTAACATTTTTTATTCGACGTTAAGATATAGAAATACTTCCCTCCACCGTTACCAACTTTACTGGGTGCATGCCACAGAGTGCCAGTTAAATTATGTGCAGGCAGGGGCTGTGACTTTTTTCTAAGGTTGATTTCCAACGTGCTCACTTTATCGTGAACACCCTTTAACGTTATAGTTGTGACTTTACGTTAGTTTATCGTGTAAACTGTCCCTCCATTCCTGTGGATGCCACAGGTAAATATGAGGTAGACTTAGCTTCGTCTCCTGCGCCGTCGGATATAGAGCTGTCCAGATCACATTTTTGACGGCGACGAACATGTTTGCGTTTGATTTTCAAATGAGCCGCTCTTTTACATGAATATTGTTTCCGACATACGTTAGGGTACCCTAGCCGGGTTAAAAATGGGCTAGAAGAAGCGCTTGTGAAGGAACTTACTTGCGTAAAAAGTAATCTCCAATACACTTTTGTTTTGATAGTGATATTGGCAAAAAAAAAAAAAAAAAAAGCCGTCCAACGTTGGTACGCGAAGATAAGTGTGGTTGGTAACCTGACAAACGTACTCCGTCTACGATGGCTGCGCGCTAGTTGCAAAATAGTAGCTGTGGCTTGCACTGATTTCTGATGGTGGTATACGCCTTTAAAGTTAAAACTGAAATATTTTTAACATTTAACATGTGAGAGGAGTACTGCGTGTGTGGAAACGTAAATTAATAAAATTAACATAAAACATCCGCTGTGATTAAAATAATATATATATACCTTCACTCCCCACGATATTTTGTGACGTGGTAGCATGGTTGATTTTCCATATACTCTTACTGAGCAGCATATCAGAATTCACGAGAAAAAAAATCACATTTTGATATTTTAGTTAACTTCACTGTTTTCAACGAATTGCCAATTTTTTTTCTAAATTACTCTTTTAAACGTTAATACTTCATGAGGGGAAGCCAAGTGGAGAGCAGGGAAACGGCTTACAAAGCACTGAAGCTTAAATTTATTTTTAAAAAGTGACTTAGCTTGAATCGGAATATGGAAACTCGTGCATTCGGAATGTGCCTTGAAGATCTCTGACACATGAGCCGCCGCTTTTTAAAGAAGAAGAAGTGGAATACCTGTAGGTGATTCACTTGTGGTTTTCCCTTAGCGTGTTTTACACGCGTGCCTAATTTACGACAAACACTAGCGAATTGCCTACCTGCAGGCGCTTGATTTATTATCAAGTAAATTTATGTGCAGATTCTTTGAAAGCGACGGGGTTCTGGGGAAGAAGACGAGAAGAAGTTTATAATCGATTTCGACGCGCTGTTCAGTAATGCGGTTATTGAGAACCGTCACAAGACCAACTATTGACAAGGTTGGTCGCGGCTCTTTATCCATGTGGGGTTTAGCAGCGACAACACGGAGGGAGAGAGTTTTAAACGCGTGTTTATACAGAACTACTTACCGTGCGTCGTATTTGCTGATCTACGGAAAGAAAATACTCTTGAGACGAGGTACGCTGAGTTCTTTCAAGACTACCCGCGCATTACAAACACTGTTCACGAGCCCTCCAGCATAGCTAAAAACTCTCTTCACGCGAAAATTTGCTGGCCGGAAAAACTCGAAACTAGTCGTAGGGATATGCACTGATTTCTACCATAGAATTTAAGCTTCAACTCTACCGTTTTATTAAAGCCTGCTCACGATAAAGTGTGCACTTTTGAAATTAACCTTTAAAAAAAAAGTCACTGCCTCTGCTTGCATATATTTTAATAGGCGCACCGAGTGACATTCACCCAATTATGTTGGTAATGATGGATGGAACGTAGTTCCGTATCTTAACGTTAAATAAAAAGGCGTTAGGTAAACATTTTTGATACTTTAAATAATTATTTTTTTGCCTTTCAGTTTTTTTTAATCCACCGAAGTGTGAAAATGAGAGAATTTATAAAATATTGATTTTATTAATAATTTCACAGTTTCACTCGACCGACGCATGAATTAAGTGACGAGACCCTTGGCAATGTTAATTTTAAGTAAAGAGGAAGATTACACAACGTGCCATACAAGTAGATCGTAAGCAGGGCTTTCAAAGGTGCTCAGCTTACCGTGAACAGCCTATAGTACAAAATCGCACAGTTCGAGCGGTACATCGGGAACACTGCACGCTCTTCCAGAATCTCACGTGTTGGTGCGACGGCACAACAGGCACGCCGTTCAGTGTCGCCCTTATCGTTTCCTTTCTTCTGCATCTCGGATGGCCGAAACAGCAGTGAGGTCTCTTGAAAGTGCGGGAGAGTGAAGTGAGGTGAGGATGGAGCAGCGGTAGAATGATATAATACAAGGGCAGGGAAAACAGTAGCGCCCTCCGGCGGCCAGCGGCAACGGCCGCCACGTTACCCACATGCGAGTATGCCGGATGACGCCACCGGGAATCGAACCCAGTTCGTCGAGGTAGGAGGCGCGTAGTCTGTCCACTACACTCCCGTGACCCCATGTTCGGAAGGAACCGGGCTCTATTCTTAGTCCGTGGATGGCTCCTCCTTACTGGAGGCTAACCCAGATTCCTTCCTCCTTCTTGCTTGTCCATGTAACGCAACTCCATATTTAATGACTTCGCTGTCAACAGGATATGAAGTCTTATTTACCTACCACGCTCCTTCTAGTAATTCCTCAAAATAACTTTCGCATGAGTTGCACATCTTCATTTAATTATACATACATTTTTTTTAATTGTCTCCCTTAAATTTCCAATTAAATCATTTTCGAACTGTAAATTCAAAGGCTCCCACTGGAATAAATAACTTTATAGAAAAACACGTTGATTTAGATTTTTTAATGACGGATCTGTCGCCGCATATTATCGCCGTTATCAGTTACGTCCTATATAGTAGATACGCGTGGCCACTTGCATATATACAGGTTGACGCCAACCCCGTCGATGACATAAGAGGGGCGAGAAATTAAAGATTGGAACATCTGCATTACACCCACTGATTTTAATCTTTCCTGAAATTTGCACTTTTTCTGGTCCCAATGTCTGTTTTTACAGCGTATGATTCCCCCTTATTACACTTCACTACACTTCGCAACATTTTTTTCCCCATGCTCTTGAAAAGTATAAAATAGGAGTTCCACTGTGGTAACAATTTATGAGGTCGGGACCTCCAAACAGGAAGCACCCAGAAAAAAACCTACTGACAACCTGCAAAGCACGCCGAGGTTTATCACGCCCGAAAATGCGGATTCTACGAGCCCTTTTATGCATTCGTTTTGTACCATACGACTCGAAGTCGTACGTATTGTAAGTGCCTTGAGATAAATGATTCATTTTATGCATGCGACTTTAAAACGTCTGACTTTCTTTGTCATCCGTTTTGTAATTCATGTCGTCCTCTCATATGAAACACACGACTTCTGTAAACGTACGTTTTCTGAAGTACATGGCGTGCAATAGATCGTTTTATGCAGACGGACGACTTGGTGAGTCGTCTGTCCGCAGTGCTGCCAATCGTGTCTACTGGTGTGTTGCCTTACCTCGCCCGGCGTGATTTATTGTGAACGTGTGTGCTGTGTGTCCCCATCGTTGCTGTTGTAACACGTGTTTGTCTCTGAACCCAATCAGTCTGTGACATTTGAAACATGGACGTCTTCAACACAGAAGAGTTTATAGATGCGGTACAAGCGAGACAATCAATCTGGAATACCGCTTCGAATGATTACAAGAATAGAACCCTATGAAAAACGCAGTGTATGGAAGTGTGCGCCCAGTTTAAAGAAGACTTCCAACAACTAGAAGCAAAGGACAAAGATATTTTCTGTGTGTAGAATGCAAGAAGAATGTCATTTGTATTGGGTAAACTAACCAGGGCCATGTCTGTAATGACAAATAAGTTATAGTGTAAATTCGTGATTTGGTAGGTATCAATTTGGACGTTGCCGACAGTCGCCTGTTTCGCGCTCGTGCAACACAATGTTTGATTAACAATTACAACCAATCGAATATAACTTTATATATCACCATGGCGTATAACTAACCTAATATTTCTACAGTGATTCCTGGAATGCTCCGAATGATATTTAATTCGAACACGGTAAATGCCTCATTAACAAATTGTAAGGAAATTATTTTGACCATAGTACAAGCAAAGCACACCTACTTGCTATTTATAACGTGCATTGTGAGCATTAAAAAGAGTTACGTGTTTTAAAATTATGTTAATATTGCATTAGCGAATGTGTTTTGGAGGTTAAAACCAACATGGCACTGAATTTGTACTTGTGCTAACATACACTACATACAGGGTTCCAAACTACCAAGTACGTCATCATTATTGTATATAAAATCGGGTCACGTGACCATCCTGTCTACAATTCGGACACGGCCTAGGTGTACAGGATGAGCGAACATTGCATTATGAATAAATGCTCATTGTTTCGTGTATATTATGCTAGTTTGTGCATAAATCGTAGTTGTGTTTTGTCGTGACACTTACACCCTCCCCCCCACCATGCGTACGTCTCTGAGTACAATGAATGACAGCAGCGCGAGGGAAACAAACATAGCGTGGTATTGGTAAAATAACTGTTTTATCGTTTTATTAGCTCATTAACTGTGAAACGTTAATGAAATGACTCGTAATGAGTGTGAAATATTAAAGTGACTTTACAAATACAATATTAAACGTAGGAATGTAACAATATAAACACAATAAGGGCGAAATACGTTTGTTAGTCCTAAACAAAGTTGCTAAACAATGTCATTGTAGGCTTGTTCATAGCCATAATATAAATGAAAGTATTTTGTACCAGTAGGTACACAAATGTACCTACACATATTTATGCAGTAATTTGTGTTAACAACCAAAAACAATTGTTTGCTATACTACATATAGCAGGCACACACACACATTATATGTATAGACAATAATACACATAAGTTAGTATAGGCCATTCACGGTAAACTTTTTAAGGCCTTTCCAAATTTTTCTTTTAAGCCAGTTTTGATATTTCTGACACTTTTTAATAGAAGCATTGTCATGTGACTAACGAATATGGTGTATACTTTCACCACTCTCAAAAGTTAATGCCTGAGGCTGCAATAAAACATATTTATTAGGGGTTAGTGCCTGTTGGGAGGGCCTTAAAAAGTGCTCACTTTACCGTGAACAGCCTCTACCATGTAAACCAGTACGGAACAGTCATTCATATACATAGATAGTGTCCTATACTCATCACTTGAATTGAAAACCGTCCGTATCTCGCACAACGCTGTTAGCATGGTTCAGGTTTATAGGACGATGGAAGATACGCCATTTATTGGTAAGAATACCAAAGGCACGTTCAATGTATCTGCGAGCAGTAAACAATCGATAGTTGAAAATTTTCTGTTTCTTTGTTAAGTGTGTCCGTGGGTACGGCCGCAGCAAGTTAACTGAAATACCAAACGCTTCATCACACACAAAAACATAAGGTAGTGGCCTTAATTTTGGTGACATTGCATCTGGCTGTGGAATGTCCAAGGATCCATCTTCTAATGCTTTGCCAATGGTGCTATCATAGAGTATTGTTTGGTCTGCAGCCTTTCCTACTGAACCGACATCAACATACAGAAACCTGTAGTTGATGTCTTCTACTGTCAATAATACTACCGAGAAGAAGTGTTTTTAATTGTAGTAAAGCGACCCTGAATGTTCTGGGTTAATGATGCGCACGTGTTTCCCGTCCACGGCTCCCAGACAATGAGGAAAATGTGCCCTCTTCTTGAAACCTTCAGCAACCTCATGCCAAAACTCCTTACTAAACTGGGGAAGACTATACTCTTTAAAGCAATCACAGGATCCGATATGTGTTTGGGACAATATTGCTAACAGTTACTCCAGTCCTAAATGCGTAGTGCAAATCAGTTTAAGTACATCTAGTTCCCAGGTACCCGTAAAGGAAAAAAAGTATTGCTATAGAGGAAAACACAGTTATTGGCATTATCACATGCGCATGCACACGCGCACAAGCACATGCACGCACACACATATTCTTATGCTGTGGTTCTGATGTTTGTTTCAGGTAAGGAATTGCAAGATAAGTGGAGGCGCATTCGGGATGCGTATGTTCGCTACAAACAATCCTTGCGAACTAAGACCGGTCAAGCAAGGGAAAATGTCAAAACGTACGAGTATGCGAAACACATGGGATTCATAATTAAACAATTATTCCACGTCCAACGGCCTCTTCTATGGACGAATATGGACTCGTAGGTATCGTATCTGAAACATATGTACACGAAAATGTTGGCGATCCAGCCCTGGAAGAAAACCTCCAAGATTACAACATACGACCTAGACAGGGGGTGACACATGTATCTCAGAGTACAGTTCATAGACGAAGTAAGAAAAGCCTGGAACAGAAGGTCGAAGAATACCTATATAATTTTCAACAATCAAAAACAGCAAGAACACAAGGGCCTCGCACTGACGACACTAGCTTATTTAACTCATTACTTCCGATTGAACAACCTCTTCCCATGGCCCTTAAAATGAAGTTACGAATGCACGTAATGAGAGTGGCCAATGAATACGCGGAAAAAGTAACTCCAGCATCTTCCTTATCTCACTGCTTTCAAACACCACAAACTCCTCTGCCCCCCGCACAGTTTAATCCATGCAAAAGCATATACCTTTCTGTGAACAACTACCAAGTACCTATTCCTTCTCAACCTATCATCGGTCGACAAAACATGTTATGCACCTTCTATCAGCTGCAAAGTCAACAAAACTCCACTGGCAAACTTCCACTGACGGACGCTAATGGCCCACCTATGAACCTTCCGTCTTACTACAGTCCAATGCAAGGTCCATCCAATACCGAAACTGATCCATCCAAAACTGTTTCCCCTAATCACACTCAACTGCAAAATAGCCGGGATGAACGAAACTGTCAAGTAACTACAGCAGATATCGCTGTTTCGAAGTCCCCTGCGCCACCACATACACCAGACAATTATTCAAAGGAATCGAATGCAAATTATTCCTCTGAATTGCCTGACAACTCTCCAAACAGTTTGAGCGAACATGAGTTTCTTTTAAGACATTGCAGTATCATTGTCGGTCATTGGAGAAATATATGTAAGAGGACCTCTACACTAATATCTGTTTACATATTTGTGTCCCTCTTGAAACACTTTTATAAAAAAAAAAAATAGTTTCACCGATACCTTATGTCATTGCTTTTCCTTACCTCAGAGTAATAGCTAGCATTTTCTGTGTGGAAAACGCTATGCCTTGCACTAGATCTTGCTTATATCCACTAGCACTTTGACATTTTACCACTAACTCATCAAATGATGTAACGGACATTCTAAAATAATTATAGAATTTCTCGTTGTCCCATCTCAATAATCCAAACAAATTACGAAGTGCACCCTCTACATGTCGCGCACAATTTATTGGATGAACAACCTACCTTCTTCGCGTTTTTTTTCTCACAATACGATTACAGGCATACATGACGCGGGGATTCTTCCATACAAATTACATACTTCCGTGCAGTGGAGCATAATGGTAATACAAAAACGGACGATTTGAAAACGGACGACATTTGTTGCTGAATGTGGTATTTATAAAACGCACGACTTTCTGTCGTATGCTAAAACGGACGCATAAAAGGGCTCTAATCGCCGAGGTTATATACCGAGATCGCAAAGACGAAAAGTCGAAGCGCTTTATTGCTGCCACGACTTCCGAACGTCTCGACTATCGATCAACACGCTAAAGTACTCAGTTCAAGTTCGGGTTAGTAAAATACGAGTTGCTGATTCGCCAAGTTAATCGCTTCGCACCACAGAAATGTCACTACTACTTAGTCTACATTTCTTAAGGGCGTAGGGTACCTTCCAATTCGTTGTTTTATATTTATACTAAAAGTACTTCAGTTTGTAACTTAACTTACATATCAGATATTTTTTGTTACATAGTTTTCACGTAGCTAGGGGCGAAATGTTCATTGTTAAGGTTTTTGTAATGTAGTTGTAAGAAAAATGATGATGTTCGTAAACAAAAAAAAAAAAAAATGAAAAAAAATTTGAAACCATTATTGCCAAGATTTTATCTTAAAAGTATTAAGCAATTTTACATTCGTAAATTACGCTAATATTTTTTATTAAATACAAACAAATGAAACTTTAAAAGTATTTAAAATGAAATTATCTACACTTCTTGAAGAGTACGTTTCATTTTAAAACACAATACTTTCGCTTCGGTGAATCGTTCACGACGCAAGACAAGAACTTTAATTTCGACGGCTGATAATACGCGAATAGTGCAAGCAATAAAAGTTTCATTGCATGAAAGTTACCTACCTCACAGTAGGCCAAGATAGGCCCGTGTTTCAAGTGAAAATGAAATAATGAACTGAAAAGTAGGCTTCACCCAACCCTTTAACGCCTGGGAACTTCACAAATGTGCTACTTTAGAAAAAACTTGAGGTATGATCTGTTCGCAGTTTCTTCGTCTTTTTCTAATAAAACTTTTGAAAAATTACCCCATGTATGACCTGTTTGGATGTTTTCTAAATATGTCGTGTATTACAAGCGAGTTATAGGTACTTCTCGTGACATAAAAGTATCTTATTTTTGGTTAATTTGAACTTATATTTATATTTTAATTATAAATTACAATATTTAATCTATAATTTATATGAATTAAAACAAGAAGAAAATAGGCATGTTGGTGATGCCTACTAAAAAATACACTCTAAATTCTAATAAGTGAGAATGCCACTGTTTCAATCAGTTAACAGTATCTGACTGATTAAACAGTCACTTCAGTGAATTGAACTGATGAATCAGTGAAAAACTGCCAGTTTTCCTTCACGTATTTATTAAGTGACATTTTACACTTGATCAATCATTTTTTTCACTGTTTATAAGTGATTTGTGTTTTAACTGTGGGATCAGTTAAACAGCGTGTAAAAATTGCCGTTAAACAATGTGTATCAAGTGAAATAACTACGCATAATCTAATGAAACCATTACTAAATACATTTTAAAATATGTTTCGTCTTTGAAAACACCATTTTATGAAGTAACACGAACATTCAGTCTGCCATTCCGTTTTTACGTCTTTCATTTCGTTTTCATGTAATCATCGCAGAGCTCTGCTGGAAGGTTTAAACTGCATATATTGTGGTAAAGAGAGTGTACTCATATGTACTATTCTTTTGAATAATAACGGTACCAATTAAACCAAAACCGAAAAGTAAGCGTATACAATTTAAAACTACACGCTTTCGTGTTTGTTGTCATTTCGGCTAGGTAGTTCAGATGGTTAGGTAGTCTAATGGTTTAAAAACGAATCGGGAATGTTGTGTCGGTTCAATTCCGGCCACCTGCGGAAATTTCTTTAACTTTTTCAAATTACGGTAAATTGCGCATTATAAATAGTAAACTATCGTAGGTATGTTTATTTCACGTAATTATTTGGCTAAATTAAATCAAAACAATATTTAATTCGCCACTGCAGTTGGCCGTCACTTATTCAATCAGTGAAATTGTTTCACGTCACTAATTCAATCAGTGAAACATTTTCACTTAAACAATTAGTGGCTTTCCACTGATTCTATGTGGGGCCATTTTCACTGATTCGAATAGTTAAATTTCACTGCGAACTAGTGGTTTTCCACTGATTCGAATTTAGAGTATCGTTCTCATGCAAAATAAGGTCGAAGTAAAGCAACTGCCTATGGAGCACTGCACCCGACTGTACAATGTGAAGAAGTCATAGTAGTACAGACACCATAAAAATTGTCAGAAATATGCGATTTATGTTGCATATGAAAGAAGAGTGTGTATATTTTCAACATTTTAAAATATCTTACTAAAATATACTTTTTAAATGTAAGAAAAATCGATTAAAATAGGAAATATTTTAAACAAAATTTAAGCGCATTTACATTTTGGATGCTTCAGAAGCAGAATTCCAAGAAAATCTTCGTCATGGAATATCGTCATAATGTTTACTTTGATTGTGTGTACGAACATTGTAATAATAATGTAGAGAATAATTTTATAATTATTTTTATGTGCGTCTGTTTGATAAAAACATTTATGGCCGAAATGTAAATGAAGTTAATTATAAAATTGATACGATACATAATTATTATAATTTTATCACATATTATCACAATAAATATTATGACGATCTTGCTTGAAGAAGATTTTCTTTTAAATTCTGCTTTCTGAAGCATCCATAAAGAAAAAAAAAAAAGCTTAAATTGTCTTAAAAAATACAGACTACATTTAATATATTTTTTTTATATTTGAAAAGTATATTATAGCAAAATATTTTATAATGATGCAAAATGTATACTTTCTTATTTTATATACAGCATAAATCGCACTTTTCTGACAATTTTTATGGTGTCTATATTAATTTTCTATGAGTTCTTCACGTTGTATAGTCGGGTTCTGTGCTCCATAGGCAGTTGCTTTACTTCAACCTTAAAGTGAATGCGTACGAATGCGTTGCTTCGCATCTTTGCTGTAATTTTCTAGATTTGGTTAAGCTTCGTTCGCTTGAGGTGGATGAATATTCTGCAAGTAGAACTTAAGCAGTGCTTCAGGAAATTCGGAAGTTCCTATGAATGGACTATGTGCGGATTATCGTCTTCTGCGTATGTATGTTCTCGAAGTATGCTCACGAAATGCCTTAATAACGGTAAAATCACGCGTATACGGTGACGTAGCGATTTTTTTTTTACATTTGATTTCAAAACAAAACCCGTTATTAATACAGGTTGTGCCGTAACTTATATATAGATGTTAGTAGGGGATTCGCCATGAAAAAAAAAAACAAGAAGAAAAGCTTTCGAACATTTTGTCCTCACGTGATTCGTTTATTTGTACTTGAAGTTCGCATGCGATGGACGAACGCTTGGTAGTTAGGCAACTAGAGTGATCGCCGGCACGGATGCGTATAGGCTGTTCACGGTAAAGTGAGAATTTTCGAGGCCCTATTTACTTTTCCCTTTCCGCCATTTCTTATCATTTAACCACCTTTTAAAATACACATTGTCGAGTAAGTAATAAACACAGTGTGTATATTCCACCACACACGAGTTTATATCTAAGGCTGTAGTAAAATCTATTTATTGACTATTATTCCAAATGAGAGGGCTTTCAAAAGTGCTCACTTTGCCGTGCATAGCCTATACTACACAGTAACCGCTGTCGTAACGGACACAATGCTGCTAAATTTGTTGGGGGTACATTACTTCTGTACATAAAGTACTATACGAAATTGTCAGTCGGAGCTCAGAATGGTACTACAAGCAGCAAGATAAGGCGATGCACGTGAAAGTACCCTATGTTACACGCTTATTAGGACAAATACATTATCAGAGAAGCAGTCGGATTTAATTAATCAATGCACAATACAAAATAAATCAATTTGGTCATTCACCAGATTCATTTGCACTGCACTCTCAAAGGTGTACTTTATTAACGAATCACGCGAGTACGGAGAATGTCTGTACGCTTTTATTATTTTATTTTGATGTCGAACCCATCCCCCCTCCCCCACTAACATCTGTAACAAATAAAGTTACAGCTTGTACATATATTCCACATTTTCCCACAATTTTTACAGCGAATGTAACTGTCTCTATAACTAAACGCTTGGTGACTATTGGAAACGTCCCTATTCAAGGCCATTTACAAGAACAAAACTTGTAAGTTTGAATCTACTTACATAGCGCACACAAATATGCTCCCGCAGAAGTTTTTTTTTTTTGTTAGGTGTTTGGTGCACCCGCTTATAAATATATGTTTACTTCATAGTATTTGTTTGGAGACTGCGGACAATAAAAAATTTGAAAACATATGGGCAGGTATGACACGTAATTTGATGTATCACAAACAAATGTAACAGAAAAGTAATCTTTCATATAAAGGATCTCAGTTTATAATCAGGCGATTTTATATTAGTTGAAGCGCACCACTTAAGCTCAAAGGTTGATTTATTTTTTCCAGCGCCAAGTTGGCCGTGAAATGGCGAGGCCCGTATCAGATTGCCAGGTTTCTGTCGCCCGTGACGTTGTTAATATCTGGCCCAAATTCTCCAAACAAATTGGTAAAAGTGCACACAACTCAATGTAAAAAGGATCATGTAACCGCACGTGGGTAAAAGGGTTACTCCTGCCCTCTTAAAACCCTCACCATTTTTCAATTTTTTGATGCAACAGCAAATATTTTAAAGAACTTTAGAAAAACTTCCAGAGCGGGGCACAGAAGAAATAAAAGGGCGGTGTTCGCCTTTCTGAGGTATCAGAGACATTGAGGAGGGAACTTACTGAGGTACTTGATCAGAACGGAACTCTCTTCCTTGGGGAGGGGGAGGGGGAGGTAACTGCTAATATGGGTTCATAAAGTTAAGTTTTACCCTACGGGATTTAGTAATAACATTTAAAATATGTAATTTGTGATAGGGGATTGTTTGTTCTATCCATGTGGTTTTAATGTATATTTTTGTATTCAACTTTTGGGGCTTTGAAAGTAAATTTTGTATTTACTTCATTAATGCTAGGGGTCTGTTTGTACTTGTATTTGGGAATTTTTCACAATGCAATTAGTAAAGAAAAAGTTTTCTCTCTCTAACTTGGTAAACCCAAAACAACATACTCTTTGAACCCCGTTACCGGGAGGGGGGGGGGAGGGGTCTCTATTTTGTGCTGGAAAAGATATTCCAGCTGGTGGAAGGTAGAAACGGAGAGTTATTGTGTTGGCAAGCTACCGCCACTATTTCCTCCGGAACATGTGTTAACTCTTAAGTAACATTTTGTGGGGGGGGGGGGGGGCTACAGTGACGTAGCAGCCAGACCCCTCCTCTCTCCAAGGCGAACCGGGCTCCATTCCCGGCGAGGTCACCTGAACTTTTGCATATAGGAAACGTGGCGGGCTTCAACGTTGGCCTGCGGGTTTTCTCGGAGTGCTCCATTTACCCCCCCCCCCCCACGCATTCCGTCGCTGATCCATCTTCGCCGTATCTAATCCTCACCACCGTCCAAGACCTCACTGCTACGCGCCGACCACACACACTCAATTCAATTTCTGGATTAGCATATGCTTGGCATTTTAGCATGCAATCCAGAATATTATAGGTCTAAGCATATGAAATTTACTAGCATATGTAATTTACCCCTCTCACGTCCATTTAGTCTCTATAGAGTGCACTTCAGATTTTATAGCACATTATCAGCAACATAATATAAAATTACAGCTTCATAGTCTTTATTGAAATTTCCTAACCAGCTGCTTCAATTATGTTAATTCCCTAGCCCCTGACGTTTTTCAGGCCCATGTGGTATACAGAATGTTACGAAATTGCATTACAATACTCAAGGGAAACATTCTTCACATCTGGGGGATGAAAAAAGGTTATACGAACATAGGTCCGCAAACGCATTGTTTCATTACTACAGCCCGTAATATATAACGTACAGTGTGTGTGGCCCGCCAGCTGGATCATGTCACTGTGGAATGCCATCACAGCTGTAATTGGCAGCCCCATACCAGCCCCCGAGGAGCACTGATATTAATCCACTAGACTTTTATTTGTGGGGACATTTAAAGGCTCTTGTGTATGCACCCCAGTGACGAAGTAAGCACCCTCCGTAACCATATTGTGGCTTTTTGCGAAACAATCAGGAATTTTCCAGGGATTCATCAACGCATCCGGGTGTCCATACCACGGCGGGTCGATGCATGTGTTCGTACTGATGGAGGGCATTTCGAGCATTTCCTTTAGTTCCTACTGTTCTAGGTGTAGTTTCGTAGTGTGATGTGCCATTTATCATGCAAACGAACGCTGCGATGGCATTCCATAATAAAAAGATCCAGCCCGCTGGCCATACACTGTATGTTATGTATTACGGGCTGTAGTAAAGAAACGAAGCGTTTGCGTGGACCTATGTTCATGTAACATTTTTTCATCCTCCAGAGGCGAGGAATGTTTACCCGAAATACTGACATGTAATTTTACACCACCCTGTATATTCAGTTCTTCTAGCGATCGTTCAGCCCCGCTAGTCTAGGTGAAGATGCCGCTGTAGTCGAGCAGCCTAGTAGCTTTCCAAATGAAAATTCTGGAACATTACAATTTAAAGTTAAAATTTTTCTCTCATTAATATCATAATACGTACGTCTTTCCCTTCTCAAGTGCCCGACTTCATCATCAACCGACAAATATTTGTACAAATTTGCCATTTCAATTGATTTGAATAGATTGTGCTTGTACCTTTTATTACAAAAATTTAAAATACCATTTATCAGTTGAGGTCCAAATCCATTACCCATAAAAAATATTGCTAAAACTAATCTCTCAAAATAATTAATTTTACCACTAAAAATTATTTATTTTATGTAGTATGGAATTCTGTGATTCCCACCCCAACATAAAATATGAATTCCGACCAAGTATTCATTTTATTCCTGGAACACATAAGTACCCATTGCTGATACATTAAATTATTTATCTATTCAAGCTATAAATGTCATTACACAAACTGCATCGATTGTGAATGACTTTAAATTTGTTGAGGTACCTTGCAGAGTGTTGGCGACGCTCTCCTTGGCTTGGCTGGCTCCCGTCTCCACGGCGCCTCTCACCTGGTCCAGCACACCTGTTGCTGCCTCACCGTTCTGGCCCGGCATCATAGGCGCACTGCTCGCGCACCCCATGTCCGCCTTCCTCTCTGCAACCACAAACACGGCTTCACGGTCGCTCTCACTGTCATTGAGAACATAAATCTACCGCTACATTGGGCTGATGGCCAGCAGTTCAGTGCAGGGCCGACCAGTGGCGTGTGGTGAACTGTAGCAAGGTAGGCTGGTGTTAGCGCTGTGCTGTACCCTGTTGCTTTCTATAGTTTACACTTCCGCCACTGAAGCGTAGCTCGGCAACTGACGCCGCAGGACGCGTGTAATGTGTCCCTTGCTGCTCGCTTGTGAGTGGTCGGAATACATCCAGTTTCCCCGAGCTGCACGGCGGCGATTACTGGCTCCTTCTGCGTGCACCGAGAAATGTACAGCAGTTGGCAAGCGTCAGCTTACCTCGCAACACTTCACCGCACGTCACTGGTGCCGACGCATTTCTAAAATGTGACTGGGTCGCGTGACCTGTGAAGTCAGTGTCGATCTGCAGAGCAGTGCTTGTGGAGTGCAGTGCCGACCAAGCTAACCAACTTTTAACTCGCGGTCGGTAGTTGATCAGCAGCCGATCGGCAGGGTGTACGTGAGTAGCTATCAATAAGTGCTTCACGATGGTCGAGCCAATGAAATTCATGAGTCGAGCTGCGTAGGCGCAAATAAAGTACTTTGTATATACGGTTAAATGCTGTCAAATTATATGCAATAAAGAAAAGTATGGTTTACTTAAACCGCAAAAACTTCATTCATAGATCTAACGTGCGTGGAAAAAAAATCGAGCGAACGTAAATAAAGTGATTGTCCTACCATCTATAGTTTGTCACTAGAACTACACTCATCAGCAGAGGATTTGAAATCATTGCAGCACGCAGAGATTGACGGTCGGTATAAGCTGTTCACGGTAAAGTGAGCACTTTTGATGCCCTAGTTACTTTTATCTTATCATCCATTACTTTTATCCTTCAGTCACATTTAAAAATAAATATTGCCATGTAAATAAAAAAAACACAGTGTATATGTTTCACCGGACTCGAAAATTTACTTCTAAGGCTACAACAAAATATACTTTTTGACTATTATTCGAAATGAGAGGGCTTCATAAAGTGCTCACTTTACCGCGATTAACCTATATCAGCAGTTGGCATCAGCTCATTGTAGCAGAACCCTAATAGCAAGCACAGAACATGGTTCTTGCGCACGAGAACTGACCTCGCGTGTTTTCCAACCTATCGATCCTCAACAGCGTATAACAGGTCGTGTCCACGAGAGTTCCTGACCTTGCGCACAAGGGAAATGGTTGTATTTCATTTCTTGTGCAGGCTGATGGAGTAACAGCCAATCAGAGCAGATTATAAAATTTTCAACGTAGCTGTTTATTTAAAATGGAAGAACAGTTGCTGCAGAAACGAAGAAATGTCGCAATATATTAATTTAGAGAGAAAAAAACAGGTGACAGTTTACTAGACGAGGTTTTTAAAAGTTATTCGCATCTTTACGACTTCAAAAACAAAGATTTTAAAGAAACATGAGAATTCTAATTATTCAATTGTGAAGCAATTTCGTACAAGACTTCTGGTCGTTAGGATGTTCTACTCGTACGGTCTATGCTCTGTGCGTATATATTTTGATTGCGAATCCATCCTAAGGTCCATGCATAGGGTCGCGAGCTTTTCCAAATTTGCTGTAAGGAACGCATGTTCTCTAAAGTTATTACACGCATTAATAATATAGTAGATTTATATTTGACGTTCCATTTCTGCAGGAACAAAAAGGTTAGAAGTTAAATTCATTTTTAAGTTCCTTTTCTTTTACTTAGCTACGTGTTACAAAACATACTGCTCAGGGAAAAGTATCAATAATTACTGATAAGTAGGGACAGGTGTTTTTTGCGAAAAGATTTCAATACCAGTTGTACTCTAAAACACTTTTGTTCATGTGCACTTTCGTGGTTGGATGATTTTAAATGTCACGTACCTCAAGTGTCTGCCCGTGAATCATGGACGTTCACTATCGGAATACTTTATTATGACTGGCCCAGTCAAATAAGAACATGTCTTCTCACGTAGACACGCGGTCAATAACCAAAGGAAGTCATGGCTGTGGATGTAAGATATTGAAGTATAGCATGGCCATAAATCTTTTCGCGAAAAAAAACCTGTTCCTGCTGATAAGTGGAGACCCTACCCGTTTCACCTTACAATTTTGTGAGACACTAATATTCATTAAACTTATGTTATCCTTATGTGTCCCTAGACACCCGCTCATCCGACACGCCCTGTAGAATTCTGAACCAATGGTAAACATGTATATAGGCTGATCACGGTAAAGTGAGCATTTTTAGGGGCCCTAGTTATTTTTACTTTCAGCCATTTTTTTAATCCTTTAATCACCTTTTTAAATAAATATTGTCCTGTAAGTATTAAACACAGTATTTCACCGCACTCAGAAGTTAGCGTCTAAGGCTAAAATTAAATATATTTTTTGACTATTATTCTAAATGAGGAGGCTTTCAAAAGTGCTCACTTCACCGTGAAATCTAGCATGCTCTTAAATAATAACGCGAATTTTGCACGTCTCTAGTTATCAGTGATCTCAGTTCTGGTCAGAAGTAACGTAAGACGGCCTTAAACCTGCTCGCGGTTGGTTGACAACTTTTGACTTAACCTATGAAATGAGTTGAGTTGTGTTGAAAGATTTGAGCGGCTTTAAACGAGGTCTTGAGAGCCGATGACGGTGAAATGAGGCGAGAATGTAGCAGCGCCGGAATGTAAGGGCGGGGGAAACGGGAAATCGCCGAGAAAACCCGACGACCAGCGGCGTCGTCCGGCACGATTCCCACTTGCAAAAATCCGGAGTAGCCCGGCCAGGGGATTGAACCCGGTTTGCCATGGTGGGAGGCGGGCAGTCTAACCGCTCGGCCACCGCGGCTCCTATACGAAATAAGTTCCTCCCCGTGACGACGTAAACAAAATGGGGTGGAATTCGGCCGACAAATTTAGTGAGGTGCTTCCTTATGCAAAGTCACGTGGGAAATATGTACGACAGTTCTTACCTAAACTGAAAATTAAGGGAATTATAAGTCCCTGAAGTTCGAGTTTTCAAACAGTATTTTTGAGAAATTTCGGAAACTGAGTGAAATCAAATAGGAATTCTCCGTACGCTGTTTTGTGTTGCCGGGATATTCAATCAGTGACGCAATTAGAACACAATTTGGGGGGGGGGGGGGAGGGGGTGCACACTCTTAACATAGTTTACGAAGACAATAAAATACTAGCTACACACATTTGTAACATTATATAATATATTTAATTAAAATATTATATTTCTTTACATATCAGGATGAATTTATACATTCATTGGCCACTACCTTTTTTTTTTTTAGTCTATCATATTACTAAACTCCTGTTTCTTTATATTTCCATATAAGTAAAACATAGTAATGAACAAAAGTTATCATCTATTTTTGTGAAATCACTTTTGAATTGCACAGGGTCACATGTCTCTATAAAATTGTTCTCTTCACAATAACCACTAACCACTAATATAAAAAGTATATGTACAAAATCTTGGAGATAGAATACTCGCCTACAGCAGGAACTCCAAACGGCGCCGTCCTGATTTCTGCAGCATACCAATGACTTCTTCGGAACTGAGATTTATTTGTCTATGGATGTTTACAGCTGCTAAGTCAGCTGACCGTTCATGTCCCATAGTGCTACGAAGGTACGTTTTCAAACGCAGAAGGGTCGAAAATGAACGCTCAGGAGTAGCTGTTGACACTGGCAAGGTCACAAATATTTTCAATGCAATGTTCACATTCGGGTAAATGTCTTTGTTGCAATCATTCAGTAAACGAATAGCAGATCTTGTAACATCGCTTCCTTTCTTATTGAATTTAATGTACCACAACCTTAGTTCTGCTGTCAAAACACCCTCATTTTTGTCCTGTAAATCATTCTTGTAGAACTCTGACAGTTGTAGGAAATGTGAGATTTCTTGACTAGTAGGAGAATTTCCTGTTGGTACTAGGCAAGCAAAAGATGCCAGAAGTTTTTGTGGCTGATAAACCTTTCTTCCAAATTATTTATGAAATGATCACAAAATGGTATAAACAATGTGTGTGTATAATGGGTTTGTGGCTGGTGTGTTGCCGCGATTTTTCTCCGTTGATGATGTACGAGGCATTTCCACTGTTATTTCCCATTTATGAGAAACTCTGTCGAGCACTTTCTTGAATTCTGCCTCACTTGAATTTCGAATGTCTTTTACAGCCAACACTGCATCCTCTGCTGCCTGCATAGCTGTAAAAATGTCGATGCTCGTAGACTGCAAAATTTTGCTGAGAGGAAGGCTATAACTTAGTATACCTTCCAAGGTGTAAAGAGAAATCAAAAATTGTGGCTGCAAGATAGCACTACAAAGTAGAAAAGCAACAGGCGAAGTTTCTTTGTTTTTCCAATTTTCTCTTTCTTCAAGGGATTTTATTACAGTTTCCAGCATCTCGCACAACACCATGATAGCATCGTGCCTCTGCACCCATCTTGTAGGACTCAGCTGAAGAAGTTTCGATCGTGCAATATTTTCTGTGTTGGTACTCAGTAAGTTTTGTAAAACATGTTGCCTTTTCGGAGTGTTGAAAAATGTGATTACTTTTTCAACAGTGTCCAAACAGTTCCCTATGCTCTGGTGTGTACAAATATCATAAATGGCTAAATTTAGGCTGTGGACAGTGCAGTGAACATAGATTGTTTCTGGTACTTGTGATTGTATGTACGATTGAGTACTTCTGATTACTCCACTTATACAAGCAGCTCCATCATACCTTTGACCTCTCATCATGTATTTATCAATATTGCATGTCTCGAGTGTAGACATTTTTGGTTTGGAGGGGAGGGAGGATGCCTGTGCACCAGTCCCCCCCCCTTAGTTACGCCTATGTATTCAATCTACGAGAAAAGTCTCATTTATACCTCCCGCTGTAATGAAAGTAACAGGGGTGACCACCCTCTTACAGCAGGGAGTTTTCTTTACTGACTCGCGCTTTTAAGGAATCGTGAGTTTCAAGTCGACCAGATGCACTGGGTATGATTTATTCGAAGTGGTTTCCGTCCCCATTCTATGCGAATGCTGTAGCAGTTCCTTTACGCCAATATTTCGCATTCCTGATGAATGTATGAGCCTAAAATTAAACAAGCATATTATTTTCAACGCTAGGCCTGGTTGTACAAAATAATATACGGGACGCAGATGATTGTATACGCAGCGTACGTCATTTTCGTTGACAATCTACAGTATATTGCAACTGGGTTGATGCCATTGTCGCAGTTAGTCTAAGTTATGGGTTCGAATCCCGAGGAAGGCACGGGTGTAAGTCATAAAGGTAAAAATAAAACAATTATTTAATAAGTTAATGTCTTAACTGAATATACGCCGTATTATTTGTCCATGTTATCAATTTATATTAGAAAATATATTTATTTATTTTCGGAATTTTGTAGCTTCTGGCCGTAGGTAGTATCTAAACTTTGAGCTGAATTGCGCGCGTGTGTGTGGGGAGGGGAATAAAAGGGGAAGGGGGGGTTAAGAATTACATTGAACACAAAAATCTCAAAAATGAGGAGGCGGGATAGTTTGGTATGGAATGATAACCAGTTTACTGGTGTCTGGTTAGTTGTACACCTTTTAAAAATAAACATATATCTATCCATATATTAAAGGTGCCGCCTACCTCGAACAATTTTCTCACATTAAAATCAATTTCGAGAACCGAAATTTGTAACGGGATCACACTAGCATATGCGTAAGTAAATGCGTTTATCATCTACAGTACGTGCAAGGCAGTGGTATGGCCTGCAGTATTTCCGTCGTGAGGTGAGCAACAATGGAACTTAATGCCACGTACTTTCGTGACCTACAAAGTCTTGTTTTCCATACCTATACCAATACAAATATTTCTTATCGGATTTCTCGTACGTAGATTCAATTATCAGAACATCCATTTTGGCCACGAGCTTAGGAAAACATGTCGACTGGTTAACACCGTTACACATACGTACATGTAATATTTCTTCAATTGAATCCATGTACAGAACCTACGCCAATGTTTGGAAGTTCGGCAATAGAGATCGCATTTATAAAGCTTTGCACGTGTTTTTGAGGCATTGGTATGTTGGTCTCCCTGGAGGACTCTGTCCTACTGGAAGTATTTTGCGTTTACGAAGCTTAGGAGAGAGAGAGATTGTGCTAAGGGTGACGTAGGTACGCACATCGAATACCTGGTCGCCTTTACGTGCAAGACACTGAATTGACGTGCAGTATTTCTTTCGTTGATTTCCCTCACAGGACTTTCAATGGCAGTAGTATAACTTTATGGGGTAATAATAAATACAAAGTTGTGCTGCGTGTTTCTATGGTATATTCACTAGCCTGCGTCATAAGTTTGATACCTTAAAGTGACCGTGAAATACTCTTACTATCCCTTTTTCCATTCTACAATAAATTGTAACATCTGAGTTATGATTAGGGTAAAATTTGCATTTTTTGTGTTACTAGCCAACTCAACAATCATATTTTATTTAATACTGCATATCTATGAAAGACATGGAATAAATGTGCTTATGTTTAAAAAAAAAGAATGCTGATTTCCTCTTTATAAGAAAAGTTAACAAAATAATTATTGCCATAGAAAAGAGATACATATATTGGAACGACACTATCCGAGCAGTTAAATATTATAATTTGAATATATTGTAATAGTTTATCTGCGACTGAAGATTTTCATATGAGGTGCTATGAGCTGTAATTAGCACAATTTAAGCCTGAGAACCAGATATCTGAAAAGATGAGAAGGAAAGATGTTCTTACTGCAGAGAACGGACTAGGCAGAGCAACATTTGGCTATAGAGGAGGTAGTAAAATTACTATTCTATTCCGGCCATCAACATCACATATACAACGACTGGGGTTAGTTGCTAATTCCATTTTCGATTATATTTACACGGAGTGCAGCACTAGTCCAAAATTAAATTTCCAGAAGAAATGATTAATTCAGTAATGAAAAGCTATTGTCAGTCCAAGTTAGTTCTGTTATAATTAAATATTCCTTGGTTCAGAAATTAATAATGTTATGATAATTGGTCTTTCTCATATGATACAAGGTTTTCAATACAATTCTTGCATATGAAGTAGTAGGGGAGTGTTCATCCTACTTCACCTGGGATTAATTGGGATGAATTGATGGATTAAAGATTTGATTGAAAAGGTTAATCCTTAATCCTATCTTAATCCGATCAAAACTTGAAAGGGATAAATTTTATTTAATGGGTTAAATTTTATTGGCATGGTTAAATTTGATTGAAAGTGTTAAATTTGATTGAAAGGGTTCATTTTTAATCGGATCAGTTTATTTTATTTTTTTGTATGTGTTTGGTTTCCTTTTGCGGGGAGCAGTTGTGATACATCCTCACCATTGGAGCACCATACACACACATTATATATATATATATATAGTGAGTTTTGTGCAAGAGTGGTCTAAGTGTGATTCTATTGGTTTGGTAGTGATATTGCTCATAGAAAGGGTTGGTAGATAGGCGACTTTGGAAGATAGTATTATTCATAATGAGTAACAGCATTGCACGAGAGAAATTCAGAGTGTTAAACGAGTTCTACATATGAATAAATTACACGCATCGAATCGCAAATTTAACATGATCACAACTACGTGAACAACAACAACGAGTACAATTACGTGACTCTCCAGGTGTCTTAAATGTAAAGATATGAATTAGTCTACCCCGAGCTGTATGCTAGCAATATAAATTACACGAGAGAGAAGTATAACGAACGAACACAACTACGTGAATATCACAATTACGTGATTATCTAGGCGTCTAAAAATTAACTGACGACTTCTACCTACAACGAATAAAAAATGTCCCTATAAATTAAATGGCCAATGAACACTATAACAAGATATATGACACTACGTAATGCCTCTCTCACATACCTTACACGTCCGTCTGCCTGTGAGACTGGTGAGAAGGAACTTCAGAAACGTAATCCACACGTAAAAATAAATTAATTGATCAACACTCATAAAAAAAGAAAATGTTTAATATACATCGCTTCGCTCAGTGAAGCACTGACTTGATATAGGAGTTACATCAACTTACAACCTATGTTCGATTATAGACTGAGGGGAAAATAAAAAATGACTAAACACGTAATGAAATCTCCCAAAACACATCCATCCACTTCGGAGGTCAGTCAATAAATGAGTCGAGCTTACGTCGAGAGCCTGACTACATATACGATGAGCACATTGAGAGACTGACAAGCGACTAAGGTTATAGCTACTCGGAAATAGATGTGAATACGATGTACGTGACAAATGGATAAAATTTATTTTTACGATGTGCATACTACTGTATAAATTATACTGGTTTAATTAACAACAGCTTTAAAAACATGTAATGAGATCGTACAAAGAGCTCCACACATCCGTCCACCTCGGAGGTCAACAATGAATGACTGGATCGTATGACGTGTGTCTGCTTATAAGCTGTTATATATATATATATATATATATATATATATATATATATATATATATATATATATATATATATATATATATATATATATATGTGTGTGTGTGTGTGTGTGAGTGTGTGTGTGTGTGTGTGAAGCGCAGCTGAGTTTAAATTTACGACTGACAGAACCTATTTCCCTACCAAGCTATGATTAACAACTTGATTACACTATTCGTCCTTTAAGTACGTGAATGTATAAAAGTGAATGATTTAAAATTAACGGACGTACTACAAATTTTGTTTTTCCGTCAAGTCAGTGAAATACACGGGACTTGGTAACAATAACGCGATTTGAAAATGCTACGAAGTTTCGTCTACCAAACACAGAAGTGGGGTTTACACGATAAACACTATCACATGATAAAATAAATACCTACAAAAAATTTTTTCACACTATAGTTTACGAAGACTGTGCGCAAGATATGAACCCCGGAGCATATAATATAGTTCAATGAGAATCGCAGGCCGGTGACGTCGAGAGTTCCAGTGTCGCGTCTATGCAGCCTGAGGGTTGGCGAAGAACTAAGATGGCGGAAATCAGCTAGAAGCCTGCGCATCGCTCCTGCCCAGGGTCAACCACCCCCCTCCCCTTGCAATGGTAAAGAACTGCCCCTGTCCACATAGGGCGCTGCAAACTCTTCGTTATCGATTCAACACTGCAAGAACCTGTTTAGAGGCAAACACCCCCTCCGTCTACACCACCCAAAAACTGCCCCTTCCAACGCCATGCTTCGCAAAACCTGCCGCCCCCCTGTCAATGAAGGGTGCTGCACCCTCGCTGTCGATTCAAGGCCACTCACTTCCTCCCATTGCATCACTCATGAACTCGTTTTTTCGGATATCTCGGGAACTGGTCTGTCCACACAGGCCCGATCCTTCACCCCAGAGTGCTACCTCGGCTATGAATGGAGGCTTGCTTCAAGGTCAAAAAGACACTTTCCCTAGGGGGCAGCAGCAGATTTTGAACTGACTTTGGCTAGCTGCCTGTCCCTCTCCTCTCTCCCCTCCTTGCTACAAACTACTATTTTCACTGAAACATTGAAGCTTCTTCCTATTTTTCGAGATGCAAGAGCCTGGCTTATTCCCAGCGAAAAAAAATTTCGCTAGTCCCGCCAATAAGATTTTATATCCCTAAAGTTAAAATGAATTTTCATTAGTCCCATCAATATAATCCCCACATTTAACATTCCATGAAAAACTTTATATTTTAATCTAATAAACTTTATTCCATTTTCCAGCAAACTTTTTTCCAGTTTTCCAGCAAACTTTTAGCTAATCAATGATTAATTTTCATACCAACACAGCTATAAGACATATTTTCTGTAAGTAATGACAAACACACATCTTTCCACTTACACAAGTTTTAACTATTATGATGTAAGCAAATACTCGAGTTAAATTTTATTTTCAAACATTTAAAACGTATGTTAAACAAACTTGTTCGAAATGCATTTTTTTACTTTCAATCTGTTTTTTTCTAAAAAATATTCGAGCATATTTTTATGTGTAGTTTTACAGCTTCTGAATTTCTAGCATAAAATGTTTATATTTTAACTTATTTACAAATAGTTTTCCTGTTAGAAAATAAATTTTCGACTTGATATTACTGAAATAACACGTATCCAACTTGAAATGACTGCTAGGGAAGCTGAAATCTGTCAAATTTCACGATATTTCAACTGATTTTCCTAAAAGGGCAAATGTAATGTACATTTAAAGGAAAATGACAGCCATTTTGTATCCGTTTACTATATAAGGAGGGATAAATTAATTTTTAAAAGACTTTTCCAATCAGGTTTTCTGGCTTTGTATAAATTATGGCTGTGTTTTTACAAGTTAGCATCTTCATGTTGACTCTTCAGTTGTCAAAGTTGTAATCTTGCTGCTGCTGTGAGAAAAAAAAATTTTCAAAGTTGGTTGAACTCTCCCATTTGTAGGACAGCAGGAAAACATTGTGGTGTGTCGCTAAGGGCTCTTTCTACCTGGCCCTGAAAAGGTTTTTGTGTATGACTTTCAGTTTTGTTAAATTCCCTAGGAAAGTTTTCTCGAGATATCCAAGTCTATTCCTTCCATTTCAAAATTCATTCATTCAGACATGTTCGTTTCTCTCCATCATTTTTTGTAAGTTCTCCTCAGCTCTTCAGACTGTGTTTCAATTGAAATGTTAGTTTTTCTCCCTTTTCAACAAACTTGTAAATTTTTTTCGTGAAAATGAGCAAACAGATTATTTGACTTTAAATTCAAACAACTTACCATCACCTACTTGTCTCAAGCACATTTTATTTTCAATTAATATACAAGTATTTATGACTAATCAAGTCATTCACAAAGTAATGGCATAGGGGAAATTTTCAAATTAATAAATAACAAGTCACTACATTTAATTTTAACATATAAAAATTCTATTAATAATTTTTTTTAATTCATAAAAATTAGTTTAGTTAACATTCGTAAAACAAATCCTTTACGTATTCACATCGAACATGTTAATATCGTAAAACTTTAAGCATGTTACTATTGAAAACCTTACAAGCTTTAAAAATATCGCTACCCCATGTTACATCACAAACAATACAATAAATTACAAACTGTTATCAACATGTTAGCACTGAAAACCATCCAAGATTTTTAACCAAACTAACATCTTACATCATAAAACTGCAAAAAATCATAACATTTCCTGCTATGGGTGAAATTTACTAAACATATTTTATCATTACATGTGTAAGCCATTCTGTATTTTTTTTTTTAACCAAAACACCATCTTACATCATAAAACTGAAACAAAACATAACATTTCCTGTTACAACTGAAAATCATTAAACATATTTAATCATTACATGTGTAAGCCATTCCAGCATTTTTAAACCAAAAACACTATCTTACATCATAAAACTGCAAAATAATCACAACAGAGTATGCTATGACTGAAAAAAAACCTCAACATTTTATGATTGAAATAATAAAGTTTATTAAAACTTTCCAACATTTTACATCATAAATTATTAACTTTCTTAGCATATTGTTAATCTTTTACTGGTTTTTCAGAAATTTTTCTTAAAATCATAAAGCAAGTCTTTAGAATCGTTAAACTTTTTAACAAATTGAATGGTGTTTATTTAGAATTGTTCGAACTTTATACTTTCAATCATTGAAACTGTAAAAACTCCTCAATTTATTACCAGTGAAATCCCATTGAATTTATATAAAAAAATTAGTTATTATATTACACATGAAAACTATGTCATCATATCACATTTGAATATACTTACAATCGTAAAATTGAAAAAAAAAATTGAATTATGTTGCATCAGAAAACATTACTGTAAGTTTGAATTTTTTCATTAAAATTTCAGTTTAAAGTTAAAAGATAAGCTGAATTTGCATTTCTTTACCGGAACAACAGGTGTCGGTGGTGATGATATTGGTGATGATATAGGAGTATAAATAATTTCCTGTAAGGAGGAGGTGGTGGGGAAATTAATTTATGCTGTGATGATTCATTTGATAACAATAATTCAGGAGATGCAAACTAGACTCAGGTGAAATCACAAAATTGAACTCTAAAAATTCTTCCGAATCTTGGTATAACTCGTTTTTTGACATATCGCACCACACATAATTTGAGGTTAAATCTAATTGAGTGCAACACAAATACAAGGGTGGTTTTGTATAAGATCCTCACCTGACTTGATAACTTACAATAAATCTAGAGGTTCCAATCTCGAAGTCGTTGACGTAGAAGGCATTGATGTTGAGGGCGTCAAACTGGATGCCGCAGGCTTCGCTGTAGACTTCGATGCCACAGGCGTCACTATAGACTTCGATGCTGCAGGCATCGCTCTAGACCTCAGCATTGTTGCAGACCTCAATGCCACAGGCCTCGATGCCATAAGTGTCGCTGTAGACCTCGATGTGCAAAGGGTGACTCTCAGTCTCATTAGTGCAGCTGTCAATATACTTGGTATTGACGTTGAAGGCATTACTGTTGGATTAGTCACTGTAGCTGTTCTTAACATTGAAGGTGTTGACAAGAGCAATGGGTGTAGAGTAGATCTACTTTCTCCATCATCATCCAAAAAACCGAATAAATTTTTTGCCAAAGCATCTGGTCTGTTCAATAGATCATTAAAATAATCCCAGTTAAAATCTATAAGTTCTTTGTTAAAATCTTGGGTAGATAAGCCAAGAAAATAATCTTTATATGAGCATGACATGCTAAGGCGAACCGAACTGACAAACAACTGAAAATAGTGGTGTAGATGCTAAAGCCCTATTTATAAAAATTCCAAATTCCCAGGTAAACTTTCGAGAAGCCTGATTTCTCCCCTCCAACCAGACGTCAGAAGTCCAAACACCCCACCCCCCTACCTTCCAGCATCCCCGACTATCAAATATCCTCAAGCCAACACCCCAACCTCTGAGACAAGCCTCTCTGCTAAGTTTCTTCCCTAAAGAAATGAATATCATTTATTTATCAATAAAATAAATTCTGCTTCATAACAAAATAATTCTGTTTAGTAATTAATTAAAAGGATAAGCAATGTAATAGTGCTAAACACAGTTAATAAAGTTATATATAATTTATAGGAAAAGCAAAGTATCATATTACATAATTACCATTCATGCTTGCTATTGTCCCTCTTTAAAATTCTCTAAGATTACTTAAGATTAGTTTAATCTTTTAAATATATTATTAATAATTTCTTTTTGTTTTCGAAATTTTAAATGTAATTAATTTTTAATATAATGAAGTATTATGTTTCATAATATTGTGACATTGCCCAAGATTTCTGTAAACCTTAAATTTTTTCCTAAAATATTTTTTAAATTCAAAATATATCTATTCTTATCCTAAACAAGAGATGTGTAACACTTTACTATCTAAATTTAACTACATATGTTCCCATTTATTATTCTGTATATTGTTAATCATTTATGCTAAACATAAACAGATTTTTTTTCCATTAATGTGCCCGAAAATGTTTTCAATACGGTTAAAATTATATTTTATAAGATATTTTTTAAAAAATTGTTCGTAAAGGTTTCTGTGTGCAGGGAAGTAAAAGTTGTTTCATAAATATTTGTTCATTTTTAATATAAGTCTTCTGTATTTTTTTTAATTTATTTATAATTCTGTGTAATCGAGCTTGCAAAGTGAATATTAATTTTTATCAAGTACAAACATAATGTTTTGCTCGAGAATTTTCAAACAGCTGGGAAGATGTTTTGACCTTGGTATCCATGACAATTAAAAATGTTAATATGAAGTCTCTTCCCCTCCAGGACGGACCTTGGAAGTTTACTTTGTGAGGAGATACACTTTCCCTAGGATATAATAATAAAACCGAAATTTGTTCTGTGGGGGTTTGTTGGAGTCAGGCAGGCAACCTCTGTGATCTGGGAGTTTGTAGCTGGTGGTATTGGAAAAAAAAATGAGAATTTACTTTGAAGGTTTATGACTCTGGAGAAGGAGCAGTCACACTGCTATGGTTGTAGATCTCTAAACATAATGGTTTTTCTCATGCCTGAAGACATTGACGAATGCTACAAAAGCTAAGATTTCGAAGCTAGTATATATTTGTTAGCAAATAATGTTTGATCAGAAAAATTTTACATGATTCATACAAGGTCTAAATTGAACATATCTAGCTTTTTCACATACAGGAACGAGTCTATATTTCTTTAATTAACAGTGATTTGTTATTTATGTATTTTATGATTATACAACCAGTGACTCGAAAACTAATTATTATCAAGCATGTCTTACCCGATATGGTACATACAATTGTTAGTTATAGAAAAGTAGTTAGAGTGCTCATTTCCAGAACTTTTATCTCTCTGTCGAGAAAATATTTTTCTTAAGAAAATAATTAGTTTTTAATAAGGTATAGGATAATAAAATTTAAAAAAATATTCATTTTACAAGAAACATTTACTTGTAAAAATATATACAAACACAAGACGTTTCAAAAAATAATTATACCATACAGGAAAGAAAGTACAAATTTCTTCAAAACATACACACGTAACAACAGGATGTCCTAAAACATAACATCAAACAAGAAATGATCCAGAAATGTATATGCAACACTAATAAGTACATAATGACACACAATTAATTCTTTCCGAAACAAAGTCGAAATGGTTTGCTCCAATGTGCTAATAACTTGCTGATATTCACTTTACATTTGGATTTCTGTATGTACGAGCATGCAATTTTGCTATCTTAATCCATCTTTACAAACTAGTGCATATCATATAAGCAATTAATTTTTATATTAAATTTCACCCATCCTAAATATTGCCATATGACTCGAATAATATCCAAAGGTGATTCGGGAGGAGAATCATCATAGTCTGTTTCACCCCAGTTAGATATCATTGCCCAAGTTATCATTAATTTTGAGTTTCCCTCTGCAGAGAATAGTGTCGAATTAGATCCATATGTTTTACACAATTATTTGAACAATTCTATTTGAATATCTATTACTTTCCCATTATACACTCTTTAGAAAATGTGGTTTTGCTCAACTCCACCTACATACATTTCACAATTACTTCGGTAATGTTTGCAAATATCTTCAATATTCTCATACTCTATACACCCACTTTCCCAGTTTAAACTGTGGTGATGGTTAGTAACTCGTCTATTTGTTTTCTTCTACTTGGAAGTAAGATATTTCCAGTCAAATGGTGGTTTGAAGCTGAATACATTTCGATGTGTATGTGTGTGTGTGTATGTATGTTGTATGTGTATGTATGTTCTGTCAGAAATAGCTAATTCTTAAATGATAATTTTTTTCTGCAGATTGAAATCCTTGCACATTGAAAAACATCTCGCCATAGCAGTGGTTCTTTGTCTACTGACTCAATTATTTTCACCAGCTTATCTCTAGCATTGTAACTCACTAATCTATCGTGAATTATCAGAGCGTAAGCTTGCGTATTTTCCAGAATTGGCGTATTTGCAATAATTTCAATTCGTGAATCAATCACACTATTTGCAGCTGTGTCATCTTGTTTGCTTACATCAAACACAAATAATGCTCATCTACATTTAAATATTTTGGGTTCTAGGATTGGTGAATGGTTTTTGTTATAATATTTTTTCCTGAAAGGGTGTATGTATACATATAAAAGGAAATAAGAAATTCCCCATTTGAAAAGTTCCTATTTAAATCCACATAGAGGTAAGCTTGAATTTTTAGATACAGTTTAATATTTTTCATATCACAATTTTCGAATTGATTTCATTCTCTGCTCAATTTTTTGAGCTAATGGTAGAGTCGGAAAAACCTCCTAACCCCACAATCTGAATGCAATATCTAAATTCTTCCCTTTTTCGATAAATTTTAAAAACTTTACACATCTACAAGTGTTAATTTCAATATGTATCATCAACCATTCTACACTGCTTAATTCAAATGTTACACCTTATTATTAGCTGTATCATATATGGCATTCAAATGTGTATTGCCGAATAGAATAACAAATTATTGTTTAGCATTTAATATGACATGTTTGTAGTCTTCAGCAAAGCTCAAAACCATATGTATGGTATAACAACTTCGTATTTTCAACCTGGGTTTATTTTTAGTGAGTAATCACTAGCATTGCTCCACCCAGCCATAAAACCTGTATAAAGATTGTTCACAGTTCCTGAGAGATAGTTCTTTATCGTGGAAGCAATTCCAACATTTCGTGTTTGATCGATTTCCTCTCCATTTATCAGATATGCAATTCTCTCGATTAAATGAAGTATTCCATTTCTTACTATTTTCATAGTTTCTGGATTACTTGCATCGGCTGTCTTTTTTAATTGATCCTCTAAACCTTAAACTTGATTTCGATAGTAATGTATAACTATTGTAATTTTGTATTGAAATCCATATTTCCGAAAGAAATATATATGGACCTGCTTGGAATGGTTCATACACATGTATTTCCGTATTGATGACTGCATTTTCATAGCTAATCAGTTCTTCAATATTAAATATGTTTTCCATTTCTATGAACAGTATATCCTAAATCTTTTAAATACAATTTGCTGCCTTGTGTTAACTTCACAGGTAATTTATTTGAAGTGAGCATTTTATGCTTGTGTTTACATCTTTTTATACTTCGTTTCTTCGAAATATGTACCTTAGTGACATAGTTCTTAAAACAATCACCTACTTTATGTCCAAATTTAATATTGTTCACACTATTCATTATAACGGTAATGCACAACAGAATGTAACTATTTACATCGCTTTTTAAAAATGTAAACAGATGGTAATTTCTTAGTTTCTAAAATTAATAAGTTTACTGCCTTGATAAACAATTGTAACAACTATTTCATCAACACGATTCACTATTACTGCAATATATATCAAAGTATTTGGTTTTTCAATTATTTTATATCCTGGAGTCACAGCACACGTGAATTCATGAAGTGTATTTGTCAATTTTCCATTCAAATATGAACCACCTTCAATATTAACATTTATACGACATACATTTACCGACAATATATTCACCAGTTTTGATGATTTGTGTAATTGATTAGCTGGATATACTCTCTGTTCGTAACCTAACATATTTGCAAATGAATTGTCTTCCAAGAAATCACTATTGATGTTAGTATACATTGCACTAGTTAACATAATCGGATTTCCACGTAATCGAAAATGTACATTTCCGGTTATGCCACTTTAATGAATGTTTCTAAGTCATCTTACTCATAATATCCTACCAGTATCATAATCTTGTATGTTTTTTCACCAATATTAGCCATAAATGATTGGTTATGTATATCAATGCTTGGTATGCGGTTGTACGTAATGAATATGATTAGACTTATTTGTCATTCTCCATCTAACTCCAAAGCTGGGAAATATACTTCATGCAGTTGTGGAGAATTTCCACTTAATATCAACATAGTTTACATATTACTAATATTTTTTATTATTACACCCTATTTGGGCCAAAAAATGTGAACACAATTGACCACAATTGATTGTATATGGTAAATGTTCTGTTGTTTTGTAATTATACCTTAGTTGAATGTTTTTAAAATAATTACATATTTCAATTGGAGGATGTAAATCGCCGAAACTGTCGTAGTAAAGTGAATGATTTACGTTCTTAATTAATGCAACCCAATGCATTCCTTCATTTTGTATCGAATCTAAATTAACAATTATAAATTCACTGCGATTTGGTTTCTTTGGTAAATCTTCTCTCATATATAGACCTCAGAAATTGGGAATATCCAGTTTCTTTACAAACACATTAATATCTTTGTTTGTTAATGCACTTCTAGAAGACTATTTAGGCCTTTCTACATTTTTTTCGACGTTTAAAGTTTTTTGTCCTTGACCAACTTTAAATGTTTTTAAATACATTCCTTTGCCTTTTGATTTAACGGCTCTACTAATTTCCGAAATTCCTCCTAGAATTGATACAAATGCTGTTAATGCTAGAAATAGGTATTGAATTATTCCATCTTTGTTTTTCATTTGGTTTTATGTTTTGAGCCCATGCCTCTCTTCACCTTTGCATGTATAATTTTATCAACAACCCAAGCTCCAAGCTTTTTACCTGTAGATGTGGATGGATTCTTCCTTATATTTGCAGCATTATCGGCTAGAATCGTATCTGCTATATGTCCTTTATCCAAATTGTTTTTTCGATCATAAACTATATCGTGTTCTTTACACGTGTTATCCAAATAGTTTATTCCTTGATTGTTCAATGCCAAGCATTTGGCAAGTTTAGTACCTGGTCCGCAATAATTGTATTTCGGTAAATGCAATTCAAATGGCAATTTATTAATCTATGTATTCAATACACCACATCCTTTTTTAATATGTTAAGTATGAGCCGTTGTTTTCAACTGAACGCGAACATATATAGACCTACATTTATAGTTTATGTTCGTATGTTATGTTAGTTTTACATTACTTTATTACATCATTATGTTACAGTACATTATGTTAGTACAATACAATACATTATGATACGTCATTCTGTCTATTTGTATAGAAATGAAGGTTAAAAAACAAAATGTAAATCTGCTAGTAATTTTAAATACAAAAGAAAACAAAATCGAACAGAAACATGGAATTCTTTTACCATCAAATATACATTGAATAATAAGTAGTCCTTCTTCATGTGGAAAAACTTGTGTTGTTATGTCACTGTTGGAACATCCGAATGAACTTAAATTTGAAAACATATGTGTTTTCTAAAACATACAGCAAGAGAAATATCAACAATTAGTGACCATTTTGTCGTTAATTGAAGGAATGCGAAATCACCCTTTTACAAGTAATGAAGATATCGCGTCTCCGAATGAATCATTGCCCAATTCCGTATTTATTTTTGACGATGTTTGGTGTGAACCGCAGGGCGAAATACAGCAATATTTCAGTTTTGGTCGACATTCAAATATTTATTGTTTTTATCTATCGCAAAGTTACACACATATACCAAAACATAATTTGCACAATAATGCAAATATGGTAATTGTGTTTAAAATGGATAATATGAATCTGCAACATATTTAAAATGATCATGTTTTAGGCGATATGACATTTGCAAAATTTAAAGACATGTGCTTTTACTGTTGGAAAGAAAAATGCAGTTTTTTTGGTGATTACACCAACACTTCCCCTATATAAAGGCAGATATGTGTCCAGTTTTGAAAGTTTTTTACTTCCAGGCGAAGAACAGTGAGTATTTCAATGCTTGGACATAGCAGTATAAATGCAATCATTACAATAGTTGTTTAACCAAAAACCACGATAGGAATTGTGATTTAAATGGACATATACTACGTAATATGGGCATGGCTGTGAAACATAGCAATGCGGTACATAAATGTTACATGGAAGACTTAAGCACTGTTACGTTAAATGTGTTTAAATCACAATCAAACAATATTCAAGAGGGATTAATAAAGTTATTGGATTTGAATGATAATGTTTATAAAAACACGAGTGTAATTGTAAACATTATAACCAATATTAACAATGATATACAAAGTAATGAATTTAGATTAGAAGAATGTTTAAATGGATTTAGTAAATACTTTAATTATATGACAAACATAGTTTTTACAACACGACTTACAGAAATGCAAGAAAATTTAAAAGTTGTAATTAATGAAGTGGTAAGCGATACTATTACAAAATCACTT
The DNA here is from genome assembly GCA_029891345.1 of Dryococelus australis. Classification (NCBI taxonomy): domain Eukaryota; kingdom Metazoa; phylum Arthropoda; class Insecta; order Phasmatodea; family Phasmatidae; genus Dryococelus; species Dryococelus australis. The sequence goes on from CM056999.1 coordinate 136,469,899, forward strand.
GAAACACAAATGGAACAAACAATGCAATATATAAGAGATGTATTCATTTACAAAAAATTTGGTTTAGTTATGCAAACAGATTTGAGGAAACAAAATAATGATTTGGAAACATAAATAAATAATTTTATTAACGATTCTGTTTTAAGTAAAATCGATAAGAATGAAAAAGCCTAAACTATTCTACCTACTGCAGCAGTTCGAAAAGCAACAACTTAATTAAAGTATAAATAGTTTGAATTTATTGTAATATAATCAAAACATGTCTGCCTCTGCTTCGGAATTACATAATGTTATATCTGCCATGAAAGAGTAATATTTACAAGCCAAACGAGCTCGTATGGAATGGGATGTTCTAAACGAATAAATATTTAAACCTGTTACAACTAGAATGGATACATTGCATTCTGTGTTGAATAAGCCTAATTAAACAATTTTGCAAACTAAAACTGAACAAGAACCTTTAAACTAAGAAGAACAAAAGGCTACCCCTTTCTCATTTAACACAATGTTATTTAGTTTTAAAACAATCTTCCTCTAAGCATGATATGACCTTTGGTGTTTATCGACATAATGTCTGGTTCCTGGGAGATTCGGTAATAATGTTTCTGCCTGACAATAAAATTAAAATTGGTGACTACGTAACTGATGTGAGTCAAGGATTGTCTGAATTATTGTTTAAAAACTTTCCAAATGGATATTCCGGTTCTCATTTGCAGAAATATAAAGGACTTAATCGTCGAACTAAGGCTAACATTCGTTCAGGAGATAAAAACACCCGAAAATATATTTAATAACCGATATTGTCGGAAGTGGAATATATAAAGATGCATTTGGTGATCATTTTTCTCCTGTATATTGGAACAATCCTAATGGCTTGGTTGATAGATTAAAACTTCTCATAGCTTCGAGAGAGTCTGACAATAATTCACGTACAAACGAAATTGTTTCTCTTATTAAAGAGTTGAAAGAAGACGATTATATTACCAATGAAATCTAGTAATATTTCTGAAGAGCTTCACACTCCTGCAAGGATAAGATATCCAAGAAGAAGAATTATAACTCATGGTTTTAAATGACCTTTTCAAGCCGATTTGTGTGAAGTGATATTACTTTTCAAATACAATGAGGGATACAAGTATATTTTAACCGTAGTAGACATTTATTCAAAGTATGTTTGGGCTTAACAAAACTGGGAAACAGGTTACTGATGCAATGAAGATAATTTTGAACGAGAGTAAGCCAAATTCGCTCTAAACCGATAGAGGAACCAAATTGATTTCTACGCTGTTCTGGAAACTAATGACGGAATATGGTATTAATCACTACACAGCGTATTCGGAGCTTAAAGCCAGTGAACATTACAACAAATCGATTAAGCAGTTAATATACAAAAATTTCACATCGAAGGGGACTTACAAATGGGTTGACGTTTTGCCTGAAATAGTTAAATTTTATAATTCCAGATATCATAAAACTATCAAGATGGCATGCAAAGAAGCTATGGCTAATAGTTTAATGAAAACTATTTATAATAATGTTAAAGTCATTGATGAAAATAAACCAAAGTTCAACGTTGGCGAATTTATATGTATCTCAAAGCAGAAAGGAATCTTTGGAAAAAAAATTTTTACAGTTAATTGGATTTATGAAACATTAAAAATCATTTCAATTAACAAACACATCCCAGAGTGTATTACATAGAAACATATGACGGAGAACCAATGAAAGGCGAATTTTACGAACATGAACTGCAAAAAGTCAGTTCCCCAAATGAATATTTGGTTGATAAAATCATTAAAAGGAAGAAAGATATGTCCTTTGTTCGCTGGAGGGGTTTCTCAAAGGCAGACAACTCCTGGGTTAAGAGTCAAGATTTTAAAAGAGTGTAATACAATGTTTGTAAATTGCGATACCACATAAAAGATTTTTAATAATATTTGATGTGTTATTTTATTTAATAAACCTCTGGATAGTGTATGGATGTAAAATTTATTGTGCAATTAATCCCCTTTTTGATTGGATTAGCGTTTATTGGATTAGCATTTAAGTGATAATCCATTACATTTATTTCCTTTTATTTATGATGTAATTCATTGTGCTTGATTTCTTTTATTTATACATTTCTTTAAAATATTCCAAACTTATTTCTTGCCTTATATTCTTTCTTCTTTTTAAGAAGTCTTTGTGGGGAGACTGTTAAGTTTGCCATAACCACTGCCTATTACAAAGGAAAGGAAATATTAATCATGTGTTATCAGTTGGATTCAAGGCTGTAAAAGAGAGACAGAAGAACGAGAGATAGAACTAAACATGGTTTGATTTTATTGCATGTTCCTAACAACACTTTCTTATAGTTTCTCTTAAACAGCAGGAATGGGTTTAGACAAGCATTCACATAAGTTTGGGTTCCGGTGTTAGAAATTTTATAATTTAATTTCCTTTGTAGCATTAAATTTGCCAGTAATAACCACTAAAGTAATTAAAATTACTTTCCGGAAAAAAATCATAAAAGATTTATAAAAAAGTTTTCACTTCGCCATGCGTGAGTTGACAGGTTTCGAAAAATTAATTGTAAAAAAAAATTATTTTGTCATAATAGTGAAAAGTTATTCAGAAACAATAATTTACAGTTTCGTAAATACACTTACATATCTACTGCTATTATTTTCAATCTAGCTATTAATGTTAAGGGGAATAATTTTTTTTTTCAGCAAAAGTTGTTAAATATTTATTTGATGGAAATAAAGAATCCGACACTTGAGACCTGAATTGTGAGAAATTTTTCAACATCTCCTAGCACAACGGTTTGGAGGCTGTTGACCAGCTCTGGGTATGGCGATTCAGGGGAAGGGGTAGATGGGGGAATAACCATTTCTCTCATAGAACCAGATAGGGCAGATTTTCGGGAGATTACTCAATTCAACGGTAAAGCATAGTTTTGCAAACAAATAAACACTTTGGGAGAGTCCAATTTGGTGTCTTGAGGGGTGTTTGACAGTTGAAGAGTCCCCGAAGTTGTTTGACAAAAGACATGTTCTGGGACTGCGGGGTCTTGCAAAGGTTTTGCAGACAGCGTCGTTGGATCGATAGCAGGCTGTGTGACATTGGACAGAGCATCCCACTGAAAAAAATGCGTGCTTGGCCTTTGTAAGGGGAGGGGGTGGTTGACCTTGGGCAGAAGCGATGCGGAGGTTTCTCGCGGATTTTCGCTATCTTAGTGCTTCGCCAACTCTCATGCTGCATTGACGCCACACTGGAACTCTCGACTTCACCGGCCTTCAGAGTGTGATAGCTGCGATTCTCGCAAAGCGATATTATATGCTCCAGGGTTCAGATATCTTGCACAGTCTTCGTAAACTACAGTGTGAAATATTTTTATAACACTTTAATTTACCATGTGATAGTGTGTTTATCGTGTAAACCCCGTTTCTGTTTGCTAGGCGAAACTTCGTAGCATTTTCAAATCGCGTTTTTGTTACCAAGTGCCATGAATTTCACAGACTTGACGGAAAAAAATAGGTAGTACATATCTTATTTTTAAATAATTCACTTTTATACATTCATGTACTTGTAGAACGAATAGTGTAATCAAGTGGATAATAATAGCTTGTTAGGGAAATAGGTTCTATCAGTTGTAAATTTCAACTCAGTCGCACTTCATGCACGCACGTGCACACACACACACACAGATGTATATATATAATAACAGATTATAGGCAGGCACACGTCATACGATCCAATCATTCATTGTCTGGCCTCCGAAGTGGATGGATGTGTTTTGGGAGATTTCATTACGTGTTTAGTCATTTTTTATTTTCCCCTCAGTCTATAATCGAACATAGGTTGTAAGTTGATGTAACTCCTATATCAAGTCAGTGCTTCACTGAGCGAAGCGACGTATATTAAACATTTTCTTTTTTTATGAGTGTTGATCAATTAATTTATTTTTACGTGTGGATTACGTTTCTGAAGTTCCTTCTCACCAGTCTCACAGGCAGACGGACGTGTAAGGTATGTGCGAGAGGCATTACATAGTGTCATATATCTTGTTATAGTGTTCATTGGCCATTTAATTTATAGGGACATTTTTTATTCGTTGTAGGTAGAAGTCGTCAGTTAATTTTTAGACGCCTAGATAATCACGTAATTGTGATATTCACGTAGTTGTGTTCGTTCGTTATACTTCTCTCTCGTGTAATTTATATTGCTAGCATACAGCTCGGGGTAGACTAATTCATATCTTTACATTTAAGACACCTGGAGAGTCACGTAATTGTACTCGTTGTTGTTGTTCACGTAGTTGTGATCATGTTAAATTTGCGATTCGATGCGTGTAATTTATTCATATGTAGAACTCGTTTAACACTCTGAATTTCTCTCGTGCAATGCTGTTACTCATTATGAATAATACTATCTTACAAAGTCGCCTATCTACCAACCCTTTCTATGAGCAATATCACTACCAAAACGATATAATTACACTTAGACCACTCTTGCACAAAACTCACCACACACACACATATATATATATATACACACACACACACACCCGTCATCAACACGCCACACCTCATCGAGTGCCAGAGCTCCACGGGTGAGGACGTACCACAGCTGCTCCCCACAAAAGGAAAGAAAGAAGACCCACTCTTGCACCAAATACAAAAAACAAAATAAAATAAATTGATCCAATTAAAAATGAACCCTTTCAATACATGTAACCCTTTCAATCAAATTTAACCCTTTCAATTTTTGATCGGATTAAGATCGGATAAAGGATTAACCATTTCAATCAACTCGATAATCCATCAATTAATCATAATAAAACCCAGGTGATGTAGGACTAACACGCCCCTATTACTATATGAGCAATATAACTTAAATGTTAATTGAATAGGCTAATAATTTGTTATTTAAAAAACCAGTAATGTTGGCTGAACCTAATGATTTATTGTTACTATAGCAGATACACTACTCTTTCTACTGTTAGAGTTGTTGAAGTAGTTAGAGACTTATTTGGCATGCTTCAGTGTTACTCCATGTAGTGTTACAGAAATATTAATAACTTGTGGTAATTTTGCTGTTCTGGTGTTTTAGGGTGTAATGAAAATGGTAAGCGCGAAAAAGGTTTAAGGTAAACTCCTAGCATAATACTAGTAGCCAGCCGAGGCAATAATAAAAAGGGTGCACAATGTTTGTGCGAACGAAATGTGACATCACAGTATTTACATTTCTATAGATTATATATATAAAATAAAAACCACATTATAAACGAAAATAAAAACGAAAAATAATATTCTGAAGTGAAAAACTTACTAAGGGAGAGCTATATAATTAATAAGGGTCTGGACAGTTTTTGAGCCATGAAGTATATTCTGCATTAATTGTTGAAAGTTCTTCTTCGACAAGGCGTAGTATATCACTCGGATTATTGTATAACGGCAATCTTCTCAATGGAGAGTCTTCATTAGTTTGCCATGTGGAATAAATTGTAATTAATTATTGGTTACCTTGTTATAATGACTACAAAAGCAATACAAGCGTAAAAAGTTAAAAGATAATCAACTCTATAATGTAGTTAAATGATGCTCTATGCCCTAACGGTCACATTTTCAGAAATTAATCTTAGATACAAGCAAGTGCAATGTATAAATAAAAAATTACTCCCAACACTCCCCCTTAAATGCGATTACTAAGTAGACAACGCACAACAGTATTGAACAGTTTTTAAAAGACACACGGCTGGAGCTCTACGCTCAGTTCGGGGTCCGGCCAGGCGGCGCCCATGAAGGTTTAAGCAAATTACCATAAATATTATTTCTTGGTCACAAGGCCTGCAGGTAGTATTTCATTGCCTTGCATGTCGAGAAAAACTGTTCAGCGCTTTCTTAGAATTATTTTCCAGGCAGTTTGGTGGTTTGCAGACGTGGGAATCGAGCGGCAACCGTACAATGGTGGCGTCGCTGGCGGGCGGTTCAGACAGGGACCATCAATCACATGGCGACCTGCAAGGTCATGAGACCTTACAAGGTCACAGTGCAGTCACCGCTAGCTGCACATGTCCCGCGCTTAGCTTAAAACATTTGAAATAAAGTTTTAGACAATATCGCTGCCCGTAGTCTCATTTGTTTTCATGTAAAAACCAACTCGAGGTAGGATATACAGCAGTATTTTGAAAGACTTGGGCTGTAATTCATAGTCGAAGGCTTGTTTGGCATATCAGTTATAGTTCGTGAAGTAGTACAGCTTCGTTAAGCGTTACTTATTTGAGTAATGTATTCATAAACAGTTTCTTGACGAAGTAATTCGTATAAAAGTATTACTTGTTTGAGGCAAGTTTTAGGCTACTTCATGAAGTAGCCAAATAAGTATCTGTATAATATCAGTACCAATATACCTTAGATAAAATTGCCATATTATCTACAGCAGTCACCCATAGCACACATCATAGTATAAGCATTAACGCCTTATTAAGAGTATAAAGATTTGTTTGGAACCTAGCGACGTGGCGCAGTGTTTTTCGTATTCGGGAGGCCACATGTTAGATTCTCGATCCGGCCATCCTGATTTCGGTTTCCCCTGGTTTCTTGGAATCACTCCAGGCGAATTACAAGATGTTTTCTAAGTACAGGCCGGGCCCTGCTTCTTTTCGAAGCAAACTTGCTCCATCTTCAATGACCTCGTTGTTAAAGCGACGTCAATCCCCACTTGTTTATCTACCTTCATTTGAAAAGTTTGTTCAATTGTGTTTAATACATCACAATAAGAATTACTTTACAGTAACATTTCCGACAGCTTTAGCATTGCTAAAGTTGTCTAATCTGAATCAGTGAGAATTTCACTGCTTCAATCAGTCAACAGTACCTGACTGATTCGACAGGCACTTCAGTGAATTTAAAATGATGAATCAATTAAAAAATGCGAAATTTCCTTAACTTATTGATTCAGTGACAGTTTCCACTCATTCATCAGTAATTTTTCCCCCCTTTAAGTGGTTTATTTTTGACTGATGGATCAGTTAAACAGTGTGTAAAATGGCCGTCAATCAACGTTTAAAAATGGCCGTTAAATAACGTGTAACAAGTGAAATAACAACGAATAAACTAATAAAATCAATACAAAATACTCACTAAAATGTGTTTCGACTTTAAAAACACCATTTTACGAGGTAATATGAACATTTAAACTTTCATTCCTTGTTTAAGTCTTTCATTTCGTTTTCATGTAATCATCACAGAGCTCTGTTTCAAGTTTTAAACTGCATATAATGTGGTGAAGAGAGTGTACTTATATATGCTATTCGTTTTAACAATCGTAACTGTACCAACTAAACCAAAAACGAAAAGTAAGGGCATGCAATTTAAATCTTCATTATTACGTTAATAACTATAAGATATATATTTTCCTCATTAACATCAACTCGAATTGGTAGCGAAGGTGGAAAGAGAGCGCGAGTTCAATCCCCAATCATCTCCGGAAGTTACTTCATTTTTTAAATTACGGTAAATTGCGCTATATAAATGGTAAATTAGCGTAAACATGTTTATTTCACGTAACTATTTGGCTGAATTAATTAAAAACTATATGTATTTAATTCGTCACTGCAGTCCACCGTCACTTATTTAATCAGTGAAATTTCTTCCCTAAAACAATCAGTGGTTTTCCACTGATTATAAGTGGAGCTATTTTAACTGATTCGCGTATAGTTGAATTTCACTGCGAATCAATGGTTTTCCACTGATTCTAATTTTGAGTGCAGAACGCACAGATTCTGGTCCCTTGGGCCAAGAGGGAGAAAGAGAGAGATTTGGTCTTCAGCACCGATGGTGGCGAAGAGAGGTGAAGATGGAACGATGGCGGGAAGTAATGGCGGCGGAAACAGAAGAACCACGAGTAAACTTATCGATTACCGGTAACATTCACGACGTTTTCCACACTCGAAAGTCTTGAGTGATTCCGACGGAAATCGATACCGGCTCGCCGTGGCGGGAGGCAAGTGACCCGACCATTTCATTACCGCTGCCCCACTACGACAACGGTAATTTAATTTGCACACATATCAGGAGGTTGCAAGAACCCATGCAGAGCTTTGAAAATGGCTTAACTCGTCACTATCCGGCACTAACACACTCGCACAACGACGAACGGTTCACGTGAAAGGTCTGCAGTTCACCTTCCACGGCTAAGACTTTTCTGATCAGAAGTCGGGACAAGGAGCGTCTACCTTCCATCCGGGACTTTTTCATTGCTGTTTCCTTTATGCGGTGTACGTCAGGCAGCAACGGAAGTGGTCGATACATGCACGATAAACGAGCAGTTCGGAAAGAACAGAAACACCCAGTCTGTTGATAGAAAAGTGCAGAAACAAAACTGACAAAAAGCGAAGAACATATTATGCGGTCTACGCATCCACCACAGTTCTCGGAAGATCTCTGTAATGAGATAACTGTAGTAATGTGCTGGATCGAAAAACCCACAATGGATAGATAATATATATATATATATACACATATATATACATACATATACATATATACATACATACATATATATATACATATACATACATATATACACATACATATACATATATATATACATACATACATATATACACACATATACATACATATATACACATACATATACATATATACATACATATATACATATATATACATACATATATACACACATACATATATACACATATATACATATATATACATACATATATACATATATACATACATATATATACATATATACATACATATACATACATATATACATATATACATACATATATATAGTATATTATTTAAGTGGAGAACATATTTGAAGAGGAGGTGCGTCGAATTCTTGAAACAGTTCACAAATTTTGCAAGTAAACGATCTCAACTGGGGAATTTACAAAATCGATATTTTCCACCAGAGTTTGGAAACACACTACTAAGCGTACCGACGTATTTTGTGAGTGCACAGTGTGTTCTGTCCAGACAAAGCGAACGAGGAGAATCCTGAATGTCCATTGGAAAATAAATATAGTTAACTAATGCATTTTCCGACTGTGTATGTACTAGCTGTTTCCAGGTTACTTAAAGTTAAAATCACGACCTTTCGATTTTAATTCAGCACGCGGTTTAATGATCTATTGTTGTTTCCATACGGCTCCCGCCATTTTGCCTAACTTGAAGGCATTGTATTTGCGGTCTTTTAATGTTCGCACAATATAACTTTTCCCGCAGCCCGTTAAGGGGCCCCACATACTCGGAGCTTGAATTGCGTTACAGAATGTATTAAATACAAATGTCCTCGCGGAACTATTACACGCGTGTCCAATGTGGGACAGCTACCAGTCTCCAGCAGGATCTACAACACAAGACCACAGATGCGCGTACCTTCTGCTCCAACACTCGTTCCAGCAGGCATGCGACGTGATCGCAGCGGGTCGCGTGTTCGACGACGAGCGCGCCTACAACTCAACCACGATCGTCTCCGAGGGATGGCATCACAAGCAAGCCGCCGCCTCCACCACAGAGCAAGTAAGGAGACAAGAGTCGACACTTCCGAGTTCCTAACCTACCCTATTTCTAGGAATAGTGAAATTTCGCGAAAAGCTTTCAAGGCAAGTTATATTTAAAAACACTGTAGGGTCGTTTACTTATCTTAATTGGCTGAATTACTTTTCGACACGTGTTAACTGTCTGCAGACAAATAATGTAGGAGGTGTGCCGATGTTACCGAATTCTGATTTGCCCGGTCAAATATGAAAACTCCTTCTCAAGCAGGCAGCAACCAATGGCAACAGACAAACTGCTGTCGGGTGCTTATAGTATCGAAGTCTACTCTGTACTCATTTTTTTCGCAAAAAATTACTGACTGCAAAATTTATATTTATTAGACGTGTGTCCGAGGTAGGATCGGGACCTAATTGCGTCTCAGGGTGACGCCTACAAGGAAATCATGCAAAGGGACATTCATCGCGGCAGGGAGAGATTGGGCAACCATGGCCAGCGATAGGGGCCATGACTACCTCCCTAAGCGTACCTATAGTAAAACTATATCTAGGAAGAGACTGGGAAAAACCGGCATAGACACCGTAAAAACCCAGTCGACAGGAAAGAATTCAAAATATTTATGCATTAATCAGAAATGCTGAAGGAGGCAGGTTGCGTGTGTCAACATGCTTGTGTTAGTAGAGATGAAAGCTAGTAGAGAGAGGAGAGGTACTTTATTTCTTCTTGCCTTTGCTTTATGGGAGGGAGCGCTGGATATTGGTGCTTGCACACCACTCTGGTGAGTTGAAACTTCCATGTTGTAACGATCTTCTTATATAAAAGTATTTTTCAGGGGTGGTGGGTGGGTTGTATGTGCTTGGATTGTTACCAACAGCAGACGCGCGTTACGAAAAATAATCATCTAGTATCATAAAACAAAAATAATAGATTTTAATTATTATTCTGTGATAAATACGCTTCATTGAAGTAGTTAATAATCACGTCGTGTTCAATGTTTAATACAATAGCTTATATCCAAAAAAATTTTAAGGCTGTTGCCGGGTGGCATTTACGGCATGTTTATGGCTTACATTACTATTGAGAGGTTCTAGAACGAAGTTTTAAAATTGTGTAATTAGAACCTACTTCACTTACACCATTTAGTTGCCGAATTATGTTTTCGGCAATAATTAAATATACCTGTGCTGTGTTAGCTCTGTCTTTTAACATATTTACGTTACTTCCAAATGTGACCAACATAATAGAATAAATCTTGCACAAACAGTGCGAAAAAACGGATTAAATATTTCTAATCGTTTTAGTAATGATATTAAGTAGGTTAAATCAGCATGTTTGAGATACGACACAAAACCGATCTGTTCCATAAAATCACTAATTCTATTGGCCTATGTTGTTATTTCCACAGGCACTTACATCAAATAACGCGGTTGTAAGCCTATCTTCTGTCACCCCCCCCCCCCCGGTCATAAGCATCTATCGCCGCCTCCTCTCCAACGCCGTCGTTGGTAGAGCCATTCCCACCACCTGATGAACGTGCACTCACTCCGGCGCCCTGGAGTGAGTGCACACTGGGCTCCACATTGGCGTCTGTAGAACGTCTCGACGACCTGAACAAGGGGGACGAAGAGGAAGACGAGGTCACTCTGCTAGACATGCATGCCGAGGTTCGCCACACCAGTCGTCTTCTGCGTGACAGAAACTATGCTATCCTTCTGGAGGAGGCGAGAAGCCTGCGTGGAAGTGTGTGGTGTCTGTGCGATGTCATTGTCCTTTCTGCAGAGTGATAGCTCGTGTGTTTTCATTAATGTACTTACATACATATGTAAATAAATTCTGTTTTTAACTTTTTTTCTATTTGTGTGTTTGAGAGACATCATTTCATAAACATCGTTTTCGCTTCGATAAACCATGAGTAAAAAAAAAGTCGACCAATATTTAATTTTTTTTAGATTTTGTTGGGGTCATGTTGGCAACTAATTATCTGATCCACGCTCGTGTTTTTTATTTGGCACTTGTATACATTTCTTTGATGGTCTATGTGGGGGTACGCACAAGCAAAATATTTATTTACATGAAGCAAGTGATTTGATCACAAGCTGTTCAATGCTAATAATCTTATACACTCATAAACACATTTACCCCTCCTCCTCAGATAATAATAATACTTGTAATAAAATGAATATTAAATAAATCATAATCAATCCGTCTAGGATGTCGTTCATCGACTTAAGCCAAGATGGCAGTCAAACATAGGTACGAGATGTTTACTCTATTGGACTAATAGCTCTACTTGTAATAAAATTGATATTAAATATGGACGCAAGATGGCGAATGCCGTAACTAGGAAACCGATTCCTGATCCCTGTTCTCGTACCCACATGTTCCTATAGGTTATTCACGGTAAAAAGATCTACTTGTATGTACGTTGTGTATTCTTCCGCCTTATGTAAGATTAGCATTGCTATGGGCCTCATCACTTTATTCATGCATTGGTTAAGTGAAACTGTGAAATTATTAGAAATATAAATATTTTACAAATCTGCTCACTTTTACATTTCGATGGTCAAAAAAAAAAAAGCGAAATAAAAAATTTATATAATCAGAAATTGTTACCTAACACTTTTAATTCGACGTTAAGGTATGGAACTGCTTTCCGGCCACCGTTATCACATTTGCTGGGCGCATGTGACAAAGTACGCCCGTTTAAAATAGTATATGCAGGTAGGGGCAGTGACTTTTTCCGAAGGTTGACTTCAAAATGCTAACTTTACCGTGAACAGCCTCTACTACTGCTATTTTATGGGCAGACGTGACCTTGTGGAGTGTAAAATTGTTTGCTAAAAGAGTCCCACCTGCCTGCAACGTTTTACTCCTTTCTTGGCCGAGAAGCGCGGGGACTGTAAGGGTCACACTGACACGTGCTACAAGAGCGCCATCGCCGCTACGCGCAGGGCTCTGAACTGGGACTTTCAGTGGTGACACTATAATTAATAGATGAAGGTCTGTAGCAAAGTTCTATACAGGCTCCTACCATAGTTTGGCTCGTGTCCAGCTAATATGTCTTAAGATGCGGCAGTCTGAATCATCCGTTTTTATCTACAGTGTATTGGAGGGTTACAAAATAATATTTACAGCATGCGTAATAACTTTAAAGTTCCTTTCCGTCCTCGTCTGGGGTATGATGTCTCTCCGCAGGTAAAAATACGGAGGCATGTTTAATAGTTTCGTCGAAAAACCAGGATTTCAATCATTCTGCAATGCACTTCAAGTGTCAGCCAGGCGGAACCCTTAACAACGGGGTCTTGGTAGCCTATGAGAGTGAAGCGAGGTGGGTATGCGGCAGCACCGGAATGCCAGACAGTGGGAAACATGGGAGATCCCCGAGAAAACCCTCCGGCCAGCGGCATCGACCGGCCATGTATGTATAGCAAAAACTGTTATAGCCCGTTCACGGCAAAGAGGGCACTTTTGAAGACCTAGTTACTTTTTACTTTCAGCCATATTTTATCCATTAATCACCTTTTCCAAATAAATATTGCCACGTAAGTAATGAACACAGTGTATATATTCCACCGCACTCGGAAGTTAACGCCCAAGGGTACAATAAAATATATTTATTGACTATTATTATAATTGAAAGAGCTTTCAAAAGTGCTCACTTTTGTCATCCGTGCTTTATCAACGCGTCTGTACAGTGATGTGGCAAACTTAATTACTTCTTTATTGGAGAGGCCACGGGGGCTGAGCGGTTAGCCTGCTCACCTCCCACCAAGGCGATCCGGGTTCAATCCTCGGCCGGATCACTCCCAGATAATCACATGTGGGAATCGTGTCGGACGATGCCGCTGGTCGGTGGGTTTTCTGGGGTATCCCCCGTTTCCTCCGTCCTTTAATTCCGCCGCTGCTCCATACTCACCTAAATCACCCTCAACGGCTCTCAACACCTCACTGTTAAGAGCTACCGTATCTCTTCACTCACGCGTTCTTTATTGGTAGTGACATGGAAGATTCGCGTTATTATCTGGCATCAGGCTGAACTTCACAGTACTGTATGCACTAGAGTCGGCCTCTTTTCTCAATTGGCTGCTGCTTAGATGAGACGCCGAACCCTTTCTGATAGAACTGCACGTGATTGGGGCACTTAATTGTGAAGTGTTCATTTATTGACGCAGAGTTATCCGGGGCGTGTTACATAAGGTATGGTCCAATGACAAACTTATTGCAAATGTACACGTGTTTGAAGTTTAACGTGTCCCCAGATAATAACGCGAAGTACATTTTGCACGTGTCTATGTATTGGAGTGTACTCACCTCGGTGTGGCGGTCGTCGAGGCAGACGGGCTGTCAGTGCGAGGGTCCGCGGGCGCCGGTCTGCATGTCCCTGTGGCGGCTGGCGGCCTGTGCGACGCCCGCCCTGGGGCGCCACGACGCCGCCTCACCAAGGCGCAGGCGCCGCCTCGGGGAAATTCCTCCCTCCTCCCATCACCCCCCTCCCCCACTCACCCTTGAATTATTCAGACCCGTGACGATGGCGGCAAACTGCCGACGTCCGCCACAATCCGGGCACTCACTCCACCAAGTGTACTTGCCCTTAGGACATATATGGTAAAGGCTGTTTACGATAAAGGGAGCACTTTAGAAATGAACTTTAGAAAATAGTCACTGCTCCTGCATGCATATATTTTAATGGGCGCATTGAGTGACAGTCGCCCAATAAAGTTGGTAACGATGGATATAAATTAGTTCCATATCCTAACGTCTAATAAAAATGCTAGGCAACCATTTGTGATAACTTAAAATTAATTCTTTCACTTTCTGTTTTTTTATGTATCGAAGTGCAAAATGAGAAGATTTGTAAAGTATTTACATTTTTAATAATTTCTCAGTTTAATTTGACCGACACATGAATAAGGCGATGAGGCCCATGGCAATGTTAATTTTACATAAGGTGCAAGAATACGCATCGTGTATACAAGTACATCTCAAACAGGGCATTCGGAAGTGCTCATTTTACCGTGGAAAGCCTGTAACGCCCTTATTAAGGCGGCCGCCTGGGTAGGCCGCCGCACGGTGCGTAGATCTCCAGCAGAAAACGTTTTATTAAAAAACCGTCGAACGTGTCTGAGTGAGGTCCGCTTACGAATAGCATTTGAGAGGACTATGTAGCTGCGCGTCCAAGGCCAGGAAGCGAGGGAGCGATACGGGCGAAACTAACACGCACGCCTAGCGCCTCATCGCTCCTACCCGCAAGGCGTGCAGTGTTTCCGTTCTAACTCTTTACTGTCTAAAATAATCTGTAGATGTGGGGTTTTATTACACGCGATGAAAGTACACAGATCAACCTACCTGCGTATAATCGTACTTTTCTCTTGCCGCTTAAAGATACTTCATAGGCAAGTATAAAAATGCGATATTTGACCACTTTCACGATTTTTTCCTTCATCAATACACTTTATATGATAAAAGTAAAAATATAGCGACATAGACAATAGTTTTTTTTAATCCTTTCTGGCAAAACTTCGTATTTCCATAACATTTATTTACGGAGACATGCGTTTACGCGCAAACAACGATTTCACAGGAAACGTTTCAGGTACATAGGACCCTTAAAAGGTTACGCGTCTGTATACGTTTATCAGTTCCTCCATTTCTCTCTAAAGCATGTTTCTGTGATAGCAAAAATGGCTCAAACGGGTGTTGTCGCGGTAATTTTTAGGTACGAACATCCGGTACAAAACATTAAAAAAAGGAACGGGGACATGCATCAAACATTTATTTTTATTATTACGTCTTAGAATGGTAGGGTCTCCACTGAAAGTCTCGTAGAGGCGCGTTATACACGGCAAGACTACGCCAGTTAAGTGCTTTGGGCGTAGAGGTGATGAGAGAGTTTTTGCGCATGTTTCGGTCGCCCCTAGCGCTCCCACGCTTTTAGGCCTCAGGCATGCAAACTTCCTTTAACCAGGTGGCCACCTTAAAGGACTTCCCTAGTTCTCATATGGGTCTCATTGTAATCAATTGTGTTTATCCAATTTAAAAAAAAGGAAGGAATATTTAAATGTAAGTGTTTGCTCAAAACAGAATTGAAAGTAGGCTACACATTTTCTTGCCAATTTATAAATTTGGTTATTAACCACCGCATGCCATGTAGGGTATCTTAAACGGCCCGGTTTGCAAACCTTTACTTTTTGAATGTTTTTAATAGCAACTATAAAGATTTTAGTTAACAGTAGACAATGTTAAAGGCTGTGCTCGATAAGGTGAGCACTTTTGAAAATGAACCTTAGAAAAAAGTCACTGGCCTTGAAAATAATCTGAAATAATGTTGACCATCTAGCTTCAATAGTTGAATATAAAGAGATTCTTATTATGTAAACTCGCACGACTGGAATTTCAAAATATTAAACCTGACAAGTAATGTGTTAACTATGGCACACGAGGAGCGAAAATACAGCACAGTATAATAAAGGGTTATTAATAACTTTATTATTAATTGACGTAAAACTTAAGAGTAAAAGGGAGGGGGCTTACAACTCGCAACCCCCAGCCTCTTTCTCGGCTACGTCTCTGGCTGGAACTAAACGTGCAAAATGGCGATCAACATTCAGAGGAGGTCGGGGAGAGAGAGAGAGAGAGAGAGGGGGGGGGGAGGACTGAAAAAATCAATCACTTTTGTTATTGGTTAGTTCTTTGTAATGCTCACAAAACTCGGCGAGTTTTAATCAAATCAAAAGCTTTCATTCAGTATAGTGCACTATATATTGGTTTTTAAGTAAAGCCATTCTTTCATTCAAGTAATGAGAATTGCAGCGAAAAACTTTCAGAATGACGTACCTTAAATGATAAGTTAATCATTTTCCTCTTGTATTCGGAAATTGGAGATATGTGAACGCCTAGCAATCCACTTGTCCCTCGTCCTTCTGGAGTTTTGCATCTGACAGGCAACATTATTATGCGTATAGGCTGTTCATGGTAAAATGAGCACTTTTGAAAGCCCTGCTCAAGATCTGCTTGTATGCACGTCGTGTATTCTTCTGTCTTATGTAAAATTAACGTTGCCATGGGTCTCATCATTTTATATATGCGTCGGTCAGGTGAATATGTGGAATTATTATAAAAGTAAATATATTACAAATCTGGTCATTTTTACACTTCGATGTACTACAAAAACCGCAAGAAAAAGAAGCAATATACGTTATTACAATCGGTTATCAAACATTTCTTATTTGACGCTAAGATATGGAACTACTTTCCATTCATCGTTACCCCAACTTTGCTGGACGTATACCCCTCAGTACGCCCGTTAAAATATATGCAGGTAGGAACAGTGACTTTTTTATAAGGTTGATCTCGAAAGTGCTCACTTTATTGTGAACAGCATTTACAGGTAGCACACAATTAAAATTCCGCACGAAAATATTAAATAACCTATAAAATGTAAATTTACTGTAATCGTGCATTGTCAGTAATTACTATGAATGAGAAATTATGATGCGAAAACGAAAAAATATTTGCAAAAGAGGCGAGTCCGAGCCTTAAAGTAATTCATTCTCGTTGCGTCAGTTTTAAAGACAACCGTTAAAAAAAGTATTTCACGTGACATTTCTTAAGAAACACTGACAGGTCGAGAAATCTTACCATTTTTTATGTTAAGAATTCTTTAAATTTAACATCAAAATTTACATTTTAATAATGAATGAAATTTTTTGAAAGTTTCTCATCGTGGCAATGTTCTCTGAGCAAGTTGCGTTGAATATTTTTTTTGTTTGAAAAGTTTTTCTTTGAACCCTTTCTTGACCTACTGTCCTTTATGTACGGTTGCAGGCAAAACATTTTATGATGCATGCTGTATCTAAGTCGACTTAACACTTGTTTCGTCGTCACAACCTACAGCTTGCTGGCTATATATTCGGCTACGTACATATGGTCCAATTATGACCTATACCAGTATGAGACGGTTTGCGAATAATTGATCCAAAAGTAAGATCATGGGACATTGAGCTTCGCAGCGTTCAGTGCAGATCAAAAATTACCTACACGTGCGTAATGTACAAAATTGTGTACACTGGGTCTAGATGGGGGGAAAATAGATGCATTTAAGAGATGATTTATTTAACATTTATTCGCCATTTTATCTCCGTGGTTGCATGCTTGGTAGGAAGAGCCCATAACCCCTTAATAAACACATAAAGTTTTCGGGTCGGGTGTTGCAAAATAAGACATTTCTGGTGAGAAATATACTTACGAATTTGCCATAGAAACTGACGCTTCCGAACCTACGGGAAGGGTTTCTGAAGATCCATGGCACAAAATGTAACCAATTGTGACCTAGACGGTGTGAAAGCAGCGACCAATAATCAAGGACGTGAAAAATTCGCGTTTTCATCTGGGTACACGTTAAACTTCAAACACGTGGGCCTTTGCAATGAGTTCGTCATTGAACCATACCTTATGTGGCACGCCCCGGGTAACTCTGCGCCAATAAATGAACTCTTCACAATTGTATGCCCCCAATCACGAGTTCAATCAGAAAGGGCGCGGCTTCTCATCTACGCAGCTGGCAATTGAGAAACGAGGCAGGCTCTAGTGCACACAGTACTGTGAAGTTCAGCCTGATGCCAAATAATAAACCCGAATTTTGCACGTCCCTATCAGTAGCATTGCACAGGGAAAGATATATCCTATTGGTGCTAACTTCTCGACTTGCATAGCGTCGGCTATGACTTTAAACGCTGTCCACGATAAAGTGAGCCCTTTTGAAATGAACCTTTGAAAAAAGTCACTGCTTGTGTCTGCGTATATTTTAACGGACGCACTAAGTGACATTCGCCCAGTAAAGTTGGTAACGATGGAGGAAAGTAGTTCCACATCTTAACGTTGGATCAAAAGTGTTAGGTGACCATTTGTGATAACTTAAACTATTTCTTTCCCTTTCTGGTTTTCTTTTAATGCATCGAAGTGTAAAAATTAGCAGATTAGTAAAACATTTACTTTCCTAATCATTTCACACTTTTGCTTTACCGATCTATGAATAAAGTAATGAGGCCCATTGCATGGTTAATTCTACATAAAGCGGAATAATACGCAACTTGCATACAAGTAGATAGTAATCAGGGCTTTTTAAAAGTGCTAATTTCACTGTGAACATCCTATACCTGTTTTGCAGCATGCCAGGCGTAAATGAGTATACTCGGGATAATATGTTAAGGGGTTAAATAATACAAGAACAGGACTACAAGTCATTTATAGCAACAAAGTTTTTGTTTCAGATGCGCATGTGTAATTTTACCATGCAGAGCTACTAAACTAAAAGATACGGCTAACGTTTAACGCTTGAAGCCCACATATAGATAACCCAAAAAAGGGCATTATCGCATTGTGTTTTTGCCAGTTTTGTGAGAAAATACTTCACGAGATTTATACATTTCTGTAGAGATTATCCTTAGGCAAAAATTTTGTTTATTTTGTAGCGGTTCAACACAGTATGATAGGAGACCGTGTTCAGACAAAATACGTGCAGTAGTATTCTTAAAATTTACCTGCTATTAAAATATCCTTAAAGGTTTCCTACTTGCAGCGTTTAAGAAGGATGTTCTTGCTGCAAAAACAACAAAAAAATTTGTGTAGCGGAGTAGATAAAAAAGGCCGATACTGGCGCAGCACACTTTTTGTGGCTATTTATTCTAAGATTAAAATAAAAAACGCAGTGCATTAAATAGTGTTATTTCGCCTACAATTGCAGGAAAAAATTTTAAAACCCAAGATCTAAAATTTGATGAAAAATCAACGAAATATCGAGGGTTTTTGCTCCAAAATCATGGTTTTTGAGGCTAAATTTAGGCTCTAAAAATTTAAAAAAGGGAGCTCTCAAAAAAACAAACAATTTCAAGCCAATGCAAACAATTTTAAGCAAAAACAACCAAATTTTAGCAGTTTTTCAAAATTGAGCGTGCATGATTTGGCAAAAGGTAAAAACAAGAAAAAATTATACAAAATACAAGTAAATTTATCGTTTTCTAGAAACGCTAATTTTGCAAGCGAGCAATCTAACTCTTATGAAAATCGCTTCAAATTGAATTTGTCGGCAGATTGAAAAATAATTTTTCTTTATAAAATTTATATCTTATAAATAAGCATATTTGAAAATTCTAATGAATGGCCTTTTAGATACAGACGGTGAATCTGATTACGATGCAGCACATAGTTTTGGCAGTGATTATAATTCAGACACAGGTGAATCTGGTTATGATTCTATAATTCTTTAAGATTTAGATATTTTAGACATAGATCATTCAGATGAATCTGGTTATGATTCACATGATTCACATAATTAAGATTATTTAGAAATTTTAGGTGTAGAACACGAAGTTGAGTCCGATTATAATGGATTTATAATTGGAGATCCCTTATCTGATTATGATGAATCTAGTTTTGATTCCGATAAATTTGAATACGATGCAGATAATTAATCTGATTGAGAAAATAAATAAATTCAATGAAATCATCGCTATCGAAGTTCTACCAATTTTTTAAAAACTTCTATTTGCTCTAGATTTTCACCAATTTATCGAAGTTCATATTTATCGTCAATGTTATCTGAGATCGATAATTGCAAGCTTTGAAAAATTTGAATGAAATTTGTAAAACTATATTTTTAAGATCGTCAGATGTATTATCTAATCCACAGGAAGGAATTTTTGACCCACTATCACCTTTTAAAATGTTTGTCAAACTGCAAGGCAACACAGGCATTTTTAGTTTTATTTATAAGGAAAAGATATTTATTTAGAATTATGAAAATTATCTTTTATTTAATCAAAAAATCGTAAAAGCTTTAAACATAACCACTCAACTATAAGCTCAAAAACTATCGGAACAATTTGTTCATTCCTCAATTTAATAATATTAGAAATTTATAAATAGTCAGTAATTCTTTCTTTCAAATAATCGTAAGTAATATTCCTTCGACTAATTAAAACAACATTACAAATGGTACCTGCTTATTTAAGAGCTTTATTAAAATCAACACAAATTTTTATATTTGTTTTTTCTTTAACTATGGTTGTTTTTCTGTATTAACAGTCAATAACATATAAAGGCCTTCGCCCCCAAAATGAATAGTAATTAATATAACCATCAAAGTTTACAGTTTGTTTATAATAAAGTTGATTATTTCTACAGCTGGTATCTAGTTTGGTTTTTGAATTTCTAAAATCAATATTTGCAAGAAATTGTTTAAGATAAACCCCGTTTTCGATGTCTATATTCCAGTTATCTTTAGGAAAAATTTCGTTTATACCGTTTTTAACATAAATGTTTCTCACATTAGAATGATCAGACGTAGCAGCGTGTTCATGCTGTTCAGCACGATTTTTTATATTAAATTGAAAGCCAACAATTACAAAATCGGGCATATCAAATTGTAAATTATTAAACTGATATTCTATATCAAAGCTAAAAACATTTCTTTCTTTAGGAACTTCTTTTTCTAAAAATTGCCAATAATCAAAACTAATAGGTATTTTAGGTTCTTTATATATTTATTCTTTAATTGCAATGGCCATGTTCGATTCATATTCAACAATAGGCTACATAATTTCTCATTTTTCAATAACAATCTTACCAGTATCAGGACGATGTTTAGTAACTTTATCATCTTTATAAAAAATTTCATAAATAAATATACAGTTGTTATCAGATGAATTACGAAAAAATGTTATTTTAAAGCCACCTTTCCAATAAACTTCATAGTTATCACGAATAAAACCAAATAGAAATCTAAGAGGATAAATTAATTTTATTCGTTTTAAAACAAGAAACAGTTTTAACCTCTTTTGATATTTTTTCACTAGAAAAAGATTTATCTCGATATAGATTATCAACACCAGTAAATTATAGATGATTTTATTTACTTGGTGATCTTAATAAAGCATTCATCATTGTTGATGTTATACCTGGATTATCAACAGCTTCAATAATATTTCCATGTTTTGAGATTTCTGCTCTAGAAAATTGAAAAGGAAAAAAAGTTAGAACAAACATCAACATTATTTTCTTCTTCATATTTTGCATCAGCTCCAACCTTATCTCTCTTTAGTAAACTAAATTACTCATAAACATAAGTATCATTTGGGAAAGAAAAGCCATCTCCTATTAGAATATCAAATCCGATCATATTATGGTGAACATTTACATTCCCCCTAATTTGATCAGTTGGAGGAAAAGTTTGCCTCTCGAAGCTCTCAATACTTTTATAAATCATTTATAAGTAAAATATTAATATATAAATGGCAGAATGAAAGGGAGTTTCTCGAGTTAAATTACTCTTCGAAAGATATTTAAAAAACCTTAAAAAGAATATGCAAAATAAGAAGAAAAAGCAACCATTAATCGACGAATTACGAAATATTGGTTAAAAAAAAAGTAGAAAAAGTAAGTGAAGAAAACAAAAATTTAATAACAACGCTAGTCCCTGTTGCAGTAAAACATTTAGATTATCCACCAACACCAGAAGAAACGTCATTTGAAAGAGAATTATTCTCAGAACAAGAATCTCCAAATTTGGAAGAGCAAATGGCTATTATTCCATTAAAAGATTATCTACCTATAGCAGGTGTTTTTACTATAAATTTCGTAACAGAAATTGCAAAAAGAATAAATGTTATTAATGAAAATTTTGGTTTACATGTAGTTAGAATTAATTTTACATTGGTGATGCAATTGTAGTACTAAATAATGATACAATATTAGTTAAAGGCAAAGAATATGAATTAACACCAGGACTTTGTAATTTGTTAACAGAAAATTCACAAGAAGCCCTTGAGGGTAAATACACTGCTAATGACTATGAAAATTACGCAGAAATGGTTAAAAAAGAAAAAAAACAATGCTGCATTCCACAATATAATCCTGATAAAAGGGTAGCTTCGAGTGGAGGTTGGAAATATGAAAATATAATTGGACCAATTTATCATAACTATATAAAATAATCTCCAAACACACCAGAAAATAAGATTTCTACGGATTCTCCTAGAACTGGTGATGTCATAAAAAATGCAATAGTTTGTCAAAAGAACATATTTGGAGGAACAATGTTAGAAAATTAATTAATACATTGTTATTTCTTCATGGTGAAGAAAATGCTGGAAATAACCATTATTTTAACGAAAAAGTAAGCAATAATGAATATGTTAAACAATAAGTTTTCTGATTTTGTTATTAATAATCCAAAAGGAATTCTTTATCGTGTAAGAGTTTTAAATGTAATTCCACACTCATTTTGGAATTCTGAACATCATGGTAAGGATATAGTAAATTGGGCATTAAACAATTTAAATTGGCCTAAATGCATTTGCCTGGTTATAATTATTGTGGATCATATATTAAAATTAAACAAAAGATTAGAAAGAGGAGACACAGGAATAAATAAATTAGATGAGGCATGCAAATATCACAACGTTGCTTACAAAGACCACAAAGATTTATAATCTAGACATGATGCTAATAAAATTTTACAAAAATAATCTAAAGAAATCATATTAGATAAAAATACTCCAATTGGAGAAAAAAAATGGTTTCTGCTGCTGTTGCCTCAACTATGTTTACAAAAATAAAATTAGGATGGGGAATTAAAATGTTTTAATATATATATATATATATATATATATATATATATATATATATATATATATATATATATATATATATATATATATATATATATACACACACACACACACACACACTTATAAATGAAGATAACAAATATAACTTTCGATATTCCCTGTGAGGAATTAAAAGATTTAGGTATAGATAAATTTTTAACAAATTATCAAATTTAGAGAAAAAATAAAAAATTGAAAGAAGGCAAAAGTTTCAAATAAATTTTTAACTGCCGACAGTTTAAAAGATAGCCAAAGAAAAAACTGGCAGTGGTTTACATCGTGGAGGAATTATACCAATTATATTGGCTGCTTTAGGTGCACTTGGTGGTTTAGCTGGTGGAGCTACTGCAATTTACAATACTGTCGAACAAACTAGAAAAAATAAAAAGAATTAGAAGAACAACGAAGGCATAATTTAGCAATGGAAAAGAAATCCGGAAGCGGATTAAAAAGAGGAAGGCCAAAAAAATTTGAATATATGCCCACCATTCAATATCGATATTGAAAAATATGTAAAATTATTAAATATTAAATATTTCAGAAATGTTTATATGATTGATAAATTACCGAAAAGTATGCACAAAAATGAATGTGCTGTAGTAAATTTTGACATTTCAGTAAATTCTGTTACTCATTGGGTTTGCTACTTTAAAGAAAACAATTATGTTTTTGATATTTCGATTCATTTGGAGGCAACATTCCTACTCATTTAACCATTTACTTTAAAAACAGAAATGTTTATTACAATGATGATCGAATTCAGAGTTTTAATTCAGTTATATGTGGACATCTACGTTTAATTGTTTAATACCTTTTTTTTTCGGCAGAATTTAAGTTTAGTGATATAATTTCTATGTTATTAAATGACAGATATATTTGGAAAACCATTAATCAAATCTTTACATGTATACAGTGAGAATATTACTGAAGATTTAAAAACATTTGTAGATTCTAAATGCAATTCGGATGTTTCTACTTTACAAAGTAATCTAAGCAATTGTTTTGATTTTACAAATCTCTTATATTTATTTTCTAGGATGTAGAATTGTTAATATAGGTGAACCTGTAGATAATAAAGATGCAGTCAATAAAATATATTTCAAAATATATATAGCAGATTATGCATTAACAAAGGACGTCGATTCGAAATATAAAACTATTGTTTCTGATTATGCTTTAAAAGAATATATAAATTCACAATTCAGTAACACTATTGCTGATTATATAAAACCTATAACTAATGCAAAGCATGCGCTAAAAAAAAGATATAGACTCAAAATACAATACCATTACTTCTGCTCTACAAGATCAAATTGTAAAAGTTTTTACTTATACAAACAGTTATATTTCTTTTCAGCATCGTAGAATTACAAGTCTGTCTGATCCTACAGATAAAGATGATGCACTCAAAAAGATATTTCGATAAAGAAATAGCTGATTATGCTTTTAAAAACCGACGTAGATTCGAAATACAATACTATTGTTTCTGATTTAAAAACATATGTAGATTAAAAATACAATATCATTGTTACTGCTTTACATGATCAACTTAGTAATGTGTTTGTTTATACAACATATTATGTGTCTATTCAAATGGTAGAATTAATAATATAGCTGATCCTGTGGATGGCAAAGATGCTGTCAATAAAAGATATTTCGATAAAAAAAAAAAACTGATAAATTGTAAAATTCAAACCAATCAGTTTTTAATTACTGTGATACACTTGTTAACTCGAAAGCTGAAAAAAGCAAAGAAGTTGTTGATAAACAATTAGATGTTAAATTACAAAATTTAAGCCAAACAGTTTCGACGTATTGTGATAAACATGTTGATTTGAAAATTGAAAAAAGCAAAGAAGATTCTGATAAGGAATTAGATGTTAAATCACAAAATTTAAACAATTCATATGTATTTTATTTGCCTGCAAAGTGGGATAAAACTAATAATATTATTCATTTAGATAATAATCAAATTCTCTTTATTTTTTTGATGTATTGTACTGTTTATAAAATTATTATTAATAAGTTTATTTCACATAATGATCTAGCCATTATTAAGGAGGGTACAAAAATAGATCACAGTGAGCCTTTTAACGCTAGCAAAGGTGATACTTTATATATATATATATATATATATATATATATATATATATATATATATATATATATATATATATATATATATATATATATATATATCTGAATATAATGATGATTTTAAAACCATAATAGGATTATTCGTAATACATAAAGATTTTTTTTTTTTTTTGCTATTAAATGGAGAACACTTGGTGCTTGAAGTGTAAGAAGGTTGCCAAAAATAATAATATAAAAACTGAAAATACTAAAAATGGGCGACTTGTTCAGAGAAGTAAGTGTCCTATGTGCAATTCTAATAAATAAACATTTTAAAAAATTTACCCACTGTGAGATAGGGAATAATCAATGAATTATATAAGCCCGCACTAAGAAATTTTCCAAGAATAAAAGTAATTTCGTATTGTATTGATGATTTATGGCAAATTGATCTTGTAGAGATGAATACTGGTAATTTGAAAGGAATATCACATGTAAACAATGGATACAAATATATTATGACAACTATCGATGTTTTCCAAAATTTGCATTTGCTCTCCTTATTAAAGATAAAACAGCTAAAAATGTAGCAATTGCTTTAGAATCAATATAAATTAAAAGAAAACCGTGTAATATTCAAAACGATAATGGGTCCGAATTTTATAATAAAAGATTTAATGAACTTAAGCAAATATATTATATCAATCATTATTCTTCTTTTAACGAACTGAAAGCAAGTGTTGTTGAAATATTTAACCACGCAGTGAAAAATAACATGTGGAAGAGATTTTCTTTGAATGGAAATTATAAGTGGGTCAATATATTAGATGAATTAGTAAAATTATACAACAATACAAAATATATCGCTATTGGCATGAAGCCATTTGAAAACAATGAAGAAGCTTTAATACTGCCATATGTATTTACTGAACCAAAACTGCAAGTTAAATACAAAGTTGGCGATGTCATCTGCATGAGCAAACTAAAGAAAATTTTCGAGAAGGTTCATACTGCTACTAATTGGTCAACAGAGTTGTTTACTATTTGCAAAGTTTTAAATTATGATGTGCCTACTTACAAATTAAAAGATACTAAAGGAGAAGAAATAGAAGTTAGTTTTTATGAATTTGAAATTACGACAAAAACAGACTATCCCAATGAACGTTTGGTCGAAAAATTCTTAAAAACTAAAGGCGATAAAATTTATGTAAAATGGTTAGGTTTTGATAATTCTCATAACTCTTGGATCATTAGAACATATGTTTTGTGAATTTACATATTTTTCTGTAAGGATAACTGTCGTGCAGAATAACTGTTATGCAGGATAACTGTGGTGCAGGATAATCATTTCAAATGCAACAAATGAACGTAAAACATAACGAACAAATGTAAAACGTAAAACATAACCAATGTAAAACATAATGAACGAACGTAAAATGTAACAATGTTTAACAGATATCTAGATTCAAGTTATAAAGTCTTTAATTTTATTTCTATAATTTCCTCCTTTTATTTTTCTACTCAAATCTACTGTTATAAAACCATAATCTTCGCCGTAACATTTTGCAAAAATCTCTTAAAATTTTTCGTAAGTCATATCTCCACCAACAAAATCATTATAGATGTGCTTTAAAATAGTATCATCTTGTCTAAATATACACAAAAAATTTGTATTATCTCTTACCAATTGTTACACTTATATGCATTACATGATACAGAAAACTAGATAAATCATTTCTATTTTTAAATTCTACATTAAGATATAAAATTGCTTTCCTTTAGTTGTTTTCGACTTACTGTATGCATGCGAGACGCTGTGCCCGTTAAAATACATGCATGTAAGGACAGTGATATTTTTCAAAATTTTATTTGAAAAGTGCTAAGTTAACAATGAACATCCTTCACAAGTAAGGATGTAATCTATTTATTTCTTACTTATGCCTGTTTAACATTATTCATATCTCCACTTCTGTGAAATAACTTAATTTTTCGTAATGATTTGGTATTAATTTTTTTTTTTTAATTGTCAGTTTACTAAGGACATCCTGGAAATCCTCCGATGGAAACCTGTGAACGCCTGACCTTCGGGATTAACACAGCGTGTATGGTAGAAAACTGCACAGTTATAGCGAACTTTACATGTCGCCGGGTCAGAAATGGACAACCCTTTTCCAAGCTCGTACTGTTATGGACTGTAGAGGTCGACCTGAGTGTGTGTTCCCTCGTGTCAGGTCAGAACACTCAAGGCCGATTTTTGTTTAGATGTGTCACGCGACGAATCTGAACCGGATTTTGAACCGAACCGAAGTAACGATTACTGCGATAGGATCGCAACAGGAGCTTCCTACGTGCTGTTAATTGAGAAATTAATTTTTCATCGAGCCAAATGCCACGAGAGACACGGCTATCAGAAATAAATACCATCAGGAGAGCATATGAGAATGAGACTAAAAAGGAACATGGATGCCTATCACTCGAGTCAGTGTACACTCGTAACTGTGCAAAAACTGGTTAAAATTCAAACTTCAATGGAGTTCAACAACAAATAGAACCAATAGTATAATATTAAAATCTCACACTTTGCTGAACGAGGTGTGTTTCTTGGATTGTTACGGTTCAGTTCAAAAATACAGTTATTATTATCTGTATCGTATCATAAAGTAGTAGTTCCATCATGTATATATTCTCAATCAAAACATTCAGGAGGCGAATAAAAACTCGGTATCGGAGTCATGTCACTGAATACTGTGCAGAACCTAACACGCAGTAAGACTGTTACAATGTCTTTTTTTAGGCGTTAAGTTAATTGCCGTTTGAAATATTTTAAAACGTGATGCCTATGAACAAAATACCATTTCGAACATGCATATTGCTCGTGATACGCGGTGAATTAATATTTTAAGATCTCGGGAAATTAAAACAGCTTGCCTAAAATTTTTTAGTAAGCTATGTACTTTTCTGAAATTTTTTTTATTGCTTTAAGTTTTTTTATTCATTTATAATGTTCATTTGTTGTAAGTAATTGTTTGTATGGTCATTGCTTTGGCGTGTTTGCGATGAAATTACCGTTTCCCAAAACAAGAAATGCGAATATCTGAGAACTTGATAAGTGACACTGCTTCAAGTCTAAATGGGAAATTTAGTGTTCCCCCACATATTCATTCGTGAAAAAAATGCCGTATTTCTGTCAACAGCAATTCACCCGACAACATTCAACAGCTCCTAGTCAATTTTTTTCCCCCAACTAGATACTACGAATCCGTCTTCCATTATTCCCAGTCCACCTGCACAGGTGTGCATATTTACTAACAGCAACAGCAATACCAGCAAGAATACTATTGATAACTATCTGGCTATGAAATTTACTAACAGCAAAAGCAATACCAGCAAGAATACTATTGATAACTATCTGGCTATGAAATTTACTAACAGCAACAGCAATACCAGCAAGAATACTATTGATAACTATCTGGCTATGAAATTTATCACAACACAATGAGACATCAAATTCATTCATATTTGATTTTCTGAAGAGACCGTATTATTTGAATGCTCCCAGCTGTATTACCGTAGTAATGTTCAGTAATGATGCAGTCTAATTTAGAAAATAAATTTGGTATTAGTATTTCTCCTGGCAATTGTATTTTCTTACCTTCATATTAAATACCCTCATGCGTCCAAGAATGATGAAACGAAGGCTTTAAGGAGGACCATGTAGCTGCGAGTCCAAGGTCAAGAAGCGAGGGAGCTATACGGGCGACAGTTTCACGCACGCCTAGCGCTTCATTGTTCCTACGCGCAAGGCATGCAGTGTTTCCGTCGGAACACTGTACTGTGCCAAGTAGACCTGTAACATAGGGGTTTTATTATACGTGATGAAAGCCCACAGGTTGAATTACGTGGGTATTTTTGTGCTTTTCTCTTGCCGCTTAAGGAAACTGCAGAGGCAAGCTTTAAAAATGCTATGTTTGACCATTTCGAGGTATTTTATCTTAAAGAATACACTCAATATGACAAAAGTAAAAAACGAAGGCCATAGATAATTGTTTTTTATCTTTTCTGACAAAAGGTCATATTTCCAGAACTTTTATTTACCGAGATACGCGTTTACGCGCAAACAACGATTTCACAGCAAACGTTTCGGTAGGCCACATAGGACCCTTAAGAGTGGGATATACCTCCGCGTTTTTTGTGAAATAGTTGTTTGGGCGAATACGCGTATCTCGGTAAATAAATGTTCTGCAAATACGACTTTTTTGTCATAAAACATTTAAAAAACTATTAATTATGCCCCTATTTTTTTTTACTTTTGTCATATCAAGTGTATTCTTGGAGAAAATTTTTTGTGAAAAATGGTCAAATATCGCATTTTTAAAGCTTGGGTGTGCGGTGTTTTTTGAGCGGCAAGAGAAAAGTTCAAATATACGGGCGTAGTTTAATCTGTGGTATTTCATCGCGTGTAATAAAAACCCCCCTGTTACAGGTCTAATTTGCACAGCACAGCGGTACGACGACAACACTGCACTCCTTGCGTGTAGGAGCGATGAGGCATTAGGCGTGCATGTTATTGCTCTCTCGCTTCTTGACCTTGGACGCGGGGGTCCATCCAACTCTTAAGGGGTTATTATAGTAGAAAATTTGAAATTTTATAGCTTCTCCAATTTGCCAAAAAAACATCACTGTCGCCGTCAGTCTCTCGTGAGTCAAGATGGCTACTTGCAAATAGTATATTTTACGTGCCCTTCGACAACTGTTAAGAGGTTTAAATATGTTTCTTCATCTAGTTGTACCAATCGTTGTGCATTACCGTCAATTCTGAAAGCAGTTTTGCATGGAAAAAAACTGATTTTTGAAGTCACTATTTACGTCACACGCATTCAAATGCATTTTGTTGCAAATCCTATATCATCCAAGACGTTAATCACGTGCTTACTAACTAACAGAATAAGACATAAAAGGATTTCCTGAGCGTGAGTTTAAGAAGGCAATATGAGGCTGATTCTGTGACGCCGAAGGCCAGGTCTGCAGAGGTTTCCCCTCAGAGAATTTTTGGGTCATGTGTTGGGCTCCTTATACATTTCTCTTTCGGCTACAATTTGCTGCGTATGTTATAGACTATACTGCTCTTGGTTAAACACGACACATTTAGCAGCCATTATATATAAATGGCTACGACACATATAAACTAAAATACACTATCTACCAAAAAGTAACTGGGCACCCGTGAAGATAGGTAATTCAGTACGTCAGCTGACTTGTGTTTCACGGCCTGCGGCGTAGGACCGCTGGTATTTGTTCGTGGTAGCATGAACACAGTGGCCTATTGTAACATTCTGGATAATGAAATGCTCCCAACATTGTGGCGTTTTTACTGATGACAATATCAGGTGCCATGTTTTAAGGGCTACTATGCAGTGGTACGCCGAAAACAATGTTCGCCGATTGGCTTGACCCGCCCACAGCCCCAACCTCAACCCTATAGAACATCTTTAGGACGAATTGGATCGCCGGGTGAGGGCTCGTCAGGTGCGGCCAAAATCCGTTGCTCAACTCATGGAATGGTTGCAAGATGAATGGCGACGAATCCCCGTGGATGTCCTGCAAACACTCGTAGAGAGCATGCCAGACAGGGTGGCTGCTGTTATAGCCGCAAGAGGTGACCCTACGAGATTCTAACGGAGCGACAACCACCGAGCAAACATTGTGGACAGGTGCCCAATTACTTTTTGGTATATACTGTATAATGGAAAGTCCTTCCTGCTGTTTTACAACATATAATGTAGCAGGAAGGATTTTAATGCAGTTTGTATTTTAACGTACGTAAATATTTCTTAAAATACGAAGTGCACGTAGCGACGTTGTCAGTGAGATGTTGCTCTGAAAATAATCGCGTTCCTTTGGTAAAGGCTGTTCACGGTAAAATGGGAACTTTTGAAAGCCCTGCTTAGGTTCTACTTGTATACGCGTTGTGTATTCTTGCGCCTTATGTAAAATTAACATTGTCATGGGTCTCATCACTTTATTCATGCGTCGGTCAAATGAAACTCTGAAATGATAAAGAAAGTAAATATTTTACAAATCTGCTAATCTTTACACTTCGATGCATTTAAAAAAAAAACGGAGAGCAAAAGTAATAATTTTAAGTTTTCATAAATGGATACCAAACACTTTTTATTCGACTTTAGGATGTGGAACTACTTTTCATCCATCGTTACCAACTATACTGGGGGAAAGTCATTGAGTGCGCTCATTATAATATATGCATGCAGGGGCAGTGACTTTTTTCTAAGGTTCATTTCTAAACTGCTCACTTTATCGTGAACAGCCTTTACAAGTTTAGCGTTCAAAGCCATTTTTAATTCTACGAAAACTGTAACTTTTTCACTTGCTGGTGCCTTTTTTTCGGAGCGATTTTACGTTTCTATAACCTTTCAGATGATCTGTTTTCGGAGAGTCGTCCAATGCATGCCACACTTAACCCTGGATTTACTCGGAGATATCTCACGTACGTATTTGAAGTCAGGCGTGTCGCCGATCACTGCAAAAATTCTTGGGTAAACTTTCTAAACTGTAAAGTTTTTAACCTATACAGGTTATGGTAATAGTACCAGGTATAAGATTGAAAATATGAGAACGTTTAGTATCGCTACTATAAAAGTTGTTAACTTTCCTACGCATTTGACCCTTGCCTGAGCAACTGTAGGAATGTTACCATGCATGTATGGGAAAATATTTTACTATTCACGCTTTGTCACTGTACGTATACACCGATACAGCACATTTACAAATAATATCTTAGAGTGTAGCTAATGATGTGACTCTTTACCAGTAGGACCGACCAATAAGGGAAAACCTGAGCTCGGTCTCCTGCCAGGCAATCCTGAATTCTATTTTCAATGGTTTCCCAAAATCACGACCTCGTTGTCGACGAGAAGTTAAGCCCTACACACTATCTTTACTGCCTTAGTAAGCAGCCTAGACCCAGAAACGTTGCCGTGGAAAGTCTGCGTTTTTCTCCACGCAGGAAACAGAATCTATTAGGCATCACGTTCATTACGTTCCACTCTTTGAGAGTGATTTTTTGTATAGGCCGTTCACGGTAAAATGAGCACTTTTGAAAGCCCTGATTAGGATCTACTTGAATGTACGTTGTGTATTCTTCCGGCTTATGCAAAAACCAACATTGCCATGGGCCTCGTCATTTTATTCATGCGTCGGTCAAGTGCAACTGTGAAATTATTACAAAGAATATGTTTTGCAAATCTGCTCATTTTTACACTTCGATGCATATAAAAGATAGAAAGAGAAATAAATAATTTAAGTTATTACAAATGGTTACGTGAAACTTTTTATTCGACGTAATATATGGAACTACTTTCCATTTATCGTAACCAATTTTACTGGGCGCATGTCACTCAGTGCGCCAGTTAAAATAAATGCAGGTAGGGATTAGTGGCTTTTTTCTAAGGTTGATTTCAAAAGTGCTCACTTTATCGTGAACAGCTTATACGCATGACTACAATAAATAAAGTACGCAGGACTGTGTTTCAATTCAAGGCCTTGCAGGCCGATACCCAGTGTACGTGTGCTCGCTGGCTTTTTGGGTGATTTTTATTAAAAGGTTATCTCGGCCAGGCGCTTGAAACGTATCGACTGACAATCGATTTGTCTCTCCAAGCCCGCGCACTACTACAACCGCTGTCACGACTCCTTGTCCTTATTCGTTCGCTGAACTCTATAGAGTGGCAGACGACGTAGGTGTGGGAAATACAACACAGCGTCGTGGACACATGCATTACTAAACACACCCATTTATATACCTAATCCTCTTCTCCTGATGGAAAGTGACTTCATATTAAGAGTTTACAGTTTCATCTGAACAAATCTTGGTATTTTTGTTAAACATAGAGTGTGAAGGAATTATACCGAAACTGAATACTAGATAGGGGATATTAGCGCTTGAAAATCATTGTTTTAAACTATATTTTTGCGGACAATTGGAAACTAAGTGGATTTAAATTACAATCGTCCAAACATTTTTTTTATGTTGTCGGAGTGTGCAACCAAATAGCAAACATTTCATTAATACCTCCCCCATTATGAAGATAAAAGGGGCGGCCACCCTCTTATTGTAGGCAACTTTTTTACCGTCAAGAATTGCCTGTAACACCCTAACAATTTTTAATGTGTTACAGAGAGATGACTGGCATCTGTCGGGTGGGTGGACCGTTATGTCACCCACCACCAGGGTCGCATAGCGTGACCCTGGTTAGGGTCGCATAGCGTGACCCCAGCTGCGCACTCATTTCATATCATCCCGCATAAAACCCACAAAAGTCTGTCTTCGCCTACTTTCTCCAACCTTAAACTACTTAGGGCGGGTATTGCCACCTTCCGCTAAATCCGGAGGTTGGCCAGCTGGAAGTTGGGCTTAACTGCTGGCTAAATAGAAGACGTGTTTTACCACAGTTGTGTAGCCCCCGTTTGTAATCTGGAAGTTCGGGTGTGATTTTGTAGATATTTGTAACGAAAGTTACTAAAAGATAGTGACATTTCGAGTTTGTAGTGTTTCACGAACGTTTTAACAAATAGTTTATATTGTAAGGATGTTATTTTGTAGTTAAAGAATTATTAGTAGCTAATATCTATTTAATAATACCTTAATTGTGTGGTTAGTAATATAAGCTTCCTATATCGGAAATAAAAATTGAAATGTTAATAAATTTATGACAATAAATAATAATTTTGTTTCATGTCTTATACTTTCTATTAATCATAAATCACGAGATATTGGAGTTTTTATCTGCATTTCAAAAAATACCACTCTTCAAAATAATTTGGTATAAGCAACGTACTTGATATAAGTTAAAAACTTAGTTTATTATTTAAAAACTCGCCAACGTCTGAGCAGCATCATCAGTGCAGCGTGCAGCCACCGCGTTACATGTTTTGTGGTTCACGATTTCATGCAAGATAGCAGCACTGTAATGTCCAAAACGATAATTGATTATCGAAACGAAAATGCCATTGTCGAAAGTCATGTCGAAATGTTACTCGATGGTGGTATTTAAAACATGAACGTATAAGAAGACAATCGCATCGCTGGAGAGTATTCAAAACACCCAACTGTACTTATTATTACTTAAATGCTCGTTATCGTCATATTTCAGTCGTGCATTCCAAATATGATGCCATTCTCTATCTCCAGGTTCATCCTGGTAACCAGCAACTGGGAGCTAAAGTCACTGTTAGACGTCGACCGGAAGTGGTAAAACGAAATTCACTGCTAGCCAGCAGCTGATTTCTGACTGGGAGACTAACAGGAGGTGGCGAAACCGGCCCTTAAAGGTATATACATTTAATCCTCCGAGACTGTCGCACAGATTTTGCCAGTGCTCTCTCGCTTTGCTCTGGTTTGCCGTGCTCTTTCATCTAGACTATTCCTCTTTCGAGGTGTGACCATGGCTACACTTTTATTGCAGCCATGGTACCAGACAACCTGCTATAGCCGCAATGCATGCGCCCCTTTTAAACATAATAATCCCGATCTAAGGCGTATAGGGCTTGCCCTGAGACGCATCCCATTCTCCAACAGTCTTGGGGCCGCGGTGGCTGAGTGGTTGGCCTGCTCGCCTTCCACCAAGGCGAACCGGGTTCACTCCCCGACCGGGCCACTCCGGATTTTCGTATGTGGGAATCGTGCCGGATAATGCTGCTGGTCAGCGGGTTTTCTCGGGGATATCCCATTTCCCCCACCTCATCATTCCGGCGCTACTCGATACTCATCTCACTTCACCCTAATCGGCTCTCAAGACCACGATGTGAAGAGCCACCCAAAGCTCTTCACTCACACACTCACTCCAACCGCCTTAGCTGCTAACTTGCGTGCCAGAGGGCTCACAGAACTGTGAAGGAGCTCACGATGGCCTAGCGGCATTTGGGCGCTCGCCAAAAAAAAAAAAATGTCAAGAATCAAGAGCGTTTGGGGCTTGTTTATTGAGCAGTACGATCAAGAGCTTTGTGTGTGTTTTATACGAAAATGATCGGTCCTGGGCAGTTTTAACAAGAGGACCATTTATGTTAATTAGGTCATACTGCTCAGTAAACGAGCATCAAACATTCACAATTCCTGGCAGTAAATAAGTTGTAACCAATAAGAGGATGGCCACCCCTGTTATTTTCATTACAGTTAGAGGTATTAAAGAGAGTTTGCTCTTAGGTTAAAAACCCCGGTAATATATAAAAATATTTGGAAATGTGCAGAAATACAGTTTAAAATCTCGATTCTCAAGGGCTTAAATGTCTCTTAGTATTCAATTTAGGTAGAGAGAGTCCTATATATATATATATATATATATATATATATATATATATATATATATATGTTTTCATTTGATTTTGTATAAGGAATCACCTCGCGAAGTTTTATCGGTTGAATTCGTCTCATTCTATATAACTGTGTTTATATTGAGTATAAAAATTTATATTTAGTATTATCGTATAGAGAACAATTTAATCGCATGCACTTTAATATATATGTTATTGCAAATTAATGCCCCCTGTTTAAGGAAGTATAGTAGGCCTATAATTTAGTATAGTAGAGAATATATTTTATCATAGTTAATTAGTAGACATTTGTGACATGTATTAATTTCCGTATACCCATTTTGCAGTTAAATCCTACTTCGTAGAGAAGTGTACTATGATTTATTCCGCTTAGGTATACATTGTAATAACAGTTCTGAAAGAAATTCAGTGAACATATATCTTAATTGGAATGCAAGAGTGTCCCAATAGAATACCTGATGTTCACAACTGAAACACAAATGACTGTCAACGCATGCTCAGAACACCATATAATGTACTTCCAGTAAACAGTTCGCTGAAGATTAAATAATGTAAAATATTAGTATACTCAATTTTTAACGCAAATGCATTGACCACATATCATTCTAGAAACCAAACTACACTGCTACGTACAAAACGTGACATTTGCAGATTGAATCACGTGTTTCCAGTTTCAAACATTGTTAATTTACCGAGGCGCAGACTGAACGGCCGGAACAGGATTCGAACCCAGATTAACCCGAACGAGAGTCCAAAGTTTCTGCGCTACCTCTCTCTGTACTACGCAATATCAGAAGAAAACAATTTACAAATACTGACTGTCTTTTTTAAATTTTTCTTTTTAATTTTCTCTTTTTCTCACTCTCGTCTCATAGGTGACCAAGAACCTTATACATACTATTTTTCAACACGTCAAGAATTTTTTAAGCTTTTTAAAATGTGATTCTTTTTCTCGCCGAATGTAAGTCAACTAATATTCCCACATAAATCTTATAATGTAGGGAGGTAACAAACACAATTTCATGCACTGGACTCTCTGTAGTGCAAAGTGGAAGACAAGAGTGTGCAGCTACCTGTCTGCAGCACACGGGTCGCCATATAATCAACTAATACTGTCTTACAAATTTGTAAAAGACTGTCGTATCTCCACTGGGTTGACCAATGGACTGAACCTAGTCTATTTGAAGGTGTGGGAGAATGTGTATGTTCTTTTTACTGCTGCAGAATTAATTTACTATAAACAAATTATTTTAACCGGAAAAGAAACACGCCCACGAACGTTTTGGGTGCATACTCCTTCAGGAAATAAATTTAAAGAGTGATAGCAATTTAACATTGAGTTTCTCTAAATTTATCACAACCATTCCTCAGCCAGACGCACTGTGAGACTAATATAGTAAATATGTACACGATTGCATTCGAAGGATGGCCTGAGCATGCTGGCCTAGACAACCGACGTTTGGTGTCTCGCATGCTGTATGTCTGCTCAACTCGCTTGACCAAACCAACACTTAATCGAGACCATTGACTAAAGATGTGGTAGACCGCTCATTCGTCTTCTGCGCATGTACCCAACATTTACCTACCCCACGTCACATCAAAGTCACACGGTCGAGAATGATGAACGCGTTTCTTTACATCCTAATACTTTAATGAATAGAGCTATTATATCAATAAATACTGTTACAAATTTGAATTTAATCAAATTAGGTGTAACAGATTTTTTCCTGTTTTCCCCTAAATTTGTCTCGATTTTTATTATGCGTTTGCATTTCTTATTATATTATAATACTGTATTCCATATTGCTAAATATAAACTAATTCATGCTTACAACAAAACACGGATGTAATTTGAGTTTATTTTGCGTAGAACACAGTTGTAAACCTTGCACTCCTCTGACAGAAACTTATTCTGATACTTATGCTCCCTCTTGGAGAAAAAAATGTGGTGGCGCCCGTGATTGCACTGTGATGCCTAGTAAAGCAACTGAGAGAAAAACTTTGATATCGGATAATGTTTGTAAGGTGTGGTCTTGTCGCGAGCAGTTTCGTTGGCATTGTTCCTGAGCATGAGGTCGGCGCCCGTCACCTCCACTAGGTAGCGCACTATGGCCAGGTTGCGTTGCTGCGACTCCCAGTGCAGCAGCGTGTCGCTGTGCTTGTCCGCGCTGTACACATCGGCGCCCTTCTCCCGCAGCCACCAGCCAAACGAGCCATAGAGTTGTTTGTAACTAGACAGCACAGAGCAACTCACTTTCGTCTTCTGTGCATGCACCAAATACACTAGAGACCAGTACCGGGCAGCTGAAGATTTTTGGTGTTATCAAATTCAACCAGCAGACAACAGCACTTCTGTTTAATAGTACATTCCAATGATAGTAAAATTACAATACCAATATGGTGGATACATAGACAAAATATACTTAGTCTATGGGTGGATACATAGACTAAGGATGAGGTAGACGGATCTCGCTGGCTGTGCACAACCAATCTCCATGTCCCAACACTTAACTACTTTTCTGCTGCCGACATGTCTAGCAAAAACGGCGTAGATTGGCTTTGAGGTTAGATTGCTGTTTAGTAAACAAGTGCTTTGAGATGTTTTTATACTTACTGTAACCAATTTATAATGCAGTTTGATTATATTGAAATTGGTACAAGTATTTTATTATCATAATGGTACTTGTAATTTAAAAATTAAGAAACACATTGATCACTATTAACCATGTGACTTTGACAGTTGTGTTCCTTTGGGGTAGGTCAATGTTGAATACATGTGCAGAAGATGAATAAGCGGTCTACCTCATCTTTAGTCTATGGGTGGATATGATGAAGAAACTTGCTTTCCTCTACGGAAACTTTATTCAACAATGGCCATATATTAGACGACGAAAATGAATTCATGTTATGCCAAATGTTTAAAAAGTGGGAGATGTTTTCTAACAAATGATAATTATGATGAATATTGAAATAGTTCTGAGAATATAACAATAGTAACACCTCTTGCCACTAGGTTTTTTTCATACACCAACGTATGCTATTTATATAGAGTTGTCCGGTATTAGTCTCTAGTGCATTTGCAGGTACTCAACATTGACTTACATCGCCAATACAGCTGTCAAAGTCACATGGTAAACAGTGATTAACGTGTTTGTTTACATTTTAATTTTCATATGATAAGCACTTTTATATGAATAAAATACATTTACAAATTTAATTTTAATATAATTTCTTCAAAAATAGGTTATAGGAATTATACAAATGTATCAAAGTATTTGTTTACATAAACAGTGTAATTATAATCTCAAATACTGTTCATGTTTTTAATGATAGTCGTATTGGCAGAAAAACCGTCCAATGCTGGAACATGGAGAGACAATTGGCACACCTTGGTCATGCACTCTACACCATTTACCTTTTACGTATGTCAAAAACTAATGAGTAGAACAGGGCCACTACAGTGCAGTGTGCAATGATCGCTCGAAGTCGCTACATTTTCGCTATGTAATTTGCTAGGGAATGGGATATTTGCAGTATATTACTTGACCCACGCTGTGATCTTCTCTGCTAAGCGACTTGAATTTGTACACCAGTAATTAAACTTGAATGCCTTCCATGTTAAATAAATGGAAGGAAATACATTACATGTCGACACTAACCAACACATGTTATACACACATATCAGTACAGGAATGATTGAAGTAACAAATCACATTTCCTATTTAACACTTTTTTCCCGTGATATTTACCTTTTCCATTATCACACCAAGCACACGATAGGTTGTCTGTCTTCGTGTAATTTTATATATATTATTTTTCATTGTTTTCTTCTTTATTGAATATTTATCATGTTGTTGAAGCAAGTTGTGTAAATAATACGTTATGTTAGCTTAGTTTTTGCTTGAAACACTGTGGCAGTTTTATTTTGCATTGAATATGCATAAATAAATATATTGTTGGAGTCCAGTCGTAATGAGCGAAACAACGTTGTTTAGGGGTTGGAAAAGCAATTTTTCCTGTGCCCACCTACTAACTTGCTGATGCCAGGGTCTTCGATATTGTACCCATGTTTAGTTGTTGTTATTTAAGGACTTCACGTTTAAATGTCATGAACAACATATAGTAACAGTACAGGAATAAATGTCACTGATTGCTCAGTAGCAAAGTACAGTATAGGCTGGTAATTACGCTGAGTGGTGCTACGAACTCAGAATATGAATTGAACTGTGTGTGTTTACTATACCTACAACAATAATTGTCCTAAACAGCGTGTGATTCCTAACACAGTAGTGAAGTACTAGCGAGGTGAGGTCTCTGTGCAAGTTCTTCGAAGAACTTCAACTGCGTAGATTGTCGAGGGAAACACCAGTACAACAGTCCCAGTTGACGTGATGGATGGCGCAACAATTGCTACTATTTGTTACTAAGGTTCGAACGTAACCTGCAAGTCACGCTGTCGCCAATTTGAGCTCCAGAAGAAAACACTTTTCCCTTGAAGCAGGAAATATTTTATTTAGTGCTACAAACTGATATGTTTTGTATTTTGTTTTTATTTCAGCATGGCTGTAATAAAATGAATATTAAGTTTTATTAATCTTTGCTTATTTTATACATTTTATCAAGGGCAACATATTAATTGAGTAGAATTGCATAATTGTTATAATGCGTGATTAAACTTGTGGACACTGTTATGTCATATCTGCAAAAGTAGTTGGCGCTCATATGTCGATTAGAAATTTCTACACTCACAAAATATTACAATAAATAATTCTTCTGAACCTATAAGTTGGGCGCAAATATGATTTTCTTTTAACATACTAAACTAATAAAGTCTCTAATCAATCCACACTTTATTATACTGCTTAAGATTTGCTTATAAGCACATTGTGTATTCATCCACCATAGGTAAAATTAACAATACAATGAGCCTGATAACTTATTCATTAGTTGGTCAAGTAAAACGATGAAATTATTATAAATGTAAATATTTTACAAATATGCTGATTCTAACAGCTACAATATATGCATTAAATAAAAAATAAAAGAAATTATATCACTATTTACAAATGTGCTACTGAACGGTTCTAATGCAATGTTAAGACCTGGAACTACTTCTCTCCTGTCGTTATCAACTTTACCTTGCTCATGTCAGTCAGTGTGGCTGTGGAAACATTTTTATAATGACGAATTTAAAAGTGTTGAATGAAACGTGAATAGTTTTTACTGCCATCAAATTAAAATATATAACCAAACACATGTTTTTATAATATCCAAACAAAAAGAAAAACTACAAGATCGTTCATCGCAGGCAGTAAACTTTATTTGTAGAAATTCAATTATTTTTTCATGCGTGAGGCAGGATTTACAACAGCCAAGTACGAACACATAGAACATATCTGCAGGTGCCTAACACGACAGATTCCAATAGCATCCATAACAACCCAGTGCAGCCAACCAGTCCGACATTTGTGTGCCGAATATAGAATTCGACCATGATTTGAGGGACCAGAGTGAGGTCTGGCATCTTGTACATGTTGTTGGAACCAGCAGTCGGAGAGGACACTCAACAAAGAAGAAAGGATAAGTGCTTGTATGGAACAGTTCGTATGCAACAAGTGTGCATAGCCCAAGGACAGACATGCAGCAACTGCTCAACACCAGTAGACAATAACATTGCAGGAGACTATACAATACCAGGTATGATGTGTGAACCAACTTGCAGAGCCACGAACAACTGCTACAATAATTGCAATCAGTGTCATGCTTCGCATATAATAGATATGTGTGAG
The DNA here is from genome assembly GCA_029891345.1 of Dryococelus australis. NCBI lineage: Eukaryota > Metazoa > Arthropoda > Insecta > Phasmatodea > Phasmatidae > Dryococelus > Dryococelus australis. Next base: position 136,511,293 of record CM056999.1, read on the forward strand.
TGGGGGAAAACCCCGAAACAACCCTCCCAGTGTCGGACATGTACGAGGCAGCAAACCGAACTGACTGATGTAGCTGAACCACCGCTAGTGCAAACAACAGTGACTGAACCAATCAGGATAACTGATAACCTTACCACCACCTACTCCTAATAAGTTATGCCTATCTATCCAGAACCTCCACAGCATTTAGGAAAGGGGGCGGGGGGTTTAGCATGCCAAGCTGGAACTGCTTCCTGTGACATTTGCAAAAATAACATTGTACGTGCTCAAAATCTCTTACCTTGCAATTTAGACACATGCATAAATTATTACAGATTTTCCATAACACAAAACAAACCCTTGCACAATAAAGGGAGTGAGGTGGAGATGAATCATGTTATATGAAAAACCATGAATAAAATAAACATATCAAAAGCATAACACTTAATAAATTACTTTTTCTGGGATGTATTTTAATGTCCCCTGTATGAGGGTTCAAACAGCAATCGCCGTAAAGCCCTTTTGAACGTCTCTATTTCATTCACTGCACTCACGAACACTGGGAAGCATTACCCTTCATGATATAGAACCTGAGTGTAATTCATCTCGTGTGCTGCACTGATACATCGATGCACTGCCGCGCTATCACAATACACACTGGTAGAGTGTGGCAGCATGCTGTGCTGGGATGGTGCACAACCGGGCAAATGGTCTAGGAGGCGAGGGATGTGAGCACACATCTCACCGCCCATCAAAACAGAATATTTTTAGTTCAAAATTATATGGGTGAAATGTTCCATGCAACCCTTTGAAAATAAACAGTAATCTGCACGATGTGCACTGATAATTACATACGCATAAAAATATTTGATAACAATAACACAGCAATAAATATTATATATAGCCTTTTCAAAATTTCTGCACAAACCTCGCATATTCTGAAAGATAAGTACATACATTAAACACTTTTAAACACAGCAATGAAGAATTTTATATCAATTAAAAAATCTTTTTAATGTTTAATTTTGCTAAAATTTTGCAATCTAAATTTTTGCATGGTGCAGTTTGAGGACGAGTGTTCCACTGACAGCATAAAAGCACTTGATTATAATTAATTATGCACAACTTCGGTAACAAGGCTAATTACTGATTACCCTGCCTTTTATTATGCATATCACGATTCTCTAATTAATTTTAAATAAAGTAATGAGATTTAATTGTTACCAGTAACCATTTGGTCACACTTTCCATATTTAGCCTTACGTTGTTAGTGCAGGTATTTTGCTATATACATTTATTGGCTGATTCAGAATTACTGTTGTAATTAGAAAATAGAGTTTATGTTAATATCTGCACTTTTCACAAGGTTATACCTTGTAGCATTGAAAGTCTTTACACTCGCTACATTCCACTTGGTACTTAGAGCATTGACCAGTAGCATGCCAAAAGGAAGCCCATCAGTAGAAATTCGCACCATTGCATCTTCTGTCGTGCTGTCCTCCTCGACGATCAGCGTCCTGTTGACGGGCGTCACGTCGTCTCCTGAGGGACCCCTTTCCAGAGGTGTCACTGCTGGTTGGAGTTCCGGATCTCTGGGTTGCGCTGGTAGCCGTTGCACTGTCGATCTCAGCAGAGCCCGCTGTCTGGTGCGTCCTGACTAATGCAAATGCGTCAGGTGACACCGTGCCTTGGGCGTCCATTGCAGGTGGTCCTGGGCAGGTACTGACCCACCTTTTGTGCTTGTTGTCCTCCCCTGAAGCTCATACTCGACGAAGCCGTCGTGAGCTTCCAGGTCTTATGTGCATCCTCCATGTGGTGCGTGCATTTCCCCTCTTGATTGTTGTGTGCTGTTTCCAGTGGATGTTGAGGTGGTGTCAGCCCTTGGTTTCATGCACCCTCTGTCATCCAGGCCTATGTTGTCCTGGCACCTTAGGGGCATTGCCTCTTCAGGCATCGGTGACATGGTGTCATCTGGTGGGGGATCTCCTGTGGGAAGTGCTATTCCACGCTCCTCCTCTCTCCCTTGCTTTGCAGGCTCGGCAGGTATCGCACTGTCGTGGGTTTTGTTGTCACCGGCTTCGTTATTGCCGCGAAAGTCTCCAGGTGACATGCGTATGGCATCTTAGTGATACTTGCTCATCCTTCCCACGCAGACCAGGTAAGTGATTGGTCCTAGCCTTTTGATAACCCGGTGCGGGTCTGTCTATCACACAACAAGCCCGGCGCAGAAGTTTTGGCGGGCTGCCGACTGTGGATGCACTTTCACATACACTAACTGCCCAGTTTCCAGCGTGGGTGAGGTCAGGTTGATCATCGGGACATACCCAGTGCGTACCTTTCCTGCTTCTCTCTCTGCTTTCTCCTCTTTTATCTTGCCATGCTGTCCTCCGTTACTCTCGCTAGTGCTGTTGCGTGGGCAGTTCTTTTCGCCGGAAGCTTGATGTTTTGACCCAACAGGGCATCCGCAGGTAAATGGCCTGTGGCGGCGTTCACACGCCGGCAGAGGGTGAAGAGGTTTGGGGGAAGTAGTCTGCACAGCTGGTTTGTGCCTCGCCCACATAGAGCCACATTTGTACCTTCAGCTCCTGATTGCAGTGATCTATGAGGTTGCCTCTGGGGTGGTACACCGCCATATTCAAGTGTTGCACCGCCTATGGGTGCACTTTGCTTGCCACTTTCTTCCAATGAATATGTTCCATTGTCCAATAGCACTTGCTATGGGTATCCCAAGCGGGGGAAAATTCTCATTCCAGTACTTGTATGATGTTGGTAACTCTTGCAATGCGTATTGTATAGACCCCCAACCACCATGAGAAGTTGTCAGTGACAACTATGATAACCTTTTTTCCGTTGAAGGTGAGGGGGTACGGCATCATTATGTTCAGGCTCATGGTCTCGAACGCTCATTTTGGTAGGCTGCTGTACCCCATCTGTCCTGCATGATTTGAATGTTTGGCACATTACACATTTTTGCATGTATTTTCGTACGTCGCGCGAGAGTCCTGGCCAGGAGAAATGCTGTCTGACATTTCAAATTGTCTGCTGTGCAGCTGAGTGCCCTGCTATGTTACTTGTGTGTGCGTGTTCCAATACTTTCACCCTATGTGTTGCTGGTACAGACAGACTCCATTTCATATTGTTGTTTGCCGCTCACATTTCCAACCTCCCTTCCATCACACGCCACTATTCCACTGTCTCTCTCGCACTCTTTTCCTTTCTCTCTCTCATTATTGCACAGCTGCTATCCACAGTTTATACCTGGTTCGCTTGCACCTCACGGAATAACTCGTGCGTGGCGGGGGGAGAACTTCATCTCATTCTTCGTGGTCTGTAACCAGTAGGCTTGCATTGAGGGCACGGGATAATGTGTCTGCCAGTTGATTCTCCTTCCCAGGGACATGTTCTACCATGAAATCATATGATTGCAGGATCAACGCCCACCAGGTGAGTTTACTGCAAGCTTCTTTCATCGCATGTAGCCAAACAAGTAACTACTGCTAACATTTCCCTCTCGTTTACATCGTTTCTGCTCTCTACTTGTCCCAATTTTGCGCTGGTGAAACAGATGACTTGCTTCATGCCATCCTCCGCACATTGATACAAAACTGCACCCAGCCCCTCCTGACTGGCGTCTGTCTGCAAGTAAAGGTGTTTGCCTGGCTCGTTACATGCTAGTTTGGGGCAAGAACGGAAACTTTTCTTTATTGCTTGGAATGAATTTTCTTCTACGTCTCCCCACATGAACCGCTTTTAGGGGGAAAGTAGATCTGTGAGAGGGTCGGTAATTACTGCGAAATCTCGAATGAACTCCCTCAACTAATGAACTAAGCCAAAAAATTTGTGGAGCTGTTTGAATGTGCGTTGTGCCGGGTGGTTCTCTATTAAGTTCAACTGTTCTAGATTAGGTGTGTGTGTTTCTGTCCTCGTCCACAATCTGTCCTAAAAATTCCAACTTGCTTTTAGGCAAGTGGCATTCATTTGCAGCACGGGTAAGTACATTGATTGCGAGCCTCTCTAGTAAAGGCCGTTCACATTAAAGTGAGCACTCTAGAAATCAATCTTTGAAAAAAAAAACCACCACCCGCAACTGCGTATGTATAACTATGTGTGTCACCACACAGGCTGGGGATGAACACACCCAGTTATGTTGGCAGTGAAATGTGAAGAGTAGTTCTACGAAATAACGCGGTATTGCAAGTCTAATGTTTAAATTTATAGCTATTTATTTTGTTTGAAGTTTACTTTATATACATTAAAGTAATTATTGCCATAAAGATAATGTATTTACTGTAACTCATAATTATATTGTCTCACGTGATCGGTGCAATGGTCAAAACCAACGGTCTGTTGTTGTGGTTCCTTCATACTTGTTGCTAGGCTTTGCTTGTGAGGCAAACTACAAATTTGGAAACTGGAAGGTGTTGTGTTTTAATATTTCTCATTTAATTTTTCTGCTTATCTGCAAACAGCATTATTTTATTATAGGTCGTATAGTGTTTAATTGTGTTGTAGTGATTTTGTGTAAAGTAATGAGTTCCAGCAAACTATGTACAAATATTCAGCATTAGGAGGCCATAAATCTCACCGAAAGTATTTATTCTTTAATTTGTAGAGGCGAGATGAAGCCGTGCATGGTGATCGAACGAGTTGCAGAAATGATGAAAATTTCAACTGCAACTATCCAGAGGTAAATGCAAATGTGTTTTTACGACGTGTTTTCACCGCTTATCCCCAGAAAAAAAAGTGAAAAAGAACAATTATAATTTGACAGTTAGAAACGTGATATTATAAACGGAAAGTTAAATAACAGCTAAAAAGTAAATGAACGACAGCAGAAACGCAACATTAATATATTCATGTGAGTTAGCGAAGTAGATGTTATATCCTAAGTTTGACAAATAATATTAAAAGTTATCTGTACCTATCTATCTACGCTCATCTGTTTAACCTTTCTTTCAAATCTGTCATTATAACAAGTACAAATTTGTCAGTCAATAATTATACGTTAATTTTATACATTTTTATATCACTGTGTAGTTTTGTAATGTAGACCTAACCTCAAATATATCTGTACATATCTATTTATGCCCAGCCATGTAACCTTTCTTAAATCGGCCTTGATGACAAGTGCAAATGTGCCTGTCAATAATCATACATTAATTTGACACTTTTGAAATCACTGTTTTGTTTTGTAATATAGGCCTAACCTCAAACTTGTGTTCATGTAGTTATTCATCCCAGGTTACAGTGTTAGGTTTTACTATGTTTAACATGGCATAAACGTCGAAGTTTACTGCTACACCAAAGGTGTTCCAACATATAAAATATAAAATCTTCAAGCTGGTTTTGTTAACTATAGAACTATAGTTGTACTTACAAAAGTGTAGGCCTAATTGGTTGATTTGGCAATACATGCAGTAATAAGAATTATAAAGTATTTACAAATAATTGCCAACAGTTAGGCCTATAGAACAATTCCATGTTTAAATTTCGGAATGGATTTTCGACAAGACAACTTGCTACCTTTTGAGAAATATCAACATTGATAATATTCGTTATTGAGTAGGCATGATTGTTTGTAATATCTGCCACTTTGGCCGCAACAATATTGTAGTTATTGAAATTTAATGTAACTGTAAATTACACCCCAGACTCCCAGAGCTCCCGATTACTTGTGAGTGCATGTTTTCTAAAGGTTAGATTACATTATGCAGTGTATGTGTTAAATTAAGTATTTCTAAAGAAGCTGTATGAGCTAGCTTTCAATAAGGGCCAGGCTACAATTGACATACCAAACACATTCACAGTTATAGCGATAAGCACATTCAAAACACAAAAGCACAGTAGCCTGGCTACAATCGATATAACAATAATAATATTAACTTGTTTATGCTGCTACATTTGTACCAAAGAATTAAGTCCTGTACATATAGTTGGTAGAGGGTTATATCAAAAATAAATATTTTCAATTGATCCGAGACATTTTTTAAATGGTATATTATTTACATTTCAATTTTTACTTTAAACATTACCTAAAAGTGCTACAAAACTTCCATGGTTGTGATTATCCATAAATAAACAAAAGAAAATATCTTCCCGAGGAATGAAGTCAAAATACACACTTTCTTGATTTATAAATAAGTTTTTCAATTGATAATATATTATAAGTGTCGGGGTTTCTGATTGGCTGTTTATTGGCGCACAGTTATAGTAACAAGGAAAGTTAAACCAAGTGCTTATCGCTGTGCATGGTAACGTGCCTGTACGTATTACTTTTATAATTTGTCCTTTACATTATAATTTTGCTGTAATTTGTGGATATGTATTAGTTTTACATTAATAATAAGATGAGCATGAACCGTTTTTTTTTATAAATATAGTAATTTTCTTTAAATACTTTTCTCATTTAAGTTTTCAGTTTTTCAGCAGTCATTGCAATGAAGGAACCACAACAATGACGAGAGTCCATGCACTTTACCTTAAAAATTGGTTTCGTGAAGTCTGTATGGGTTTGACAAAAAGGAAATGTCGTACCCATTTGGGCCACAAATGTTACCATCACCGGATCGGCATTTCACTAAGATATAGATAATATATATTTTTATAATTATTTTGTACAAATGAAGGTGGTGCCAGTTGCAAGCCTGGTATAACCTTCTTTACCACTTCAATTCACAGTATAAATGTTCAGTTCTTTTTTGGAGGGTCTCATAAGGGTGCGAACACAGAGTAACAGTGTCAAAAAAACTATATGTACATATACACAATTGCATTTGTTGATATGTTTATATTTCTAGTGTAAATTATTTTTATTTTATATATACATTATAGGCCTATGTTGAAATATATTTATCTCTATTTATAAAGGTGCATATAAACGATCCTCTAAATGTACATATACATGGACAAATTTATATATATTTTTCTTTTTTATATACATATTTTTATGTACTGCCACATTTGCACCATCACGTTAAGATTATTAACACCATCTACTTATGTGCAGTGGTGTACTCTTTGCTTGGCTCAAATCCCTTGTCTTTCCTTGCCTCCCTGTCTTCTCCTTTCCACTTTGTGCGTCATTTTTTTTTAATTGTCATTATTCATTTAAACCCTTGCACGGCCTCGCTCTGTCTACCATATATGTTTCAGACATCTTCTAAGTTATGCCACTTCCTTATTCCTGAAGGATGTTTGTTTTTTTCCTGATGGCTTAGTTACACCTAACTTCAGTCAGCTGAGGCCAAACACAGCAACCATGTTTTAGAGCTGACGTTTTACTTGTCACACTACAGAGCGATGGGCCACTTAGAAAATGGTGAGTCTTGGGAAATGTTAATTTTGTGGTACAGTTTTTAAATGTTTGGTAATTTGTGTGACAAGTGGTGTTGTACCTTGGATGTGCAGTAGTGCTAGTCTATTTCAAAATCTAGATTTGGCTGCCCTTCCAAATTATTTTTCAGCTTAACTAATGTGTTTCTTTTTCTAATGTGTCGTGTTGGTCCTTGTTCACCACCAAAGTTTAATGTTTGCTTTTTCACAGTTTCCATAACTTCATTGCTAGGACGTTCATTTTTCAATTGTTTGTTGGGTAAAGTTTTTGTTTTATCGGATATGTGAGATGACCCAAACAATTATATAAGTTACGTATTTTATATATATTGTATATTTTACATGATATATGTTCATATATATGCATATACACATTATATATATCATGTGTTATATACATCATATATTTGTTATATGTTTTATATATAATATACGTGTTACATTCAGCAGTCCTAAAATGTAAATATTGAGTTTATTAACATGTGGCAATCACATGACAATGTTTGCTTATATGTGGTGGAAGGATACATAATGGGCAAGAAAGTAGAATTCTAGCAGGGCTTTCAAAAGTGCTCCCTTTATCGTGAATGGCCTATTTCATGGAGACGTTACGTGCTCTCTCAACTGCTCGACCAAATAATCACATCGTCCAGGTACGCTTGCATAAAGTCGCCGATAAGCCCATCTAGCACATGGACCATCATTGACTGAAAGGTAGCGGGTGCTCCTTTGAGGCCAAAAGGCATCACACAAAAATGGAATCGCCGCCCATCAGGTGTCGTGAATGCGGTTTTCTCCCTGTCTTCCTGTTTGATGGGAATTTGTCAATATCCGCTTCTGAAGTCTAGTGATGTCATTACCGTTGCCTTGCCGAGTGTTGTGAGCGCCTTTTACACTGACATAAGGTGGCAGATCGTTACATGTGACTTGGTTGATCGTACGGAAATTCACGCAGAAACTCCAACTCATGTCTTTCTTAGACGCTAATGTGATGGGCGAATTATATTTACTGCACGTCGGCTCGATAACCCCATCTGCTAGCATCTCTTTAACTTGCTCATGAATTATTTTGTTTTGATGTGGCCTGTAACTTCGCGTCCCTGCATATATCGGCCCTTCTTGTGTTAACAGGATTTCATGTTCGGCTACAGTTGTTCTTCTGAGCGAATTGGTTTTGGCAAAAACCTCCCTCCTGTCGCTTAGTATACACCTGAATGCTGCCTGATGATGTTGCGGGATCTATGCCGTCTCAAATACGACACTACTTTTTACATGCATTATTAATTACGACATGAAGAAAGTATGTCCCTACAAAAATTTTACTCACTATATTAATATTTTAATTATTTCACCAAATATCTGTCTCTTGAGTATTCCTTTATGAATTTTTTACAATATGATGTCTCATTTTTTAATTTTTTGAAAACATAATTTTAAAGGTTTTAATCAGTTACTACATTACTGAGAATTATAATCGTCTCTCGATTTGTTACTTAATTTAATTTTAAATATTGTCTCTATTCAAGTTAGTTGTCAATATTCTAAGTTTTTTTTAAATCATGTCTCATTTTTATTACTCTTATTATGATGGGAATTCCTTTTATTCTCATTTTGAACTACATAAGAGTTGTCTGATTAGCAAGTAAAGTTTATTTCCTTCATATTTATTTCTCTCCTTTTTCATTTTCGTCAATTAACTTATATTTTTTTAACATTTGTTTATCTGGCAATATAAATCGATTACTTTTCTAGTTTCGATCTACTTCATGTGAGTTTATTATTCCATGCTGTAAGAGTTGGTACTGTCAAAGCTTCGTTTTCAATCTCATAAGCGGTATGGAGAACCGAATTTCATGTTTTGTTTTCCTTTTTCAACAGAATTGCAGTGAAATGATGCACATTCCTTTGTCGCGCTGGCCATAGCCCTTCTTCGGCGTGTTTTTATTGTGTTATAGCTCATTCGGCACATTCTTTCTGTGTTTACTCAGTCAGTTCGTGATATTGTATTAAAAAAAACCTCTGTTCTATCACGTGTTAGAGATTATTGACGGTGGGCTCTTCCTCCTTTTATACAACCTATGCCATCTAGCGGCAACCCCGGTACTAGGTGTCTTCTCCCAGTATTTTCCCATGACTTTCGTATGTAGCCGTTCGTCATGACGCATTATTGATATGCAGTAACCGTGGTGTTGTCGGGGAATTAAAACCCCTTTTTAGTATTGTATGCACTCATCATCATGTAAACTAGGGACCTCAGATTTGTAGTTTTTTTTTGTTGTGTTGTGTATTTTTTCTTCTGGTACTTCTTCTGCAACACAACATGATTTATTGGTTAGCGATAATGTCCCGTTTTAAATTTGATGTTAACCATATCAAGGGAAAAGACAATTTAGTAGCTGATGCATTATCGTGTATGTCTTGCAGTGATGAATATGAAGTGAATGCTAGTGATCCTGCTGAAATCCAGAAAATTAACATAGTAAATAAAACAGTTCCTAATCATGTAGAATCAATAGAATTTTTAAATACTTTACAAAGTTTTCCCGCAGTTTTCGTAACCATAAGAGACCACCATAAGCATGATGCAGAATGTCAGGAAATAATTTTTAAGTTAGGTCCTTCTGGTTACGTATTTTATAAAGGTTTTATTGGAAATTGGTCAAAGAAAGGAAAATCCGTGTTTTTGTTCCAGAAAATTTAAGACCTATGGTGTACAAATATTATAATGAGTCCTTTTTTTGGAGGGTATGTTGGCCGTGATAAAACCATAGCTCGTACAACGGAAATTTTTACGTGGCCAGACGTACAGAAAGACATTGAAGCACGTGTTAGAAAATGTGTCGCTTGTCAACAGGGGAAACTTACAAATCATAGACAGGAAGAGAAGTATTCTGCAAGTCTCGCTACGTTTGTATGGGAAACTGTTTACCTTGACGTTTTGGGTCCCTTACCATGTAGGAAATCTGGATATGTCTACGTGTTCGTAGCAATTGATAGTTTTAGCAAATTTTGTTTTTTCTTCCCGTTACGCACCATTAAAACAGTAAAAATTTGTAAAATAATTTTTCATGGCCTTTTTTGTGTTTTTGGGTCACCAGTGTTTGTCGTCACTGACAATGCTTCGTATTTTGTCTCACAAGAATTCCTTAACTTGTTGTTTACGTGGGGAGTTAAAATGATTAATACTTCGCCGTATTTTCCACCGGCGAATATAGTTGAGAGAGTTAACCGAAATATTAAGGTAGCATTGCGTTGTTTTCAGTTAGACACGGAGAGGGAATTGGAAGCCATTTGATATAATCTTGTGTTGTGTTTGAATAATGTAATTCATAGTGCCCATAAACGCACTCAATCTGAAGTTTTTTTTTTGGAAGGCCCCTCTTTTACATCTTCTTTTAAATGCTTGGGTGTTACAGCCTTTATATGTGGAAAATGTAGCAAATAAGTATTTGAATAAATTGTGGTAAGAAGTCACTTATAATTTACTTATTCATCATAATAAAATGAGGGAAAAATTTTTTTCACAGCGTAATGATGTTACATTGCGTAGTGATGATTTAATTATGTTTAAAACTCATTTTCTCAGTTCTAAAGTTGATTATTTTATTCCAAAGATAGCACCACAGTGATGTGGTCCATTTAAACTGGTACTTTTTTTTACTCACATTACATTGCTTGTGTCAGATCTACAATTTACACATAAAGAATTTAAGGTATATTTTACACATGCCAAAAGATTTCATGGAAATGTAACTAAAAATTTGCCCTAGTCCTATGTATTTTAAGAGAGTGCCCTAAAAATGGCCAATATAGTTAAGAAATAAAGAACTAGGTAAAGTTTCTAAAAAATATCAAGTAGAAGACAAGAATTATTTCAATATTTTATGATTTTTTGCCCAGTAAGAGAGATTGTGTTTAGTGTGTGGTATTTATGAGCCCATTTTAATAGTCGCTGTCATGGTGTATTTGAGGAATTATGGATGCTGTTTAAAGAAGAAAAGAAGATTTTTCATGTGTGATTTGTGCTGCCGCCCCGACTACTACTATGACTGGCCACCCGACATCGTAGGCTGTGGGAAAAGGGCCGACCATACTTTCGCTTTAAAGGAGGGGAGGATGTAATGGTGCTGGAAAATAACATCGTACCGATATCAGTATTTTATTCCACCTAACCAGCTATCCGCCACCTGAGAATGCTCAGCTACCAGGGTTATGAAGACTTACCAGTATGCTGCCCCCTTCGATGGCGAGCGAGGAGCTGATGGGCAGTGTGTCTCCCTTGCTCGACTTCGGATTCAGCACTGCATGGCGCTGCCAGCTGACTTCCCCCCACCCTGCACCACCTCGTTGGCTCCCACCCTTCATTGCAGATAGCTGTGGCTCTCAAAAACTGTGGTCTCGAGAGCTGATGAGGGTGAAGCGAGGCAAGTAATGAAGCAGCATCTGATTACATATCTTCTTATAGGCAATAACTTTGTTTATTTCCGACCAGCAGTGAACAACCAGTATTGACTCACATGTCAATCCTTCTTTATATCTGCTTCCACCCGCTTCCATGAGCACAAAGTTCTCCAAGTCTGGTTATTAAGTAAAGTACTATGTTATTGTCATAAAGTTCACCAACATCGGATGAATGGAGGACAGTGAGGGAATTACTTTGAAAATAAACAGTTTGTGTACCGTCTTCCTCCACCGTGATGGATTTAAAATACTTGCAGATTACTGTTATACTAATTCTAACTGGCTGGGGTGATGCCATTATTAAGCTTAATAAAGGAGCTTTCCACCTCTCAAAGAAACGACAAAAGTCAGCATCACTGTCAAGTATATCATTAGCTTTCTCCACGCCAGTTAGCCTGCCAGTGAACGCACTAGCCAGTATCTCGTATCTGACATTAGATGATAAACTTCTCTATGAAGCTGGAGACTTGGAAATCAAATTACTTTTCATCCTTGAATTAATATATCGAATATTTAGAGGTGATTCATTGGGTGGAATTGGAACTGTTAAGTGTTTTGCAGTACGTGGACTATGTGGTGCTAACTGTGGGGCTGCCTTAGGATGTAGTGCTGTTTGTGGTGTTTCCTTAGAAGGTGGTGTAAATTGTGGTGCCAATTGCAGTGCCAATTGTGATGCTAATTGTGGTGCCGATTGCAGTGCTAAATGTGTCTTTAGAATTTGAATGAGTTTCTTTCAACTTTTTAATGAACTGAATTATGATTCTTTAAAATCACAAAACAAGTTTTAAAATCATAAAATAAGTCCTAAAATCATAAAACAAGTGTTTAAAATCACAAAACAAGTCTTTAGAACCGTTATACTTTTTTTTAACAAATTCAATTATGTTTCTTTAAAATCGTTAAACAAGTCTTTGAAATCGTAAAACAGGTCTTTAGAATAATTAAACTTTTTAACAAAGTAAATGTAATTTTCTAAATATCATTAACTTTCTTAACAAATGGTTTGAATTTGTTTGGAGCATTATTTGAGGAATGACAGGCTTAATTGAGGAATAAACAGTCTTAATTGAGGAATAAACACCCTTACTTGAGGAATGAACCTTTATTTGGTGAATAACATGCTTAATTGAGCAATAAACACCCTTATTTGAGGAATAAACAGGCCCAAATGAGAAATAAAGTATGTTTTGTGGAATGGTTTCGAGGAATTATTTCGCAGACTACTGTATAACCAGTATTAAAATCGTTGGTGTCTATGTTTGTGAATCAACCTATACTTGGTTGTGCTATGATTTTTGATACAACCTATACTTAATTGTTTAATGTTGTGTTAATATTTTGAAACATTCTGTATTAAAAATGACTTTTTCATATATGTAACATCCTATACTAGTCTTTGCTGAAGTATTTGCTATGTTTCAAGACATCCTATAGTTTCCTAATTTCTGTCAATAAATTTATGTTTTAAAATTAATTCATTTGTATGTTATTTGACTTCTCCCCTTTAAAAAACTGTGAAATGGAAATTGGTTTACCTAAGAGAGGAAAAAGTAATAGCTTGTTTAATAGCATATCTCAACATAGAGAGTCTTAAAGTTTATAGAATTGTGTTGTAAAACACTAAGGGTGAAAAACTATTTTAAAAATATTTTTTAAATTTAATTTAATTTAAAATAAAAATTTTTTTACAATTGATATGCTGCTAATACAAAACAGCTTTCAGTATCACGAAAGAGTGTTGAAATGAAAAATCTGATATCATGTGAAACATTTGGAGATGAGTATTCTAACAGTCCACACCAAGAGAAAGTCAATTGGCAAACAATCACTAACATTAACAAACTTGGCAGAATATTAAAGCTAGCAATTAAAAACAACACGCATAAAGATGGTTTGACACCTTTATTGTATGAAAGTGTTTCAAAAATATAATACTGACAAGAGGTTTTTGAAAACAATATTACTACATTAAGAAATAGACGCAGCCTTTGAATAACTGTTCTCACTTAGAAACATACAATATAGAAAAATCTACACCCACTGTTAAAAATCAGATACAGAATTATAATGCTTCACATAACAAATCATATAAACTATAATATCTAGGCGAACTATCTGAACAGATATTTCTTAACTAGAAAACACTTCACTAGCAACACAAACTTAGGACTTAAGCAGGTAAGTGTAAAATATAGTTGACCGTAATTTCAGGAGAAATTACTAAGGCACATTCATGCCTGAACTAATAGCAGCTTTAAAATGTCATACTATGGTTAGTAATAATTCTCAAATGCTGTGTATCAATTCTATAGGCCAACGTGAAACATGCTTCAACATAAAGGTATAACAAGACAATATAAAACAATTTCTAACAATTTGTATTCGAGGTTTCAGCGTGAACCCTGCAATTCACTTTTGATTGCAAGAAATGCTCGCGGAAGGGACACATCGCTAACCATCATGCAACATTAAATACTTGGACAGAGAACCCCTCAACTCAAGAATACAAATAACAAGTATGAGACTAGAAAAAATATCAGATAAGCTCAATAAGTAGTAGCGAAATGTAATATTAAAATGTATTAGGAGGTGAATGAAGGACACAATATACTTTAGATCCCTAAAGCTCAAACACTGCAAAAACTAGTAAAAATCACTAGAATCATGAAATAAACCCTAAAATCCAAATTCAAACTAATGCTTAACAACTTGAAAGCCTCACTACACTACATTAAAAATAGCCGAAAGACAACGGTGTACAACCCTATCAGCATAAGCTTACCCATTTGTCGAAATACTGGCTGAAAACTAATAAAGTTAGTCACTTTTGTGAAATATTTGTAGAATGTATACAAAAAAAATGTCTGTCGAAACATATGTTAATAATATTTTAGATAATAATAATGATAGTAATATTTTATAATACCCTTAAATACATAAAAGGATTTGTTAATTGTCACCAGCCTGCATAGAGTATTCTGTTTATGCAAGGAGGCTCTGGGTTAGAATCCCGGATATGGCATGGTTGATATTAGCTGAGTTCTAATCCCAGGCAAGGAACAGTTGATCGGCTAGCGTTCTGTTGCAGGATAGAAAAGAGAAGGGCAAAGTCATGTCAGACTATAGTGGTGACCCATCCTGTTTTCGAACTGACACCAACCTTGTGCTTTGCCTGACTGTAACAACAACCCGCAACGCTTGCTAGGTGTTATCATCATCTATCTATCTGGGGTTCACACCTCGGTCACAGTCTTCGTAACAGTATTTTTTCGAAATATTTCCATATTTTGTGTATTTAACCTTCATAACATAAAATATGGTAGGAGTTATATTTTTATGTGAGTTAATATAAATAATTTTCTTTTATTCAGGGAGTCAGTTAGGCAGGCAGACAGTCTTCGTCTCGGGAAAAGACATGCTCTGGGCTGGTGGTGAAGGGAGGAGGGCAGGGGTGCATGTCCTTGGAAAGAACAGTTCTCCAGACAGCAGAAAATTAAGTCTGGGCTGGAGGGAGGAGTTGGGGTGTGGGGAGGGAGTTCTCGAGATAACCGAAAAATGTGTTCTTGGCTGGTGTAAGGGGAGGGGGTGGATGGCCTTGTAGTCTTTCTTTTCGATGGGGTTGATGTGTATCTTATGAATTTGATGTTTGTAGGTTTGGTAGATGAGAAATTATGACTTAGTATGCTTATAAAGGGGGTTTAGGTGTGTTTGGCCTTGTCAGAAAGGCTTTAGGACTTTAATGATATTAGCATTATGGTGTATGTCGGGTATGGTGTCTATGTTATGAATTTGATGAGCATAACATTAATGCTTCTGAAATAATGACATTTTACAAAAGGATTTAAATGCATAATTGATCTTGTCAGAAAGGTCTTAGGGCTTAAATTACCTTACCATCATAATGTATGTTAGCTATGGTGTCTATGTTACGAATTTTATCATTATATCTTCAATGGTTCAGAAATTATGAGTAACTGTGCTTAGAAAAGGACTTGACTCAAAATTGACCTTGCCAGAAAGGGTTTAGGACTTAAATGACCTGTTGAAAGGTAAACGATGTGTTGTATTTGATGTTCGGAGTGGCTACATAATTAGTTTAAAAATAAAAATAAAGATTGCTTCTATGCTTACTAAAATTCAAGACGGTGACATTTATAGTTACATAATCATTTTTTTCTGATGATATATTTTTAATTGTCTAATAAATATGAATCTTTAGACACATAATTTGGTTATGTTTGTTTTGTAAAAAATAAATATATAAATATTTCATTGACAAGTTTTTTTTATAAAAAAATACATTTTGAATATTTGGCTGTTGTGAGTCTTGTAATGTGACAGTGCTTTACGTCGGCAGTAAACACTGTGTTTAACATATGATGGCACCTCCAGTGCGTGTAGTGCTGTACTTCATAATACATTTAATTTAATGTGGAGAGAGGGACTGAATTTCTGAATATTGATATCGGCAGGAAATGAACTGGTGTACCATCATGTAATATTAGTCGGTAAAGGACGCCTGCTTAAGTTAAGCAAGATTAAATAACATAAACTGATGTTTAAGACTGCATTTCATTACCCAACATGATGTGTATATAAGCTTCTACCTGTGTACATATGTGGTTAATTTCATAGCTCATGCACCTCCCTCTCGTATCACATTCATTAATCAGTTTGTTGGCTACAATTATAGAATTCAGCATGGGATATTAGTAGTCTGTTCATGCAGCTCAGTAACAAGTCCGCTCGAAGCCAGACAGACTCCGACTCCAGACATTCTCTGCGTACCCAACTCACCTTGTTACACACCACAACAAACCATAGTTTGCCAATAAGCTGAAAAACTATTCTGACATGCAAAGACTCTTAAACCTACTTTGCGTTCTTTCAGATTCAGTTTATAAATATTAGAAGAGGATTCAAACCAAGAAATCATGTAGAGAAGAGAATACGAAAATATGTCAGACACAATGTAATTTCCAGCAATTATCCCTTTATTCAATAAAAATATTCAGATATGTGTAAACTTAAAAATCAATGCTGGAAAATGAAACAATCAAACAACCCTGAATGGCAATGGCAATATTAAAGAAAAGATTTTTAGAACCTACACTGCAATTAGGGAGTGGCCGGGCGTAATGGTCGTTAGCATATATGAAAGTTTGATGTAACACACTTACACTGTAAAAATCCTCTCTTAAATGAAAAATGTCTCAGTTCAAAATCTACTAAACTTATGCCTATGGCATAGCTGCTGCCGTTAAAACACTAAAGCTCTCACTAGGGTTTTTGTGGTTAGTAAAAATGTGCTGGATTAAGCTACGGATGCCTAGCCAACAAGGCGTCAGATTTAAACATCTAGAACAAACACAATCTTGTCTGTATTAGATACGTAACAAAATTGAGTGCTGTATTTCTTAGTTACTGTAGAGTTAATTTCGAAGAAGAATACCATTTAATTTGTAGGAACAGGGTAGGATCAAATCTTGTAGGCTCAGGATCCAACAATAAGAAGTGTAGGGGTTCCGTCTTATGTGGCTCACAGCTCACGAATGTAGCAACATCTAACTACCTGACTATATAGTAAGCAGCTGCTTAATACTAAAATGGAGGAGCTCTTTCGCACTCTACTCGACGTTAATACACCAATAAAAACTTAAAGCTAGCTGTTAACACCGAACATCCTAAAATCTAACTTAAATATCCTAGGCCTCGTCCAACTTCTGGGTGGGCGTCCTGTTCTAGTGTCTTAACGCTTTGGAAGATGGCGGGAGAGAGAGCGAGATTCGAACCGAAATGGGCCTGCCTATCCTACGCTGGACTCTCCCGCCAATAAGGGTGCAGGGTTTAAACCTGCTGACCAATCGAATGGCTCGCTATGTAAATCTAAACTGACTCACTCCAAAATGGCCAAAATCCATAATCCATATAATTTAAGGTCTCATAGAAATGTAATAAAAATATACAAAAATATCCCTGAAACATTAACAATCAGTTGAGATGGTAAAAAAAGTAATTAATATAAAATATTAATTTAAAAATACAAACAAAAATATAAAACTAGCTAACTGAAGGTATTTACACATGAATATTGTCATTCCTACATTTAATTTTTTTAAATCCTAAACATGTGGAAATAGACACAAAATTAAGTAAATAATATATGTCACAACATACAGAAAATTACAAGTGTTAAATATAAGCAAATTTAAACGTGTGAAAAGTACATAGATTATGTTGACAAGATGTAGAAATAGTGAAAAATGTGGACATTTCAGTCTATATAATAAATCTCCTTTAAAATACAAGTCCATAAACATTTTGCTTTATATGTGTATTTTTCGTCAATTTTCTTAAGTTTTATATACAAAATAATACTTAAATTCCTAACAATTTTATGCCTTAACTAATCGATTGTCATGATATATACTACATATTCGTTTTGAATGCACAAAATGTTCGCATGTTTATTTTTATTATTATAACATGTCAAATACTAAATTTACAGCTGTCCCAATAGCCATGTGGTTTAAATTGCTGTGCAATGGAGCTGGGGTTCCTTGGTTCAAAACTGCCCAAAAGCTCAGTATTTTATAGTGTACTAATGCATTACATGTATGATGGTGAGTATTGTCTTAGGCTACCAACCATCTCAGAGTTCATAATAACATTACCGTAGTGACTCGCCTGCTCTCTGGCAGGCATTGCGAGAACTTGTGCGCTACCTAACGATGACGTCAACAAGGTGTTAGCGCTCCTGGGGGTTTATTCTAAGTTTCGTCGGATCCAAAACGGTATTCAAAGTTCACAATCGTTTAGCATAGGGATGCAATCGTGCATCTTTGGCTTACCATCTTCTCCACTGCAAGCTAAACGAGAATTTGTCTCTCTACGCACGGCCTACAACGTACCAACGAAATATTACTAGAATCGCTGGATTTAAAATTTCACATATCTATTGAAAAAAATTACTTAAAGACATGGATAGTAAGCTTTACATTTTTTTAGCTCGTAAACAATAGTATATAATTACGAATATGTGTTTTATGAGAAAATAATAGCCTACAGTTTTCGTTGATTTTGTGAGGAGTTTGAGAAACTGGTTGGTGGCAATGAGTATTTTATCCCCCCTTCGTAAGATATAGATGTTCACGTGTTACGGACGAGGCCCGTGTATTTAGCAAACTATTTGTGAGTGTGGAAAAGAAAATATTTGGGCAAATCTAAGTGGAGGAATGTTAGCAGATATTAATTACAGATTTCACATAAATCTGTCCTGAATAACAAAGAAATCTACATGTCTTTAATCGATTATATTAATATTCCTAACCTTGGTGTCCACCGAAGTGTAGCCTACTGCAGAGCCATGAAAAAACCTCGTGTTCATGTGATTGCGAACTTTACAAACAGTAAGTTTGCGCATTTTGTAAATGTATTTGTAAATCATTAATAATTATTGAACTGCACATGGCCTGAAAAAGCCACACTTTCCAAATTTTTGTAGTGAATGAATAATTTTTATTTTATTTGCCTATATCGTAAATTCAACGAGTGTAAGGTTAACTTCGGTCAAGTGTTTGTGTGTTTTTGTATTGCTGCATATATACGAATACGAACATTTGTGTATATGAATCTAGTTTTGTTTTTCATTAAAGTTAAAATTTTTGAAGTTAAATAATTTGAATATTATTTCCATACGAGCAAAATTTTCTACTACTCCATCAAAATACCTAACATGCAAAACAAAATTCCGCACACTCGTAAGAACATCGAAATATTGTCGTCTCACGAACGACGTGAATCTAAAGCCCCCTCCCAAAGCATATCTGTTTCCTTTTTCCCTCGAACCAAAATAAACAGAACCCCATCATATATAACTTAGTAATTACAGAAATAAATGAATTTGGAATGCCAACCAAGCTATAATATCCTACATTAATTACTGGACGGAAGTTATATAACATTAGTCTTTTAGTGCCCGTCACGACAGAAAACACGAGGAAAGAGGAAAATGCAAGTATGCATTGGACTCAAACATTTCTTTACAAACATATTTTTCGTCGCTGACAAAACAGCTGTGGTGGAAGGATAAATTGTGGCCGTGCTACTTTTCTAGAACTGTTAAAATTTATCCCACTTACCTGAAATAGACTATAACAGAGCCAGCCTCAAAACATTCCAAACTGTAGGCTATTAGGGGTCAAAATACAAATGTACACACCTTATAAGCTTTCTTTTTTAAAATAATGTTGTTACCGCATAACATCTCATAACTGTATTTCACATATTTAAACAAAGTAAAACTTATACAGGAGGGGAGTTTCGATCTCATACCATAAAGACGCATGTGTTACGAAGCACGCAACTTAACCACTTTTTTTAAATCACACACGATAAACAGAGGCGTTTACCCTTAACCTATTATATACAGTACACATTCAACCCACAATATAAACAATAAAAAAATACTCACTTAAATATCTACACAATTCTTACATAGGGGCACAGAACGATATGAACATTTGGTGAACTGGTTTTACTGACAAAGTCGATGAACACATAAAAAATTATTTAACGTGAGGGGCAGCACACGGCGTACACCCCGACACGTGACACTGGCTTACAACACTATCACCTATCGACGATTACTACTGGAACATTAAATTGTACACTTGTAAGGACCGAGGGGTGGGCAGCGCACGGCGTACACCCAACCTCGGTAATATACACGCACTTCCTGTAGGCGTGAACGTCAGAATGAAAAAAAAATTGCCGTACCACTGACGCTATGTGCCACGCCGGGGCCATTTTCCACCTATCTTGACGAAGAAGCTGGACAAAGTCTTGAACTGTCACCGGTTTCGAATGGTCGGCCAAAAAACCGATCGCATGAAGTATATACCAGGCCACAGCTCTTCGTCGAACTGAGGGGAATGTGAAGAAATCGCAATGAAGCATGTGCGTGTCGCTGACATCTCCACGTTTATCGCGAATTATTTTTCGTACTCGTACGTGACACCACTGCCAGATGGGAGCTGCATAAACACAGGAAATTACCCTATGAAGGGCCGTGTCGGTGTTGCCACACAGCGGACATGTAGGGTCAGCTGTCAGGTGAATGCTGTATTTACGCTGCTGAGTTGCCACGATATTATTGTATTATTGTAGAAGCCGAATGCTGCAGCTCGAAGATCCGAGGAAAGGTTAGTATCGGCAAGTATTTTCCACGGGCGCCTCCAGCGGATGGTTGGGGTGCGATTCACAACAGATGGTATGACAGCCGACGTTTTGGAAGCCCGAATGTACAAATATCTCGCTGATGCGACTGTCCCTTCCTGTAAATGTTCTACTACAATTGAGTATTTGTACATTTACGCGCTTGTAATAACATCCCACGCGTAAAATAGTCTGTTAATGTTGGGCACAGTATTTAATGACAGGCATGTGTGATGCACGTTTGTAATAGCTGTAACCAATATTTTCATGCTTATTTCTATCGTAAATGTGCATATAGGAAAATTATAACTCCATACAACACAAACACAAGCTGCACTGACTTTATACTATACAATATTTATTTCCGTATCATTGAACTACATGGCCACATTTAATACCGACGCCCGCCATATTGGTTTACCTACGAAATTCTAGCCTGCCAACTGCTCGTAAACAGTTGAGAAGTTTCCAACTCCACTCGTGACGCCACCTGATCTTCGTTTCAAGCTTAAAATACCGAACGGTGGTCTGAGCCGATAGTTGTAAAGAATCTGTCGCCCGTCGGAATGAGAGACTTAGAATAACCCCCCTGGTGGTCAACTCTACAACTAATATGGCGGCCGATTGCTGCAGCAGTGCTGGGAAGAAGTGTATGAGGGAGGTGTGGGGAGGGTGTTAACCATATCTGAGGAGAGGAGAATGATGAGTGGAGGGGGTGTAGGTAGGGGAGATGGGCGATAGTGTATCAGGTATTCAGAATAAATAACAGGAGGAGAAGAGAGCTTAGAATCTCGCAGCAGGAATCCAATTAATTACAGAAGTAATCACAACACAGATCTGGAAGGTGTGGAGGGATGGGGTGGGGGTTTAGGTAGGTGAAGGGGTTGGAGCATGTGGTTCTGGTTGTGTTGTCGATTGTGGAGCATGTGGAGGTGAATGTGGATGTGGATGTGGTTCTAGGTTAATCTTATGGGACTATGTGGAGGTTGATGTGGATGTGGATCTAGGTTAATCTTATGGGACTCCGTCAAATCTAGGATTCTACTCATCTCACCTAAATAATTTGCGTAATGTCGACGTTTATATGTTTATAAAAATTTCATGGTATCACTTCACCGACTCATCAGTTCTGTTACTAGGTCCGTGGCAATTTTAATTCTGACAAACGGTCGAAGTATCCTCAATGGTATAAAATGAGTAATTAAGCAGGGCTCTCAGAAATATAATTAATTGCGAATTATCTCTACACATGGAGACACATCGCAGAAGTGTACATAGATTAACCATTCCTATTTGTTGGTGACTACATTATGTACATTTCACCTATTTATTAAATGCCTTCGGGTACTTTTATTTTGTAATTCTCCACTGTATTATAGGTTTGCTCATACGACTCCATTTATAAATTAAATACTGGTTAACATACTCGCTCTTTCAGAAGTGACAGATTTTTTGTACGCTATCCGGACTTGGAATCGAGACGTATCCGTCTCGACTAATACCGAATTCGCACTCTTCTAGGTGAATCCCTTCAACTATATAGCTGGGTTTACAACTGAACAATTTAGAATTAACAACCATGAAGTAACCACAGTTCTCGTGCACGGAACTGCGTCTTTTGGATTTAGGACTGACTATTCGCTTGAAGTCCAGCCAATGAAAACTTGCGACAAGCCTGGTCTGTTTATTTTTGTATAAACATGCATATACACACGCCTTTTTTCCCCCCTGCCAACAACGCAGAGTGCTCTGTTCTGATTGGTCACCACCACATATGTCCTTGAGATACAAAATGTAACTGTTTCTTTTAATGCTCAAGGAGGAAGTCCCAACACCGCACACGACCTGCTAAGTTTTATTGAGAACCAACACATAATTTCTTGTGTACGCGTCATAACGCATCAGTTAACGCTTAATTTTTCTACTATAAATAATAAATTCGTGTTGGGGGAGGACCCAGGGCGATGTCACACCCACCGAGTGACGGGCTTTCCAGCCGGGACCCGTAGGTGTCATCCCTGAACGTGATCCTATGATGGAGCGGCGCTGAAATTAAGGGGCGTGGGTAAATGGGAGTTCCCCGAGAAAACCCGTCCAGCACGATTCCCACATGCGAGAGTCCAGGAGCGAATCCGCCGGAGATCGAGCCCGGATCGCCGTGGTGGGAGGCGAGCGCGCTAGCCACTGCGCCACCATTGCCCCATTTTTCTATTGTAAATCCACATTATGACTTGTCGACACAAGCCCTGGAAAGCAAGCTGTTTTCAAGATGTGCCAGCTGGCGTGTTGTAACAAGGTACCAACTACATGCATGTATCGACCCCATAGGCTGCATTAGCAGACTGATTTTAAATTCTTCGCATGACCTCTATTGACTCGCGAATTTCCTACTTAACTATCGAAATTACTACCTAAATCTGCGATAATGTAGTTTGTTTACATTCGGTTTTCCATCTCCAACAGGATAGTGCTTTCGTAATAGAACAAAATTAAACTTGGTCATAGTTTATTCATGATTTCTTTACAATTTTTCAGTGAATCCTTTAAGAAACCACCCCAATGTGTGATATATTTGGTTGTTTCCTAAATATGCCACATATCACAAGCGAACACGTCGAATACGACGAGAACCCATATTTGGCGGGTTTACTCTACCTTACAAAGGGGCCCATAGTAGGAAGTAACGAATTGTAATCGCATACGATTGTAATTATTTATGTAAATTAATTTTGAAATAGGTCTAACTGATAACACGTTAATTGGAATAAACCCTACTACACTTGACTTTATCTTGCAGATGTTAGCGTCGAAACCATAGCGTAAGAATTAGGATCAAGAAGAAAGCGTAAATAAATTAATCGGGAAGTTCAATACGCCAGACTACAAACCTATTTCGACACCTCTGGACGTTAACCAGAAATTTGAACATGTAAAAGAGATCAGTGGATAATCCTATCAGAATATCATTTACTTGTTGATGCACTTAACACTTTTAATACGTCCATATATTTGCAATGCTATATATAAATTATGTCAGTATAATAATAAATATGGAGAAGCTCAGCGCAAAATTCAGATATCAGTGACAATCTTAGGTCATTCCATATGTGAAAGGGGCTAAAAACTTTCTGTTGTATGGGAAAAATTCTTCGTAATTTACTGGTGTCACCAACGCAGACTGGGCAGGAGAATCAAATAACCGAAGAGCATATACAATGTATGTATTTACTTTGGCTGAATGAACAGTATTTTGGGAATCTCGAAAGCATAAGAGTGTAGCTTTGTCGAGTGTAGAAGCAAAATTTATGACTTTCGCTGAAAGAGCAGAAAAAGCTGTACAACTTAAGAAATGATTGAGAGAATTGGTCGATTTTCATAAATCTATAATTATTAACGACAACCAAGGAGTAAAGAAATCATCACTGAATTCTCTATTCATCGTAGAACTAAGCATAATGAACATACGATATAATTTTCTTAGAGAAGCTGTCCATAAAAAGAAAGTTCTTCTGAAATATCTACCCACTCAAGAACTGACTGCTAATTTTTCAACAAAAGGATTGTGTTTTAAAAAACCTAACAATTGTTTTTAAAAAAACTTAGTTGATTTAAGCAAATTTTGAAACGTTTAATTTTGTTATAATTAAGAGAGAGTTTTGGAAATTAACTTTGTAATTAAATAGATATATATATATATAAGCTCTATGAAAAAACGTCTGTTTGGATCTGTATCCTTTGTTTATTCGTTGTTTGGTGTGAAATGGTTCAGATTAAATAGGCTATAGAATAGAGTACTTTGTTTAAATAATCTTATTTAAAATGTCAATATTAAACATGCTCTTGCCCTCAGCGCTCCATTATGCGCTATAACTATTGCAGCTAACACTTACTTTGCTCACTAGCTCATTACTGTTTCAAGTTGACGCGCCACTGCATGCAAGTCATCTTCAAAATATTTTTGTTTGTCGATGAGACTTTCAACCTACAAAAAATTCACGAAATAAAGAATATGTGCTATTTTTCGCATCTCTGCGTAGTACCTTGACACAGTAGCGCATATTGTAATATTTAGACTAGTTCGGCTCCCATGAAAACAGAGCCCATAGTAACCTTGTTACAAAGGGCACATGCCTAAAGCTACCAGGGCCCACGATAGCTATAAGTGTACTGAATTTCTGAGTAAATAAATAGCTACTACTTAAAAATAGCGCGGGGAAAATGGTTATGTCTATCAGACATCGAACTGTTTCATTGAATTAGTATTACATGGCCGTTTCCTGAAGTGACATATTTATGTGACGAATGTAGTAAAACTCGTTTTAGTAGTTGGTTGAGCAAAAAGAGTCAGCCTTGATTCTTTAGCTAACCCGTGAGGCTCACCATTTCTGGTAAGTGTTCCAGGTCGGAGACGACATCGCTGCTGTGCTTGCACAAGTCTCTTGTTTCGTCCGTCAGACGCAGAGTTTCGCTAGAGGTATTCTCAAAACAACTTGTGATGGAGCGGACGTCTTGAGAAGTACAGCGCCGGCAGGTTTTAGATGCATCGACCTGGAAATAGTAGCACGCAGTTGCAGAGATATACAGAGTGATTATAAAATAGACCGATGAACTTCGGTTGCGGGTTGGTCAGAAATATGGTCTAAAGTGAATCCTAAGGGCGGTGCAGATCTTTGAGTTGGGCCTGAAACACTAGTTTATTACAAATATTGGAGAACATTGTTTATATGAAGCATTGATTGTTTACATAATGTGTAACGGAACAAAGATCTGCCCCAACACCTGTATGCCGCTGTCATCAAAACTATTTCACACGAAATAATCACGGTTACTCCCCTTATTTAAACTTAATCGTCATGACGCTGTGGTATTCTTGTGATTAATTAATTGTAAAAAACCTTTTAAAAACAAGCTTTTATTTATAAATGAACTAAGAAGATAAAAATAACTATAGTAGTAGTTACAGAATTTGTAGAAATTGTAAGACGTGGTCTAACAGCCGTAATAAACTTTACTGCAGATTAATATTTTTGTATCAATTTATATTTAGTATACAAAAGCTTGGCGCAATGTAGAACGTATACCTCAACTGCGTGAGCGTAGTAAGCACATATCTTACGTAAGTCTCTTAACTATGTACTTGACATTTCAATACGAACTCACGCAGATAGCGAAATCTTCAAATGGTATTTCACACACACGCACACACACACACACACACGCACGCACGCACGCGCTGACACACACACGCACGCACGCACGCGCTGACACACACACACACACACACACGGTCGATCATTTGAATTCCTTCTTGTGTTTAAAAGTTAGGATGAGTCTTTTACCCACACAACTATGTGTAAATGAGGACTTCCCGGCACTGAAACTGTTCACGTCACCAGTAATCGACGACTTGTCCACCACATACATCGTGACCGCTAGTGATTCGGTGGGCGCCGGACAGACACATCACAGACACATACCGTACACGCAAACAAGAGAAGTTAAATAAAAGCTTGTAAAAATATGGATTGCTATCTCGCATGTCAAATTAATATTGCACATTATACAGAAACTCTGTGTTCTACCTCCAGTAGTTGTAATAACCTAATGCTTCAGTTCCCCCGTAGGATTCTCTTTAGGCCATACGTCGTATTATGTTTTCACCTTATTTTTTCGTGATTAACCTGTAGCCTAAGTTTGTCGGTATAATTTATGTACATGCTGTATACACGCAGCGCATGTAGTGACGTGGACAAAACTACTCATTTAAATCTCAAACTACCAAAATCTTGGTGCGTTATGTTCATTTGTTCTGACGACACATTGCGCCCTCTTGTTGGAGTTCGCTGCACGATTATTATTTAGAAGTAAAGTAAATTTGTTGCAATTTAATAAAATACTATAATCTTCCTCAGTAGTAACGTATGTACTTAAAATATAACTTAATATATACTTATACTGTATAATGCGCGCAAACAAGCCATTTCGAGTAACGATCCTCTTTTTTTATACTTATCGGTGCACTTAAACGTTTACAATAACTGGTACAGTTAAATAACAAAACTTTCACCCTATTTCACTGAAGACATTCAATAGAAAAGTGCTTAAAGTAACATAAGTTATCATCTGTTTTCATAAACAACTTTGCTGTAATGGATTCAAAGCTTTGAAGTGACAGAAAAAGTTGCTGTTTTTATTCCGGAGGTTGTGAACGATTATAAAGTACTGTTTTCAGCTTGTCCGAGGCGTGTTCATTGCACTAGTGCGCTTTTTGTTGATCGAAACAGAACTACATAACCCCTACCAACCAAACTGCCATACCTCACAATATTCCGAACTTTTTGTGAGGTTTTTAGTATGTACGAAACTGTCACACATATTTTCCACTGTTTTCGTAGTACCTTTGTCTAGAGTTTATTTTTTGAATAACAGTCCCATGCAAGAATATACTTGACTTTCATTCGAATGTACGTATTATTTTATGTGGCATACAGAGAAAACAGCTTCGTCTTCAATGTATAGACTTGTAGCTGGCGTTCGAGCTACTATATAGCATTTGCTCATGTGTTGAACGGGTCCAACCCCTATATTACTTGTGAACACATTCTAACAGTGTAGCTTTTCTGTGCACAAGGATAAAAAACATAGATGGTAAAAGCATTTATAGGAACAAGAAATCTTAGGACAGTGTAAAAAACTAACGATTAGGAAAATTATTCTTGAATCGCAACGAAACCTGAGCGTTGAATGTTTTGTTTAGTCATTCGAGCCATTTTATTGTTCATTGGTCATTTGTTGGTCTACGGCTGCTCCGAAAAGTTACCTGAATGTGTAATAATTTCAGCAGACAAATCATTCCGCCAGCCAGAATCATTCGCACCCTCTCTGAGCCTTTTCTGCATTTCCAGTGACCTAGATTTTGCATTACAAACCCGTGCCACTATTGTGAGTAAACCATCGAAAACACTCGATAACTTCAAACGGAAAGTGTCACTAAAAAAGTTTTTAAAGAAAAAACATTTTTGAAGAAATGGTTATATCTTATAAAATGAAAGTGTGCCATAATGAATTTTAATTTCTGTAGAAAATGACACGATTTTGTAATGGGAGTCATTATTGCATAGTAAAAGTAGACAAACTCCAAGTACGTTTTATCCATGGTACTTAAAAATGCCAGTCTCTTTTAATTTTGGATCCATTATTAGTAAAGTAAAATTTAAGGTATAAAACCAGTCCTGAAAAATGTTCTGCCTCAATGCTCACCTAATCATACTTCCTGTTTCTGAATGCCTCGGTGACTAGAACTGCCAGGAGAAGCAAGATGAGTGTAGTTGCTATCTTGTGAGAACACATGACAGTAACCTGTTAACAAACCAGAGCACACTCCTCACAGTTGTTAGAGCCTGTTCACTGTAAACTGAGCACTTCTGAAAACCTTAGTTAAGAACTTTTTGTATGCGCATTGTGTATTACTCCACCATACGTAAAATTAAAATTGTCACAGGCCTGATCATTTTATTCCTGCATCAATAATATGAAACTGTGAAATTGTTATAATGCAATTTTTTTTTAACAAGTTTGATCATTAATAAGCTTATGTGCATTAAAAAAAGGAAGCAAGATAAATAATTCCAGTATTCAAAATGTTTACCTAACACTTTTAATCCAATGTTAAGGCATCGCATTGCTTTCTTTCTGTCGCGTCGTTATAGGCTGTTCACAGTAAAGTGAGCACTCTCGAGGCCTTAGTTACTTTCTTTCTATCAGCCATGTTTTTTTCTTTAGCCACTTTTTTTTAGATCAATAATATCATGTAAGTAATAAACACAGTGTACGTATTTCACCGGATTTGAAAGTTAATGTCTACGTCTGCAATCAAATATATTTATTGACTATTATTGCAAATGAGAGAACACCCAAAAGTGCTCACTTTACCGTGAATAGCCTATACCAACTTTTCTGGGCGCATGTCAGTCATTGCGACCGCTAAATACATACAGCTAGAGGCAACGACACTTTTCCAAAAGCTGGTTTTAAAAACGCTCACTTAATCGTGTATATTTACAAAACGTCTACTTTTATTTTCAATTCAGCACACAATATAACTGATTATATTTAATGTTTATTGAGAAAAATTAACCCTTATTGGAAATTACTATTCAATTCGAAAAGGAAAAACATTTTTTTTTTCAAATAAGTTATATTGTGTTTAGCGCTATCTAGTTACTATTTTGTCATTAGAGGAAATTAAACGTTTTGTTT
The DNA here is from genome assembly GCA_029891345.1 of Dryococelus australis. Classification (NCBI taxonomy): domain Eukaryota; kingdom Metazoa; phylum Arthropoda; class Insecta; order Phasmatodea; family Phasmatidae; genus Dryococelus; species Dryococelus australis. Next base: position 136,540,540 of record CM056999.1, read on the forward strand.
GAGACGAATAATCTGTAATGCGCATACGCGGTAAATTTGCCAACAGTGTACTTCGATGATCCTTCGACTAAAGTTAGCCTCGCTCTAATCGAGGTTTATGAATATGATATAGATAGTCCATCCTTAGTCCTGACTAACCCCAGACCAACTCCGAGGAAGATTATCTCTGGATTATCCTTGGACGAAGTTCTGACTATGAAGAAGGCCCTAAAACATTATTTACTAAAGTGCTTTAAGCTGTTCACGGTAGACTGAGCACTTTTAATAACCACCATAAGATCTACTTTTCTCATTTTGGATCCTTCCACCATATGCAAAATTCACATTGCAATGAGCCTGATACTTTGTTCATGCACCAGTCGCGTCAAAACATGAAATTGTTAGGAACTTATGTTACAAATATGCCATTTTGTACTCTAATATGTATAATAAAAATACACCAACTTGATTTACCATAAATAAAATTTACACTCGCAATATAACGTCAAAACTTAGAACTATTTTAATTAATTTGCAGGCAACTTAACTAGGACCATGCATGCCAGTATGTAGTATAAACGAAATTAACGAACTGTAATTTTTATTTCAAAGGTTGGTGTTAAAAGTACTTCCTTTATGTACGTGTACTTCCTATATAAAGTGATTTGTGGCAGTTAATAACATTATATTTGTATAGGTTAGATGCTATTTACAATCAGTCAGCTGGGAACTGTACATGCGATTGAAGGACTTAACGAGATTACGCAGACTTAACACTTTGGACTACCATTCTCGAGGGCGCGCGTTCGACGCCCATCTCCGATTCTCGTCGTTTTCCAAGATCACTCCGGGAGAATACTGTTGCGATTACTTAATACAGACCAAGGCGTTTCCTTCCCCGATCCTGCCTGTCTGGGCAACTTGCTACGTCTATAATGACGTTGGGTCGACGAGAAGTTCAAGTCCTAGCCGCCATTAAAAAAACAGTTTCATATCAACATACATAGAGCTATTTTCTGCTTTTAAAAGTACGAAAACTTTTTAGAGGTTTCGTCAGACATACATATTGAAAAAAAATTTGACCTTTTTTTCCTCAGCGGAAGTTTTCGAAGTGTTCGATTAGGTCGCCAAAGAAATGCAGATGTTCAACACTTTCGTGTCATTTTGTCATTTCTGAACATAAATATTAATTTGGGAATCTTTTCACGTTCTAATTCTATTATTCGTTTTATTTGTCAGTGTTGATGGGTAGTTTTCGGGCGTGACTATTACTAAAAAGTGTGTTTTCAGGTTCATTTAAACTACAGAGGCGAGCTGATGACTGGAAAACTGCGTGTTAATCAGTTTCCTTGCGCATCCACAGGGCATGTTTGAATCGCCTGAAGTGCTCTTACCAAATATTCTCGCTCGTCGTCTATCGCTAAAACTCCAGCCTCTCATCCACTCATCAAATCCCGGCTTGGACACCCGTTGCACTTTCATGTTCGCTGGCCTTGAGTCAGCCTGAAAGAACCTAGGTCAACAAAACTACCAGAATATTCTTCAGATAGACATGGAAATTCAATCGGCTGAAGCTCATAAGCGTAAGCCGCAAAAAATTTATCGCGAGGCCACGCGCGGCGCCAAGCCTGTGTAAGTTGATCTTCGTGTTCGCCACCTGCTCTTGGGTTACATGGGTGACCTTCACACATTCCCGCTCTCGAGAGGGATGCGAAGCAGCGACCGCGAAACAGTGTAGCCTCAACAAGTCTGTTCGTCCCGAACAGACACTGCAACATCCGTACCTTCGTACAGTGCCAGTCGGTCGATGTGGGCAACCTTACGGCTTCGCCCGAGAGCCTGGACGACAAATCCGAAAGACTACATCATTGATCTACAGAATCCTGTAAGGACCTTCCCAACTTTTTTTTTTTTTTTTTTTTTTTTCAGTACCCTTTTCGCCTCTGGGGGTTGTACAGCCACACCAGCTGTCCTTCTTGAAATACCTCTCCCGACATTTTCCTATCATATAGAATCTTCAACCTGTCACTATTTATTCTGAGGTGCTGCAGATCATAATCATGAATGTCAACTAGTCTGTTACATAATTCGCTGCCATAACCAGGTGCTGCAACTAGCTTCCTCTTTTGTCGGTCGGTCAAACAGCAGGTCACTAGGAAGGTGTTGCTCTCTTTCAGACGGCATCCTTGATGATGTTACCCTTAAGGACTCATGAACTGCCGAGTGGCAAGCAAAGAGAAACAGTGGCACCTTTTAATCTCAATCAGTTTGGTTGTTTGCCACTAAGATTGACAGGCACTGATCAATAGTACGGTGAAGCCTCTCGACCATTCCATCCAACTGAGGATGTAAGGCTGTAGTCCTAGTCTTCTTCATATTCAGAATCTTTGTTACCTCCTGGAACACCGCAGCTTCAAAATTTCTTCCCTGATCAGAAAGGAGTTCTAGTGGCACCCCAAACCTCGAGAAAAAATGCTCTTTGAGTGCCTCGACCACAGTTCATGTTTCCTGCATCGGGAGGGGAATGACCTCAGGCCACTTAGTCAATTAATCTTGGGCCACCAGTACATACCGATTGCTACTCTCTGTGACAGGCAAGGGGCACAGAATACCTATTGCCATCCTCTCGATTGGGGCTCCAACATTGCATTTCTGGAGGTAAACTTGTCCCCTGGTCATTAGGCCCTTCCTTACAGTGCAGGTGTCGCGCATTCAGCACCACTTTTCAACATCCTTCCGACAATGAAGCCAGTAGAATCTCAGTCTAATCCTGTCTAGGGTCTTATTAACACTAAAGTGCCCATTGGCTCCCACATTATGCTGTTCCTTTAAGATTTCAGGAAACCCGCATTCTGGGAGGACGAACTGTAACTGTGTATATTTTACTTCATTATTTTCCCAGTTTCTGTAATGAATGCCCTTCTTCAGTACAAGGGAATTCCATTGCGCCCAGTATGCTTTGACAGCTGCGCTTAGACTAGATATATCTTCCCATTTTGGTCAACAACCATCTTCTTAGCACTTTAGTAATGGCTGCAAAGGGGGAGCATTCAGCTGATCTTTGCTAATACTCTCTTCACTCCAGGTAAGTGTCCCATCACAAGATAGAGAACCTTGGATTCTTGTCCTATGTGCCTTCAGTGAGTCGACATTCTTGCTTCCTGGCGTTCACAATGACGACAGAATGGTTCGAATGGCCTTCTGTAAAGTGCATCTGCATTGCTGTGAATGCGTCCAGATCTGTGCTGCATTTCAATGTCATATTCTTGAAGATGCTGCATCCACCAGGCTATTTGACCTTCTTGCTTCTTTAAGTTTAGTAGCCAGTGTAATGAAGCATGGCCAGTTTCTAGGATAAAATGTCAGCCATAAAGTTAGGGATAGAAGTGTGTAATTGCCTTCACCATAGCCAGAAGCTCCTTTTTGAGATTTTAACTATTCAGAATAAACATGGTGGTTGTGGTTGTAGCATATAGCTTCCCTCGCAACAGTGAAACTACAAAAAGGAAATAAGTTCTTGGTTTCTTACTCTTATTGCTTCGGTGTGGATTCAGAGACCAGGTTTAGGTGGAGTGGGTCGACCATTTGCAAAAGGGAGTATATCCAGTTAAACAAACTGTACCTACAGGAATTATAAACAATTGGCAGTTTTAAGCGCGGACCTCCGAAGTGGGTGCGGACTCCGTGTTATCTGGTTATGCATGGTCCCGACGCTGTGGAGAGCGATCCACTTCGACCCTTCCCTCTCCCAGGCAGACTTGCTCACTACTGTCACTCGGCGGTCAGGGAACGATTGACATCCGATCTGGCTAGCGTCACAGCCCGCTCCTCCCCATGCCGAAGGAGTCGATAACTTGAAGGATGAACCAGAATTTTCTGGTAATCATCTTCCTCGGCGCAACCCTGCATGTTAAACAGGTTTCTGGGCTAGGGACTACAACACCATAAATAACACCGCATCTGGAGGGTAGGCAGTTATTGTGGTTAGTCATCTGGCTGCAGTGTGGAAGTCGGCGGAAGTATTGTGCGGCGAAGGATATCAGCGGAGGGTGCGAGGCAACGGACGAGTGTGTGTGTGTGGACGGACGAGAGGATTTAGTACCCGACGAGTGGATGACCACTGTGCGTGGGAGCGCTCGGTTTGCTCTATAACATTCCGAATTGAAGAGTGAAGTTAATGAGGAGATTTGGGCAGCTCTTAACGGTGACTCTTGAAAGCTGATGAGGGTGAAGCGAGGTGAGTATGAAGCAGAACTGGAATGAAAAAGGGAGAGGGAAATTGGAGGTCCCAGAGAAAACCCGTCGGCCAGCAGTATCCTCCAGCACGATTTTCATATGTGAAAATCCGGGAGCGACATCACCGCGAATCGAACCTGGTGTGCCTATGTGGGAGGCGTGTATGGAAGTGTGATACGGACTTTATTGTAAATATTGAAACTCTCAGATATAGACATTTGTTGCAAGATGCCTGAGGGGCATATATGAGTTCGTGAGCGATGGAGGTCTTAATATAAATATGATAACTAGATTTTATTTTTAATTTATTCAAATAGCTATTATTTACAGAATTAAATTATCTGTCTCCACTATTACACTTTTTATTTCCCAGTGGGCGCAATATTTAATGCCTATTTCAACTATAATTAACATCCTTCTTAATGTCTCTGTTTTGTTATAGTAAATTAAATCATACTACCCAGACTCCCGGTTCTTATAATCTTATAAAATTCCTGGCTCGCAGGCCTGTCTCGATTTTGTATTATCGCTGGCCTTGATCCGGAAGGTTCAACACACCACGAGTCACGCTGAGAGATACTAGGGAAGTAGTAATAACCAGAACATTCCTTCAAAGATATCATAAAGCCACCCGATACCCAAGCTCGGTAGCAGCACGCACCCTGATAGGTGTATCAGGCAAGCTTCCTTAAACATTCCTTTGTGAAAAGCCGCTCCGTCTCCAGTTGAGACTAATAACGCGAGTGTTCATAAATCATCCGTGCCTCGCACTCTTGTAGAACGGCCACCTGTAACACTGCCGCCTCCTGAAGTCTGTTCATCCCGAGCAGACTATGCTACATCTGGTCCTTCGCAAGTGTCCCAGTCGGTTGATGCGGACAATTTTCTGCTTCGCCCGAGAGCCTTGACGACAAATCCAAAAGACCACATCATTGATTTACAGAATTCTGTAGGGGCCTTCCCAACTGTTCTGTATTTTCTGGCAGTACCTTTTTTGCCTCTGGGGGTGTACAGCAACACCAGTTGTCCTTCTTGAAATACCTCACCCGACATTCTCCTGTCATAACGGGTCTTCATTCTGTCATTATATGGTCGTTTGTGCTTTACAGAAATACGATACCCTTCATTTCTGATTTGAAAAGATGATGCAGCTACATAATTTACCCTTGTATCTTCCTTTAGAATACCCTTGTATCTTCCTTTAGTCTACCAATCTGAAAAGTTTTAGTTACTATCTCGGTGAAATTTTACACTATAATGTGCAGATGTATTTAAATACGGTGTGCACCTTAGTGATATTGTTTAGTTCTTAGTTGCTGATTTCGTCTACGTAGGTATTAGTGTTGATGTTTCATTATTTCTTTTTTGTGTCTCGCACATGCTCTGTTTGTACTTTTTAGAGTATTAAAAAAAAACTTAAGACATGTTTTAACAAAACTAATTAAATAAAATCCTAGCTATATTTCTGTATTTCATGCTAGTTTAATGCACCCTGCTAACTATGTGAAATATAAATACGAATGTTGTCTCTTTTTATACTCCTGTCACTTACACAATGTCTGTCCCCTCTTGCGAGTCATGTTCATAAAGATCCTCAGATTAATCATTTTCAACAGACTAAATCATGTCGAATAAGAAGATAAATCTTGTAAAGCAAATTGAAATTAATGTTGCAAAAAAATATTTCTTAGTGTGAAACTTTATTTATTTCATCATTTTCTCACAGATACGTTGCTTCAAGAACATGCTAGCTTTCCTTAATGACCTCGAAACGAGAAATTGGCTCATTTTAAATACTAATAAACAGTACTGAGATCAGTTGATGTTACATCACTGTTGTTTGAGTATAACGTAGGGCCATGGTTCGCGTAGCGGCTAGAGCGCTAGCCTCTCACCAAGACAAACCGGGTTCGATTACCGGCGAGGTTGCTCCTGGATTTTTGCACGTGGGAATTGTGCCGGACGATGCTGCTAGTCGGCGGGTTTTCTCAGACATATCACGTTTCTCCCCGCTCTTGCATTCCGACGCTGCTCCATGTCCACCTCGTTTCGCCCTCATCGACTCTCAAGGCCTCGTTGTTAAAATAGAATGTGAAACTTCTCGGCCCCATTCCGCTGAAGTATTACGTAGAAGTGCCTATAGGCCGGCAAACGTGTGCATGTACAGCGTGCGTGTTATTCCGTTTATAGTCATCTTACGGAGCTAGGAATACTGATTCAGAATTACTGAACCAACTGGCAAAAAACGGGCCATTAATAAGCAGCAGCCAATAAATAAAACTGTTCATTATCTAGTTATTCGATCACAATAATACGATCTCAGGACTCAAAAGGGTTACTTTCCAAATCAACAAAAAAAAAACATATACGATCCTAATTACTTATGTAAAAATGTAATGTTTTGGAAATCAGAACTCTAAATTTGTTACAATGATTCGATATAGTGCGTCGTTTCAAATAAAATGGCGGTGATTTGGGGGGGGGGGATGTACCTCCCGTAATTTGCTTTTAACAGAGCAATATCCAATTACGAATGGGGAATGCGCGGACAAGATATTTTACACCACAGCACAGGAAAAAACAAACAAACTAAAATCCCATGTAGCATTTTTTGGTTGGGCCAACATTAATCCAACCTTTGCTTGAAGGTTGGGCCAGCGTTGGAAAAATTACGTTGGCTGGACATCAGAATGACACTCGAAACTACGCCAGCCCAACATCATGTAATTAACTGGATGCCAATTATAATCAGTAATATTTTTACAGCATACCAACCAATTATTTTCGACCATTTCCCAACATATGCAAATCTAATATTACAGAAAGCCAATCACTAATAAACGTTGTTATTACGTTTGTTATTCGCAGTGTTTTGATCATTTGCTAACTAATAATACTCTCTCTTTCAGAAAGGCATTCGCACAGTCATTTACCTACAGCTGGCAATGTTTTGCTAAGATGTGTTATTGCATGCATAATGTCAATCAACAAACAACGTTCTGCCAACGTTGGTTACTAGTGTTTTAAATAAATTTTACCCATTAACAAAAAAAAATTAGAATTTGTTAATCCTATAGTTTTTCATTACAACCCACTTTACATTCGTAGATATAAGATTCGAACTCGCACCCTTTGAATTTGCAGCCCGATGTGTTATTCGCTAGACTACTGTAACTTCATTTCTTTGACGAAAAAATTAATATATATCAGTATATTTCAGTTTGTTATGCTGTGTTATGTTTTTTTGCATATTTAAGTCAGATTTTACTACTCTGAAACTAAATTAAAAACCTTCGAGTTACAAGAATATTTTCTAACTAATGACTACTACACAACCAAAGACAGCAAGTTCATTTCTAAAGATTCCCTGTGCTAAAATATTAAACCATTGTGCAAATGAAATGAATTATTTGTGTTTATTTAGCAAAAATATAATATCTAATGATGGCATAATGTCTGCAATGCAATGCTGTACCGACGTAAAAAAAACCATTCGCTAATTGTTATGTTGACAACATTGTTTAAACACATGAGAAACCAAATACAATTTAATGAAAATATATATTTGGTATTCTTTGTATGGTGTGGAAATAAATCTGTTTTCATATTTAAAAAGATTTTTTTTTCTATTAGTGAATTTATGTTGGTTGTACAATATTGGCCCAAAAAAGGTATACAGTACATACCAGATGACGATGGTATGTTTTCCGACAAGTAAATAAGACATAGACATTGAAGTCAATATGAAATAAGACATGGTTTGTGTGTTTAAAATGTTGCTTTTAAACAACCATACGAAAATATTGTATTATTTCATCAGATATACGTCGATTTCCTTTGTTGACAAAATGCTGGTTACACAATGTTGGCCCAACAGAAATTTACATACCAAATATCAACAGTATGTTTTCAAACAAGTAACCAACACATCACCAACGAAGTCAATTTTTAATAAGACATTGTTTGTATGCTAAATATGTTGCTTTTAAACAATTATACAAAAGTATAGTGTTATTTTATTCAAAATATGGCAATTACCCTTGTTGTCATAATGTTGACTACACAATATTGTGCCTACATATATTTAAGTACCAAATGATAATTTTAAAATAAAACATGGGCTGTGTGGTAAAAACATAAAATAAAATAAAAAGATGTTTTATTTAATCAAGAATTTGGTAAATACCATTGTTTGTATAATGTTTGTTACACAATGTTGGCCCACCTTAACAATTAGTAGCAATTACCAACTGTTGGGTTCCCAGCATTGACATTACATATAACTAACTGATCATATTTTAAAAAGAAATATTACAAATGAAAGTACCTTCATATTATGTAAAATACAAGAAAGTGGCAATGCTGTCATTCAAAGAAACTGTTCTGAAGTTTTACATAAATATATGATTGCCCAACGTTGGTCCAACAGATAATTACACACATATTACCAACAGTATGTTTACCAACCTGTTACCAATCAAAAACCAACCATTTAAAATTACAACTGCAATAGGTAATGGCATTTTCTGATTTAGTTACACTATTGTCTGGAGGGTGCTAAGTAATCTCGTAACAATTTCGTGGTAGGAAACTTTTGTTGGCAGTTTCCGTTGAGAAAACTTTGTATTAATGTGTGTGCTCCATTCCAACATATAGCTAAACTTTCCAACCAAGTACCAACGTAGGTTGATAGTGGAGAGATTAGGTTGTTTTTTGGTTGAAAAACAATTTCGGCCCAACCTTCACGCATTTACAAAACACCTACCATTGTCGTTCACACGTTTATCCAACGTTCCGCCAAGATTAAAAGCACCGAAATATATATTTTAAGAGTTTTTCTCAATTTTATATATGTATATATATATATATATATATTTCATTGTATTTTTAACATAATTTTCATTAAATATATTAGGTTGGATTTTGGTTGGTAACATTGGCCCATAGTCAATTTTATGTTGGATTCCTACACAACATGCCAACCAGTTTCCAACTTTGGCCCTACATTACTAGGAACTTGCAGTATGTTCTGGCTTTTTTTCTGATTTAGTGCCATCATTTTCTTGAGAATACTAAGTAAGCTCACAAAATGTCCATGGTAGGAATTTTTCGTTGGCATATTACGTTGGGTCAACGTTGTTTTATATTCGTGTTCCAACCTAACGTTCAGCCAACACTTCCACCCAAATTTCAACCGTTGGCCCAATGTATGTTGTTGCTGAGGCAGCTATTTATCTGCGGACTGCATGAGAAAACTGACATTTTAATTACTAGCTTTGTTACAGCTGCGTTAAAAAATAATACATTGTTAAAAAAATTTTGACATAGGCACTAAAAAGTTTATGAATCACTAGAAACTATTTGACTTTCTACCAAGGGGGTTTGCAGCTTTTTATGAAGTTACTATGTTCCAAGTTAGACAATTTCTATTTGATTTGAATATGAAAACTATCCCAGAGGCATTGCATTATAGGTAATAAAAGCAAAAAATCGGAGATTCAACACGTTATCCAATGATATGTGAATGTTTTGGGACACGCAGAAGAGAAAAATCCCGTGTACCAGTCGCCTTTTTGTACGACAAAGAGCCACCACAGAAGCTGCGTCGGAACTAACGTGAACACAATGTCTGCAAAATTAATACGTGAAATAACGTGGTCTGTGAGCAATTAATGGCAGCCAGGCATCGAAACTTTGGCCGCCAGTCACGCAGTATTACGTGCTGCTAGCGCTGTCCGAGCGATAATAAAACCCGCCAGTAAAAGTTACATCACTGTAAGGAAAACGTTTTCAACGCAATTGTTTTTTGTTCTTTCTGAATTCATAATTAATGCTATTCAGATCTCGATAAGGCGGGAGAAAAGGTTAAGTGGAAGACGAAGCGTCTGTAGCGGATGAATAAGCGAGGTGAACGTTCGTTTGGCCTGAGGTTTTATTTTCGGCTTGCTGTTCTAGGTTCGCGAAAGACGTATCTGGTCCGTTCGCGTGTCCGACTCCACCTTCTATGCATATTGCGTCGGTCGATGGCAGGGAAACACGAGTCCCGATGACGCCATACGCCGTCACTGGCCTCACCGCCACGCCATAGAGTACGCAAGTGCACAGAGACAAATCAGTTCTCTGAATGGTTGCGCGAGGCCGTGGGAACGGGTCTCATTTCTTATTGGCTACTGCATTCTGCGGAATTTTTCTTATTTGCTTGGGCTGCTGGCTCGCGAGTAAGTTACCGGTCTCTGATTGGCAAACGAGCATTCTGATGTATCTCTGGCCAGTGACGACATTTTGCCGGCATTTGTGGCTGAAGTTCGAGGTATAAGCGGCTGTTGCACTTCTGTATTGTCCAGTACTCTGTGGCCACGTCACAGAAGCTCGCTGCAGTGGTAGAAGAGGAGAACCACGTAGCGATGGTAGATCTATCGTGTATCGTGGGGGTTTTGCACACATTACTCTATGTTCTGTATACGAGAGGAAATTTGGCAAGCATTTTACAGAATGTTCCACAACGAAACCGACGAACTTTGCCAACATGATCTAGAGTTCATTAGTAACAAAAAAAGTAATGTATACTTGTGGGCCATGAAACTCCGTTTCAGAGTTACAGTGACGGAAATGCAGTAAATACACATTTCCAAGAACGGTTTTCAGTGAATGCATGGTGCGGATTATGTGTCAATCGTATCATTGGACCACGTTTCATGCATGACAACATCAGTGCTCATTACAACCAACAATTTCTGGAACCCGAGTTATCACACTTATTGATAGATGCGCCGTTAACAGTGGTGACGTGGCATGTGATTGCAGCAGTATGGGCATCTCCACACTTCATCAGGGCTGTGACTGATTTCCTATCCACGCAGGTGGATAGGAAGAGGCGACCCAGTCTTATGGCCACCGTGGTCTCCTGACCTCTCCCCGTTGAACTAACTTTTACTTCTTGGGTTACCTGAAGAGTAGGGTGTAGCGGACGGAAGCCAGAAACACGAAACTAGTTGACAAATTCGATCACTGATGCTACCACTCAACTCCTAAATGAACTTGCAGATGTGCAGTCATAGTGCAACATGTCGCAGGTAGTCAATGTCGAAAAAGATATTCAGTAATTACACATAATGTGTTTATTTCATTTCCGTCACTGTAACTCTGAAATGGGTCTTCATAGCTTACATGTGTATGTGACTTTTTTTGTTACTGGTGACTTCGCGAGCACGCTGGCGAAGTTTGTCCGTTTCGTCGCGGAACATTCTGTGCATGGCGGTCTGCGCGAATCGAATAATTAAAACGTATTAAAACAATTATAATACCAATTTGTATGTCATTTACATGGCCTAGTAACCACGGAAAAATTAACTCCACAAAGTATTTTATACTAATAAAAAATGAGACTAGACAAATACCTATATAGTTGCAAACAAACACCGACCTTTTTAATAATTTTATTTGCAACCAACAGAATTTATTTTATTTATTATCACTATCGCCTACCTTGATTGAAACATTGCAATATTTTTTTGCGTAAAAGAGTAATGTATACTTCTGTGATTGACCTTGTTCTTACGCGAAAAAAGGTTTTGGTAGGCTATACGTACCGAATAAATAACCTCGTCGAAGATGTATGTTGTTTATTGGGTCTAAATGCGTGAGGCATTTACATACTAGCACATTTTGTTTCATGGCTGTTATGAATAAATTTTTTCCGCTGAACCAACAAAATTGGGCTTTTCTATGAACAGATTATGAACCGAACTGGAAATTAGAGTTAATATGTTAACAAGAAAGCATATCTTCCTGACAGGTTACACATATATAACTTCATGACTAATTCATGCATGAACTATTCCAAGCAGCTGCAACCGCTTTGACGTCACAAAATTATAGAAAGGCAGAAATACAATATGCAAACGCACACCAATATACTTCACACTATTATGACCACCTGCTAATATCCAGAGTAACTACCCTTCGCAGCACGGACAGCAGCTAGACGAGATGGCAGTGACTCATTCAGGTGCTGATAGACCTCCACATGTATCTGGAGCCATGCTGTCTGCAGTGCGTCCCACAAATGTTGAAGTGTGCGTGGTGGAAAGGACAAACGGCGAACACGACGATCGAGGATGTTACACAGATGTTCAATTGGATTGATATCGGGGCTGTTTGGGGGCCAGTTAAGAATTTGAAGTCTCTTCCAGCCATGTGCGGACACTTCTAGCAGTGTGGAAAGGCACATTATCGTACTGGAAGATCCCATCCTCCCGAGAAAAGACAATCATCATGTACGGGTGGACGTGATCACCGAGGATGGTATCATAACCAAATCGATCAAGATCGTCTTCCATACGGATGATGGGACCCAGAGAATACTACGAGAACATTCCCCAGATCATAACACTGCCCCCACCTCCTTGTGTTCGTCCAGCAATGGATGCTGGGTGTCTGTTCTCCGACGTTTCTCGCCGTACGCGTTGACGCCCATCCATTCTATGCAGCTGAAAATGTGACTCGTCAGAAAAGACTAGCATTCGCCAATTAGCAGCAGTCCCATCGCCATACTGTCGAGCAAATTTCAGTTGTTTTCATAGACGCACCTGTGTTAGCTTGGATGCAGTTACCCTCCGTCAACTCCGGAGCCCCATTTGCAGAAAGGTTCGCTGAACTGTTACGATAGACACATGTCTGGATGCCTCCCTGGTTCATTTGAACGGTGAGCTGTTCCACTGTCGGTTGGCCTTCACGCACCGTCGTAGTCAATGTTCACCTCGGATATTAATGGTGCGTGGAGCTCCGCATTTTCCCCGATGGTTATTCCCAGTGGTGCCATCCATCCACTCATGATACACCTCTACCACAGAGACACGTTAATTGTTGACAAACGTCGCTGTTTCCGAAATGCTGCCCCCCCCCCCCCCCCATGGCCCAAAAGCTGATGATTGTTCCTTTTTCCAACTCGGTTAATTCGTTTCCTTTACCCATGACAGCAGGAAGCGCAATGTGTACAGTCAGTCTGTCGGTCGCGTCATATACCCGCTTCACCAGCCCATGTCGCGGGTCATAGGTCATGAACTATGCGCTGCAGATGGCACTTCTAGCAGGTGATCATAATAATGTGATACGACTGTATATATGTTCATGTGCATTATTTAGTTTAAACAGAATGTTTCTCAATGCCGCCGTAAACAGGCAGGTCCATATTCTTAAAGAAAAAAAATACTCAAAAACATAGCTGTGACTTATGGCCCAAAGTGATTGAAGCTGTGGCTGAATAACTAGTTTCTAGCAAAATATACAAAAATATTTACAATGGAACACTAAGGGCCTCACTAATAGTTGGCTTGTATTCGAGTTAAATCATGCATCCTTGAAATACTAACTGTTTGGACAATATTACACCTAGGATTTAAAACTAAGAAAATGTTGTACATAAACTTGCCAATGTGGTTAGTATTTAATTTTATTTCCCTCTTTGACTTGAATAAGTTCTTACATTCAACTGTGCTTATGCGGTCCTGAGTATCTGGATAACGTATAACTGATCTGCAACAACTCCTACCATAAAATTATTTCGTGGAAATAACTACAACATAATTATTAAATCAGCAGTTATTTGGATGGAGTTTATTTGCTCAAGTTTCACAGAGAGGATGATGTTCTGTTTAACACATACCATGCGGTGTCTAATACATACGTTAGAAATAATTCAAAGCGATTTGAACTCAAGAGTCGAAGACATATCTGGAGTCTTAAGTGCCGATGAAGATGGATCAGTGACGGAATGTAATGGTTGTGAAATGGGGGCAAGTTAAAAAAAAACTGTCAAAAGGCAACGTCCACCACAATTACCACATGCGAAAATCCGTGGTCGACCCCGCTTATACTCGAACATGGTTACTCGACATGAGAAGTGAGTGCTCAGGCCACTATCCCACCATGGACGACCCCGCCTATAATCGAACATGGTTAGTCGACATGAGAAGCGACTGGTCAGGCCATTATACCACCGTGGTCGACCCTGACTATAATCGAACATGGTTAGTCGAAGTGAGAAGCGAGTGGTCAGGCTACTATACTACAGTGACCTATGTTTTATGGTCTGGTTACACTAAAGTCTGAACTTGTTCACATGAATATGTTACAGCGACCATTTCTAAACAGGCAGCGAGGTTTTCTACTTCTGAACCCACCTAAGCCAATGATGCATTCGACAGGCGGGAACGATACAGGCAACACTGCTACACAGATGCAAACAGAAAACACAATATAAAGGAAAATAGTTATACATACTTACTAACCAGCACAATCGCACAGTTGCAGGGTGCTCTGTGTATGTCAAATGATGCTAGACAAGACCAGACCGGTCTGGTCAGAACGACCTCCTTACAAAACGAAATAATCACATATGGCTATCACAACACTAGCAGTGGTTGACCCGACATCATTGTGCATCAGGCTGTCATACTCTGTCTCCGACTTGCACTCGTGTACCGAGTCTTCAATGCCCCGGGCAGTCACACCCTGTATCCGACCTGTGCTTGTGTACCAAAATTTAAATACCCCAGACAGTCATATTCTGTATTCAACCTGCACTCATGTACCGAACCTTCAATGCTCGCAGCCATTCTGTACTCCTCACCATTGTGGTCCAGGACCCCAAGACCATAGTAGTAGCACATTCATGACCGACCTGGCCTGCACTCGTCACACTTGTGTACCGAAACTTCAGTGTGAAGGACAGTCATACTTGGATGTTCGTGCTGCTGCAACAGCCATCGCTGAAAAGATCAGACCGTCCTAGATGAAATTCCTTCCATACGAACCGAGTGAAACAAAACCGGTCAACAGCAAAATATGCCCGACCCAACGCACTACCAACGTGACAATCTGTAAGGCTGAGGTCGATCAACAGTGAGAACATCGTGCAGGCAAGTCGAAGGATGGTACTAACCAAGAGAGAGATGCCAGGTTGGCATACCATTCGAGCGCATGTCATTTCACTATAGGGATACAGTACCTAATGCCACAATCGTAAGCACATACGAAACAACATAAATTGTTAGTCATGCAAGAGAGACGACACCGCTACTTGCTGAGGCAAAAAGGTACATGTACTAGTTTCGAGTACATACCAGCTATAATACTAGAACAGCAAGCTCATTACAAAACGAATTAACCCTTGACGAGTACAGTGTGGACATTATCATGGGGATTTGGATGCTAGGATTGAAAGGGTGCATTTTTTCAAGGAACGAATTGTGGATGGGAGCACTCAGGGAAAAAACCTGGCATCGGAATGATGGAGCATGATGCTAGTAATGATTTTGGTAGTTGTATCTTACATGGTTCGGAAATTACAGCCAACTATGCTTATATGTGCTATTCCATCATGCTTGATCTGAGGCAGTGTAATTAAAACATGCATGCCCCCTCGATCCTTTTTGTTGCCAGGTACAATGCCTATGTTATGAATTTGCTTGTTGTATCTCTAACAGTTCGGAATTTATGGTCAACTATGCTTATAAGTACTTTTAGGTCAAATTTGATCCCTCACTACTTTTTGTTGTCAGGGGCGAGTTCTATGATATGAATTTTCTAGTAGTATATCTAATGGTTCGGAAATTATGGTCAACTATGCTCATAAGTACTCTTAGGTCAAACTTGAACCCTTGCTCCTTTTCATTGTTGGGGAGATGCCTATATTATGAAATTGACAGGTGTATTTCAGATGGTTCAGAAATTACAGCCAACTATGCATATAAGTACTCTTATGTCATACTTGACCCTTTGATCCTTCTCGTAATCTGGGGGTGATGCCTACATTATGATTTTGGTAGTTGTATCCCAAATGGTTCAGTAATTACTGTCAGCTATGCTTATAAGTAGACATAGAACTTACTTGGCCCCACGACCCTACTCGTCTGAGGTGATGCCTATGTTATGAATTTGACAACTAAATCTTCAACGGTTCGGAAATAACAAAACACCTATGTTTATAAGTATACTTAGGACATGCTTGACCCCACGACCCTTCTTGTCATCAGGGGTGATGCCTATGTTATGAATTTGGCAACTATATCCTACATGGTTCGGAAATTACAGCCAACTATGCTTATAAGTAGGTGTAGGTCAAACATGACCCCTCGCTCCTTTTCGTTGTCTGGTATAATGTCTATGGTATGATTTAATAAATGTATCTCAAGTGGTTCGAATATTACAGCCAACTATGCTTATAAGTAGACATAGGTCAAACTTGACCCCTCACTCCTTTTTGGTATCTGGGGTGATGCCTATGTTACGATTTTGGTAGTTGTATATCACCTGGTTCGGATATTACAGCCAACTATGCTTATATGTTAACAGTTTGGATATTACAGCCAACTATGCTTATATGTGTGCTTAGGTCACACTTGACCTGAGGCTGGCAGGGGGCCTTGAAATGGAGTCTCCCACTCCATGCAGAATTCGTGAGCGGGAAGTGTGCACTCTCAGTAAGACTGAAAACTTGGTTGGTAGCACCCAGAGAACACTAGCCAGAATACAAGAGCGTGAAGTGTTTTCAGTGTGATTCCACACCCCCGACTCTACGCACAAGGAGTCAGCGCCACATTGACGGGTCATCCATCTACATTGTTCAAACTCCAGCTGATTGTGCAAGTGAACACTTTCGGGGTGCGAAATTATGCAAAAAAACATGTTTCTTGCATGAAATTTAGGCGGTTTTGTGGAAATTTCTGCCTTTTTTGGCCATTTTCTGTGCCAAAAACAATATTTTCTGCGCGAAATGACTTCCCTCGTGATGTCAACGAAGATGGCGGGCGAGGCTTTACAGCCACAAGCTCCTGCATCAGAATGTTCTATTTTATACTACTGGTGACATTGATTGGAATAAGTTAGAAACTAATGTAATCATGTCGATAGCTGGATGTGTTTGAAGTGAAGAGGTTCTATTACTCATGAAACAGAGGCCTTAGACTAGGCATTCAGGTCCTTAATTTATAATGGCGTAAATAACCTGTTTAACATTTATTTTTGACGCATGTTCATCAGTGTTATTAACAAAACGATACGCACCTTAAAGCGAATACATATTAGCATAATCGCCGAGTTTGGGCATGATGATCGAACCAAAGGCGTGCGCACGGGTAGGACCGTGTGGGCCTAGGCCCTGCCTAAATATTTGGAAAGGCCCTGTAAGCCAAACATACATATCATTAAAAAACACAGACACAGGCATACACACACACACACACACACACACACACATATATATATATATATATATATATATATATATATATATATATATATATATATATATATATATATATATATATATATGTGTGTGTGTGTGTGTGTGTGTGTGTGTGTGTGTGTGTACACACACACACTTTTTCTTTACAAATAGAAAACAGTGCAGTTGTAATGCTGCTGAAAATAAAATGAGTACCTAATTAGTTACATGAAAATCGATATTATGTGTCAGGTAATCATGGTATTTTGCCATTGGAGTATTGTGACAATTCGATGAGGGTACATTATTCTTTGACATTGTTACTACTATACCTCTAGCTGCCACAAACGCAAGTGCAGGTACGCGAAACCTATCTGTCTGTCGAATTAAATGGCCATTCTCAATAAACTTATATTTTTTGCCTTGGCCACATATGTGTTAAATTAAGGGGTTTTAGAAATGGTACCACCCATTACCTTAACTCCAGTCACGCTTATAGAAACTGGTCAAATTCTGTTGATAGAGCAATATGACACTTCAGTTTTTTCCTGAGATCATGCTTACGCAACTCCGTACTCATAATCGCATGGACTCGGCGAAGATCCAGTAGGCTAGCAAATTTTCAGTTTTTTTTTATTGAAAAATCTTAAATAAAAACTGCATTTTAGAATACATCAGTATGATTTTTAGTGAATAACTAGTACTTTTTCAGGTTAAAACAATTATTTATAATGATAAAATTGGTACAATGTTTTATGCGAGGAAAATTCTGTTAATGTGCTTTCTAAGAGAACATATGTTTTTGGGTGTGGTTTTGTATATATATTATTAGGGTTAAACAGGCTGCTTCGGGGAAAGGGGGGAAATATTTCTAGGCCAGAACTTAAGACGTGGAAGTAGATTGAGTGGTTTTCTTGCTATTTTTCGTTGTGGGTGACGGGGGTGAGAGAGGAGATCAAATATACAAATATTAATTATAGCAATAATCTGTTTCATTCATACGGAGTAAGAAAACAGGCGGCACAAAACACATGGTCTCATTTCACTTGTATTTTTATTTTATTTATTTGTTTGCGTCTTATTATGGCGAAGTTAAGGCAGTCTACATTTTCCCACACTTGGCCATTTTTAAACACTAAGTAATTAATTAACACTTAACAAACAATTAATTGATGACTCGACAGTTACATTTCAAATTGAAAATGCAATGAAATAATAATAATAATAAATATTAGTAAACTAATAAGGGATAGTCTACGCTACTGTAGAAACAAATATATTACAGGAATAACAGAGCGATGTTACACAGTACGTTATATTTTATGTGCGTACAAGTATAAACCGTTAGCTGCGTCATATGTATAACGTACTCTGATTAACTAGAGAACTGGAATACGGAGGGGACTTTATAAACCACATTCATCTAAATTTAAATTCAAATTTCCTTAACGAGTCCTGTGGCACAACAGACCTTTGTCCATCTCTTACCATTAGCACCCTTATGCTGGCTAACAGACTGAGCTCGCTCAGCCTTGCGCCAAACCACGGAGCATGACCTGGTTTGTGCGAATTAGCAGCCTGCGCACAGAAATCGGTATTATCAAGAGTTACCTCGATTCACACATGTCCGCAATGTTTCACAGGCGAGAACATTCATGATTTTAATTGTAAAGTGGAATATGGGCGTATTCTGGTAATATTTTCCCTTTCACTTTACATATAAAGGTAACGTGGCTAGAAAAATTCCAGATGTTAGAATTTTCTTTATTAATAGGTGAGCATTGCTTTCGAGGATTAATCCCCTTACATCTGTACTTGAACACGTCAAAAACAAAACGAACGCGAGGCTATATTGTTAAAGTAATACAGAAATTTCACTTAAAATAATATATTTAATGCACAGGTAAGACTTCCCAATTAATTCACGACTCTTTACTCTTTCCTTGCAGTACTTCCAGGTTTTAAGAGATCGTTATGATTTTTAATGTGATCAGGGAATGACAAAGATGGTTGGGACGGGGTAGAGGGGTGAGCCAAAGAAACTTCTTGGATTAGTTAACTATATGTTGCAAACAGTAGCAGAAACATCACGTATCTTCCCCCCTCCTACTTTACATTCATAGAACAAAACATTATAGAAGCAACCTCTAATTGAAAGGAAATCGTGCATTAAAAGGCTAGTCTTTGTCCAAGATCGCTGAAGGTTAAGCTTCTAGTATTATTGGGGTATTTATGCATCCAATGCGATATCAAAGGTAGCGCTAGGCGATAAGTTGGTGTGTGTGTGTGTGTATATATATATATATATATATATATATATATATATATATATATATATATATATATATATATATATATATATGGGGCTGCGGTGGCTGAGCGATTAACACGCGCTCGCCTCCCACCAAGGCGAACCGGGTTCAATCCCCGGCCGGGTCACCGGATTTTCGCAAGTGGGAATCGTGCCGGACGATGCCGTTGGCCGGCGGGTTTTCTCGGGGACCTCCTGTTTCGCCCGCACCTTCATCCCAGCGCCATTCCATATTCACTTCATTCACCCTCGTCGGCTCTCAATACCTCGCTGTTAAGAGCTGCCCAAATCTCTTCACTCACTCACTATATATACGTGTGTGTGTGTGTACAGGATGATTCACAGACCCGCATCACCCCTTGTTCTCGGAAACAATACGACACCGGAGGTTAGCGAAAAATTTCGATAACTCTACCCTATATGAAGGAAGCATCGACTGGTAGTAATGCCATTCCCCCAAACATACCGGAGACAGTGGTAAAGGGGGTGAGCTTTGAAATGGCAAATGAGAATGTGGGTCGTATAAAAGGAAACAACATTTACCATGACACCTTTTTCCTGACGCGCATAGTTTACGCACAATAAAATAAGTCATCTAAGCATGTGGTTTGTGACGTGGCGTATTTTGGAAACAACCGAACTCATCATATATGTAGTGATTTTTCAAATATAAGATTCATAAAGAGCGAAGTAACCGCGAATAGACTGCAGTAAATTGACCATCTTGATTATATTATATCATATTTTACATGTTCTTAATTGTATACTTACCAATCTCACCGCTTGAATAAGATATATCTTATATATTACAATAAATCTGGCTTCGCAACAAATTTAAAGTGCGACCTTGTGACAACATGCCAAATAAATGCCGCACCACTGTTGGTATAATTTAAATGTCATAATCGTGATCCATGTGTTCGTGGCACTTCTGAAGTAGCCCGTTACATTGTTTATTTACGAGTAGACTACATTAAAATTTTTGCCCACGAAGATGACAATGAGTACTATACGTTACTACAACTAAATATTTAAAAAAAAAAATTTTTTACTGCAACTTTTCATGTTCTTGACGTTGATTCATTGCTCTCATTACTCTCTCTCTCCCTCTCTCTCTCTCTCCTCTCTCTCTCTCTCTCTCTCTCTCTCTCTTTTATTGGTCGTATCTATTGTTTTCCGTTCCATTATCGTGACAGCTATAGCAGTTGCGATCAATATGATTATTCGAAGTGACTTTCGACTCTACCCGAACAAAAATAAACTCGTCAAATAATAGAATTTGCATGTTCTCCTATCTCAAACCTACCAAATAACCCCATTTATTAGAGAAGATACAAATCTAGTTACCTTGATGGTGAAGCTGTTTAGTGATTTATGTACTAATGAGTACTTTCTAACGTCAGCTGGTCATTATTCTTGCTACATGCAATGTGGAAGTACCTTTGCAATGCGAGTTATAATTACCTTGGAAGCAACACATCGTCAAACAGCTCACTGGAATAAGAGCATGTGATATTTCTCTCTAAATTCGCCGTTCTTAAGAAGGCCGTGTTCTCGGTGCTGTCGCACACTACCAGATATTTGCTTGCAATTTGTTATTACGGTTTTTCGTGCGGCCTTGGCGACGAGAGAGTTTATCCTTTTAACATATTTTTCTCACGAAATATAATTACAATAAACGAAATAAATGGGGCTACAAAGTACATAAAATGTAATTAAAAGTAAACGAACCAAAGTAAAGCGACGAAAAATAAATTAAAGAACATTTCCGTGCATGCGGTGCACTGGTTTTGAAACTGACGACAGTGTGGACACATGGACCAAAAATATCTTCGGGCAAAAAAAAACATTATTTTCAGTTTTAATTCGCGGCTATTATGAGTGGGATGGAACCCCGCATAGATAGGGCATAGATAGTTGTTTTTTTTTTTTCTGACAAAAAGTCGTATTTGCAGAACATTTATTTACCGAGATAGGCTACGCGTATTCGCGCAAACAACTATTTCACAAAAAATGCAGGGGTCCATCCCACTCTTAAAAGTTGATGCTTATAACCATGCGTATGAAACAGCCATACCCCTTCACTCTCAATTTTCGTCTTATTTTGAGCCCATGTCGCTGAGTAAGTAGCAAGGGCAACGATGGCGGAAATAGCCGAGCTCATCGGAAATGTGCAGCATTAATTTATAACCTGACTGTCGTGATACATTTAAAACATTTTCTTGCAAAGAGTGGATTCCACAAAATACCTCTGGACCTTTTCTTTCGTAATCGTCTGATGCACACCCAGATAAACAGACAACACCTTTATCTTTCCTTATCCAGTATATGTCCGCTGCCGTATTTTTAATCAGATGAGTTTTCGAGAGATCTGATTCTTACGTTCCGATCACATGGTAGCCATATTAAACTGGAAATGGCGTAATAAAACACATTACTTTAATCATGGGCGTATCTTCGGGCGCTTAGAACGCGTTGTCCAGATCGCTTTAGAGTCATACTGAGATAGGAGAGAATACAAATAAGAGGATAAGACACAGACTTTAAAACTGTGGTCTAACCAATAATCATCAGGCTTAAGCGGAATATCAGGTATTTTTTGTGCAAGACGAAAGAAACGTTCACAGCGTGCAAGATGCTGACATTGCACTAAATTTCGTACGCGAATATCTCGTAAAAGAAAGATCTTTCGCGACATCAGGAGACAAAAGATGTCCTATTTTTTGGTTATAATTTGCACGGAACTAGATATTATATTGGTCCTACTGAACTGGTCATGTTACCAACTGTATATCAGCAAGAGAAATAAACGTAAATAGTACACCTAAGCTGCGCTAAGAGTAATTTATCGAGAAAAAATCCGAAAAGAATGCTTTGAATTATTATTTTTTTTATGAAACGGAGTTGAGTTCATGGAGCAGGTATTGTGAGGGTTGAGGGAACCTCCTTCACATTAGGCAACACTCATGACGGCAATACAAAATAAAGTATGCGAATTTGTAATATTAGCATCGTGATATAGAATATTCACCAGTTTTCTGTACAAACTGTGCGTGAACTCGTTTAAAGCGTTACTTGCTTGATATTCTGGCATGAGAGATTTCGTATAAAGTTCTCACACAAAATTCACTTTTTATGTTGTGTAACAGCCGCTTTAGCAAAAACAATAATTCTTCAGCGATACGTCTTACTTCCCCTTCGGTTTGTTTTCCTTTGTTGGTTGAACTTCATTATTTATACTATTAACGTCCTTATCTTATGTGTTCATTTCTCTTAGCCAGAAATTATTCTCGCGAGCACTTAGGTACGAATGAAGTGTGCTATTGAAATCAGGATTTCATTGCTTTTGTGTAAGTCCGTAGCTTCGTTCGCTGAAGGCCGTTAGTAGAATTCCTTTAGTACAATCTACGTGGGCTTCTGTTGTAACCGCGCAAATCGTAACTTCGCGCATGGAAATTGTGGATACGGGGAGCCGCGGTGATGTAGCAGTTAGACTACTCGCCCCTAACCTTGGCGAACTGGGCTCGATTCTCGGCGGAGTCGCTCCCAGATTTTCGCTCGCGGGAATCGTGCCGAACGAATGCCGCTAGTAGACGGATTTTCTCGGGAATCTCCTGTTTCTCCCGCCCTTGCAAATCGGCCCTGCTCCGTGCTCACCCCCATCGGATCTCAGGACCTTTGCGGCAGTTTATTTTTTCTCAGTAGTGTTATTTTTGTAAGTTATAAGAGACATACTGAGTGTGTTAACGTCATCCATGTGGTATAAACCTGGGGATAACCCGAGAAAACCAACCAGAATCTCATCCAGTCTCAAAGCCCTGAAGGACACATTCACATACCGCGTGTTACATTTCTGTTGGAGCTAGATGACGGAGGTGAATTTTTTTTTTGTAAGTGTGACTAGACCAGCCAATAGGAGGATGGACATCAGTCAGGCTGGTGCATGACGTGCGTGTGCGCTGCAGAGGTTTGGTACAAACCACGTGGTTAAAAAATGGTTGGAGACTTTTTAAGAAATGTTCTGTGTCGAAAAAACAAGTTCTCATTTCAACTCCAAGGTGATTTTATTTTTGTGAGGAAATGGCTGAAAATGATATTTTCAGAATCAGTTTTAACTGTTAAATTTTCTATACAGAAACTTCAGAGTCGTCTTCATTGTTTTATCTTTATTAACGTGCGATAAATATATATGGTCGCCGCGTAATTTCACGTACAGACGAGTCGCCGAGGGAAGGACTGCGCGCCGGTTGAGAGCATCGCGCATAGAGGCGACGAGGCAAGGTAGGTATAGGCTGTTCACGGTTAAATGAGCACTTTTGAAAGCCCTGCTTAAGATCTAATTGTATGCACGTTGTGTATTCCTCCGCCTTATGTAAAATTAACATTTCCACGGACCTCATCACTTTATTCACGCGTCGGTCAAATGAAACTGTGGAATTATTAAGAAACTAAATACTTTACAAATCTGTTCACTTTTACACTTCGATGCATTAAAAAAACAGAAAGTGAGAGAAATAATTTAATTTATTACAAATGGTGGCCTAACAGTTTTTATTTGACGTTAAGATGTGGAACTACTTTCCCTCCAACGTTACCAACTTTACTGGGCGCATGTCACTCAGTGTATCCGTTAACAGATATGCAGGTATAAGCTGTTCACGATAAAATGAGCTATTTTCAAAGCCCTGCTAAGATCTACTTGTATGCGCGTTTTGTGTTCTTCCGCCTTATGAAAAATTAACATTGCCACGGGCCTCATCACTTTATTCATGTCAAGTGAAGCTGTGAAATTATTGGAAAAGTAAATACTGTACAAATATACTTCAATGGACTGAAATATACAGAAAGCGAGAGAAATGATTTAAGTTATCACAAATGGTAACCTAACACTTTTTGTTCGATGTTGAATGGGAATGAATCGTCATGGCATTTGTTAGGGACCCATCCCAGCATTCGCCTGGAGCGATTTCGGAAAACCACGGGAAAACCGAAATCTGGATGGCCGGACCGGGGATCGAACTCGGGTCCAGTGAGTTACCACAGCGCCACCTCGCCCGGTGACGAGGCAGATGGTGAGTGTGCAAGAGTCACATATTTGTCCGCTGTGGTGGTTAGCGAGCTGCTGCTAACCCCTCGCCCGGCGACGTCGACGCGAAGGGCGCCTGTCCCGCCGCCGAAGGACGAGGCGGCGCGGGCTATCGATCGCCGGGACGCACGCCGCCGGCGAAACAGTCGTCCTTCCAGTGCGACGCGGGCAGCGAGTGTAGTCATGTCGCGTCTCACGGCGCTGCTGCTGGCGTCCTTGCTGGTGGTCGCCCGGGGCGACGACTGCAGCTCCACCACGCCCCAGGCCGGGCAGGCGACGACGGCGACAGTGACAACGGAATTGGCGCAGACGAAGACGACGACGATGGAGGACGCGGCCAGCACGCCGGCGGCGCCGCCCGACGAGCCACAGCCAGCGCATTCTCTCTCCGCGGGGACGACACCTCGCGTGGCCGCCGTCGTGCTGTGCGCCTGGCTTGCCCGCACACGCTGAAGCCTCCCCGCACCCCCCGCACCAACTGACTGCACCACCTGGTCTTCGCCACAGAGTACTTCAGTATACAGAGCTGGAACAGACTCTCGCAGAATCAGCGCTTGGCGACCTACTCGCCGACAAGAAACACAGCAAGGCCCGTTCCCTGGGTAATGGCTAGAGGCTGTTCACGATAAAGTGAGCACTTTTGAAATAGACCGTTGAGAAATGTCATATATTTTAACGGGCTCACTGAGTGATATTCGCCCAGTAAAGATGGTAACGATGGAGGGAAAGTAGTTTCATGTCTTAACGTCGAATTTAAAGTGTTAGGTAACCATTTGTGATGACTTAAATTATTAATTTCACTTAATGTTTATTTCTTCAATGCATCTACTATATATGTAATAATTATCAGATTTGTAAACTATTTACTTTTCTAATAATTTTACAGTTTCACTTGGCTAAAGTATGAATAATGTGGTGAGGCCCACTGCGGTGTTAATTTTACATAACGCGAAAGAATACACAACGTGCATACAAGCAGATCTTGAAGCAGAGCTTTCGAAAGTGCTCAGTTTATCGTAAACAGCCTATACGATCACATCAAAGGAACCAGCACGCCATTTCGACTCTGTGTACTCATATACTCTGTGTCTTCGTGCCTACAAGCATCCACGTGCACGTCTCAGGGCGCCCTCCCTTCT
Organism: Dryococelus australis; assembly: GCA_029891345.1. Lineage (NCBI taxonomy): Eukaryota > Metazoa > Arthropoda > Insecta > Phasmatodea > Phasmatidae > Dryococelus > Dryococelus australis. Next base: position 136,566,516 of record CM056999.1, read on the forward strand.
CTTGGGCTCCTTCCGCGGCCGCCTTCGCCATCTCCACCTCGTCTGTGTCTTCTTCTCGTTCTTTCCTCAACAACCTCCTGCATCACCATTAATTACCAACTTTCTACGCAGAACTTTCTCTTATATTTGTTATACATGAATTTTACCTTATGAATAAAATTTACTAATTTAATAGTTGCACTTATTTGTGCTTATATTTTAAGAAGAAATAGTTTTCGGCGACGAGAGATATCCTGAATGTATTTTCCCTCCTTGGAAACGACTCAAGTCACAACGTATAGGCTGTTCACGGTAAAGTGAGCACTTTTGAGGCCCTAGTAACTTTTTCCTTTCAGTAATATTTTTATTATTCAACCATCATTTAAAATAAATATTCCCATGCATGTAATACACCGTGTGTATACTCCACAGCACACTGAAGTAGACGTCTAAGGCGAAAATAAATAAAACATATTTATTGACTGTTATTCCAAATGGGAGGGCTTTTAAAAATGCTCACTTTACTGTGAATAGCATATCTCAATGTTATTCACCCGGCAATGAATTTCATTGTTCTGGCAGGTAAGTGGTTTACTCCCGCGCAGTCCGAAAGTCTTGTTTTTATGTACCAGCTATTATTTATGACAGAAATATTGCCGTTCCAGCTCCTTGTAATGCTGGAGGTTGCTGGTTCGATTCCGACCTGTGACTTCCAATAGATTAAACTTTAAAAGTTTTGCAGTACTAAAAAATATCGTTAGAATTACTATTGAATCTCAAACCTTGAATTTCCAAAAAGAAAAAAAAAGTTATTTTACTTGCTATATTTTAACATATTCTCTATTATGAATATTTTACAACAGGTGTTTATTATTGCAAAAGTAATGCAATATTTATTTTTAATTCGCAGTAGAGGCTCCAACTTTCTTCATAAAAATACTTGAAATAATCATCTGTTACCGAGTGGAATTGTTTACAACGTGGAGCATGAGGAGTTAATGTAGAGTTTCCAGAAATTACGGTACCCTAGGAATACCATTCGTCCTAAATATGCGCCTAGTGTCAGAATTTGAATTTTTTTTTTGGGGGGTAAGTGCCTTTGAACCGAAGTAGTTTTCTTAAGAGGTGCAGAAAAATTATTTTTATTGGTAAAAACTGTAAGCTATTTACTGCAGGCACGAAAAATTTCATTGGTTATACTTTGTCTCTAAATTAAACAAATAAAAATAATACCAAAATGAATAAAAATTAAAATATTGACATTTTGTCCATGTACATTTAACGTCCGCTACGATTGAATGCAAGAATATTACATATTAATATATATTCTATTAGAACAGATTTTTCTTAGGGTATAACTATCGTGGCTTCCGAAGGATCACTATACCACCTGACTACACAACACACAGAACTCAGCACACGCACAGCAAGAACTGTCAGAAATTATGATTTATCTTATACATAAAATAAAAATGCATATATTTTCTAACACTAAACTATTTTGCTAGAAATTACACATTCAAACGTTAAAAAAAATATATTGCTTATAGTATTTTTAAATCAAAATTCAAGTATAGCTATTGCCATTCTAGATGCTTTAGAAAATATATTTCGCAAGAAAACCTTCGTCAAGTAAGGCAATCATAAAATTTACTAAATTCGTATGTAAAAAATAATCGCACTGATGTTAAAAAAAAAAGTATAATATTAATTGTATGTATTTTTATTTAGTTAACTATCGTGGCTGACGTGTATGTGCATAATATCATTAATCAAGAATATTTCTTGACGTTAGTATCAATATTTTCTAACATACAACCATTGTAATTTTTACAGCTGTCCTATTTAAATAAAGTTTTCTTCTTATAATGTGCCGCCTGAAGTATTGAAAAACAAATACGCTTTAGTGCTGATAAAAAATGAACAGTTGTTAATTAATTTTAAAAACGTCCAAGTATGTAAATTCTAGCAAAATATTTTACAGTGCTAGAAAATATATGTTTTTTTTTTCCTTTCATAAAAAACATAAAGCATATATTTTATTTACATTCTGGTAGCGAGTAAACTACTTTGTAATGGGTTCTGCAAGTTGTTTAGTTGGGTGCAGTGTTCCTTTGGAAACACGCTACTTCAACTGTGAGTTTCACTCTTGAATTTAAACATAAATAATTGATGCAGTTGTGTAACAGGCAAGTGTGAAGAGAAATTCGATTCAGAATAGAGAATGAGTCTCATTCATGTATAAAATAATTGCTTAACTTTTCATTAGACATTCAGGAAATAATTTAATATCTTTCAACTGAGCTCATACAATACTTTCGATGTTTCACATAGAACTAGATAAATGCTAAAAATAAATATTAGAGCTTCACCCATTCAGACCTAGTGTACACATTTGTGTACATTACGCACGTGAAGGTAACCATTGGTCTTTACTGCACACTGCAGAGCTCAATCACCAATGATCTTACCTGTAAGTAAATAATTTGCAAACCATCTTACTGATCTAGGTCATAATTGGTTCATAAAATTGTAGCGGAACATATAGACTGTAGCTCATTGATTGAAACAACGAAACAAGTGTTTTGTCGACTTAAGTACAGCACGTATAAAAAAATTATTGGCTTGCAACACCTGAAATCGTAAATTAAAGTGGGCCTGAAAAAGTTAAAGTTGAAGTAAAGCAACTACCTATGGAGCATTGCACCTGACTATACAACGTGACTAACTCATAAAAAAATAGTACAGACACCATAAAAATTGCCAGAAAGGACGATTTATGCTGTATATGAAAGAAGAATGCACGTATATATTTTGCAACATTGCCTATAAAATATTTTACTAAAATATACTTTTTAAATATTAAAAAATAATCGATTAAAAGAGTCTTTATTTTTAACAACATTTAAGAACATTTCCATTCTGACTGCTTCAGAAAGCAAAATTTGCAAGAAAATCTTCGTCATGGAATATCGTCATAATGTTTACCAAGATTGTGTGTAAGGAAGTTGTAATAGTAATGAAAGAAATAATTTTTATAGTTATTTGTATGTGCGTACTTTTGTCACAAACATTTATGTTTGAAACTGATGAAAATAAAGTAAATTATAACATTTGTACGATACATTATTACACATGGTCACAGTAAATGTTATGACGGTCTTTCTTGGAAAAGATTTTCTTGCATGTTCTACTTTCCGAAGCATCCAGAATGGAAATGCGCTTAAATTTTATCAAAAATTAGAGACTATTTTAATAAGTTTTTTTAAATATTTAAAAAGTATATTTTAGTAAAATATTTTATAATAGTGTAAAATATATAGGTACATTCTTCTTTCTATACAGATCGCACTTTTCTGGCGATTGTTATGGTGTCTGTACTACTTTTTTATGAGTTCGTAACGTTGTACAGTCGGGTGCAGTGCTCCATAGGCAGTTACTTTACTTCAACCTTAAAACGTTCACAGATTTGTTCTACTAAATATAAAAGTTACTTCTTACATGAAGTCAAGCCTATGAGAGGGCCCGATCACACAACGTAATGGTTATCTGGTAGGAACACAACATTCTTTCTGCCATTTCCGGATCCGTCTGTAGAACTGAAGCATTTAGGCTGTTCACGGTAAAATAGGCACTTTTGAAAGCCCTGTTTTAGATCTACTTTTATGCACGTAGTGTTTTCTTCCGCCTTGTGTAAAATTAACATTGCCATGGGCTAATCACTTTATTCATGCGTCGGTCAAATGATACTGTGGAATTATTAGAAAAGTTAATATTTTACAAATCTATTCATTTTTACACTTTGATAAATAAAAAAACAGAACGTGAAAGAAATCATTTAAGTTATCATAAATTGTTACTAGACACTTTTTTTCGGCATTAAAATATGGACCTACTTTCCAACTTCCGTTACCAACTTTACTGGGCGCATGTCTGTTAGTGCGCCCGTTAAAATATATGCAAGTAGGGCCAGTGACTTCTTTCTAAGGTTGATTTCAAAAGTGCTCACTTTATCGTGAACAGTCTTTAGAATTATTGACATGCACACTGAATCCTTTCGACATATTGGCCTAGATGCTACATTCAATTTATATTTTAAAGGATAAATTTCCGTAGAAAGTGATTTATTCCCGGAAATTAATTGCTGTGTCATGTCGCCTTCAATGGACAGGATGCAAATCAAGGATGTCTGCACGCCATCAAGGCGCGCTGCTCGCTCACGAATTCTTTTGTGATCGACGGATAAAAGCATGGTAATATTTCTTGGCGCCACCCCACGCGTTCCACCCTTACAGCTTGCGCTATAAAATTAAACGAACACTTTTTATTGCCACCTCGGCTTCAAAAGCCGACTCGGCGAGTGGATGTATCGACCGCGTCGCGTCGGTCATTGGCCTCTCCAGGTGCGAACGATCTCTTGTTGGGCAATCGATCAAATAGATTTTCCCACCTCGTGCGAATCAATTTATTTATTTTCTCTCTCAAATAATCTCGCTGCGACGCTTACTTTGTATAACAATACTTCCCTACAAAATTCGCCAACAAGATGATCGACAAGGCTGAGTATGTGAGTGAAGAGAAATGGGTGGCTCTTAACATCGAGGTCTTGAGAGCCGATGATGGTGAAGCGAGGTGAGTATAGGGCAGTACCGGAATGCAAGGATGGGGGCAATGGGAGATACCCAAGAAAACCCGCCGACCAGTGGTATTGCCCGCCACGATTCCCGCCGGGGATAGAACCCGGTTCGCCTAAATGGGAAGTGAGTAGTCTAACCACTATCCCACCGCGGTTATCCTTAATCGAAACGGCATCTAGTACCAGAGAAGTATATAAGAAGCAAATATTGCACCTTATTTGTATCTGTTTATTTGAATTCTTAAACAGCCAAGCTGTGTGGCTACCACTAGTAGTAATAAAGATTTGCGCCATTGTGGGTTTAACTGTACCACGAATTTTCATTAAGATATCATGAAGCTTCTTTGTTAGCCAACATTATAAGACAGGGGAGAAACCGCTCTTACATTATAGGCCAAAATTATAAAAGCTACAAAAAGTCATAACATTTAATATTTCCATGTATTAAATGGCGAAACACTACAATTTCCGAATTGTATGTACCTACATATTTATTTATATCAGTCGACTGCAAACGAGCCTTAATTCACTTGCCTGGAGTTAATTTTGGTCAGTGGAACAGCATAATGCATAACAACCCCATATTCCAACTGGATTCCGATCGTGGTTAGATAACTATCTGGGACATTTATCCGTTATCAGTACGTTTGTGTAATGATTCAGTGATATATATCGTGTCCTTTAAAATATTAATGGGAAGAGGTTGTTTATTTACTGGCTGATAATTTATCAGGGAACTTACTAGCGGTTAAAAAAAATTATTTACTTAACCAACGATAGCGGTCTTGTATTATAATGCATTTTAAGCAAACTCTAATTATAGGTATTAGATTGCTTGCTATTGTGTGAAATCTGCAATGTTCAGTTTTCAAATCGTATTGGATTTTTGACAACCCTATAATATCCATTGCGATATCACATATGAAGAGAGAAACCATTACTGGACACGCTTATTAGTACGACTTGCGCGTTGTTATTGGGCTCCAATAAGAAAGTTGATGTTAAACGGAATTTTTAATTTTTTTTTTTGTAATACTGCGTTTTTTTTATTGCGCTTTACTGTTTCTTTCTAATATATGACTCCTCCCTTTATCACCGAATATCTTAATGCAGTGTGATAGATGCACTAAACCTGGTATCAGTTTACATCTGAGCCTTCATACTTAAAATTGTGGAATATTTTTTTCTACTTTATTGGTCAGTTTTGAGTAAAATGATATTGCTACATTCATGTTTAAGACTTGAGTCTATTTTTATGTCCACCATTGTAGATACCATACAGTTAACACCCTATGTCTTTAGGTATGTGCTGATCCTTTGTCCTGCCGGTATCGGCCTGGCCATCCTGCGACAGCATGTGTTCGCTGAATATTGTTGTCTATTACTTTACAACTGTGCCCTTAGTGATGCTAAGATTGTTCAGCGCAGTCTCGTAAAAGACATTTAATTGATAAACTAATAAGATGATAAGCCTTGATAGTCGGGCGGAAAAGGTAAAAAGGGTGAATGTCACAGAAAGTAATCATTGACACACTTAAAACTTTTTCACGTCAATTGACAACGTGTAACACATCAAAACATGTAAGTCGGCCTATAGTTTCTTAAGTTTAAGGAAGGATGCAGTGTTTTCTGAAAGCTTCGAAGGTTTATTTACAGCTGTTTCTACTTATAGCACAAATTACCCTGTGGCACCATGAAACTCTGAATGTTAGCGATGGACACTTGAAGATGTTTCCGGGTGTTAGCTAGCTGGTAGGTATTTGAATTACGCCTATATGAAATATTTTTACTGGCGAATTATGTGACTTTTCATTCGCCATGATTCTCTTCTCTGTACAGTGCAAACGACTAACGCTGATGGCAGTTAAATGGGAATGTAAGTATTGTTATTGCCTGTTCAAAATAAAGTGGGGACTTTTGAAATCGTTCACACTCTTGTTCATATTATAAGGCGCAATGGAAAAAATACACAATCTGTCTTGTTAGAACTACAACGTACATTCAAGAAGGATATTCACGAGAGTAGCCATAAACATACTTCATTCGACCATAGACAAAAGACAACTAGTGATTTACATATCGATGGTCTATATCTAATACCATGTATCTCGATTTCATGGCGAATTCAGTTTAACGCAATTTCCAATAGAGGACACCTAAATTCATACTGTGCCAATACCCCATAAATGTTAGTCAAAGGGAAATAATATTTTTGGAACTAAATTTGTTGCCACGTATCTCAGGGTGATGATATTGTTAAGATAACACCTCGTATCTCAGTGTTGGTGCATGGGAAATCGGTGTTAGCAGCTAGTTTTTGTTTATTCTTTGAAGGATGATATTGTATTATTGATTGTAACTATCTTTCTGTAGAGACATTAATATGTAAATTTTATTGGTGACATAGTATGTTCTTTGCTTATTTTAATCTGTAAGTACCCTAAACTTAATATCACCGAGATACATGTTATTAGCGATAATAATAACCACCTTTATCTAAGAGTTACGAGGTATAAATAATAGTAGTTTCTATTCCAGGACAAAATTCTGCTAACTGTATTTTGATGAGGAAGATCTGAATAATTACACAATGAATGATTCAGATGAAGAATTAATTTCCAGTGAATCTGATGAAGAATATGGTACTTTATGCAAGTATGTTGTGTGATATTATAACTATAGGGCGCTAGCAATACAATATTGATATTTTCATTATTCAGGTTTAGTTGAAAAATGCCGAGCTAATCTGACAAGGAAAACTATATTAACTCGAGAGGGTACTGAGAAACAAACTAGTGAAATAGGCATGTGCATTCAGTGTTACTTGCACTAGAAAAGTGTGAGATGGCTTTTACTATTTAAGTTATTAATTTTTTATGCTCATCTTTTATTTACAGATGTTGGGTTCTATGGAGAAAATTTGCAAGAATTTTGTGTGGCAAGTTCTGACACACAATCTCAAGAAATAACAAACAGTAACCGTTCTAGTAGCAAGTATCAGGGCAATATTCAAGTTGTACAAAATGAAGTGAATGAAAGTTTGCTTTTCAAGTAAGTGTAGCTGAAGATGTTTTTCAAGACGTTGTTTCTCCTAAAACACAAGAACTAATTTTTAACAATTTTGCATCTCCAGGCATTGTTTCACTACATATCCACGATGCAGATGGCAACATAACTGTTGAAAATACATACTGAATTTGCTATATGCTATATCTAGCCTGGTAGTTGTGGATATGTACAATAATGAACCCACTACCTTCCTGTGCAAATATACATCGTATTTCTCATCCCCAGATGAGTTTCTATTGTCATTTTCAATTTACAAAGGGGCTGATATACACTTTTCACTTTCTAACTTGGACTCCCTCAATATTTGCTCAATGTATTCAGTCTGGTGGATGGACATTTCCCCATTACAGTACTCTACATTCATGGAAAGAAAATGGGTCATATTCCCTAGCTTTCTGATCTCTAGCTTCACACCTAGTTCTTCCTTGAACCACTCTGCATGTTTCTTTTTACTCCAACATCCTAGATCTTCAACATAAATCCCAATGAACAGATTCTTGCTTTCATTTACATGAATATATGGGTATTTCACAAGTCTTCTCAGTCCCAAATCCCTTAAACTGTGTTTAAAGTTCCATGCCATTCCCTCCCCCATTGCTTCACTCCATACATACTTTTCAGAAGCTTACACACACTCTTGTCGTCAACCTCAAAGTGTTTTGGCTGAACCATGTAAATCTCTTCACTCAGATCACTGTGCAAATAAGATGTAAGTACATCAATGTTCCTAAACCCTCCCATTTAGCACTGTTAGGGCTATCATCAATCTGATGGTTTTTATTTTGATCACAGGTGCATAGGCCTCATGAAAGCCAATTCCCTGCACTTGAGCAAACCCCTGTGCCACCAATCTTGCTTTAAATCTACTGGTAGTACCATCTGGGTTCTTTTTCAGCTTCAGAACCCACTTGCTGCCTACTACGATTCTGTCAAGAGGTACTGTCAACCAATACATAGTGCCCTTACTCTGAATACTCTCTAGTTCAATTTTCATTGCACCATGCCATTCATCTGCATATTCCCCTTTCAGAGCCTCGGTTACACTAAAAGGCACTTCAACATAACCTGCTGTGTACACAGAAAGATTACAACACGAACAAGATTTTTCACCAAGTAATATCTTTCTAATCCGAGTACTCTGCCTTGGTTGTACATCCTCACGTACCTTCTCAACAGACCCAATTTCAACATTTCCAGTGTCATCATTTTCTTCTCTTAAATCATCATGTCCCTCAGTATCAACAAACTCACTACACTTATCATCAGTCTCGACAGGTTCCTCTACATTACTAGAATCACAAAAAAAATAAATCATCAGTTCTAGGGCAATCTAATTTTCTCAGTGGTAACACTCTCTCTTCAAACTTGACATGCAGCCCAATTATGACTTTCTTCATACTTAAATTGTACAATCGAAAACCCTTTATGTTTCTTTCATAACCAAGGAACACACACTCTACAGCCCTTGGTTTGAACTTACCCTTTTTCTGAGCTAACCAGGCTTTACATCCAAACACTCGCAATCTAGGCAGTTCTTGTCTACATTTTCTCCTTTCCACAATGCTAGAGGTAGCCGATTGTCGATTGGTCTGGATGGGCACAGATTCCTTATAAAACATGCTGTGTTGGCAGCTTCGCACCAAAACCCTTCACTCAAACCTGATTGCAACAGTAAACATCTAGCCATATCTTCAATAGTCCTATTATATCTCTCAGCCATTCCATTCTGTTGGGAGGAGTAGGCTACCATTTTCCTATGGACGATATCATTTTCACACAGGAAACTTTCAAATTTCTTCTCACAGTATTCACCTCCCCCATCGGTTTGAAAACTCTTCAATTTCAGCCCATGGAGCAACACTACTTCTGCTTTATATTCCTTGAATTTGGCAAATACCTCATTCTTCAGCTTCAAGAATTTCACAATTGCAAATCTGGAATAAGCATAAATAAATCTCATCATATATGATGCACCACAATTTGATTTTGTTGGAGAAAACAGTAAGTCACTGTGGGCTGGCTCTAATGGTTGGGCAGTCTTACACTCACTTTTCTTTGGAAAACTACTCTGAGCCATCTTACCCTGAACACAAATAGAACAGTCACTCTGATAATCTAAGCCATCAAGGCCAGGGATCCTTTTCATAGCATTTGCATGGAGGTAGCCAACTCGTTGGTGGCACACACTGACAGCCTTTAATGTGACAGCTTCATTCTTTACTTCATCCACATTCTTAGTCTTGTTTTTGGCTTCAGTGACTAGAGCTTCATGCCTTTGTGGCACATTGACAAATACATCACTCTGCAAAACATACTATCCTTCCTTAACAAAAGCATTGAAAACACACTCTATATTCCAATACACCAACAGCTTGATCGTTTGTCAAATTTACATAAATGTCATAAGCAGTCAATTTTGTAACAGAAATTAGGTTAAAATTTAATTGGGGTAGGCTACCTATATATAATGTTTTCTTCATCTCTAAAGTATTTCCTCCACATGAATTCAATAGTACAAGCTCGACTGTACCTATCCATTTTACCTTAACTTCGCCCTTTCCAAGCATTACATGTCCTCGACTAGGGGTGGCATCTGTAAACAATTCTCTGCAAGAGATCATGTGCTCTGTAGCAGCCAGGATTAGAAACAACTGAGTACACTCATCGCTAGCCATCTGTGGAAACACGCTAACACACCCTATTGTTTTCCATTTCTGAACACGATTTTCGCTCTCATCACGCTTACCCATCTTTTTCTCATTACGTTTCTTGATACAATCTTTGTCCCAATGTCCAAACTCATTACACTCAAAACATTGGACTCCAGGGCAAAACGTACTAATATGTCCCGGCTTCTTGCACTTAAAACAGTTACGATCACTTCCTTTGTTGACCACATTCCGCAAACTCCTTGCTTCAAAATTCTTTGTTGTTAACTGCACCCTCTTGTTTACTGTATATACTAAGGCAACTTGATTGTGTTCACTGTTGGGAGTTGTCTGTTGCCATCGTCGTTCCTTGTCCAACAACAGCCCCTTAACCATACTTGTTATGAGGTTAGGTTAACTCAGAAGGTTCTTCACAAACACTTCATACTCATATGTTGGTAGTCCACTGAACAGTAAATTTGCAATTATTTCGTCGTCAAAGATTATCTCGCCTCTAGCCACTTTCTTGTTCAATCATTGTATCGATGCAGCATACTCATGCATTGTCATGTCCACCATCTTGGTAATGAGTGCCATTTCCTTCATGCTTTGGAGTGCATGAAACTTAGTTGATGTTACACGAATTTCCTCCAATACTTCCCAGGCTAGTTTCGCTCTTTCACAATCTTCGATGTCCAATAAGAAATCGTCCCCCACTGATCGGTAAAGCACAAACAAAGCCATCCGATTCAATCTTCCTTGATCGATATTAAGTACTCCGATTTCAACATAACCTGGTTCAATTGCAATCCAGTAGTTTTTATCTATCATATGCCCCTTCACACGGAGTTTCCAGGATAAATAATCACCAGTTGTTAGTTTTGGAAAATTCACCAAGTCTCTGTCGTCTGTACCCTCCACCATGATGTTTACAATCACGTCAAAACACGTTCACAATCTCCGCTCGACGATCTCAATTACTTCCTCAATCCACAATCACCCTGGGCCCATAACCTGTTGTTCATTATAAGTCACAGTGGGAAAAATACTCCATCTGTCTTGTTAAAACTACAATGTACATTCACGAAGGATTTTCACGAAAGTTGCCATCAACATACTTCATTCTACCATGGACAATATACAACTAGTGATTAACATATATGCACCCGCAAGTGAAGTTACCCATACTACACCACACATAACAAAAGACAGGCAAGCGTAAAACAGTGCACCCCCTAATAAGAAATAAACCGTGCCACAGTGCAGGCTGTTCAAACATAAAAACCACTTTACTAATGTCATAGCAGCTTACAACACACACAAGTATGCAGAATCCCATTTAAAAATGGCAGCGATTTAAGTAAAGTATTGACATTGTATTGTGATAATAATTTTTTAATTTATGGCAGATCAAGTTTGCGTTGTTATATTCTATACAATTTAGAGTAGTAAATGGCATACTAATAACAGATTCAGGTTCCAAACATTTTCACATTTCCACTTACCCAAAACGTGAAAAAAGTTAAGCCCATCGCTATGTAAATGTTACATATGGCAGAATGATACAAAATGAGGAGTGAAGTGTATCTTAAGCAGGGATTTCAAAAGTGTTCAGTTAACTGTGAACAGGCTATATGTATGTGCTTCGTGTCCTTCCCCTCCCTGTCGGGCGTGTCCTCCAAGCATGGCATTGCCGGTATCTAGATGAGGGAAAGTGGAGCCCCCACGGTGCACGATAATGCTAAAGGTACTGACATCACTCTCATCTCTGGAAGAGTGGATGATTTGGAAGGTAATTAGCTGGTTTCCCCTCGGTGCTATTCGAGATGCGAATAAGTTTTTGATCCAGGCCACCTCAGCGATATAAGCCACGATCTGCCTCTGTCAGCAGCTTGGAATACACCGGACCTTGGAAGCATCACTGGCATTGGCCTTCATCTAGGGCCAGCGTCTAACCACCCCTGGTATGTCCCGGAAGTTTCGCCGAGCTCTTATTAGAGCTCACCCAAGGCAGACATATTATTTTACAGGATGGAAGGGGGTGGCTCCCTGGTCCACTACTCCCCTCTCCTCCCCATGGTATTAAAATGCTGCTGTCAGTTTGGAAGAGCAACGGTGGAGTAGGTGACATGACAGAGATGTCCAGTTTTCCGCTGCACTAGACGAGAAGCAGGGGAGTCCTGCATTCTGATTGCTTCTGTCAGTATTATTGTGCTCGCACACCAGCATGGGAATATTGACAGTAATTCGGAAATCGGACAAACTTGTTTTACCCGATTGTCGCCCCAAGGACGCCAATGCCCACAAGTACTGCCTCCTCTCTTCTAGCACTTCATAATCATATTAAAGAGCATGGTTCAAACACCCTTTGTTTCCTGTAGCATTTCAGTAATGCATGTAAAAGTTTTTGAATTCTTTCCTATCGGGAGAGGTGTTTACGGTGCCTATGCTGGTTTTTTCCCATCGCTCTTCATAAATATAGGCTCAAATATAGAAACACTCAGGGAGGGAGTCATGATCCCAAATGCTCCCATGGCTGTCTAATCCCTCTCTGCTGTGATGCATGCCTCATTTGCATGACTTCCCTTATATTTAGGTGTATGCGACCTATCCCTGAGATGAAATCAGCTCCTGTCCCTACCTCGAATGTTAACTTAATACTTAGCAACAGTATAGGTTAGGAGATAAAATGTGACAGCAGCTCAGTTTGAGCTGTTGTGGGGTGAACAACATGTTCGTGGGTGCTCTCTCGCTGGGCTCTGCCCGCCCCTTGGGATCAGCGAAAGCTATAGGCTCTATGAGCACGCTTGGACTATGACATTTTAAGTGTTGTAACTAACTGCAACTGAATGCATCCTCATGTGGCAGATAGGGGATCCACAGAGTCTAGGGTGGCTGGGAATTGTTAAATACCAGTCCACGGGCATCTGGAAACTGGGTAGCTCAGTATGGCGAAGCACATTGAGCATAAAGCAACAAAATTCTTAAAGTGGGGAGAGGAATATCGAGGTGCCACAGGGTGCAGTGTAGCGAACCTCACTGCTGAATTCTGAGAACTTTTGATTGCAGATGCATGAGAAATGGAAGAGAATGCATAGGAAGTAGGAAGCATGGTATCGGCCTTCATCACGAGCCAGCGGCTAGCCACCATCACTAATAGGTCCTGGAAGTCTCTACAAGCTCTTGTTAAAGTACAATTAAACACTGTTGGATCATTATGCTTTACACATGATTACTATCCCGCTCTATTGGGTATTAAAAGTACTGCTGTCTATGCAGAAGAGCGACGGTGTAGCAGTTGCCATGAGCAAGCTGCTTAGATTTCCGATGCACTCGACAAGAAGCAGAGGGGCCCTGCATTTTGTTTATTACTGTGAACATTGTTGTGCTGGCCCTTCATCGGAACAAGAATATTGACAGCATATCAGCAATCAGACAAACTTATTTATTCAATTGTCACTGCTACAAGAACTCAGCGTCTTACTGACAACATAGACTAAAGATGAAGTATACTGATTCTTCGCCATCTACGCATGTACTCAACATTGACCTACCCCAAACAACACAACTGTCAGAGTCACATGGTCAACAGTAATGAATGTGTTTCTTTATATATTCATTTTCAAAAGAGCTTTTAGATGTATAAAATACTTTTGCCAATTTGATTTTAATCGAATTGTATTAAAAGTTGGTCAAATGAAGTATGCAAACATCTCAAAGCACTTGTTTATGTAAACAGTGTTCTAACCACAAATATTATCCATGTAGTTTATAATAGTCGTGTTGGCATCAAAGCAGCTCAATGTCGGGACATGGAGTTTGTGCCTGCGCCACTAGCGAGATCACTCTACCCCATATGCACTCTGCGATTTGCAAAACAACAGCTCTCTGAACTGCCTCCTGATTGGTTGGAGTTTGCCAGTCAAACCCATTTACCATCACCAGTCATCTCATTCCCCAGTTTCACACGTGCTTTTCGTAAAATAATCCCTCTGTATCCGAGTCCCGACCATTAATTCATGCAGATTTTAGTCTGAATTCAGCACTCGGGCCGACTGGCAGCATGGGAGTTTCACTCTGTGTGGACCCCTTCAGCACCCTCAACTTTTGCTCCAATCACTTTCATTCTCCAAAGTAATGTAATTGACTGGAATATTTGTGTGATTTAGTGTCAAAGGGACAACTGTCTTCCTCCCTGCAGTTTTTAACCAGGGTTTAACACACAATGCATAATTAATTAATTCTCATGGCTTAGATCAATTTCACACAATTGGTCACTGGTAGACCAGAGTGCCAGGTTGGCATAACTTTGACATATTAGTGTAAAAGTATATGTACTAAACGAGTAGGTCAACATCTTGAATAACCGCAAGAATGTTTTATTTGCTTTACCATTCTGGGTACTTCGTGCTCTGTACTCTATTGCAGGAGTAAGTGAGTGAGTGAAGAGATTTGGGCGGCTCTTAACAGCGAAGTCTTGAGAGCCTATGAGGGTGATTGAAGTGAATATGGAACGGCGCAGGAATGAAGGGGAGATCCCGAGAAAACCAGACGACAAATGGCATCGTCCGGCACGATTCCTACTTGCGGCCGGGGATTGAACCCAGTTTGCCTTGGTGGGATATTGCAGCAGAAGCAAGTGTAAGTAAGGTGTGAGGGGTGGCCCATAACCTCGCTAGTATAACAAGTGAAACCACTAGGTATGTTCAATTACTGGAAAGTTCATCATTTACAAACACTGCAGATCAATAGAAGGCTCCAGGGACCCACAGGCCATAGACCGCGCGACCCTCACTGACTCATGCTCACTGAGTTATGGCACTGGGCAATTTCACCAGTTTTCACCTTAACCTGGTAAGCAGGGTAAGGTGGGGATGTACATCACCATCCCTGGAACCCCCTACACATCAAAAATATCACAGGTTCTTCAAAATTAATACACAAACAGTAATCACAAATAATAACACAAACATATATAATCTTCACTTTAGTCCATTTCTCCAGGTTATGTCGGCTGCTTTGGTCTCATATGATTCATGTTGGCTAGAATTAACATTTGTTGTCAGATCAATCGTAAACTGCAAAACTTACTTTCTGTGTACTGAATGAGTTATAAGTACAATCTTAAGTTTTTAGTATTTAACCGTAAACCCACCTTTAGCATTTGCACTGATTAATGTGGCCTGACATGTACGTTGCCTCTGGTAAGGTTGCGCGCAGACGGTGTTTGGTTCAGGTGGTTCCTACCTGCACCAATAGATGATGTGCGCGGGTCGACAAGGACTCCGGGAGAAACCATGGATGACGTCAGCATCATTAGCCTGTAGAACTTCATTCCAGTTATTATTATGCATTTGACTTCAGAATTGATGTAAGGAACCATTAGTAAATAATTAAACTTCTTGACACATTCAGGATTACTGAAATAATTTAATCTGCTTGGTAATGATAGAATTTGTGCACAATGATCAGACAGACCATTACAACTGGGTAAATATTGCGTAAACTTGTAATTTGGGATTCTAGAAAAATATCAGTAGCAGTTGACATGGGTGGCATGGTCCAGGGCCTGTGGAGTCTCAGTTTGCCCTACCTGATCCTTTGGGCATGGGCACAACTGGGTGAAGATGCCCAGCGCTGTAGGTCAGTGGAGTTAGTGGAGTGCAGTTTGGTTGATGGCCCAAGGGAGCCCTGGATGCCTCTGTCAGATGTTGGTTCATTTGAATACATATTCACCAGCGCATTTATATTACTTTATCACCTGTTAACAAGACTGTAATGCTATCTCGTATGCCGAAATTACATTTAATTTAACACACATGCAAAGGAATAAATAGATACCCTGGGTATACTGCAAGTGGGTGCAGTATCCTAAACATTTTGAGAAATAATGAAGTTATACTCATTAGTTAGGTAAAGATGTTTATTTCACTTTAACTTACATAGTCATAGATTGGTATGTATTGATGCGAAGTCGAGGGTGGGGAGTTGTAGCAATGCCCCAATTCTGGCGGGAAACACTGACCCAAGGTAGAGACTGAAGTCTTTTATTGGTGCATTATCAATACATACCAGCTGACAGTTCACATCACTAAGTAGTCCCGATGAACAAAGCCCATCGGAAGCTAATACAGTTAATAAGAGCACGAACTCGGTGGGCTTACAAGTTGTTGAAACTCCTTGGGCAGTGGTCTACAGGTGGTGGAGAGGTGCTCTCCCAAGCTGAGAGTTTAGTTAATTATAGTTCCAGTCGATAAAAAGAGTTTAAAGTATTGTCTGCTGTGATTGTTGAAGAAATCGTCGATGTGCCCGGGAGGCATGTGCAGATACGACCTACTCCGTTGCATTAACAGAAAGAAGATGCTGAAACTAATTCTAAAGCTTTGTTAGTAACAATCTCTGTAATGGATGGTTCCCTTCTTAAGTTGGATAGTACAGTGTCCCTAATAAAACATATATTTTTCCTTGGTAAAATATAAGTTACAAAACATTATTAACACTACATTTTACTTTCTCAAATGTATGGCCATTTATGATTAGAAGTGAATTTCTTTGTGTCCATAAGCTTGCTTATGATAAGTAAACATAACACATACACTTAAAACACTGGTTATGATTGAATAAACAAACAAATTGAACTAGCCCTAGTCACGTGATGTCTGTGAGGGCTAAATTCACGTTGGTAGCAGTGAGGCCACAATTCCACTCAGGAGTCATAACACACTACACTTTAGTATAATCCTTTGATTATGTTAATAAGAGTTGCTGACACTCTGTTGCACTTTATAAATTAAAGGATGGGGTTCTGCTCTGATTTTTGGGATTCTACACTTCAAAAACACTCGTTGTAACACAAATACATTGTCTGGCCGTCGGTGGCCTGATCAGAGGTGCTACAAAGTCTTTTGATACATTCTTTTGTGCCATGCCATGATGGCGTAGCAGTGAGAATGTGCACACGTGCTGGTCGATTGGGATCGAAACGACGGGTCTGTCCTGGTGTCAGCCATGTGGTCGGATCAAAGTAGGACCATCAGCTGACTTGCATGGTGTAATTGAAGCCGGTGCGTACCTAAACACTGAGGAGATACTGCAACTGATGGCCAAGTCTGCTGTTCTCGATGTCGGCACAATGCTCGACAGTTGTATTGTGGCGCAGGGAGTGGTTGCAGAGATTCGTGAGTTAGGACTCATGTCATTATCTACATGGATCGGATTCATCACCTGCTGTCTGCCTATGACTGCATGCTGCAAAAATGAACCTAAATCCAAAAATTAATTACATGTTAGGCAATTGCTTTATACCCTCGTGAAGTGAGAGAGAAGCAGGTCTGCTTCTCGGTACGATAAAGAAAAGATTTCTGGTTGATTGAAAAATATTGCTGTGAAAATAATAAAGAGGCTACATATTGGTACCAAAGGTGCAGCAGGGCAAACTCCCGATGCTGCAGGTCCATTCGAGTGCCCAAATCGAAGTAACTAATGGCATTGGCTTCCACGAGTTGCTCGAGCCGACATCAAATGTTGCTTAGTGAAGATTGAAATGTTTTGTATTGCCATCTAATATGCTACAAAACTAAAGTTAATTACACTGAAACACATTGGGACAAATTGCACTTAACTCTTGGCCTGCAGGCCTGTTGACAACATGACATGGTCGGTCACATTTGCATAATGGTGCCTGCTGCTCCGATACAATGAGCAATGGCTATGCATCCACTGACTATGGCTATGGCGTAACACCATTTTGGATCGCCTACTAAATTATTACAAGATAGCGTTCAGTGCTGAGATGAGGGATGAAGAGGAGTTTTAGGAACTGTAATTTTGAGGTTAAGGAAAATTTGAAATAATGTTACTGGATAGGCCACAGGCATCGTCATGGCAGTGCCATGGAGCTCTGGTAGAGCAGACTCGACATTGTCTCAGGGTCGTTCGGCCGACGACCAAGGCGTGATCCTCTTAGCAGGAAAACTGGTACTCCTCTGTATTAACAATTATTACTAATGTGCATACTGTGTGGTGGCCTATTTGGGCTGGCACATGTCCCAAATGCATAGAGAACGTTTCAATGACATCAAACACTGAAAATACACACGTGAACAATGATACAAGGCACTGGAAATTAGAGTGGCAAATGGTGAGGGCCCATAACCTTAAATGCCCGAAGGCCAGACCAAAATTAAATATGTAAAGTTTTTTCAACATAGTTTACTATATTTAAATTACACATTCTAATCTGGGAACAACATACACGTGTTGCACGGCTTTGCCTGTCGACGAAGGCTACACAGACAAAAAGGCGCAAAGGCCGTAACACTAATTAAACGAAAAAAATAAATCTTCCCCAGGCAATGCAAAAACTGTGGAAGGTGAGGGGTGGTGTCCCAGGCATCTAAAACAAACGAAGTTCCAAAATTATTAAGCTACTGAAAACTAAATGATTGAGACAAAAGGTACTGGTCGCCCAGGCTCACTCGATGCTAGACATAGCGACACACACCCATCCCCTCGAAATGCTAAGCAATGACTAACTCGTCGACGTGCCACACTAGCTGGCATTGGCATGCTGGCGCATCGTGTGGGACTACTTGCTAACCCAGCTTACACAAGCTTATGCTAAAACATGGCACACTTGCAATATTACTTATTTATAAAATACTCTGAATTATCATAATGTAAAACACAACACTTGCCCTTGTATGAATAAAATGGAATGATAAACATGTGAGGCGAAAACTTAACCCGTGCACAATATAATTCTAAAATAAAACATTATGTACTGAGGGCACTTCACTGGATGACCTGAGTGTCCCCCGTATTTAGGATTTTTTCAGCATTCGCCTTTAAGCCCTTTTAGGTATTTCACCTGCCCTATTTGTATTAACGTATACTTCCACACAACACTACTCTTAGCCACTCTGGCCGTACATTCCATAATTCACACACTTTGCATCATTAGTGCACTGTGTAAGATGTACTGATGCACTGTTGCACGAAGGTAGAGTGCTGATCTCTGCTATGTTGCTGAGCCTGTATAGAGTGGGCAAATGGTCTTAATGGAGGGGAACATAGTATGCGTAAACCCCCCACCATGTGAAACTGTTTGCAGTCGTGCGCCCTAGCTACAGCAATGTACCTCCTTTGCCCCCGCTGTCTAGTGCGCAAAACGTAGGGGTCCTGCGATGCCCTTGTGTTGTCGAAACTTTTACTGCTGCTCCATTGGACCTTGTTCAGTGTGGGATACTGGGGCACCCACGCATGTGGGATAGGCTGAAGGTAGATGTGACTACCATCAGGATTGCCGAAGGTGAAGTGAACCGGCCAGTTCCCTCCCCTCGCAGTTTCCCCCTCTGCAGTTGCTCTTTCCACACATGCTGCTGATCCTGCTGCTGTCCATTTAGCCCTACCACCACCAGGAGTGACCTGGGTTAGTTGTAACTGGGGGGTGATGATCATGCTGGCATGCCCCCCCCCCCCCACAGCTGGCATAAACGTACATGCATGTAGCCCGCTGGTGGTGGCCTCCTAGTCTGGTGGTGACACCACGACGATCGGTGTCGCAACGTCCACTATAGGGGGTTCCCCAGGAGTGCGGCACTGGTTTGTGGCATGGACGCATGAGCCAGGGTGCCTGTAGGTGCCGCGCTGTCGAATACTGTTTTGTGGACTATAGGACTCCCCCTTCCTCCCCCCACCACAGGCAGCAGTGTGCCGGCCATCATCCGGTTTCCGGCAACCTATGTCGGCTCTCCTGGGGGAAGGTGCTCACAAACCTTCCTCTGCTGCAGGCCCCTCTAGATACTCAACAGTTATATCACCATGGTGGGTCACAAGGCTTGCAGGTCGACTTTCTTGCTGCATTGGGCTGCTGTTGGTTCCCATTGCTTGCCTAGCTGTATCTTGGGTTACTACGTCATTGCTCACTTGTCGACTTAGGTTGCAACAACCCCTGTGAGACACGTCGGTGTCCAGCATTGGTAGCTTTTCAGTCGTGGGTTTGCACCTCCTTGCGGAAGTGCTGACTCACCTTCCTCCTCCCCTACTTGCATTTGGAGCTTTGCCGAATTTTCCCCATCTTGAGATGTTTGTACACCTGGTTCAGCTTCATCAGGGATATCTCCCTCTGAAAGCCTTATGTCTTCACGATGTACTCTGATGGTTATCCTGCCGATCTTGATTAGGTAGTGGTCATCCTGATGATGCTTACAACTTAATGTGGGCCATTTCACTTAGAAGCTAACCCTGCACAGAAGTTTCGGTGGGCAGTGGATTGCGGAATTGTGCCCAAATACACTTCCTACCCTGCTCTCAATGCCGGTGGTGGCCAAGTGGACTTCGGTACCTGAAATCTGCACCAGCACCTCTCTTGGCACGCACCAGCACCTCTCTTTGCATGCACTGCTGAATTTTGTGCCTTTACTTGTGTTGGTGGTTTGGCAGTTTTCTCCCCTGGCAACCTGATGTTTCACCCCAGCAGGACGTCTGCAGGTGATTTACCGGTAGTGGAATTTACATGCCAGCGGAGGGTGAAGAAGGCAGCGGGTAGGTGGTCAGCCCAGGTGTTGTGCTGCTCCCCCACATGGAGCAGCAACTGTGTCTTTAGCTCCTGATTGCAGCACCCCATTGGTTCGTATGGGGGTTACACCATCATCTTTTGATGATGCACCTCTACCGGGTGCACATTTCACACCACTTCCTGCCAGTGTACTACAATTCATTATCTTTTAGCAGGTTTTTAGAGTAGACCCATCTTGTGAAAAATTCGTTTTGTAGAACTTTCACTACATTTTGCATTCATGTGCTGCTGGTTGCATAGCACACTACCCAGCAGGCGAAGTTGTAGGTTACTAAGACGATGAAATGCTTTCCTGCAGTGGATTTGGGATATGGTCCCATCAAATCGAGTGACACTGTCTCTAAGGGCTGCTTGGGTAGCCTTGGCTGCTGCTGTTGGTCTTTGTTTGCCCTACATGATTAAAATTTGTTACATTGCGCACAGGGTTGTAATATTTCCTTAGTTGGCACTTTAGCCCAGGCCAGGAAAAGTGTTATCTGACATTCCCAATAGTCTGATCTGCGCCTTGATGACCTGCTGCATTGCTTTCATGAGTATGAGCAAGCACTTGTTCCCTGTATTCCGTTGGTACAAACAAACACCATGGGTGTGTACAGTTAAGTGTGCATGTTTCTAGAGATTGTACAAGTGTATGTTGGCATTTTCAACATTTACCTGCTGTGGGTCTGCTTCGTGGAAGGGCGCTTGCAAGTTTGGGGGAAGGATTTCGGCCCTTTCCGCGTCGTCATGTATAATGATGTCAGCGCATGGCGATCTGGGCAATGTGTCTGCAAGCTGATTTTCATGCCTGGGGACGTGCTCTACTACAAAGTCGTAAGCTTGTATGAACAACGCCCAAGGGGTGAGTTTGCTACACACTCCTCATATATTATGTAGCCAGACGAATAAATGAATGTCGGTACACAGTGTGAATGTTTGATATTGCAAGTAGGCACAGCATTTCTTGGTTGCCTACTCTGCACCCAAGCACTCGTCGTTTGCATCATATCTGCACTCTGTTCATCCTAATGTTGCACTCGCAAAATCAATAACTTGTCATGCTCCATCATCACTGGAATGATAAAGTGCCATGCCCAGCACTTCCTGGCTGGCATCAGTCTGCAGGTAAAGAGGTTTATTCGGGTCGTATCAAGTCCAGGTTGGGCACGACTGGAGATGGGCCTTAATTTCCTGGATTGCTGTGTTTACTTCGTCGCTCCACACAAACCGTTGTTGCGGTGACAAGTCTGTGAGCAGGGCCATGACTACTGCGTAGTTCTTAATGTGTTCATGCCATCAGTTTATTAATCCAAAAAACTTGCACAAAATGCTTGCGTGTGCACGGTGGTTGATATTCGTCAATGAGATGGAGTTGTTCCAGATTCGGCTTGTTTCCTTCCATGTCTACCACATATCCCAGAAAATCCAAACTCGTCTTGCCGATGTGACATTTATTTACTGCACATGTCAACCTATTGATAGCCAGTTGCTCTAGAACTATGGATAAATTATGTACTTGCTCCTCCCAATTCTCTGACCACACTACCACATCGTCCTTATATGCGAGCATGAAGTCTTCAATTAGGCTGTCTAGTAAACAAGCCATCATGGACTGAAATATAGTTGGGGGTGCATTTTAAGCCAAAAAGCATGGTGCAAAACTGAAATCCCCCCCCCCCCCGGTGGGGCCCATGAAAGCAGTTTTCTCATAGTCCTCCAGCTTGAACTAGATTTGCCAATAGCCACTTTTTTGGCATCAAGGAATGACAAAATGTTTTGATTTTCTCAGCGAACTGAGTGCTTCCTTGACACTGATGTATGGTGGTAGGGCGCTACATGTCACCTGCTTGAAGGGGTGGAAATCTACATAGAATCTCCACATACCATCCTTTTTTCGATGCTAGTGTTATGACTGAATTGAATCCACTATGTGTAGGCTCTATAATGCAGTCGGCTAACATTTCATTGATTTGTTGTCTAAATATCTGCACTTGATGAAGCAAGTAACTTTGTAGCGAGGGGAAAATTGTCCCCATCTTCCATTAGCGGAAGTTTGTGTTCTGCTTCAGTGGTGCATCGCAGGGCGTCGTGCTGCAAGAACACTTCTGTACATTCATCTAGCAACCTCTGAAATGTGACTTGGTATTCTAATGGTACATCATGGTCGAATTTCTCAAGCAAAATTCTGAGTATATTGTCAGCTGATTTATTGTCAATGTTGTACACAGAATGCATCTCTTTTGCGCCAAAATTTATGTGTCTTGTCGCGGGTTCTACGATAGTGTTCTACTCTGATAAAGAGGGTACACCCAACATTGCGTCTTCGCATATGCCAGCTGTTATTATTGCTGTGGTTATGGTCTCAAGGTCATGCACTCTTACCGTTACTGTGGCCTGACTAATAGCTGTGCTACTATACTGGCTAGTAGTGAGCCGGATGACATGATTGGTCAGTGTTACATCACTCTTATTGAGAAAGTGTGGTTGGAGAAAATTTTGGGATGCCACAGTATCAATAAGGGCGTGGGATGGCTGCCCATTTACATACACAAGAATGGGAATGAATTGAAAATTGTTACCACTAACCTGATTTACCAATGCCTGCTTTGGTGTCACATATGTTGGTTGCTGCAGGACTGGAACGTCAAGGGCATCCGACCCCCTTACCACCACTTCCCGTTTCCCTGGTTGTTTGGTGCGGGTTCCTTGCTGCGGTGTTTGTTGAGATGAATATTGATGGGACACTCGTTGTGCCAGTGTAACACCTACTCTTCCTTGCAGTATTGACATACTGTCGGTGTTAGCTTGCTCTTGTCCCACTTCATGAACTGTTTTGTGTCACAGTTGCCCACACTGTCACTTTTGTTATTCTTTACATTTTTACACGAGGTGTTTGGGTCCTGTGGCTGGATTTTTTTTTTTTTTGTTTCGGTCCGAAATACTGAGTTTAGTATTGGTTCAAGAGTTAACTGCTTCCACTGTCACTGCCACTTTGCGGCTCGTGCCACCACCATACTACCCCGAAATCGTGACATGGTTGACATACCTTATATTCCAAAATAATTGCCAGTCTCATCAGCTCCTCCAAACTGTCATTGAGTAACAGGATTAATGTCGCATGGTACTCAGGCCTGACAGTATCTGCAACTACTTCCAAAATTTACTTTTCTGGGAGCTCTGGTGGAACCATTTCACAAAGTACACTTTTCTTGTAATAAAGTCTGTTAGTTGCTCACCAGAATGTTTATCCTGGAGCGTGAGTTTACATTGTGCTTGTAATGATGTAAATGCTCTCATGAATCGGCATTGAAACTAGTGTAAAAACTCTTCCCATGCAAAGCAGTGATGGTTTGTTGTACTCCACCAAGCCTTCATGTCTCCTTGTAGCTGATTATCCACATAGTTTGCCCATTCCTCTTCACAGACACCATAGCATTCGAGACTTGTGGTGCAGTCCTTAGTGAAGGCAGTAGGGTCTTTGTTTAGCTTGCCTGCAAAGGTGGGTAATGTTTGGAAATGTGACTGTATTGGCTTCTTGGCAGATTCCATGTTGACACTGTTTAATGTTATTGTGGTTTCCTTTTACCTTCCATTGCTTTCAGGCTAGCTGTGGATTGATCTCAGCTCATAGCTGCCAGCTGTGCACTGAATCACCGGTGTTGTTGTAGAATATGGCGTGGAAATATTTGCCAATTTTGGCTGCAGTTTCTGTGGAAAAATTGGTGTAGAATAAAATGTCGGCATTGGTGGTAAGTACTAAGCAGTTGGTATGAGTGGGAGAGGTGCTGAAGGTAGGGTTGGCATGTAAGGTGTTGACTGTGTGCTCTGCATTGCTTTATTTACCTGTGCCATGTGTGCACCATGGGCATGAGACAGCTGTTTGTAGACATTTTACATTGTAGCACAGTCTTGACGCATTAATTGCGCTCCCTGTGCCGACAGTCCCTCTTCTGTGGTTAAATACTGCTCATGTAATGTAGCCCTACGTGCACGACATGATTTGGTGAAACTGCCACTTTTCCTGTTGCATCCTGAGCATTGACACATGGTGATCTCTGTTGTAGCAGTTCTACGAAAAATTGATCCCAGTTGTAGGGCGTGTTCTGTGTGTTCAAGTTCTCATTGCATTGTTTGCACACAAAATATAACCCGGATATGTTTTCGGTTTCGCGCGAATCTAAGCAATCTACAGAATTGTACTTAGCATTGGATAGGCCTACAGCTAATGATGACAGTTCCTTTGCCTGCACAAAGGAGATAATTGCACCATCTGGGTTTCTGCAAATTTGGAGATTTTTCAGGTACAATATGATTTTAATAACGATTATGTAAAATAAACTTGTACTGGTTTGCCTTTCGCCTTGTGGCGAAACTGCCGAGGGCTTCTTTTGATCCCGGAGGCCCGTGTTGGCATGTCCTAGTGGCTAGCATTCTTTCACCTTGGGTGTTTTGCAAATTGTCCTGAATACTATAGTGTCTACCTAAGATGTGTTCAAAAAAGACGGTACATGCTAGTTCCCACCATAACAATACGCAAAAAGCCTTTGAAAACTTTGAAGTAAAGTCAAATTATTTTTAATTTGATAATCCCTTCTCCTCAAGGGTGTATCAAAGGGGCAGTAAATCCATGGCCCAAAAGAGTAAACATCATAAATAATAAAATACATTTAGAAAAGTAACCCCTTTGCAAGTAGCACAGAGTTAAACATCAATATCAAAGAGGAGGCCCTACCCATTCCCCAATTTAAAACACATGAGATTGTGCTGTGTCTTTTATTAACTTTTATTTCTGTTTTCTTTTCATAGCAAATTCACACAAGAAAATACAACTGTTATCACAATTGACTTTGTATGCTTAATGAAAGGCAACACTTCAAAATACCCACAAAAATTATATTATAGTGATCCAAGTAACAATTGTAAAACAGTGGTTTTTGAAAATACCAAACTTAAAATTTGACCTGACCATATTAAAATAGAATTCAAGGCCAACAATGTGGTTTTGAGTATAATTTTATATCTTCTGGCCACATTTGTAACAAAAGGCCAACTGACTATATGACTTGATATAAATATATGTAGGCTATTCACGGTAAAGTGAGCACATTTTATGGCCCTGCTAAATTTTTCCTTTCAATTAATTTCTAGTTTCCCGCCACTTTTTAATGTAAACATTACAATATGACTAATAAACACAGTGTATACATTTCATCACAATCAAATGTTGATGTCTGAGACTGCAATAAAATATATTTATTAGGGGTTAATGCCTTTTAGGAGGGCGTTAAAAAGTGCTCACTTTAGCATGAACAGCCTTTAACTTGGAGTACAAATTGTTACTGGCTGTTCTCAAAACCTGCGCCAACGCCAAAGAAATTACAAATTCATATTGAGAAATTACTACAACTTGGAAAATTATTTTGTAGTTTAAAATGGACACTTGACTTACAAAATTCCTGTACATTCAAATATACAAATACAATTATTGAGAAATTACTACAACTTGAAAAATTATAAAGTCCTTTTTCAGTGGGCACTTGTCTTGCGAATTTTCTGGCCATTCAACTATACAAAGCCACGTATTGAGAAGTTACTACAACTTGAAGAATGGTGAAATTCTTCTGAGTACCTATTTTTCATACTGAAAAATCTTTAAGTTGCTCTTATTGTCACTTAACACGACCAAGATTATTAGTGACTCTACTTTAAAAATTGATTTTAATTACTTAAAATCTTAGAGAAAACTATTCTCAAATCTTGCAACCTTTTCCATCCTGGAAACTATTAGCAAAGTTACCTGCAAGGACTCTGAGAATAGCGAGTCCTTCCTGAAGGCTGCAAGAATGACCCACGATTATTTTCTTTTAAAGTTAATTTTTGGCAAGATTACTTAACTCCATCAAGGTGTTTCTCCTGCTCCCCGGAGCTACATTATCTCTGTAGACAGAAAACTGCAGGGGTTATATACCCCAAACACAATACATCCCTATAGGGGAGTTAGAAACCCTGAACCAATCACATGGCTCGGAACCCATTACACCACTCAACTAGGGAGGGGGGAAATTATTATTTTTTTTTTAATTTTAAAACTTTCGCCCAGTAACACTTTTTAAATTCACCCAATCAAAGTCCATCATTGGGGTCACTTCCACTTAGCAACAGGCTGGGCTCAACACGCACGGGCGATGACATCACACTGCAGATAGAAATTCTCAGAAGTCGGTCGGGCGACAACAGCCACATTGCAGGCATAATTTCCTGGAAATTGATGTGGCAGTGTTGGCTAATCGGCTGTCGACGCCATGTGACGTACAACAGCTGTGCGGTGCCGGCAGCCACCCTCAGCCAACCCCGTAGTAGCCGGCGGGCTGACAGGCACGCTACATGGGTTCATTACAGCCGCTCTCATCCATGCCGGGCGCATGTAGCTGACATCTCAGCTGCCTGCAAGACCTTCCATAGTTCATAGAAATGCAGGTTGGTGCAATGGTAGAGTAGATTTTTAACATAGTTAGCAGAATTCTTAACTCTGGGCTGCTAAATTACGTGCTTCCCATGCAAGCGTGTACTTTATATCCGGAATCAAGATGTGAATTCGGGCGCTGAACGTGACATACGTTGTTAATTGAGGTACTCGGCTTCTCAAATTCAGTCTATTTAAGACTATGTGAATGCTCTGTGCTCGTTAAATAGGTTTCAGTTGGTTGACTGCCATATAGGCCTAATATTTAATTGTGTTAAGCGGCCTTTACTCTTACAATTTGTAATGTTGTTTAATTAAATTCAAATTAGAAAATTATTTTATTCGTATGGAAGTTGTTGTCTTTTGAGAATTAAGATATAAATAAACACATTAATATTTTGTTGACTGTCATTTTGACACTTCTGTTGATTCGGGGGCAGGTCAGTTTGGGTACGTATGAAGGAGATAGTGAATATGAAAAGATATGATCATGGTAAACCTATATTATGATATCTGCAAGGCCTGTTCTTCAATATCTAAGCACTATTGTGTATGGAAAACAGGTAAAAAAAAAAAAGTAAGTATGGAATATAGATTAAATTGATACAATATTAAATATGTAGTAAATTTGGATACAATATTTCAATTTCAATAAAAGTCAAGAAGAATTAGCTTATCTCATATACTTTTACTAATACAGCCCCTAACTCATGGAGGTACCTGGTTACAGAATAAACAATGTATTCTGTGCCCTGGCCAACCCTATGGATGTCTTGTGGTTTTATGTCTAAGGAATTTTGATTTTGTTTGTCTGTATAATTTCGCGCGTGTGGTTGAATTTTGTTGTATAATATAGATACCATGAAAATGCCCGCTGCGATGAATAATGTTCCGAGAACTCGTGTAAATGGTCACTTACTTTCTCAGCTTTTAGGAAAAGAAGTTGTCATTCTCGGAGAAGTGATGAAGGTACGTTAAATTTTTTTTTCGTGTTTCGTAATAGTTTTTAAGCAACTTTTCTGAAATAAATTTTAAATGATCTATCCAAGGCCTTTGGTTGTGTCAAATCATAAATTACTTCTTCAGAAAATGATAGGTTATGGTATTAAAGACTCTTCACTTCAAAGGTTCAAATCTTACCTTTCTAATAGAACTCAGCAAGTTTGCTTTTCCCAATGTAACAACAAAAATCATTTTATTAAATACAGATCCAATACTATTGATGTAAAAATAAGTGTACCTCAAGGGTCTATTTTAGGGCCAGTGTTGTTTTTAATATTGATTTATTATTTTTCAACTTGTCTAAAAAGTAGTAATGAAGTTGTGTTTGCTGATGACACATCTATAATCATAAGTGATAGTAACCATGAAGAGCTCCTTGCTAATACCAGAACCACATTACAGAAAATGGTGACATGGTTTAGAAATAATAATTTAACTTAATATAGCAAAATCTTAACTTATTTATTTCTCTCTCAAAATATCATTCTCCAACATCAATTCCATAGAAATTCAGATACAACATAATAAGGAAGTCCTGCCTATTGTAAAAGAATCTAAACAACTTGGTCTGATGATTGACTGTAACTTTAAATGGAAAGCATATATTGCAACCCTATGCAACAGATTAACTTCTTATTGCTTTGCTTTTTACTCCATTAAGAAAACATGTTCTCTGGAAGCAATCAATCAAATCACTATACTTTGCCAATGTCCCACTCTATTGAAATATGGCATAATATTTTGGGGTGTGTCCCAAGATTGGAGAAAGGTCTTCAAAAAAAATAAAATCATACATATTATAGCCAACATTAAAGACCCCACTTCTTGCAAACCTTACTTCAAAAAGCTAAACATTCTCACACTTCCTAGCATATACGTTTACAACATTATTATTTTTGGATTAACTAACTTAAATTATTACATAAACAAGGATATACATTCTTATAACACGAGACAAAAGAAAGACATTCATATTACAGCAAACTGAACAAATAAATTTGAACTAAGCCCATACATTTCGTCAGTAAAATTTATTAATAAACTAACAACACTGAAACAGACTCAAAAGACAACAAGTTGCCTGTTTTCAAAAAGGTGCATAAAACATATCCCTTAGAAAATGCATATTACAGTGTAGATGAATATTTTTTAGCAAGCACAGTGTGCTATAAAATTTGCAGTTACTGTACAATGTTTATATTTTTATTATTATTATTTGTAATTTTTTTTTTTTTTTGGGACTTTTCTGTGTAATTTTTGTATTGTATATATTCATGTTTATCTTTATGACAATTCCCATCACATTTGTTATGTAAAACTGGAAGCTAAATAAATTTAAAAAATTAACAATAGTATTTTGGGTCTACTGAAGGGTAACGTAATCCCTCCCCCTAGCTTTGAATCACTGGTTTGGGGATTTACTCCCCTGCTGGTGCTGAGGACTCTGACGCAGTTCTTAACGTTTGGGTACACTTGTACAGTAATTGTGAGGGAGCTATACTTGAATTACATTTATACATATCAACTATCATGAAGTTAACTTTAAGTTGGTTAGGTCTTCCGCATTTGACAACTTGCAGCAGTTGACACACTCACATGCAATACTACGCAGATAAATCAATACAGCAGCCTATAATACATTTCAATACTACAACACCAAATTAATAAAGTAACTCACCCAATCAATTGTTGCTCGTACTACGTAGATCATGAAGCACGACACAATGTGTATTCTATTTTATGACTCTCCATACAGATTCATATTACTGTCCAAATATTAAAATTTCACTTTTCCCGTGGATGTATTAGCCTAGAACAAACACTCGTATTTTTGCACAATTATTTGATTTAACACATCTTAACTGAATTAATTGCAATCAAACATGTTTTTAAGCACTCTTACGTCGCAAACTCTGACTGGTAAAAAATCAGATGTACCTCAGCGATTTCCCACAATCCAGCTATAACATAAACCTTTGAAAAATCGTCATTGCTCTGTCATAGTGCGGGGTATTCAAAATAATGGGACACTGGCCCAAAATTGTGGTACAAATACCATGAAAATGGTACGTCTAACATCACAACATGATGCTCGAAGTAAACAAATCTAGCAAACCGCTCATATATTTAGCTATTTTATTTTATACGTTCTAGTTAATTTATCATCACACCCCTGTAAATATTGAACAGGTAAGCCATGCACAAGCCATATAAATTTATTTTGTTGGTCTGCAAAGTCTCCTTCAAATCAGCCCCTATTCTTAACCACAAAAAAAAATATTTTTTAATCATATGCTAAGATTTTATGTTACTCTTCCACAACTACACTAAAACCTAGTGTATACCAACATTTGAAAAAAATATATATATATATATAACCCAGGATCAATGGAATAAAAACTGAGTATGTATAGGTACTCCCTGAATTATATTTTTACTTTTTGTACACTTGTAGGGCCTACTAAGATTTTACGTTACACGTCCACAATTACACTTAAAAACCCAGTGTATACTAACCTTTAAAAAAAAATTACCAGAATAAAAATAAAAAAATCTTAGTGTGCATACTTCCCTTATTTTTTGATGAGAAAACGTCTAAATTTGCAACCATAGAGGGAGGCAATCCAGAAAATCCGATGATAACAAAATTGGGGGATACAGTTTGGCATTGCGCTCCAAATCTATAGTCTACATTCAAAATTCAATTACGCCACTCAGTTTCCAAAGGATCAAAGAATATGTTTCGTTGAGTGAGGACTGCGAAGCTTCGTGCATTCGGGGGGGGGGGGAGGGGCAGCAGTTTTGAGTTTATTTCGCCACGTCTCGCAACTTCCGCTTAGTAAATATTTTGACTAGGAGAAGCTACGATGCTTGTTTAAGTTTCAATCGACAGCTCTCGTCAAGATCAATCGATTGTATGTATAAAAACATTTGTGATGCATGGTTATGGTGAATTTGTATGAGTTTAATGTTAAGAACTAAGAAAACTTAACACAGTGTTGCCCTACATTTGTGATGCATGGTTATGGTGAAATTGTATGAGTTTAATGTAAGAATTAAGAAATCTTAACACAATGTTGGCCTTCTCTCTCATCTCTCTCTCTCTCCTCTCTTCTCTCTCTCTCCCCTCTCTCTCCCTCCCCCTCCCCCCTCTCCTTCTCCTCTCTCTCTCTCTCTCTCTCTCTCTCAGCCCCCTCTCCCCCACCCCCCTCACCCCCTCGCTCTCTCATATAAAACCAACACTACTGGGTGAATGTCACTCCGTGCGCCTGTTAAAATATATATACATATAGGAGCAGTGACTTTTTTATACGGTTCAGTTCTAAAGTGCTAATTTTATCATGAACAGCCTTTAGCAACAATTGTATGGTTTTTTTGCATGCATTACAAGACAAATCCATCATAATGGCAAATAGACATATGTTGATAATTTTGTTTAATGCCTGCTATATAAATTGGTTTTTTACATTCTTCTCGCAGCCTTGGGATCGTACATTCTGCTCGTGGTCTGAATTAATCATAGAACTGCATCATCATTGTGTGCCAGTGTGATGGTAGTTGCGTCCAGTGACTACCAAAATATAAAATTCCACGAACTTTGCCTGCCATCAGTCATCTGCCACACCAGCTATCTGGTGGTGTCAGGAGTGAGGGTTTAGCCAATTGGAGCCCACCAGCCATCAGTACTGCTCATTCTGCCTAGGCCTTTAAATGTTTTGCTATGATATGCTTTTATCATGTTTTAAATATAGCATTGAAGACTTGAAAATAATTAGATAAAAATTAGTAGTGATTAATTTAAAAAAAAAACAATAATTAGAATTTTTGCGGACTTAATTCATAAGTAGTTATATTATGTACTAAAGGTAAAAATAACTGTGAGGTTTTAACTGTGATTCTCAGAGCACAAGCAACCACAAGTCCAAATGGCCATGTGCTATAATTTGCTTCATAAACAATTATAGAAAGTAGTCAAATTTTCAACATGGTAAGCATTGAAGAAACCATAAATATACAAATTTCCATGTGGCAAATAATAGAAAGTAAAGCATAGAAACTAAAGGTTTTAACTGTGATTCTCAGAGCACAAGCAACCACAAGTCCAAATGGCCATGTGCTATAATTTGCTTCATAAACAATTATAGAAAGTAGTCAAATTTTCAACATGGTAAGCATTGAAGAAACCATAAATATACAAATTTCCATGTGGCAAATAATAGAAAGTAAAGCAGTTAGTAGAAAATTTAAAATAGACGTATTTAATTACACATAGGAGGCAGAACCTTCACAGCACAATCATGACAATGCAGAATGGAGTGGAGAGTTTTGGGCTGCTCTTAACGAGGTGAGTGTGAAGTGAGATGAGAATGGAGCAGTGCCGGAATGCAAGGGCGGGGGAAACTGGTGATCACCGAGAAAACCCACTGACCAGCAGTACTATCCTGCATGATTCCCAGTTGCAAAAATCCAGAAGTGACCAAGCAGGGGATTGAACTCAGTTTGCCTTGATGGGAAGCAAGTAGTCTAACCGCTCAGCTACCGCGACCCCGCATCATGATAATGATTATGGTATATATTTACCAAGACTTAAATTTTTAACAAGGAAAAATGCTACCCAAAATCAGAAAAGAAAAAAAACTAGCAAATTTTGTATTGTATAGTGTTTTCAGTACTTAATCATAATGGGATGAGTAACTACAGTAATTAGTTGACGTCTACCTCTTTGGTGAATTTTTTACACTCTGTTCATCACTTATCCCTGTTCAAAGCAAATTCTAATGTACCTCTTACATCCCTCTGTTTGCATCACTCTATCTATTAGTATAAATGGTCATAAAGTGGTATAAAGGTAATTATTATTGCATCCATTAGTAATTGTGACACCATCACTGAGCGATAATATTTCAACTGCCCATGAAGCATTTTTCCCATAGGAAGGCAAATGTGAGTTCATCTGTTTGCAGTCATCGTCCCTTAATGAACTGCCCAACTTGTGTGCAGATTCCCACTGTTCCAGCTCTATGAAGCCTTGGTAGTCTTTCGGTTATTTTTTTCTCAGGTGTTGCTCGCATTATTCCATCACTGTTGCTAGTGATGTGTGTTAGTTTCCTGAACATCTGCTGTATCTCAAAAGTTCATTCAAGTTTATGTTTTTGGTACTCTTGAAATTTTTAACTTCTGTTAATCTCTTCTCAATTTAGGCTTGTATCAGACAACTTAATGTCACAAGTGGGTTTTTTTGTAGGTAAATCCAAACGGCATGTCATTTGAAATCCAGACAACGGACGACCAGCGAGTAACGGTGAACATGAAGCACCCCCTGGAGGAGTCAGTGTCTGGCTACATAGAGGTGCGCGGCACCGCCCAGGGCAGGACCATGCTGATGTGTGACTCATATATCATGTTTCCCCCGGAGACTACTGCTGTGTTTGGTAAGCTGTGCTCCTGGCCGTGCTGTCACACTGCTAGATAGTGCCAACACTTGTATAACAGTGCTGACACAACATGGGTTGAAGTCACTGTCGTATCTGTTTACTGGTTTTACACTTGCCTGTATTTTACACATATTTTCTTTGGTCTCACCTAATCGCATATAACAAAAATTTCCCCCTCCCCCCTTTTCTCCCCCCCCCCCCCCCCTCATTTTGCAACATACTTTTCTTAATCCGTTCAGGAGAGTAAAAAATATTTTTCCCTGTACTTATGGTCTGTCTTTATATGTGGCAAAGATGTTGAAGTGCAAGTTTTAAGTAGCTAGGCTCCGCACAAAAAAAAATCTAAAGTGTGCATTGTACAGTAATGAATCTGACTGGCCTATGCTAGAAACTGTACGATATATATATATATATATATATATATATATATATTTATGTTCATTGTATATGAGAATTTCTGTTGTTTCAGTTGTTTGCATTTCATGTGTATTGAATTGTTAAGTTCTGATGTGGAGTTGAAAGTGATAGGGGTCAGATATGTCCCTGCAGAATTGCTTGCTGTTGTTTTCTCTTTATTTACTTAAATGTTTTGACACCGTTGGGTGAGACACGAGACGAACGATGACACAAATACTTACTGGTAATTTGGGCGCTGGCGGTACTTCCCAATTACTGCACTATTGAGACTAAGGGATGCTGTGGGTTCTGTGTGTCCATCTCACCCATGCGTACTTACAAACACATTGGCAATACTAAACTTTTACTAAACATATTTATCACTTGAAAAACACATGTGGCTAAGACACTGTGCGTACAAATCAACGTGCCATGAAATTAATGATACACTCTGTCGTGTCTAGCTAACTCCGCTTGGGTGCTTCCCAGCCCGCAATTAATCTAGTGCATGCCTAGATGGATGATCTCACCGCAGTGTATGAAAACACAATCTTCACAAGGGAAGAGAGTCGACAGCCGCTAGGGTGGACTGACGATTATTCCCTGAAGATAGGACACTGTGAATTACAAAATGTAACCCTAATGACACATTAACACTTGTTATTACTCGGAATCACTAACGCAAACTCGTCGGGGCTTGCCCTCCAGCACGTGGGTAGTGTGGTGACAGCCTATACACAGAGCCAGCTAGGACAGGAATAATTGCACCGTACGCACATTACAAAATTACATAAACCCTCAAAAGATACATGAAACAAGATGGGACACAAGATGAGTATTCACAATAAACACACACATGTGTGAAAACAAGTTGAGATGGCGCGGATGCTGCTGGATGAAGTTCGTAGCGGACCATGTGGTGCAGATGGAATTTTTTTTCGTGGAAACTGCAAATTAAATTCAGACAAAATATTATTTTTGTTGAGAAAATTATTCTTTTTACGATTTATGTGATTACAGGCTTGTAACATGCCTGATGGCGGTAAAATCAAATATTAACGTGACCGCGTGATCATCTACAAAAAGCATCAATTTACGTGAAATTACACAGAACCGTGACAAAAATTTAACGTAGAACCCGGAATAAAATATTGCACATACAATTTTACATAAATAAGTTCTCAAAGCGCAATGATGGCATATACAGATACTTGGCGTCGGTCTGCCACGTGGTTATACATGATGTTGCCGTAAAATATTCAAACATGAAAAATACCTTCAAATACAGACATAAAAATAAAGCCCTTGAAATTGCACGTAGCAATAATGCAGAAGTTACAATGAAACGCCATTAACATAGGCAGAGGGCGCCTGATTCAAGTTGGGCGGTTCGCGTGACCTCTCAGACATCTTTCTCCTCCTCCTCGATTAAGTTAAAAATGCCACAAGGGCGAAATAAATTAATAAAGCGGAAGCATAATGCTGGGGAAAATGTCTAGCAAAACGTATGCAAGCAACGGTTGACCGGTAAACTAAATTGACTATTGAAATCTACATCAGTGAACAAAAGTTGTAGTGCGTACGTGACAGTGTCTTACCTTGCCAGCTCTCCTCAATAGACTGTGTAGAGGCAAGCGTCGCACGGACCTACCATGGCCAACTACGAGGTTCACATAAGCGGAAGTGCTATGCACGCTGAGTAAAATATTTTATTATAGAAAATAAAATTGCACAAATTAAATTAAATATTTTTTTTAAATTTTTATAATTTTCTTATCAATTTTCGTGTTAATTTAGTCTCTCTTTATGATGGTGTTCATGCCAGAATATTATTGTTCTTAATCTCGGTGCCGCGGGCACTTTGAATTTCATAATCAAACAATTTAAAAATAGCAACAAACACTTGAACACATTTTAAGACATATTAAACTTTGCAAAGACAAATATAAAACACATTTTACACTGAAAAACAACATTAATGTGAAAGTTCAAAATTATTGGCCTCTTTGCGCACATGCGGGACACGTGACACGTGTGTTATGAGTGCCACCATGGGCTCTAGTGCCGCTGGCTGTTAGCTGGCGCCAGTTGATTAA
Organism: Dryococelus australis; assembly: GCA_029891345.1. Classification (NCBI taxonomy): domain Eukaryota; kingdom Metazoa; phylum Arthropoda; class Insecta; order Phasmatodea; family Phasmatidae; genus Dryococelus; species Dryococelus australis. Next base: position 136,602,798 of record CM056999.1, read on the forward strand.
AAAAAATTTAATCCAATAAACTGCATGTTTTGTTTGTAGGTATCAAATGTGTGTTGAATTATATGGCTTTAATTGAAGGCAAATTAATTAGGCTAAATATGAAAATCTTAGGACCTAATGTTTTATTTGTTATATCATGTAATTATAATAATACTTGTACAAAGTATTGTAATATGACAGCTCTTTAGTTGGGCATAGATGACGTTTGGTAATACGTAATGAAATATATTTAGTTAAATTTTTGTATGTTTACTTAAGATATCTGTAATTTTGACATTAATTGGTGGAGGCATCACACAGAAACTTAACTGAATCAGTCTGAAAACTTTAATTTGTAAATAATAAACTTGTGAAATTCCTGCTATGCACTCGCAGATGTAGCTAGGCAACAGTGACCTTCAGGAAACCTACACACGTAAAGTGCACAAATTAATTTTTTTTGAAGTAATTATGCTGAATCAAACAACAGTCTTGATATTATATAACTAATTTCAATGATCAGTGCCAGTAAAGCAGTTTTTTTATTCAATTTTTACATGACATAGATAAATAACTGACACATACTGAACTGAGGATTGATATGTTTAAAACTAATGCAAACAGAGAAAGTAGGTTTTAGGTGCCATTAAACACAAGGAAACATTATTTTTGCTTTTATCACAAAAATTAAACAAGACATGAACCCTAGACGTCCAATAGGCTTACAAGTTTATGAATTGGATACCTCTATATTTAGTAGGTAACAGCTGTAAGAGCAATAACACATCAGAATTATCACATCCTAGTTGGATGACCATATGTCAAATTGCTAAATACTTGGTTTGCAAACCCCAGTTCAAAATGGAAATTTTATGAGGCTGTGTTTGTAATGGGTGATTTTGGAAAACCACTATTACAAGAAATCGCAGCCCTATCTCATCCAAAACTTACCACCCTTGCCACCAAAAAGACTGAGTGTCCATAAGGCAGGGGTGGATCCATAGGGGGGGATTGCAAGGGACATGACCCCATCCCCTAAAATTCCTTACATTGTCATGAAACTGTCCTGTGTTCTAAAATGATATCAGAGGTATTTAATATACTGATTTAATTAACATTATTCCCTAAAATTATGATTTGAGTCAGTGTTACCCTTCCATGTCAAAAATCGTAAGTCTAGACCTGCATCTGCACAATGAGAAAATACCCTCCCTTCCTCCCTGCCATGACCAAAACTCTATAAACATTCCTGCCAGAATGGCACACTGCAAGATGAAAAACTAAGCAAAGCTGCTGCAGAGCGGAGTGGAGACATTTGGGTAGCTCTTAACATTGAGGTCGTGAGAGCCAATGAGGGTGAGGTGAGCATGGATTCTGGATGTTGTAGAGTCTGTTTTGGTTGAACAGACTTGAGAAGATGGTAGTGTTACATGTCACCTCTGCATTGTTTCCCTTGCTCCCCCATTGAGCGTGAAAAGTGTAGTGCTTCAAGGACATGGCTGGTAACTGGAAAAGCAAACGCAGAAATTGCGGGTAGTGCCTTTTGTCTTCATGGTGTTCAGCTTTCCCTCTTTGGATGCATGCTGATACTGCTAGTAACCGGTCTAAAACCAGAGAAGGCGTTTCTGGTGTTTATATTAATATTACAATGTGATTGTATTAATAATAATTAAATTTGTGATCAAATAAACAATGGCCTCCGTGGAACTTTCCAAACATTCATCATTTAAGGCACATTAAATACCCTTAAAGACAAAAGTTTATGAATTTAATGACAAGCAAGGGTTGCTAGGAGAATTTGCATATTAAATATTAGTGTTCAAAATTATTTCAAGTACCAAATCATTTTAAATGCTTTTGAAATTTCCACTATACCCTTCTTTACAAAATTAATTGTAAGGGAATTTAAGGGGTACTAAAGAGATCTTTCTTTGTTTGCCTTTTCTTTACAATTGGTTCAAATTGTGAAATTAAAATTTGTTAATCATGTGAAACGTCTTTTAAAAGATTCTTCTTCTTACGTTTACTCTTAGGCCAGCAGAGGTAAAGACTTTGAACAAACGGCCTCTGAGTTACCAGACAAGAAATTCTTTTAGAATATTTAAATTTTGTTGAAGATTCCGGTCGTTCAGTAAAATATCCAACGAATGTGCAAAAACTAAAATTTGTAGGCTGGCTTACAGCACATCTCTGTGGCAAGAGAGACAAGTCAAAGGCGATGGCTGGCACCGATCATGGCACATGGGGATGCCACATCTCTTGGGAAGCGGACAGCAACTTGGCACCAACATTTGCTTCAACGAGTGGTTATTTGGGGACCTCCTTGATGTCCTACTCTTCCTACCACATCTCTTTTACAAATTGGCCTGTCGACTCCATTCTAGATTGACATTACGCTGATCTTGGCAGCCACAAACGAAGGACAATATAACACATCATGAAACAGGTCATAGACCTACCTCCGTGAAAAATAAACTGTGATTGTAACTTAACAACCTAAAGAGAAAGAGAAAATTCCAAATTATTGTGCTAAGCACACCTAGCAAACATTACTTAAAAACTTGTCTTGGCAACCCAATCAGTAAATATAAAACAAAATTGTAAATAAACCCGATAAAATGAAAGTGTGTCCTAACCTCAGATTATACAATCCAAACAAAATTTTAGCTAACTACAGGGGCAATCAAAATTCCAAATAAAATTTGAGGTTAATTAAAATATTTAAAAAAATTAGACATGAAAAAACTTTGAAAATCTAAACTTAACATTCTGCGATATCATTATATTACACTGGATACAAGCACACGCGATGGTGCCTACAAGCTGTCTGCAGAACATTGTGTACCCCGATAAGCTTATCTATAGGGTTACCAGATATAAAGAGGAGACAATTGTCAGAAAATTACACGAAAAAAAGAGGGGACATAATTTTACAATATAAGCATACAAAGTTGTTATTATGTTGTAAGTCAGTTACAAGTACATTACATGAAAAATTGTATTCAAAATTAATTTTCATGTAGTTGTTAAGTAATACAAAATATTTTCTTGCAACCAGATAAAGCGATAATCATGTTCACTCTAAATATGAAAGTCAGTCCTATTTAGTTTAAGGCACTACAAAATATTTTGCAAGAAAATAATATACGTGTAAGCATTGACACAAAACACAGTTGTACATAAGCAGTGGACACAATTTTGTTTATTGACAGTTAATCACTCTTGCACAGCTCAGGTACAGAGTTTGAGGTGTAGTACATGCTGTGTGTTATTATTTGCAAAATATTTTATCATGTTAAATCTTTGGTCAACTACAAAGTTAAAATTTTCCTGCTAAAAATACATTTTTTGTATATACAAAATGTAGGATTTGTCTTATTTTAGAGGTCCTCCTATGGTCGTGTAAATGCAGCAATAAAAAACGTGGGAAATGTGCACATAAATCGCACAAGAATATCAACGATGAATTGTACTGAAGTTGCTATGCACTTCAGATAGTAGACCTCACTTACATGTTCTAGATAGTAGATATTGATTCTGGCTGTGTACTGTTACGAGTGCTTGCTGCCTAGTGCGGGACCGTTGAGCGAAGCGATAGGCTTTTGCATGTTTAATGATTATATGCGTGTCTCAACTACATTTCTCGCAATATCACTTTCAAACACACTGTGTCCTTTGAAGATAAGAACTGCCTGCAGGAGGGTGCAAGTACGAATAAATTAATAAGAGATTATGTTTTTGTTGAATCTGTAATTTTTAATTTATCAATAATTTTCAGAGTATGGAAAATTTTACAAAATTAATGTTTGTAGAAATGTAGCTCAGGCAAAGACGCATATAGTTAATTCACTTGAAAGTGATATCATGAAAGACGGCCAAGACATGATTAAAATTGTGTAACTTTCACTCAGCTAGTCCTGCTCTAGGCAACCACATTAAAAAATGTTGAGGTGAAAATTTGTATTGTGTTTTGCATTTGCTTACAGACAAGACACAGTTTAACACAGCGGTCACACTGATGAACTCCATCAGCAATCCTTGGCTTCACGCATGATGGCATTGCTACACACTTGTTCTCTGTGGCAAATACTTGTAATTTTGTTTCTGTCATAACTGAAGTTAATAAAACGGTACAGTATATTCTGTTGTTGTGTAGGAGAATGTTCCCGTTGAAACTACAAAAAAGTTACATTTTCCTGTAAGAACATTATTAAATCCTGGTTATACTCTCACAGATTCCAACATTTTGATAATTCCAGTTTTATTTTATACTGAACCCATTGTATAATTTATAATAAAAATGTTGAGGGCCATATAATTTTTTGCAAGGCCTGTGTAGCTACATTTAGTCCAAAACAATACTCTGTATTTGTTTCAACATTGTGTAAATACTCTGAATGGACATGTGATCACAAAACCACACAGTTAATTTTAATGCCATGTATTATGGTTTGTATTAATAAAAAAATTTTGTAGGTGCAAATATTGATCGAGAAAAATTGTTGGTAAGTATAGAGTGATTTGATGCAAAACTTGGTTTGGCATTGTTGTCACTACTTTGGTAGACTTACACTAACCTTGTGTATCCTGTGTACTAAATTTTGTACGTCAGATTTGTGTTTCAAGATTTTTCAACAAAAAAATCCGTGTGTAAGATTAGTATCATGGTGCTAAACAAATTGAGTGTACTACAGAAACAGCAGTGACAGGTTGATAGGTGTGCACTAATTTAAAAATGTTTGTATGATTTACCAATTCACTGTCTCTGAATGCATACTAGATCTTGACAGGAAAGCAGCCCTTTTGTCGACTGCAAGTACTTTCTTTAGTCTATTTTTATCAGAGATAAGTCCTAAGTAGATTAATTCATTATGTTTTTTGTTTTTGTAAAACAGAACATAAAATATACGCTTATTGATACTTTCGCACAAGTAAATGTATAGTTTGTGTATGAAAATAATGTTACAGACCAGAAGGAAGGCTTGTTTTCTGGAAGAGTGCACATGCTATAGAATCTATTCTGGGAAATAATTGCATCATTTCTTAAACGTGATTCTGTTGTTAGAATAATTCAGAGTTTTCAGTAATGCTGTTCTATTTATTGTTAAAACTAATCACCATTGACAATAAATGAACTGTGCTGTGCTGTGAATAAATTAGTGAATCTCTTATTTTTTTGACTGTTTGGTATCTTACTTCCAAGCCTTTATTGATGCCTCATTTTACCCTAAGTTGATTTTAAATTAACATTACACAATATATAATTAATAATATGACCAAATAAAGTACACATCTCACAAGTAGAAGAGCATTCTGCTCTATACCTTTTGTGAACTAAACAAAAATTGCCAATACGTGAACACACAGAGAAGATAAGATAGTGCAATGATAAACACACACTTGAGCACGTAACTTAAAAGATGTATGTTGTTGTTATTGTGTATTCCTCTAAACTCAGTTAGTATGTCATGAGTTTTGTCAGGTTATAGGCACAGGCAAAGTGTCCCTGTAATCAAGTAAGAGTAGATTTGTAAGTAGTATGCACAGCACAATCGTGAAAGTGAATCTAAACCATATGTGTCTTTGTCGAGAACATGGCTGCCGGTATTTCTACACCCTACCTGCAGCTAACTGATACAAACTTTAAAAATTGGAATTTTCATGTTTTGTCACTGTTGGACAAAAAAGAGGTGAGATTGGTTGTAGATAGGGAAGTAAAAATAAAAGATTTGATAAGTGATGATTTGGAGAAGGCAAACACTGCAGACAAGAAGAAGGCCAAGAATATTATCGTAGTAGATTGTATGATCGTAGCAGACATGCTGATCGCATTAAGTAATATCATTGAAAGGAGGAGCACTATAACCAATTTCTCAGCTTGATATGCGATTTAGAGGGAATGGGGTCTACTCTAGATTAAGATGACAAACAGGCATCTGTTGCTAACCTATCTGAACAATTTGAGAATGTTATTGCAGTGCTTGAAGCTAAGGATATGGACTTAACATTAGATTTTGCGAAGTCAAGGTTAATCTATACAGAGTTAAAACTGTATCATGTGCAAGCAGAAGACACCAGCAAAGAATCATTCTTTATTGCGTCAAGATCAATGAGGAAGTGTTTTGGATGGGAGATACCTGTCACGTTGCAGATTACCCCAAAGTGGGAAATAACCACAGTAGAAACTTTCCGTCATCGAGGGAACAGAAACTATTGAAGCAGTAATCGGAGATAAAGTATTTGTGGAAGCAGTGGACACAACTCAAAGTTATGTGTATTCCACAGAGGTGGAAGATACCTTTGTTGACACTACACATAAGACGAATCAGTACTAGTTGGGATCTTTAGGAATTGTGAAAGAAATTAAGTTTGTATTAGATTCAGGTTGTAAGGATCATCTAATTATGCCAAGTTTGGTGTCATTCATGACAAATATCGAGGCTATTGCAAATCCTAGCTAGATAAAGTTTGCAAATGGGGAAAGTCTGCAAAACAAAGAGGACTCTCGAAAGGTGATGTGAAAATAAAATTGGAAGCTCTTATTTTACCGAGCCTTACATTTAATTTGCTATCTGTTAAAGTGGTCATCTCCGGTATACAAGCTATTTTCAGTAATAAAAAAGCAGAAATATTTTATGAGAGTGGTCTAAAGGTTGAATGTTATGCATCTGGAAAGCTATACATGGAAGTTTTTTATTGTTGTTCGTTGAATGTGGAAAACCTGTGGCTCAGGCAACTTGGCCACGTGAATCACCAGAGCTTGAGGTTGATGGGGATGCCACATTCAAAAAAGAGTGTGCGAATTTTGCCAGCAAGGAAAAGCCAGTCAGCTACCATTTCCAAGGAGTACATCAATCAGATCTTGCGAGATTAGATAACTACACTACATGAATGTAGGGGGGTCCTGTCACTACTAGTAACAACAGTGAGAAACTCCCAGACCATAAACAGATGGCCACTAACCACTCTATATTGTGTACTTGCTCAAAACTAAAGCTGATGCTGTGGGAAATCTAATAGGCATTATAAAATGATTAGAATCCCAATTCAGAACAAGGTGTAAAAATTGTGTGAGGTGTGACAACAGGTTGGGGGCAGGGATTCTCTTAAAAAAACTGAAGACTTTTGCATTGAGAATAGCATCCAATTGCAATTTACAGCTCGTTATTTATCACAAATGAATGGGGTCAGTGAAAGGCTTGACAAGACTTTGCTGTGATAACTATGTTTGCAGAAACAAATCTGCCAAAAATACTTACGGGGGGAAGCAATACGCACTGCAGCGTACCAGCTTAATTGGTCTCCTACTGCAGCAGCACTTATAGGGAAAATTCATGGCTTTTTTTTTTTTTTTTTTTTTTTTTTTTTAATTAGGAAAAGTTGACATTTCAAAAATGAAGATTTTTTGAACCAAAGTATTGGCGATGAAATGGTCCCAGAAAGACAAAGCCAAACCAACAAGGATGGTTGGTTACAGTCATGGGACACTGTAACACGCAGCGTACAAGTGTCAGGAGATGTGACATTTGATGAGACTGATGTGCAGTATGAAGGGCAGGAAAACCTAGTTGCACCAGAACTTACGTTTGGTGATAGGGACACCAAGGAATGTGAGAAGAAGTAGCCAACACACATAACCATACCTACAACTGCAGAAAGTGGTGACGAGTTTTATAGATTTGGAGACAAGAATGGGGAGTTCTCACCTACAAGGCCAAAATGGAAATTAGCAAAACCAAAACATCTTGAAAACTATGAACATTGTGTTGCCTACTGCCTAGTTAGTGAATGCGTTCCACAAACCTATGAAGAAGCAGTACAAGAAAGTGAAGACTGGAGAGAGAAGCCATCAAGAAGGAATTGTAAATACACTATATAAATTCCAAACGGGGATAACAGCAGACCCACCTGAGAACATTAAATTAATTGAGACAAAATGGATATTTCACACCAAACCAGATGTAACCAAGAAGGCCAGGTTAATGGCAAAAAGGTGTCATACAGAAGTGAACACCTTTTTCACTTATAACCTATAGTAGGGCAGCAGGCGGTAGGACTGCTGCCCTACTATAGGTTAGGGGAGGCTGTTGGAAGTCCGAATCTTGGTGGAGGTTGGAGTTCCATATCGTGAGCAGATATCAGGGTTCACCTGTCTGTCTCGTGAAATTGGGTTGGGAAAATGTGGGTGTTCGGCTATGATTTTCCTAGGCTTGGAAAACTATCTTGCCTACTATCAGACTAGCCTTGTCATACTCATTACAGAAGGATTGGTGTGTTCAGCAGCCTTTTTGAATGGGACACTTGACGCTGGTGTTTACATTTTTCAGTTAAAGCAAGATAAATAAGTGGAGAAAATTCTGAAGCCTCAACATACTTTTTATGAACTTGTGAGTCTCCAAGATTTTGCAACCAAAGGTTCATCCAGTTTACAACCAAGAACAATTTGAGATGGTCGAGTTTTGATGGCTGTTTGTATGTTGGATTTCTGGTTGGTTATGGGGGTAGATGACATTCTTTTGGTGTGTGAGAAAGTAAAAATAGAACAACTTTCAGCAAAACTAACAAAAAAAATACAATACGAAAGATGTGGAAGAATTGCAGTGCTTCATTGGGACAGAGTTGTGATAGCAAAAAACAGAATCCCCATCTCCATTGGAAGACAGGCCTTAAATCAGCAAAGCAGATGCAGTGATAGACGTGCCATATCGAGAACATGTTAGTACTTATGCAAAGTTAGCAGGCCAGATATAGCATTTACCATATTGTATTTTAATTATTTTCTCAACCGTCCAACTTGGGTCTTGTGGAATGCATCAAAATGAGTGTTTCTGTTTGTGAAGGGTACCAGTGCCAAGAAATAGGTGTACGAGAAATCTCTAGACCAGTGCTCTCAGGTAATCACATTTGCAGATGCTGACTGGGGGAGTGACAGGATGGACCACCAGAGTGTTAGTGGGATGGCATCATTCCACTTCAGAAACCTGGTGTCCTGGAGCTCAAAGAAACAGCCAGTTGTTGCTCTGAGCTCAGCTGAGGCACAGTGCATTTCGTGCAGCCTGGCAGCTTCTGATCTATGTATTTGAAAGGGTTTCTGTCAGAGTTTGTGGGTGAAACAGGGGGAGTGAAGTGCTGTCTGATGATGTAGAGTAAAAAAAATGTTGCAGGCGTATTTACAAAACCATTGAGTTCTACTAAATTGATATGCATGGAGAGATGCTGTGTTTGAGATAATGGATGGGGCAACCACTTTACTCTATTGTGTGTTAAACTAGCATGTACTGATTATTCTTGTCCAATTTAAAGTCTTGTATTTGCTGTGTTAATGTAGGCAAATTTTTAATCTTTTATTTGCTGTGGTGTTTGTAGTCCAACTTCAAATCCTGTGTTTGCTGTGTTGTTAATGTAAAAGCAGTAGGTACATGTGATCATATTATTTAATGTTATAGACAACATATTTGAAATTGACAGGGGGTGACACGAGATTGTAAACAACACCTCTAGTTGAGCTTCATGTCACTAGGGTGCACTTACTTAAATAAACAGACAGTTGAGCATGTAACCTAAAAGATGGATGTTGTTAGCCTGCATTGCTCTAAACTTAATAGTGTATGTCAGAAGTTTTATTAGACCTGGCCCACTGTTACCTAGTACATGCATATCAATTTTAAGTACATGCTTCATATTGTGTGCTTTCAAGTCAGCTATGATTTATTAGGTGCTTCAAATGGACACATGTTTCAAAAATGCACACAATTGCAACTTTTATATTTAACTATGATGAATAAGAGTCATGCAAATTCATGATTATGTTAAGTCTTCCATGTGGGGTAAGAAATAAATAGTCTGCATTTCCTTTTTGCCCAAATCTGTTAAAAGTAAAGTTTGCTGACCTTTTATGGTCTAGAAGGGAGGAGGAGGATGATTATCAGCTTACATTCTCAACAGTTGCATCATGTTGAAAAGTATAACATCAGTGGAGTTTGCTACAATGTTGACATATATGTGAATATGCTTATTAAAATGACAAACCTTCTTTTACTTCATCCCTGAAAAAGTAAATATAAATGCAGTAATGCATCAAAGTCTCCATCTGAGGTTTTTCTGGAACACTACACACGTGTATATTGAAGCATCTCCAACTCAGTTTAGTTGTGTCTCTGTTCTTGGGCCATTTTGAAGCATTCCAGAGGGAGTAGTTTCGAGCGTTGATCGAAGTGGCCAAGTTTTTGGAGGCGTGGCTGGAAACAACTCACTGGAAAAATGAGAGAGACTTTTGCACAGTACTGCATGGCTGTCTCGGGATTGGCCTGATCTGCACGCACCAGGGTAGCCGACGTAACTGGGGCCAGCGGTGAAGTTTCACACTAAACTTCCATCTCAGTGGTGTGCTGAGGTTCTTCTATCTCAGTAATTACGCTAGGTGTTGGATGCCTTTGCCGGATGGCACCAGGAGACTTCCAACACTACACTCAGCTTCTTGTCCTATCGCTTGGTCGAGTAAGGCAAGGAGCTAGGGGTAGACAGGAGGGTCCGTGTGGACAGTCAAACTCAACCAGGCGGTAGGACTGCTGCCCTACTATAGGTTAGGGGAGGCTGTTGGAAGTCCGAATCTTGGTGGAGGTTGGAGTTCCATATTGTGAGCAGATATCAGGGTTTACCTGTCTGTCTCGTGAAATTGGGTTGGGAAAATGTGGGTGTTCGGCTATGATTTTCTTAGGCTTGGAAAACCTAGTGGCATCAATCTGGGTGGTATAAACGTGGGTTCATTAGGAAGTGTAACGATTGGGCTGGGTCGTGCCTCCCAGGGGTTCGCTACCTTACGCTTCACCCCAAGGTACTGCATACATCTCTTACAATGGTCCATCACTCCCTGCTGGCTTGTTAGCCATGGCTGGCCTAAAATCACCTCCTTGATATCAGCTACATGTGAGAGGTGATAGGTCTCAAGAGTAAGCTGTGTCTTGCCAATACTTTTAAGGTCTGGCCATTCTTACCACGAGAGGCTGGGGCTGTAGGTTAGTCTTCTGATTTGCTGTTAAAGGCTGTTCACTATAAAGTGAGCACTTTTGAAATCAACCTTTAAAAAATGTCACTGCCTCTACCTGCATTAATTTTAACGGGCACCCTGAGTGACATGCGCCCAGTAAAGTTGGTAACGACATTTAGGAAGTAGTTCCGTATCATAACGTTGAATAAGAAGTATTAGGGAACCATTTCTGATAACTTAAATTATTTCTTTCGCTTTCTGTGTGTGTGTGTGTGTGTGTGTTTTTTTTTCTTTTTTTTTTCTTTTTTTTTTTTTTTTTCTCTCCAAAGAGTGTACAAATGAGCAGATTTGGTAAGTATATAATTTTTCTAATTATTTAACAGTTTCATTGACCAATGCATGAATAAAGTGATGAGGCCCATGACAATGTTAATCTTACATAAGGCGGAAGAATACACAACATGCATACATGTAGATCTTAAGCATGGCTTTCAAAAATGTTCATTTTACCATGAATAGCCTATAATAGGTTGCTGCTTATGAAGTTCTTTGTTGCAGCAGAATCGAGTAAGGCTAAGCGAGGGCGGCCATTGATATCCACCAGGATATGAAGCACCTTGGGTGGTGTGCTCTCTCTTGATAATGATTCAATTGCATGAAGTTAATGGGCCTTTTCTTTGACTGTGATGGCTGCCCTGCGTGCATCCCAGTTGAAGTGTTAACCATTTGGCTCGGGATCTTAATGTGGCTGGTACGAGGTGGCGCATCTGTCACTTGCGTGTTTGTCACTTCCCTTCCTCAGTCCTGCCAGATCGGGTAATCCTAGCTCATGTGCCTCCCTGGGCAGTGGAAGTAATGGGTGGGGGGGGAGTGGTCTGTCTGCTGCTCTGGAGGAGGGGGAGAGGCAACAACCTTGGTGGCACATGCCGGCCTGTCTAAAGCCTGCGCTTTTGTATTCTATTCCACATCCCGTGCTCACTCCACGAGCTTGTCCACAGTCTGTTATTTTGGAATTAACAGTAACTTCCTCAGAAAGGGGAGTAGGCTACATGCAGTACTACACGCACAGCTTTCCTCGCTCTATTATAGTATATCCACCGGTACATCTGAGCCTTTGAGCGTATATATATTCCTACTTCCTCCTCTTGAGTGCTGTACACAAGTATGGAAATCTGAAATGAGTCGTGCTATCACCCCTTCCCCAGTGAACTGAGAAATGAGACGAGTACGCAACTGTTCCTAGTCGGAGATAAATTCTCCATGCTTTGTCCACCACTCATGGACCTTTCCTAGTAACTGTTTGTGGGTCCTGCCGACCCAGTGTGTGGTAGGTATGGAATGCATGCGAAGCTCCTTCTCACATTCATTTAAGAACATGACCGGTCTTCGTGGGGTCTTCCACCGAACTTAGGTAGCTGAAATTTGGTGGTGGCAAGGGCCGTGACAGGACTCTGGTTGGTTTGTGGGTTCGACTGTCTATGCACTAAGTTGTGTCGACACACATCACATTGGTATAGGAGACCGGGATGAGTGATTCTCTCGTTCGGCCACCCTATACAAACATGATGGTACTAGATGCACGTGACAGTGTTCGTACCCTGTCCGGTGCACTCTAGCCAGCTACAGCGAGCAGCTTGTATTTGTTGGCAGGTAGCACAGCAGTACTCCCAAGTCGTCTGTGTACCTTGGGACGTCTTCTTGACCTAGGCAGGTGAGAAATGGAAACGTCTGTTGCATTGTGCTTAGTAAATTACGTGTTCCCCTGTCCCAGGGCATGTGTCTATTGGACACCTCGATTGTATCAAGAGAATTATTCTTGGTCATGGTGGTCTCGGTAGTGTCGTGTTGTCTCCAATCAGAGTCCTACATGAATGACATGCGTACTGTTGTTGGGCGTAACAGGGTGATTTTTCCTGATGACTCCTTGAAGTCCTGAGTTGGGGATAGACTCTTGGTTGGAGTCAATTAGCTAGGTGAAAGTCTTTAAACCTGCTCAGTGCTAAAGTAATCTGGTAGAGTTACGTACCACGTTAGTATGTGTATATTACGAGCTACACGAGATATAAAATAACCGTGCAAATTAGCCGTCTGGCTAAAACACTGGTTATGGAGTGTGTAGGCTGTGTGTACCAGCTACCTAATCAGTTAAAACTCACTGAAACTGATTATATTGATTGACAACTGAAGTGGTCGTGGATTGTGGGGTCGAATGGCTTGGTCTAAATGCCAAGGCTAAACTACATGCAGTTAGGCTCCATGTTGAGCGCCATTTTGAAGCATTCCAGAGGAGAGTGTTTCGAGTGTTGACCAAAGTGGCCAAGTGTTTGGAGGCGTGGATCGAAACAACTCACCCTCTTTAACTAGATTTCTTATCAGATTGATGCATTTCTGGGGTTATGTCACAAAACTCACAACTTTACATAAGCAACACCTGACTAGGGTGGGTTTCTCCACGTTGGGATGAATATTACACTTTGGGCGTATCAACCCGGGACCAAAGACTAGGTTATTCAAACCCTGTACTAAATTTGACAAGATACATTCCCTTGTTGGAAGATTTAGTATTGGTCACTTTGAGAGACTTCAAATATTGCAATGCCAGAATCGCGGGTTACGTTAGAGGAGACGCAAATAAGACTGGGTCCTTAATCCCTCTTTGGGGGCCGGCCGGTATATAAAGTGGGCAGTGTGGACCACCTAGTTGGTACAAAATCTGGGATCACTTGCACAACCCACAGTCTTGGTATGCACTATCTTAGGAGTGATGTATGGAAAGGCGTTCCTCCTTGATGACTGGCTCATGCGTTGAGTGAACGGCATCCTTGGTAAGAGGTAGGTGTAACGTAAAATAAAACTGGCAAGTTGTCAAAGTCTAATAGCTAATGTAATTAACAGCGCTTTACTACCAGGTAGTTGTTCTTAAGAAATCTAAAGAACTGCAACTATCAGAAGGGTAGTTGATGTAGCCGCATCATCCGATGTACTAAAGAGGTCCATAAGGGATGTCGAGACCTGCTACCAAGGGAGTTTTGGTGGTTACCAGTAGGAGGGTGGTAAATGAGGAGCTACGTCTTCAAGCCTCTGGTATGGGAGTCTCCCAGAAGCTCGGGATCTGCGGTGCTGCAGAAGATGTGTCAGCTTGTATTGTGTGGGAGGAAAGTAGCCTTACTCTTGGGGGTTGAGACCACTGCTTCTATGGTGGCGCTATTAATTTCTTATCTCCCTTGTGGGAGACATGTTCCTTTCTCATCGCCTGTGTTGGAGGCTGGAACTGCTGGAGTAGACTGGGTGCTACCCTCCAGTGGCGAGATGTTGAACTTGCGTAAACTTTGCTGGAGGGTGCTGGTGTGTCTGCCAAAAGTACAATTCTACGTTAGGGGTTGGGCGACGGCATGACGGCTTCTTGAAGTTTCTTGGCGAACAGTACAATCTGGCACCACGTGTCTGTAGTCTCTCTTGACTTGCGCCAACGTACCCTGTAGGCATGTCCACCGCCGTACTGTTAGGAGTAATGACTTGCCCATGTATGTGTGGCATACTTGAAGTTGGAGCGAAGTTGGCGAGCAGAATGCTCACTGGAAATGCGCAGAAATGTGTTGCACATCGACATCATAAACTATGATTCAATATGGTAAGGTCATAATGTTGAGTGACTATGCAGAATTGGAGTTGGAAGACTTACTGGCTGTGTGCATATCTTTGGCAGAAAGCACAAGTTCTGCAAAATGATTTCCAAACACAACTGATGAAATAAACATAAATTTTGGAAATGTCACTCATTAAATTGCACATGTCAGTGATCATAAGGACCAAATAATGAATGTGCAGACATAGTGACTAAATGAGAAAGATTTAATGAATGCAATACACTTTAATGGCTGGTGTGGCAGGCTTTGTATCTGATTAGGTTATGGTTAAGCCTCAGTATTTATAACCGACGCCATCGGGTGAGACACGAGACGAATGGTGACACAATGAACTTACTGTAGGTGAACGCCAGTGGTGTTTCCCAGTCACCTTACTGTTGAGACACTGGGTTCTGTGTGTGTGTCTCACCCGAGCGTACATAGGAAACACTTTGCATTAGTAAACATCATTACTCAACTTTTAGAAAATAATGGCAAAAGGTAGCTGTTGTTACAAGAGAAAACATTTGATGCACTGTACTACTTCCGGTTATTGTACCACTCATACAAAGAAATGTGCCAGAAATTTCCTTGTGAATTACACTCGGACATGTCTAGCCAACTCCAATTGGGTGCTCCCCAGCCCGCAATTCCTAAATGGGTGACTTCTCTGTGGTGTTTGAAAACACAATCTTCACAAGGGAAGGGGGTCGACAGCCGCTAGGGTGGACTGACGATTTTCCCTGAAGATAGGGCACAGAGAATAGTGAAATGAGACAAAATGAACACGTGTGATTATTTGGCTTCACTAACGCGGACTCATCTTGTCACACATGGTTAGTGAGGTGACGGCCTATACACGTAGCTGGCTAGGACGGAAATAATGTCACCGTACAGATGAATACAATTGTATAAATACACTTGGAAAATGATGGGGCACGACATGAGTGTTCACAATAAAGCGCATGAAAGCAGTATTATAAGTGTTGCAGCGGAGCACGTGGTGCAGGTGAAAATTTAGTATTTCTCTGCAAAGACTGCAAATTCTGGTCAAACCAAATATTATTCTAGTTGAGAAAATTATTCTGCTTCAGATAAAATTAGTTTTGAGCTTCTAGCGTGCGGGATGGCAAGAATATCAGACATGGAAATTACAGTGTGGTCAGAAATAAAAATCACAAATCATCACAAAAAATACATTGAACCCTGAAATAAATTATAGTACACATGATATTACGCAAATAAACCCTCAAACTGAATGGATGACGCAGATATCAACTTGGCGGCTATGAACCACGTGATCGCAAAAGATGTGGCCATAAAATAACTAAACATGAAAATAAAGCCCTTAAAATTGCATGCAGCAATAATACAGATATTACAATGAAGTGTCTTTAGCACAGGCGGATGGCGCCTGATTCAAGTTGTGCGGGCCGCGTGGCCTCTCCGACATCTTTTCCCCTTTTGCCTCATTTAAGTTTCAAGAAGCCGCAAGGGCACAAATTATTAGTTAAGCGGAAGCATAATGCTGGGAAAATTATCTGGCAGAACTTACACAAGCAAAGGTTAACCAGTATACTAAGAATGAGCTATGGTAATTTTCATCAGTGCAAAACGTTTTAAGTGCGTACATGATAGCGTCTTACCCCGTCAGACCTCCTACAATGACTGCACTGAGGATAGTGTCGCATGGCTGCCTATGGGGTTCACATACGTGGAAGTGCTATGCACGCCGAGTAAAACTGTTATATATGGAATTAAACTGGCACAAATGTAATTTAAATATTGTTTTACATTTCAGAATTTTCTTATTAATTTTCTGTATCATTTGAATGTCTCTTTATGATGCCGTTAATGCCAGAATATTACTGTTCTTAATCTCCTCGCAGTGCGTATTTTGAATTTATGACCAAACATTTTGCAATATCAACAAACGTACATTTTCTAACACTTTAAGACATTTTGACCGTAAAAAAATTAAGACACATTTTACAGTGCAAATAATGTTCTGTTATAGGGAAGTTCAAATTGGAGCCACTTTGCGCACGTGCATACCTACGTGTCACATGCGTGGTGAGCGCCATCATGGACTTAGCGCCACTGGCTGTTAGCCGGTGTCATAACTATAACATAAATATAAATTTGCAGGTAAGCTTTGCAAATAAATGTAAGCATCATGTAGGTGCTTACGAGGGGGATGGCGTGGTTCCTTTAGCTGAAGTCTTAGGTAAAGTGTAAAATATGCGATGTGTTTTGATCCCATAGGTGTTAAAAATAAATTAATAATGGTCTTTGAAACATTTATCTTGAATACTTTCGTTTAAATTCTTTAATAAAAACTGCCAATAGAAGGAATTCTGATATCTGCTCAGATTTTATTAACTCCAAATGAAGTTGAGTGGAAAGATTTTGTCTGCTCCAAATGAAGTTGAGCCGAGTTGAAAGGGTTTGTACACAAGTGAGGGTGAAATGGGAATGCCTTGAGGAAACTGATCTACCAGCTGCAAGCTCTGCCACATTTTGCTCATGTGAAAACCCAGGTTACTCTTCCAGGAATTTAAACCTACAGTATTTGTCTTGGTGGGAGGAAAGGTTGAGCCCTGTTGTTGCATGGCTCCATCTACTCTGTAAGTGGCTTACAGAGTAGTCTATTTGTGTGATTTTCTGTAACATTCCCATATATAACACCACTATTTCACCATAAGGCTTAAAGCATCACAAATAAAATATTTCTCGTAAGTAAAATTTCATACATATTAACAATGCAGTAGTCTACAGACATGGAAAACAGTTTATACTTGGAATATTAAGGATTTTAGAGGTGATGGTCCTGAAAATTACTAATATAACGTGAGTGAGCAAGCATCCAGAATGCATGCTATGGTCCATGGAATTCACATCATTGATTATTTTACATCAAATGATTAATACAAAGATGTTGAAGAACTTGACTACCTATTTATATACACAAATTATTACATTAGAATTTTGTTTCGCTTGATGTATCCTTGAAGGTTGCTGCATATAACCTTTTAGTTTACTGACCCCTTGAAAAAAAATTATAACAGTGTTCTACCGCATCACTGCTATGTCTGCTCCTCTTAAATATATAGTGGAATGAATGTGTAAGGTATCATGTATAGCCCTCAGCAGCTCACATGAATCTGGCTATATATGCAGAGAAACTCACTGGAGTGTGAATACACGCATGCATGAAATATTGGTGTTAATTTAGAATAACTTCTGCAATCAAGCTTCTGCCCAGAGAATGTTTAAACGTATATATTCACAAATACGTTTTATTTCTTTCCAAGATAATTAGCCATCATTATTGTACACAGAGAATTTACCCCCCCCCCCCCCCGCGCGCTTGTTAGTTTGCTGTCCACCAGTGCATCATTACAGCTTTCATATTCGACGCAGACACAATTTTGATGTGAATGTAAGAGTAGCGCTATAATCAACAAACTATACGCCATACGTGTTGAGTGAGTAAGTCAAGATATTTGGACGGCTCTTAACATTGAGGTCTTGAGAGCAGATGAGGGTGACTGAGGTGCTTAAGGAGCAGTTCCGGAATGAAAGGGTGGGGGAAATGGGAGATACCCGAGAAAACCCGGTGACCAACGGCGTTGTCCGGCACGATTCCCACATGGGAAAATCCATAGTGACCCTGCTGGGGACTGAACCTGGATCACCTTGGTGGGAGGCGAGCAGGCTAACCGCTCAGCCACTGTGGCCCCTCCATACGTGCTGTATCAGTAACTTGGCATTGTCAAAATGTTGAGATTCATTTTTACGGCTGCAAACCAGGATTATAAGTGCTTCACAGTTCCCCGCTGAAGACTTAGTTGTACTGCAACATAACCCTTTTTTTTTTATCAGTATCCTGCTTTAATTCCTGTCAGATGTGTAGATATTAAAAACCTGGTTATTTATAGAACACGTTATGGCAGTTGTTTTAACAGATTTAGAAAAGAAATTCATAAAGTTAAACTTTTCCTTACAAGACAAAATATCCCTTTGCTTATGAGCAAGTTGACTATGATTAATACAAAAGATTAAATAGAATGTAAATTGCACATGCTTGTACAATCCTTTGTACTCTCAGTCTCATGCAACTTGGTGAGATTTTGAGTTTGATGGCGAAAGTAACGCCAATGTTACAGTTTGTCATCTGCTGGTGCATCAAGTGGCAGCTGTACATTTTAACAACATGCTGTCATCTAATCCACTTGTCATTGTGATACCAAACAAGACTTCTGTCTAAACAATTTGTAGGTTATAGAAGTAAAAATATAAAAACTTGCAAAAAAATTAAATAATTGTTAACTCTTTTCTCATCTGAGAGAGCGACTTTGAGTTAACAACTGCGAAACAGTATGTAGTACATTACACTTTGGACATTACAGCTAATGTGTTAAGACTGGAGATAAAAGTAATTTGCAGAACTTGCTTGACAACACACTTCCATTCACTAATAACTAACCAACGACTTTTGCAAAACAGTTATTCTGCAATTACTGAAACTGAACAGCTAGAGTTGGAACTATTTATCGTGGAATAACGCAAAAATTGCTTAAAAACTACCCACGCGCGTCCCACTTTCTTCATTTTATTAATACAGTATAGAAACAACAGGAAAACGACAAAGAGATGGGTTTACGGGATGAGAAAAACGTGCTGTGTAATGGACATAGGCGTATGATTACCACCCAATAGAAATGACTAGTAATCAAATTGCTGTACACGGAAATACATATGTTATTTTTAATATAATACAGAACTCGCGGAAAAATAAAACAATTGGTATCCGTTTGTAAATTTGTTATCTTACATAAGAAAGCTTTTTTTCCTGGCTGGTCGTGGTAGTGTTTTGCTGGTTAACAGATGGCATGGCAGGGGGTGTTGTGAGCCGAGCGTGTTCATAACAGATAGCAGCATGTTGGCTTTCCTCTTGATCCCGTGATTTTAAAAGTTCAGTTTTCTCATATTACTGGCTTGAAACGACACAAGTTAAAAACATATTTAGTCAAGGCACCGAAGTCTGGATGCGCAGTGTTCGGTGAGAGAAGGTGGCCTGGCTTCCAGACAGAGTAAAGGCCACAGTCAGTCCAGTGACATATCAGGTGGTGGTTCAAGGTAGGGTGCGCTTTTGTCACGCAGGCCACCTGAAGCAGATATACCAGGGACAAGAAGAACTATACGAACGTACCAACGGACATGCCATGTCACAAGGATATGGAAACAAGGATGTCGGCAATGGAACATCAAGAAAGGGCGGAGGGATAGCCAGCGGCAAGGATACAAGAGGGGGTGGCAGATGCTACGGGGGAAGTGAAGAGAGTGCTCACACCAAAGAGTTCGCCAGGGCAAGAGGAGTTTCGTGGTTTTGCAAGTGGTGATACACGAGAGGGTAATATTTGGGGGGGGGGGGGTCCTAGAGAGGGTCGCCCAAAGAGAACAGTACAGAAACCACGAAGACTGAACCTGTAGACTATTTGGATAGGAGGGCTACAGGAACGAGGTAGTATAGGTTAGAGTGAAGAGGATCTTGTACTAGACTATTAATTAATGGGAAGGCGTGAGGTGATGGAACTAGGTGGACTAAGGTTGGCACTATGTGTGTTGTTGTAAACATGCAATGGCAGCATGCCCGAGTCGAGTGTAAGGACCATGTGGAAAATATGGTAGAATAAAGGTTTTAAGCAGTAACAGAGGAGTATTAATACAGTAATACAAAATGTATTAATTAATCTACGAACTCTTTCTTCTCTGCGTATTTTCTGCTTGTCTGATGTTCGTCGGCAGTGCAATCGGAATAGCCAACATAACAGTAATTTTCTTTCATTCATGCATTGTTGATATAGGATTTTGTAAATGGTACAGTGTTTGTTTCGTATACATCAAGTTGTCACTCACTGATTGTCATGAGCTTGCCAAGTTATACAAGACAGAGAATGCAATTCATTGTGCAAATTGTCATGCTGTCATCAAACTTTCAGGGGTCAAATGTATCCGAGATACCACACTTACACATAATAACTATTCGTCCTAAGTGCACAAAAGTGTTTACACAGCATAATCCTACCAGACCATTCATTTACGAGAGGGCTGCGGTGGTGTAATAGACTATTCACCTTGTACCAAGGCAGAGTTCAGTCCTGGCATGGTCATCCAGAGCTTTGCATGAGGGAAACATGGTGGAGTGTGTTGTTGGCCTGCAGGTTTTCTCAGAGCAGTCCCTTTCTCCTACCTCTGCATTCTGCTGCTGTTCCATCTTCACCTCATTCCACCAATTGCAAATATTGGGAATACTACCCAGCAATATTGTTGAATGAATGGTTCATGACACAATCTACTTTGCAGATTGAATTTTCAGTGGAGTCCACACACTTTTCTAATGTAAGGACTGTGTAAATTTTTGTGGACAGATGTTGCTTTAGTATTTCCCAAAATAACATTTCATATTAATTCTACAACCAATAATGAAGATGACTGTGACAAGTTTCCTCACTACTAAGCTGCCTAGAATATGACATGTGATTGTAATTACCAGTTTATGGAATTATTGAACTTGTTTTATCTCAAACCTACTATTTTTTAAGCAGTCAATTTACATGCCAAATAAATTAAGCATAAACACATGCACACACAGAGTGAAACCAATTGACTTTTGAATATTCAATAATCACACTGTACAGCAATCCCAAATATATACTGGATATACACACGCTTCTCCATCTCTGTTCATCCACCACCTTTCACTTTTAACTTTGTTTACCCTCTTCTATACCTATCACTCCTCTCAGCCATTCTCTGTCTTGCTTTTGATTGCCATTCAACACAAAATTTTGTATAATTTTATGAATCAGAAATTTTTTAATATGAACAGAAAATCAATGGCGTAATTACGAGATTCCAATTTAAACTTAAATTCCATAGACATGTTATGAAAGTCTGTTGTGGACCTAGGATTTACGGGTGGCACACAAGGATCTTATGTACACTACGAATCATGGGTGGTTACCGTCGACATCAGACGTTGACCCTGGAGCTCTAGTCCTGCAGTAATGGTACTAGACACAGCTTCATGCTGCAGCAAGCAGCATTAGGAAAAGCACAGTCATCCATAATCTTAAACAAAAAAGTTTTCCAAGGTTTTCATTAGATCAGAATTTCTCAACAGCAAGGCTGGGCGGGCCCTGGCATGAATCATGCTGACCCACGAGGTTCTCCAAGACACTACCTATCAATTTACTCTTTCTCACACTTGTGCAAATTTCTTAATCTTTCAATTTTTTTTACCCAAGGAAAATTTATTCTGGCACCTGAGTGAGTGAAAAGATTTGGGCTGATGAGAGTGATTGAGGAGAGTATGGAGCGGTTCAAAAATTAGATAGGGTTGGGGGGGGGATGATTAAATAAATCCCCAAGAAAACCACAACCAGTGGCATTATCCGGCACGATTCTTACATGCGAAAATCTGAGGATTTGCACCTTCGTGGATATCCAAGCAAGGAATATTGGTTTTTTGGTATCGCATAGTTGAAAAAAGTTTTTAAAAAATAAACTAACATGTAACATTTTTAGGTCAGGTGTTGCACAGCCAGAGCTCCACACAATTGTTTTCCCTCTCCCTGGGCAAACTCTTGCTCCTCGTTCAAACAAATGTCACCACGTCTGACTCGGGCAGTTTCTTTCTTGTGTAAACGTGGGATCCATGAGTGGCTTGCAGGTGTATAAAATAAAGCTAGAATTCAGTAACGAATTACTAGAATAAAGCATTGCCCTAGAACTTAATTTTGAATCACAAAAGGTTCAGTGTAAACCTAGATTTAACAAGCGGAAAGCAGAGCTCCAGCAGAGGCGTAAGCTTTATTGGTGAACAACAGTGATGCAATGTTTGATGAGGGGTCACATGACACCCCAAGAATAAACCTGGGATTCACAGGTGAATTAACTTGATTGCACTGTGAAATCAGAATGTTTACAAGAAAATTTTTTACAATTTATGACCATTTTGAAGCCCGACTGCCAGAAAACTACATGTGCTTAACAGTTGACATCTTCAGCTGTGAAAGAGGAGACAATAGAGCAGTGATGGAATCCAATGGTGGGGAAAGCAGGAGTACCCTAAAAAACCCACAACTGCAGGAGCAAATATCAGAATGTGACACCACTGCTGCAGTGCATGGCACGTGATGTCACCATAACAACACTGTAGCCCCTAAGGAGACTTAATACCCATCATAACGAAGTAGGCCTACATAGGTTTTTTACGTTAGATTCATGTGTGAATTACAAAGGTACACTGCAACTGTTCAGGGATAAATCACTGTACATGTTTACATCTTAACAATACTATTTTCAAGAAGTTTAAATTGAATGCATTTAGTTGTAGTAAGACACAGAACACATCTCAGACTACAAAGCTAATCATGTACATATGGCTATAGGATGTTCACGGTAAAGTGAGCACTTTTGAGGCCCTAGTTACTTTTTTACTTCAGCAATTTCTTATCCTTTAACCGCCTTTTCAAATAAATGTTTCTGTAAGTTATAAGCACAGTATGTAGATTCCACCGCACTGGGAAGTTAACGGCTAAGGTTAAAATAAAATATATTTATTGACTATTATTCCAAATGAGAGTGCGTTCAAAAGTGCTCACTTTACCGTGAATAGTCTATAGCTCAATGTGACAGTAATACAACAGAAATAACATCCAATTCATAATGACTGTCAAAGATTAAATTGAGAGAGTGTCCGAAATGGCAGATTTTGTTGGCAAAATGATCACGTGACCCAATTTTGTATACAAAAATGGTTATGTAATTGGTATTTTGTATCTAGCCGATGTTGGCAAAATTACAAAATGACAAAATGAGCACCATGTTTGTTTTGATCTTCAAAATATATAAGTTTATGCAAATTCGTAACTAAAACATTTTTTAAATCAAATTACGGTTCATAAAATACCCTAAGACATGTTTTAAAAAGCAAGTACGTAAGTGTTTTGCTTTGTTTATACATTTTGCAACAAATGTTTTTTGAAGTGAACAAATAATTATTTTATAATTTATTAACATATTCGCAGTATTTCAGTGGTGATTGTAGAAATACCACATTTGCTTTAAGCATTAAATTTTGATAAAAATAATTTTCATTGTTAATAATGTGTGGCCGTTACTGCTAAACAACTGACTGTCGACAACGTCCGAATTGAAACTGCCCGACTAGCACAAACAAAAAAAAAATTATATATTTCAATTGTGAATCTGAAACACATTTTAAACTGGAAATGGGATAAAACATGAATATTAAGCTCCCATACACAAAAATTGTACTTAGGCTACATTTTCAAAACAAAATCTAAAGCAAAATGAGTTTAAATTAAATTATCCACAAAATTAAATATATACAAACCAAAAAACATATATCAGCAATGGTAGCATTAAACAACCTGACACGCTTACATAATGACTTAAGTCACAGTGTCTGCAATAAATACATACTACAGTAGAACCCCGATGATACATTCCTGTGTCATACATTTTCCTGCATCATACACCAATTTGTTTTGGTCTCGTCAATATTGCTATTAACATAATGATTTTTATTCCCAGAACATAAATTAATAAAAGTATTAACTTCTCACATTTTACACTTTTTTTAATTGTCATGATTTCATACTAACTTGATAAATTCTGACAATTTCTCCCCTACAAAACATATGAGACAGAACATTTGTATTATGTTGTAATGTTTATAAATATATACGTTGCGATTACTATTCCACAGAGGGTAACGTGACTTGAGAAAGCAAAACTACAACATGTTACACAAACTGGTATCTATCAATGTACTTATAACTTGTGGCATGGCGGCGGGTGTGCAAGCTACATAAGAAATCTTTCTCTTGTACAGCAGCAAAATTATTTCCTCATGTACAGCATCTATGGCCGAGCTCCAACATGTTTATATTTTATGCATTCGGGATGGGTTTTTTTTTGTTTGTTTGTTTGTTTTCCCACTGTCTTGGTTTAGATTTGTTGATCTGTGGTTCTGTTATTTCTTTTTGTCTTACTGCAGCTTGTGCATGGTTAACGATTTACATACAGTATTATTTCATTTCCATTTCGTGGTATGGCATCAACAAGTCAGAAACAAAAATTTTTCATTGAATAAAAGATGAACATTTTAAAGCAAGTACACACACACACACACACACACACACACACACACGCCTGCACGTGTCGTTAGCAGAGACAGTTATGGCTTAGAACATTTTTTTCAAAGAGTTGTAGGGTTTTTTTTTTTTTTTTTTTTTTTTTTTTCCTAAAATTATTTGTGTTAGTCCTACATCCCTAAAATTATATGTAGAAAAAAATTGTAACTGATCATATTAGTATTATGTTTTCAGTAAAGTCATGTATTTTCATCTGGACACAGCTTCTGTTCTGATCCACTTTTTTGTAATATGGTAATTTTTTTGATTTCTGTTTATAACATGTTGAATTAAAATGTTTTTTAATGATTTATACTGTATTTATGAAATACAATTTTAATCGGTTACACAAATAAAAAATTTGAATTTTACCATTGTTGTTTTCTTACACTCTCCCGTATCATACAAAAAAAAAGCCCTAGAAAAGTGTAAAATAGGGGTTCTGCTGTATAAAATACAATGAACATACTGACAAAGCAACTTAAAATATAAAGATCTTACACATGAGTATTTTTGTAGAATACACCTGTTATTCCACTACATAGCAATGGAAGCAGTCAGTAACTTAATATCACACTATCAAATTCATTAAAGTGTACAAAATATCAAGTAGGCCTACAATGAGGTTGTCTCGTATAATAAATATATGCATGTTATGTTAGTGGCTAAGGTAGTATTCACACATCTGTCTTTTTCTTTTTGTCACTGCCTATTATAACTGACATCTACCATTTTCTTCGATGGAAAGTGCAACCTGTAGCCGCATATGTCTAAGCTCATACAAACAAACCACATACAATGGTAATGGTAAGCTACAAGGAATTTTAGCATTTTAGCCTGACATTTATACCTACAATTTATCACAGCATTCGCTCAGATTCCACATAGATGTATGCTTATGTTATCAACGCGCGTACAGCTCACGAGCACACTAAGCCAAGACAAACACAAAGGTAAAGACCAGGGTGAAATAATATGACACCCGGCTTAGACAACAAACATGAATTAAACAAAGTTCAGTGAAAACTCATTTCAATGTGGTCACTAGTTATCTATACCACAGGGATGATAGGGTAGGCTGCTGTAGTCGTAACTAATAAAGCTATGTTTTATAAAAAAAATTTATTTCATCTCCATCAGTACGACAAATATGTGTGGAAGGATCACAAATTTCATTGAACCTGCAGTGATTTTTATGAATAAATTAACTTATCACACAATATTATAAAAGTTTTAATACCACTGTACAGTGCAAGTGCTACACCTACGATGATCGACTTCGTTTGTGCGGGCGGCTGCCATCGTCTCTCCTGCTATGCCCACTACTACTGTTACTGGAGTGTTTCGTGTGGGATTTTGAACTGTCCATTTTCCGATACCCAGAATAATCTTTGCTGTGTGTCCTAGATTGTGCATCACTCTTTGACTCTGAATACCCACCCTCCTTGCTCCTCCTCACTTTCCCGCCGTTGTGGGGCCCCGATGTTCCGGTGTACATTAGCTGTTGCTCCACAGCTGGCAGGCCAATACCCAAGTGAGTTAGGAATGCTGCTGCACGTCTCTTGCGCTCTTGTTTGATCAGCTTTTCCTTCGCTCTTGTTTCTTCATCTTCTTGCTCGCCATCTTCATCGCCTGATAACGAGTCCTCCCCAGCTACTAACAAAGCACTTGGAACCTTAAGGACGTTTTCACTGTTTTTAGGCTTTCGTATCGAAAAGCACACTGGAGTAGGTGTAGTTTTTCCCGACTGTTTAGAACTTGTTTTCGGATTCTCACGATGCTCAGCTACTTCCTTGGCAGGTCCTCTTGGTTGCTCAACTTCCATGTACTCTTGCACCTTCTCACAGTAATGGGAATGAAGACCGTGTGTTGGGTTCAAGAACTCAAATTGTGGTTCGCTTCTGCTCCTTATCAACTCCTCAAACTCCTTCCCATTCTTCGCCACATGCTTGGCCATTTTGTCAATTATAACTTGGAGGCTCTCTGTCAAGGGTGTAGCAACACTTTCTTGGCTGCTGTTCGAGTCCTCTTGTTGCAGTGTAGATGGTGTTACACTATCACTCACTTCATTACTACTACTTGACACTTGTGTACTGTTCGCTGCATCAGACCAAATAGCCTGTCTCGTTTTGATCTCACTCACAAGCATTGAATATGCACAGTCTGGGGACGGCTTATAGCTGATGCTGGGGACAGATGGTGCTAACTCTACTCGAGACTGGTTACCAGCCAAGGTGGGGTGAAGATAATGTTCCTCTTCATTTCTCTGAGGCTTCGCCTGGTAATGCCCTGTTTTTATCAACATAATTAAATGTTGATAGTATGGGTGCAGTGGTGTACCCATGGTCAAAAATTGAAACTGGGGATTATTTGCTTGTTTCGTTCGTAACAGGATTTCCATTTGTGGTCCTTGCTGACTGATAAACATCGCAGTTCTCTCGATAATAGTATTTAGCTTCACCGTGCTGGGAAGAGTCATACTAGCTGGAAATTCGAACATTGGAACAAATGGCTCATCTTCTTCCTCCGGTGAATCTTGCTTGTTGGCCAACTTGCCACCAGGCTCATCATACGCAAAAGAAACTTGCCCATATGCTTTTCCTGCCAAACGCTTTGTTTCTTCCTCTTTATACATGGCTTCTTCATCCTCATCTCGATGCAATGCCCTGTACCTCTCACCATCGCACAGTTGTTCCATAAGTCGCTCTGACTCTGAAAGAATCGTGTGCAGATTCTCAGGTTCGTAGGGTCGCAAATCAGCCAAAGCTCCACGAACATCGTACCTGTCTATCTGAAGCGTCTCGTCTCCCATCCATGGTATGAGGTGCTTCTTTTGATCGATATACAGTGCTTTTTCGTCGTCTCTGAAGAGTTTACACGAATATCCAAACACAAGCAACTCTTCTTCTGCTTTCTTTTTGTATAAAGCACGGATGTCCGCAGTTAATCCTTCTTTGGACATTTCTAAAAAATCACCATAACCTTAATCGACGGTACAAAACAAACAGGCCATGTTTTTAAATACAGACAGTGTCGCCAATAGGTGGTTTGCATAATACACAAAATCCCCAAGCAACTCAAAAGGAAGTGTTTTGATGTGATGGGTGTTGATTATAAAAAAATTAATTATTATGCATTATATTAGAAAAAAATAACAGAAAGTGCATTTCTATATTGTTACATTCTCGTTGAGATTATTACTTTTTATGCTGGAGAAACTAAACAAATTGATTTTTTAAAAAAATTAATTTGTAGAACACACAATAAAATTAGTAAAAAATATCAAAAGTTAATTTTTCGTGAATTTTTTAAATAAAAGTTTTTTAAAAAAGGTTTTTATAGTCAATTAATTTACAATTACTTTTTAGTCCCGCCAATTTTTTTTATTATTATAAAGGTCGACTTCACAAAATCGTACGGTTGCCTTGGTGATGGAAGGAGGGGGTCGTCCAAGTCTCGACTCACCAGGAGCTGCACGCCTTTTGTCAGTGCTGCCTGGTGAATTGGGTGCTATTGTTGGTTAAAATGCATCGGGGGTACCCCCAGTGGGGAAAAATCTCCCTCTCAAACATACGGATTATGTTCATGCCTTTTTGACTGGGGATTTTAAAAGCCTCAACCCGACATCAGGTCATTCACCACCAGTAAGTAGTGGTTGCCCCGGGTGCTCCATCAGGTCGGCCACCAGCTGCAACCAGGCGGTGTACGGTCGATGGGGCTTCAAAGCTGATGGAGGTGCAGGGTAGGTCTTGCCTCGGCAACACACCTCCCAGCTATTGACGTACTGCCAGACGTCGCGGCTCATCCTATCCCAAATATAGCGACTTCCCGAGTCTCGCAGGATTTCTCTGATCTCCGAAGTGTCCAGCTTGTGAGTCGTGATAATGGTGGCAGAGGTCCGCTCTCTGGCCTTTTGGTATCCAGATCTGCCAGTCTGCTCTGGGACCAAACTACGTCGTCCCGGAGTTCGAAGCGCTGAGAGTGTTCCTGGTGGAACCTCTGGATCTCTGGGTGTTGTTGCTGATGGTAGGAGATGTGGTATTTGCTCAGCTGGAATTGTAATAGTCGGATAAGTTTCTCATGGCTGCAGTCAGTTAATGGAGTTGGTCCATACCCTCTCCCACTCATCTTCCCCGTTGAGGTCTCGCTGACATGACAGGGCATAGGGCAAGTCAACCGTTTTCCTGGGCAGTGCTGAACTTCAAATTCGGACTGAGTGAGGAACATTTCCACCGCTTGTGCTTGCCCTTCGATTTCCATGACTCCCAGAGCCACTTTTACTGTCTGTCTGCAGGATGAATCTCTTGCCCTTTAGGTGGTAGTGGTATTTCCTTACTGTCCACATAACCTAGAGGAATTCTTGTTTATTTATACGATATTGCTCTTCCGCTATGTTTAAGCTGGTACTGACATATGAAATCACTTGTGGGTATCTTTGGTGTCTTGCTGGTACAAAACGGCTCCAAGACCGTTCTGACAAACGTCTGTCTGGAGTATCAAGCAGGCTGTCGGCTTGTGGGTGGTGTAACAGCATAATGATACGAAAACTTTCCTTGAAGCACTGGAAAGCTTGATGTTGATCGGATCCCCATTTCCAATGGGCCTTTTCCTCCAGGAGATGATGATTTGGCTGGAATTATCGGGTGCAAAATCCCAGAAAATTATGTAACTGCCTCTTTGTGGAGGGTTTGTCGGCCTTTTCAATAGCACATTTTGATGAAACTTTGACATGTTTCAGACATACCGTATCCTTTGTGCCTTGTACCACTACAGATGCATCAACCACAACAGCGATACTGGACCATTCAGAATTAGGTCGCGGTCCCGATCAGTGCAGATCGACAAGAAGGGCGTGTTTACACATTTCTTGCTGCCCTGTAACTTGTCGCAACTGGCCATCATATATATAATTCATCACAAGAGGAAACTCTCGGAATAAATTGATATGTGGCCTAAAAGGGTGGTTCCTGTGAAGTCACGACCGTTAGATGCAATAGCCGTTGGAGGGAATACGGGGATAAGCTGTGTCACTTTATCCCACGCCTTTTCAATGTGCGTAATGTCAGCATGCCTAGTGGCCGAACCCGGTGTGCTACATGGCTCCAAGAGGTTTCAGAAGATGGGGAATAATATTCCCAGTCCAAGTGTAAAGTGGCGAATGGCTCCCTAGCAGTGTTATTTAATTAGAGTAGTTATACTCATTCTCAGCAACAATTGCACCATAGTTAACTAGGGAATCCACCTGTTTTTCCATAGAGCGGTACCAAAATTCCACAGAGGACATGGTATAGTACCACCCTTTATAGTGAAATGTGTGTGACATCACAGGAAATTGAATACATACACTAAACTCCATTTTTCACAATAATGCAATACACCAACACATAAATGTTAATTATGAAAGTGCAAATGTCTTCAATCATTGAGAATCAGTCACGTAAGGTATCATTTCATTTAATATCACCCTTCAAGTGTGGTGACATACTTATGACGTCACATTCTTAGCCATACCTGGGGCTCTGATGTTCACAGGTATGTCACCAGCATGTTTTTAGTCATTAACAATAATTATGTTAAGTGTTATTTTCGTTAAACATGTAAGTTGTGCAGACTAAATAATATGGTCGCGGCATCGCCGTGACCATATTCTTTAGTCAGACTTAAGCACTCGACTGACCAGCAGGAAAGGTGGTAAGTTCCCAAGTTACCCCCCTCGACACTTCAAATTAGGCTGCATTTTTAATTGCAATAGTGTAACGTAGAACCAAACCATTTAACTTAATTTACTTTAACTGAGGGGAGGCCTGACTGCATCCTGGGGTTTTATTTCAGTATTTCTTAAGGCCCTCCCCTTACTTTTGCAGCAGCGACCACTGACTGGTCTAGAGTACCAGGACCGCATGAAAAGGGTATGCATTAGTTTTGCAGTGACTTTTGGTTGTACCCTTTTCATCAATAAAACAGTCACACATTGACGAGGAGGCTTTTATTGACTTGCTCACCTGAGTAACATCGGGCACTGCGTCCTATTGCAGATTCATTATCAAGTGTACATTTAGTGTAAAAAGTATTGCTTATACAGGCCTTGCCTCAAGGCTAGTAAAGGGAGGTTGCCTCAGACGGGCGCGTATCTTTCTGTGCAAGTAGCGTGGTGACGTCACATGAAGTCCACCGCCTCAACCTTTCTCTCAGTCGACATGCGCATTTTTTTTACAGATTTATCTTTCTGTGCGGACAAAATCGATCTCGGCATAGCAGTCTCGTTGCAAGCATGATTCTTAACAGAATAATTAATGGGTTTATCATGTTAAATTGTGCAGTTTATGGCTGTCACAATCACACTTGAAAAACTAAAGGAAGTGCGAATAACGGGCCTGTCTACGAAACCAGCAGTCGTGAGCTTCAAATGGGGAATCAATGTTAGACGAAATTCCTTCTCATTGCATCAATTTTAAAGATAACTATTTTAAACAAAAGCACATTTACATGATTTTCTCAGAGAATATTGCTACATAAAATTGTTTTTGAAAAAAATTGTTTATCCATCTGTTTTCATTTGTAAATTTCAATATTTATATTTTATAAAAAACATATTAAACAAAAAAATGGGCACAACAGTTTAACGAAGCATCATTCCTTAAGAAATTTCATGTAGAATACTTTTTGTTTGAAATAGTTATCCTTAAATTTGGCGCAGTGAGAAGGAATTTCGTTTAACATTAATTCCCCATTTGAAGTTCGCTACTGCCGGCTTGGTAGTGAGGAATATACCAAAAGCAAACAACATATGATGTTGAATTATTGTCCAGATAATTGCCGGAAAATTAAAGATGATTAAATTTCATCATTGCATCTGCCAATGAAAGAATGCCCAAGTTATAACAATGAACGCTCTGAGCAAGATAGAAGAAAAAATGTTGTATTTTAGAACTCCTTACAGTTTCGCTAAAGATAATATTGCTTGTTATCTAAATACATTCTGAATTGATGACAGTGTATCATACAAAATAAATCTGGAATTCATTGCATTTTTGTTGGTTTTTTTATCGGAACTATTTCTTTGACGATTTAGTATATTCGCATATCGGACTAAGCTCGTAAGTGGCCTAACGCTAAGATATTCTGGTAATTACAAAAATGATGTACTTGGCACTAATAAGTATGGCTAGCCATGCACATTGGAAAGTGCTGTTTAAGGGGAAATGATTTATTACAGAAATAGTTGTATTATGTACATAATATAATTTAATAACCGAACTCTGTGGTCTGGTTTATGTAAATGTTATAACTTTAACATGATCTCGCATATCTTTACTACCCAGTCAATAAACAGATTTCTTAAGACATGAGTATTAATTTGATGTGTTTCACCATCACCCCTAGACCGTTTGTCACGCCGGCCACTCCCAAGCACAGCACACACACGCTCTCGACGACTGATCACTGGCGAGCAGTGTAGTGTAGTGTGTGTGCAAGAGTGGGCAAGAGCAGTGCAGTGTATTACAGTGTAGTGCAGGGAGCGTAGCACCCACCAGCAGTCGCAAGATGGGAGGAACGCCTCGCATATTCAGCAGGATCGCAAGCAGGGTAACAACATCCACATGTCAACAGCGCACACATGGTGAGTGGAGTATGGGCACCATCGACATCAGCAGTGTTACCTCCACCCCATCGGAATGCAACTCCATTGCCGTATTTACCCATCTGTACCTATTTACCGCCAATACCTGCTGTGTACCCAACACCATTGTACCCGTCAATTCTACCACCACTAACTTTATTTCCAGCGCCCTGCTATGGAATCAACACAACTCCGAGTTGGCCAGTGGAGCAAGAATAGCACAGGAAATGGAACAGTCAACATGAATTTTTTTTTTTAATTTTCATTTCGATTTTAACAAGCAAGAAAGTGTTTCCTATAGTTAACAACTACGTGCCGAAGTATAATTATTGCACAAACTCATTACTATAATCGCAAGTAAGAAGAGGAATTTTAGAGTAGTAACAAGGTAACCAAAGATAAAAACATTGAGCAAGTTAACCCCACATTTATCACATCACTCCAGCAAACACTTATCATTCACAATACCATTACGTAGCAAGTAAGTGCAAGGCTATACATGGCAAGAAGGAGGGCATGTACACACATTACGTAGCAAGTAAGTCCAGAATATACAAAGCAAGCAGGAGGAAAATGTACATAACCGCAAGCAAGTTGGGGAGTTTTTATATTTAAGTTGCAAGCAAGTTGGATGAGTATTTATATTTAAGTCGCAAGCAAGAGGAGGGAGAAGAATATATGTCACTGCATGTGAGTAGAAAATGCCACATGTACATAGCAAGCAGGGCAAGAAGTATAAACACCACAAGCGAACAGGAGGAAGAAGACAGTCTGGGTCGCACCCATTAATGGCAGCACAAAGCAAGAGGAGAAGAAAACGCAAGACAACAAGGAGGTTGCAGCGAGAGGAGGAGGAACGGCGGGAACAAACGATAGGACACCAGCAGCAGCAGCGATGGCGGGAGGGAGAGTAGCGTGTCTATTGCCTTGTTTCGCGTCAGCAGAGGACTTCACGGCGGATTCGCCCACCTCGGAAGTGCTGCCAGTGTGGAAGCGCTTCGGCCACCCGCGGCACAGTTCGCCGCAGACAAGCCATAGCACCGGGAGGAGGTATAGCCAAGCAAGGAAGGGCCTACGACCAGCGTCCTCGGACGACCCCGGGGACATCCGAGTGCTGCAGGTAGTGGCATCGGCCGACAAACGGCCTCAGAAAAGGTGGGCATTTGCCGTGTGTCGCCCTCGCCCAAAGGCCAATTGTCACGCCGGCCACTCCCAAGCACAACACACACACACTCTCGATTACTGATCACCGGCGAGTAGTGTAGTGTAGTATGGGTGCAGGAGTGGGTAAGAGCAGTGTAGTGCAGGGAGTGTAGCGCCACGTGCGCCCACCAGCCCAGGAGCGGGCAGAATAATATACAGCCGCGTGTGTAACGTAAAAAGGGTCGTAGCATTTCCACAAATATATTTCTGGCTACGTAATAGAGACATGTGACACGTAAATGATTGCAATATGTTTACATGCATATACGACCAATGTTATTGTTTTATGTCACAAATGTTTATTTTTATCACCACCGATGTTTTGTTCACCCCATATGATTTCAACCATAAGGTAAGCTGTAGAATAATTATTGACTTGTGTTTTGTGCAATATTTCCAAAAATGATAACATGTAACTGTATATTTGTGTTTCCGTGTATGCAAGCAGATCCCTCCACGTCGTGCGAGCCTGCCACCGCCAGCCCTTGAAATAAGGTGGGAAGTCAATCAGCAAGTCGCACCCAGAAGGGGAGGTACATGTGAAACTGTGTTTGCGCTTTTCCCGCCCGTATGTCATCAACTTTCATCACCGGTAATCTTTGTAAGCAATAATTAAGTATCGGGAACCATTTTCGTTTTAGCCATTTGGGATACTCCCCCTCGCCTATCCAGTAATTGCATCGCCTTCTGAGTTTTTAACTTAAGCAGCACACATATCCTTTATGTAAGCCTAGCGCTTCTTTTGTACTGTGTAGCTTTCGCCGCTGGTTCAAAGCGAGCAAGTGTATAAGCTATTCTTCTGGAGGGAACGTTCAAGTTTGTAATTAACCGTATGAACTAATGACTGTGTTTATTTGATTGCCGCAAGGCGTTTCAGAGCACTGGCTCCTTAAAAACTGCCATTTCCTGATGCTAATGTCTGAATTTTAATGATAAATATTGATTTGTGTGTGTGCTGCAACTAACCAAAGTACCGCGAGTAGTATTTATGGGCGTGTAGTTTGGCGCTGACAATCCACGCGTAGGAAGTTCTGTTCTGATTACATCAACATCATACTAATTTGCAAAACCAAAAGGTGATTGGGCCGCCCGGACAGCCCCTCATTTAGGATACATGAGGCCTCCACATCAGGTGAATTACTGCAAGATCTACGCGGGAATGTGGTCCGGGTGATCGGCCCGCAGCATCCCGAGATTACGAGGACTCAGCTGTACCGCAACAGTATCAGTGACGCAGACAAAGCGACGTCTGGCACCTACTGGGAATACAATTCCTAACACCTTTTCCAAATTATGTTCACCACCTTTGTAAATCCCAATCAACCCCATATCATCCAGTCAAGTTACGTAAAATTTATGAGGTTAACAATTTGACGCCTGTGGGATGGTGGATATGATGGAAATAGGTTTTCAGGTGCGGTGAAAATGAGGTCTGGATGGTGGTTACCTGGTGGCCTCAGACGTGGCTGAGACGACATCAAAGTGATAGTCGACTTCCTCGATGTCTAGATCGTGGGCCGTCCAACCGGACCAAATCTCCTGCCAATGGTGATGACTGATGATGGCTGACCTCTGCCCCATTGGGAATTACTCCAGATGAGTGGTTCTTATTAAGCGATAGTAGGCCGACTATACCCCATTGTTGATGGAGAAATACCTAACTTTTAACACCTCCCACGCGCCCATACAATAAGAAACAAACTCGGAGCACTTGCGGATAAAGGATAGAATAAGGAGTATTGTAAGGGCCCATCCCCTGACATACATACTGCGACATAAGTAAATAATGTCGTAAAAGTTCACACACGCGTATTTATTATGGTAAAAAACATCCCTTCGATGAGGGTACTTAATATGAATTACACTCTTGGTTATTAGAACAGGCCATGCGGTGAAACAGCAAAAAGTCTTTTGACAAGCAAAACATTATGTGAGACTTTAAGCTCCCCGTGGCAATGCTAATCCACCGGGGAGTGGAGGTGACACAGGGTAACGAGATGAGAAAAAATGTTCCATATACATTAAGTCTATTGTAGTTACATGTCCAGTCGCAAAATGGTGATGGTCACCCGGCACGCGCAGGGAAATGCCGGAGCCTAACACACACCTGCCACCTCCAATGGATACTTCGTGCTGACTGACTCTTCCGCCAGACACAGGGCTCGCCACGGGTAGTCCTAGTGCCGAAACGGGACTACTTTATGGCATAACTTGCGAAAACTAAACTAGTGACTTGTTAACAATAAATAGACCTCTTAAAAATTACATAAGCACATTTGCAATATAAAACCCTGGTGAAATTATATGGACAAAGCACTTCGGGAAATTGAAATAAATACACATTACAATAAACACTAAAAAATCATAAATACTTTAATTGGAAAAACACGTCTTTAATTAGGACGTAAAACACCCGTTCAACATACTGGCCTAATTTTTCCTTTGCCTTTTAACTATATATTAAAGATAATTACTGAGATTATGAAATTGACATGTTTTGACCAGATGAGTTTTGTGCTACGAGGTTAGTGATAACAACCTTCACCCACCTACACATGTAGGAATGTATCTAGAAAATATATAAAGTAATTCGTTTAAGACAATAAACTTACTTTATACGCTGATGGTTTGAATTTGTTTTTATAAAAAAGTAAATTTATGATTATTCTTCTAATGGGGCCTGTTGATCAGATAAAAACATTTTATAATGTTACCGTGTTTGGATATTGGTATATCTGTTAACTGTTCCAATTGAAAAGGAGAGTTCTGTTAAAATCATTTAAAAAGGTACTGAATACTTTTATTACCCATAAAATAATATAATATAGTACCTGAATTATAAATTTAATAAATTAGCAAAATGTGGAACAGTTTAGCACCAAAATACACTTAAAAAATGCAGGTGTGCAAGGTACTTACCTAATTTAGGCCCTTAAAATTACTATACGTACTTGTCTTATACTGCACGATAGTATAAAAATATTTGGCAATCTTAAAATTGCCCAACATGTTGCTGTTCTACTTTACGCGATGTTAATATTAGTATAAAAACAATAACCTATTTCCTGAATACCACCAAACAAAAATGTCCACAAATGCATATTCCATACTATGAAATGGTAACTTTCATAAATAATGTCACCCAAACAATTGCTACGTGTAGTACCACATGTAATGTATACTGTATCTTGGCATGTACAGGCTGCATGAAACTTTTCTTAAAGCCCGAGGTTTGAGAGGTTTGTTCATGTACGGGAACAACTGACAATTTTCAACTACGTACAAGTTCCCATGAAGCGAATGCAGGCATCCTTCAACATAATTGTGATGCATGTGACCCTATGTCTGACCTAGCCAGCAGGCGAGGCGGTTTACAGCTTGCCACGGTATTGTCCATTTCATGTAAGTGGGGTAAATTTTGATAGTTCTATAAAAGTAACACCGCCACAATGAATCCTTCCACCGCAGCTGTTTTATCACTGAAGAAAATTACGTTTATAAAACAATATTTTTTTTGAGTCCAATGCACATTTGCGTTTTCTTCTTTCCTCGTGTTCCACATAATGGCAAGCACTGAAAATCTGACTGTAGCTAACTTCCTTCCAGTAATTAAGGTAGAATATTCTAGCTAGATTGGCATTCCAACTTGGTTTTAATATTTTTTTAAATTAGAGAGTTAAATTTTTTGGGGTTCTGTTTATATTGAGGGAAAAAGGAAAAAAACTATTAGGGGGGTTTAGTTTTACCTCTTCCATGAGACTGCATTATTTTGATGATCTTACGAGTATGTGGCATTTTAAGTTGCACATCATTTGGCTGGAGCAATGGAAAATTATGCTTGAATGGAAATAACATTTAAATGATTTAACTTCATAAATGTTAACTTTAATGAAAAAAACAAAACGTGATACACTGTTCGTATTCGTACAGATGCAACAATATATACACATACACACTTTGACCAAAGTTAACCTTACACTCAATGAATTTACGATAGACAAACAAATAATTGTGTTAATTTACAAATACATTTTTACAACATGCAATCTTACTGTTTGTAAACTTTGCAACATCTTGAACAAATTGTTTCTTTATGTCAATCCTTACCAAGTTCACTTAGCTAAAACCACATTTGTTCGTCACTAGCATAAAATAATATATTTGCGGAATCATTCAGAAAATCAACACTGCGTACTTTTCCTGATGCAAACAAACTTACGTAAATTATATTTGTGTCACTTCATTGTGGAAGGCAGTAAGGAAAATGGCAGAATGGACAAGGTCAACATGTGCCGATGTTACATTTCACTCAAGAAAATGCACAACGGTACTTACAACAATTTATTAACAACTGATTAAATATTCCAACAGCACCAAATGGAAACACAAACATGGCTAGCCACTGGCTGGAAACATTTACTATTTGTACGTGTCGACATACTGCCTCATATGCTAAACATGTTTCTAAAGTCTAGTCACTAATAGCCAAGAAAATGTAAAATTGCTGTAAAAACATAATTTATACCATAAATTTTTCAAGTATAATTAAGATTTTAATTACAACTTTTAGTTCGGAGTACTATTTTCTTCCGAAGCCATCATTACAATTGCCCATTTAACTATATGGATCCCGCAGCAGTTCATCAGCTGATAGAAGTGATGGGGAAATTACTACATATTACTAAGTTATATAAGTGGGTAGTAAAATGTCTTATTTTTCCTAATATACAAATTACCACGTCCAGGCGCCAGTCTTTACTCTCAGATAGACAAATTTTGAAGATTGGTTTATAAAATGTACATGAAAATTCATTTGAATAAAAGAATGGAATGGTTGTGTGTTGAGAGGCATCACACATTAACATATTATCAGTGTGAAATAAATAACCCTTTCAAACATAGTTTCTACACTACAAAAAGCAGAATTTACTTTATTATCGGTAGATTATGATTACGTCTCAAAATGTGTAACTGCAATAGGAACTATGTGAGCATTGATTAATTTTACTGGTAGTTCTTGAACTTCTGTTAAATGCACAATTTTACAGTTACTGTCTTCACACTACAAATCAACAGATTTACACATAACGCGATGGACAATATTGATCGCTTCAGTTCATTCTCTCTCTCTCGTGCACGCTTCCTGCTTCATAGATAAACAAAGAAGTTTAAGTAAAAACACTAGATATGAGAGGAACCCAGATTTTGGAACCGAATTGAACTAGAAATTAACCCAGAGCATTTTTATCGAACCGAACCTTTACATTTGTACACGAACCGAACTATGCTATAGTTCGTCGAACTCAAACAGAACTTTAAAAAATGGCTTATCCTTGCACATGATTTCATAGTTCAATGCTAAATTGGTATATATGTACATAACAAAAAACCAATATGTAGAACCACCTTAAAAATTCAGTGGATTATGGATATTAAACAGTAATCAATGTGTGCACACATGCATATCTGCAAATTAGGTACTTAACATCGATTACATTGGTCCCGTGGATCATTTTTACAGTGTGTTGCCCACTCAAGTAATGAAAGTTTTGTTACTGGACCCCTGGACTTGGCTACAAGGTGCAAAGTGAAAACAACACACATGCCTTCATAGTTCAGCCCCTATTTGTTCAAGTATAAAACACAAACAAATACAACCACATTCATAACTTCATGTCTGTTTAAACACACATATATAATATATATATACACACACACACTCTGCACAGTTTCACCACTAATAGTTTCAAAATGTAATGGCCAAATTTTTTCTAGAATGGAAAAAAGGTACAAAATTAACATAATATTAACTTTTGGATTTTATAGATTTGGTTGATATAATTTATCAAACACTGGGAAATGTATCTTTCTAGTAATTTTGGACATAGTATCTGAAAACCACAAATTAGCAAAACAAAAAAAAAAAGTTAATTGAAAAACTCATTTTTCAAAAACTCAAGCAAATCACTTATTTTGTATACATTCATTTGAATAAAGAATAATTCCTGGTTTTATGCACTATAGAGTTAAATATATAATGCTATCACTGCTAAAAAAAACAATCAAATATGACTTTTTCAATAATTTTTGCAGTGTTACATCATTTTTTCTTTCAACTTCTTTGAAGTGAAGTACCGTATTTACTCCCGTATAGTGCACACCATGATTTTTGCAGCAAGTTCCAGGAAAAACATGTATTATTTTTACTAAAATTGCAGCAACAATTTGTGTGGAAAATGTTTTAATTAAATAACTCATGGGGTTAAAAGCCAAAATATTGTGGCATTCTGTAGGATCACAGTAGGTAACCTTATGGTTGTTAAAAGAAATGTCAACCGAGGTGGGCACTGGGTTCATTTTTTTTTCTTTTATGCAGTGCCAGTCTGGAAAGAGAGACGTCACCGGCTGTGGGTGGCCTTTCTTTTTTTTGCTTCTTTTAAGCAGTGGCATGCTGGTCTTTTTTGTTGAGCTGGTTCTTTTTTTTTTTTCTGTGGGTCTTATTTTTGCCATGGTGGAATGTGAGACACTACCATTCACTAGAAAAAATGTGTTGCCTCTTCCCTTCACCCCTCAGGTAGCAATCCAGTAGACACTTACCCTACACTTCACTTTAAACATCTCTGGGCAGTTTAGGAGTGGATAATTTAAGACTACCACTCCTTAGAAATGTTTTCCTTTATTTTGGGAAAAAAAAGGTCATTCTGTAGATGAGTAAATGCTTAAGTTCGTTAAAGATGTTCCTTTCTAGCACAATTTCGAATTGAACAGAAACTCCTGTAAATTTTTTGAACCAAACTAGAACCAATCTTTGACATGGCAATAAATTTCTAACCGAACAACCTTAAAGTTCGGATTTGGTTCGAAATTCAAAAGTTCGACTAATCTCTAAAAAGCACTAATCCGTAAGTAAATTTAGATTCTATTTTATTTTAGGGGCAGATATTCACATTGCTTTCACTATTAGCTTTGGCCGATATTGAAACTTTCCACTTTGCGTTTACATAAACACAGTGGTGAGCGCACAAGCAGCACGCAACGTAACGGTCGAGTGCTGGACAGCACGGCGCCACGCAGCCACGACAGGACAGCTGTGCGACGTTGCCAAGTCAGCACGGCCAACTGGCTGCTGCAATATTGCCATGTTTCACGAAGTTTACACATGCAAACCAAAACACATTCTTAATTTTTTTTACGTGATAATTTCTTCTTGCATTGCTTTTGAAGAAAACTGCTGAGTGTGGCTATTTAAGCTATCGCTATAGCTTCATTTTTATTACAGACTACTTTTCCCGAGTATATGGACAATTGACGGTACCGATAAAAGTTATTGTAGCGGACTTGTTATAAACCATACTCATTACGCCGGACTTTCACTGTAGTTGCCTTGCATATGGCATGGCATCCTTGCTTCCTCCCTCTGGGCGGTGACCGGTTTGGAAGGGGAGAAGTAATTGTTTCACTCCTTCCACCACTGAAGCTTCGCCATTTCCATTTTGATGACCGTGAACACACCGCCTGCCCGATCAATAACATCTCTACGTGCTCTCAGCTGATTGTGCGAGTGCTGGACCTTTAAAATTCAACTTGCGCTCAGTCCCATATTATTTTCTTTTTCAGAGGGTTTGAAAGTTTGGCACCTACTTACACTCAAATGTCTGCTTTATGGTTATTTTGTTATATTTTTTATTTAGGTGAATTAGAGATAAGATTTTTTAAAAATACATTACAGCAATAGCACTTTTAAAAATTCACATTTTATTATACATAATTAATGCTTTTAAAGTTTTTGACAGTTCCCTGAAAAACTCGTCATTCTACTTCAAAATTCACAATTCTTTTTTGATCACACATGCATCAAATCAGCAAAAAACCACAGCCATGCCAAAGAGAGGGCATTAGGTTAGCCAACATCTCCCATTAAATTACTACCTCCTTTACCTTGTTAGTTCAAAATAGAAAATCGTCAAAATCTCGCAATTTTGCTTTTCGAAACTTTTATATAGTGGAATGGAGTGAGGATAGGGGTGCATTTGACACAAAGAAAAATTCTTTCATGGATAGAATGGGCACAATTCCATTACAAAGTAGTACAACTTTTTAAAAAGTAATATTTATTACATCTTTTTTGAGTTTATTTTGTACAAAACTTAGTCTGTTTTCTTTGAACGTGCCTTCTTAACAGGAAGAGGCTTCTGAGACTTGATCACGGCACTTGCCCTTCGCAGTGTCGCCTGTAACAAATCATTTAAAAGTGTAACACGTCTCTAAACAATAAAATGCAATAGAATGGAAATTAAAAACACCACAGTGACTTGCTTGGAATGCTACCAGTTTGCCTTCAGATGTGTGGTATGCAAGTTTGGAACATGCATGCTTACATATAAAAATTTTATACATGCGTGAAAGAGGGAGAAAAAAAAAAACATGCATGTTATCTGTTAAAAGCTGTTTACAATAAAGTCAGCACATTTAAAATTAATCTCTGAAAAATGTCACTGTCACTGCCACTGCCCCTACCTGCAGAAATTTAACAATAACACTGACTGGAATGTGTCGAGTAATGTTGGTAACAGAAGGAAAATAGTTCCGTGTTGTAACGTTGAATTACAAGTGTCAGGTAACATTTGTAAATACTAAAAATTTTTTTCATTCTACTTTCAGTTTTTAACATATAAGTGCAAAAATTAACATAATTTTAAACCATTTACTTCTATAATGATGTTGAATTTTCACTTGACTGCTTTATGAAAAAAGTTATCACACAAGTATTAATGTTAATTTTACAAATGGAGTAAGAATACATAATGTGCACACAAACAGATCTTGAGCAGGGCTACAAAAGTGCTCAGTTTACTGTTAACAGCCTATCACTATCTGTACGACACCACCACGTCATTACCATAGATTTTTGTAGCTGAAACTTACGGCACTAGAAAATTGATCGACATATGAATTTGCACGAAACTCTGAGCAAAACCTTAAAAATGGGCGTTCACGTGCAAAAGTGATTGGGATAAGGCACTTCCACATGATACTACCAAACACACCGTAATGACACTGCCACATTTCTCACACATTCTCTGTTATCTTGCTGTATGCACGAGTCTGCAAATGTATGTTGAGTTAAATTTTTTTTGTATGTATTGGTTGTTAGGCCTGCAGCACTGCTATACAATGATATGCTAGGTTATGATGGTTCATACAGGCACTAGGTTTCAGCTCCTTAAGCAGTTCAGAGGTGCAAATCGCAGCATACGTACAGCCAAACTAATGTAGGTATTCAATATCAAGTTATAGCTACTTGTGAATAAAGGCAGTTGGCTTAGAAGCCAGACTTAGACACTTATTTTTGCAATGTGATGTGTTATAAATTAATTAATTGAAGTATAGATTTTCGACTAAAATATTCAAAATTGCAGAATGGTCCTTAAGAAGTTTACCAGACCAGCAACTGACTTGGTGTCTTCAGCAGAAAACAAAATTACAACAGCAGTATTGGCACTATTGTTTGCAAACCTGCTTGCAAGATATTTCACACCACAGAAACTGCAGAGTGATTTTCCCTTTGCGTGGCTATACTTCACCAGAAGATTCTGAGCACTTAATGTTGAAAGATCATTGTAGCGAAGAGACTATATTCAAGTGATTGAAAACACTCCATACATTTGTTCATGGAGCTCTGCAGTCTACGGCACTGCCAACATAGCCATTACCGTAATTATGAACAGGGAATATTGGGGATGAAAAATTTATTAAAGCATTGTTTAGTCATGATGTTTGAAGCATGTTACAACTAACACTGCATTATGGGCATAGTTTATGTGTGGTACCATATTAAAGAGCCCAGTGGTATTATAGCACAACAAACTATCAAGGGTAAGATAAGTATATATTTAACAAACCAGTCCTGAAACTAATCAATATTTCTACAAGCTACTTCTTGAGCACCCTGAATTTTTGAATGCAGTAAGATGTACAGAAACTTACATGCTGACCATAAAATACGAACGAGCACATCTGACAGTGAAATTTTACACATATTGTTCACTTAAGATTTTTTAATTAGGATAAGCAATGGTTGGTAATTGAGAAAAACCTATTTTTTGCCCATCCCTTATTTGTAAACTTACTACCACAGACTGAAAATAAATACGATTGATTAAATCTGTTTGAACTAATGATACAGCCTCTAATTTGATCTGCATCATGCACTTGCAGGCACTTTTTATTTCCTAGAACAGCAGCCTTCCTTCCCCTTCCTTTCATCTGTAGGAGGTAAGAAAAACAAGTTAACATTCTATTGACATCACTACAAGAAATGTTTGAAGATCAAAAATTAGAATGATTAACATGTGTGAACTCCAAGAACAAGCAATTTTAGTGGACGAATACACAAAAAGGCACTAGTACCATTCAAACAAGTGTATTAACCTTGTATTCAATATAGAACACAACAGTGCATTGAAAATTATCGCCATAGTGAATGTGTCGTAGACCATACTCCTTTAGGCACGGTTCCACTGTATGTCCAGTGTGAAATTCTTGGTTGAAGTGACAGTTTCAGTGGTACAATTATGGAATAATCTATAAGACAAAGAATGCACGATAAATCTAAATATACAAGGGTTTTATTGAACATTGAACTGATAACAACATTGAAAAATTTGTAAAGGTGACAAAAGTACATTAGACACTGAGAAATG
This sequence comes from Dryococelus australis, assembly GCA_029891345.1. Taxonomy (NCBI): domain Eukaryota; kingdom Metazoa; phylum Arthropoda; class Insecta; order Phasmatodea; family Phasmatidae; genus Dryococelus; species Dryococelus australis. The sequence goes on from CM056999.1 coordinate 136,647,146, forward strand.
CAACATTTGTGTGATGTTAACAGAAGCTTATACTGTAATTTTTATTTAAAACCTCATTACAAGTTCCATTTAAATTACATTTATTTTACAATTTACTTAGGCAATATCTTTTTTGTTATAGGACTTGATTTTTTCAATAATTGATCCAATTCCATCCAAATGCCAGTAATACCTGCCCCTAATTTTTTCCAAATCAATGAGGTCGTGACCCATAAGAACCCTCAATTAATTTAACAATTTCAATTTAAAAAAACCTGTTTTACAGAAATTTACGAACCTTAACTAAGTCTCTCCTGTATCTGTTGCAGTTCATTAGCCTCTTCAGTTTGTAGAGGGACCTACGAGGTCCTGCCTTCAATGTCCTCTTCACAGAGGATTTTGCAGGCTTGTTCTACAACAGATAAGTCAAAGAATATATTTTTTATATTAAAAGTAGACCATTAGCACTAAAACCATAAAATATATTTCAATTACATGAAACATGCACTGGAACTGTGGCATAGCATAATTGTAGATTTTCAGTAGAATACCCTTGGTCCCATTTCATACAGATTTTACAGCATAAATTTCCCTCTTTCCAGAACTTCCTGTATTTTGTAACAATTTTTCCTGGCCCCTTCAACAGTGTGATTGGCTGGATGCAAGACAAGTAGAATTCACAGTGAATGTCAAACATGTGCACATCAAACACATACATTTATTATACGTCAAACACTTATTCGTTTTTCACCATGAACACAACATTAAGCGCCAATGTTGATAATCAAAGCAGCTCAGCACACACAGCATGAAATACATGTTCACGATTGAGGTCATAATGCCATCTTTATCACATCGGTGTCCTAAAACATCATAGTTTTCTACTCCGTTTGTAGTGGGTTGGCACTATGGGATATTCTGAAGTGAAGATTTTAGACCGTGTGTAAACAAATTTTATTACGTTTCTGGTTAGCTTAACAATTCTATTTCTGAATACGCAATTCAAAAAATTAAAAACCCAGTTTCTTTTTTTAATTTACAGGTGGTTATTGGAACGTGATATATTTTATTTATAAGACCAAATAAATCTCTTGCGCATAAAATTACATACACACGGGGCCACAGCACAAATATAAGAAATATATTTAGTAACTGCAGATAATAAAAAAGTAACCAATTATTATTATTATAAGAGGGAAGTTTCGATGTATCCGCCAAAAAACTTGTAGTAGTGAAAAGTTGGTAAAGATAATACCTAAGTGCACTATTCCCCTTAAATAGTTATAACAGTTTCCACAAGGTATTCTAAATTTAGATGTACGTTATCATCAAATGTATGTGAAATCTTGAAACTGTAGCTTTTTTCTTGGGTGTGCGAGACTAGTCCACAAAAAACAACAAAACCTGACTTGCAGATGAATACAAAGGATACTGTGACGATGTGTAAATTCTGTAATTGCAGCGCATTTGAAAATAAAATAAAAAGTGAGATGGATGCCCGTAACTAATGTTGAGTGATAGATCAAATCATTATAATACAATTATTCCAGAAACCTGACAGAACTTGAAAGAAAAGAATTCTGAATTGTTTACAATGCAGTCTGTTGATGACCAACCATATTCCAAAGTACGTTATGTATAGTGCATTAACTTGTTAGCTATGCCCCAACAATTTTTGTATCAAAATTAATAACATTAAGTAACTTTAAGGGACAAAACTGTTCAGAAAAAAAGGACTGTAGTGACTTAGCTTAAAAAAAAAGTAATTTTTAGTGACTTGCTGTGAGCCCTGTTTGCATCATTCTTTTATACAAGGTCATTCATTAGTTAAGCCTAATCAGTTAAGACAAATAAATTTGAAATACATATTGCATTGTAGTAAAAATACTGGGTAAAAGTTTGGCATCCACTTCAAAAACTGTTATCATGCAGACGTGTCACCTGTTGTACTTCCTGGAAAAGATTACAATTTCTGTGCGTCAAGTGCAAACAGTGGATGCATGAACTTAATTGTCGGACCTGGTAGCCAAATATGTAAAAATGAGCCTGTAAGTCTGCATACTTATTTGTAGCCAAATTAAATTATTTTTACAGGCACTATCTGTGGGATTGGCCAAAAAGTATTAGTAATATCTGCAAAACGGTGTTTGTATCCATCACTAGTTTAAATGTTTATAGATTTAAATATAAATATTTTTAAAACAATTTTTCATTTCTGATAAACGTAATTTATTGTGAGTACAATGTCATTAGGCGAAGTCATCAAAATCATCAATGAGACTTGGTAACATGGGGCTATGATACGACAGTTTTCTCTCGAGTTATTTCTGTCACATGCCCAAAATACCCTGTTCACATGAAATACTTTTCTTAACATACACCCAGCAAAATCTCTACATTTATAATGTACATGATATTGTTATTGTTTTGAAACCAGCTGCCTAAAATTATGAAGCAATATCATTGACGACTAGTGTGGTATTTAACAGGTCACTAAATGACAATGCACTAGAAACAATCAAGCCTGTATAAAGGACAATGAAATATAATTAATTACTTCTACAGCACTGTTTTATAATATAAACGTTCTATGAAAAACGAAAGCACACAACTCACAGAATTAGTGATTTTTTGATGATTACATTATTATTGCTACCACCTACTGGTTGAACCCTCTATGTAACTTACCACAGCCTTTCCTTTCTTATAGACAACAGTGAAACCCTTGTTGTCAGGTGCAGCAATTACTCCCACACTCCTTTTGTGAATAATTCCATTGTACTTGTAGGAGCTCAAGTTAACCAGGTTGTTGGGTTCCTAAGAAAATTAAATTTTTTTTACTTCAACCAGTTTTGTCACCAATAACTTAAATTCTAATGCTACAGATACAATAAACTTGAACAGTAAAACCCAGTTATTACATTTTTCAAGGGTCAGAACAATAAAATGTTATATGCAGGAAAATGTTATAAGCAGCAAACAGTATTGCATCTGTAGGAACACATCAAGCAAAATAAAATTCTAATGTAATAATTTTTGTATACAAATTTCTTGTCAAGTTCATCATCTCAATCATTTGACGCAAAAATATCAGTGATCTGAGTTCCATGGACCAAAGCATCATCAATTAATACACGACATGCATTCTGGATGCTTGCTCACTCTACTACGGTTGGTTATCTTAGTAATTTTCAGGACCATCACCTCTAAAAATCCTTACTAAAATCAAGAATAAACTGTTTTCTGTACCTGTTTGTAAGCTACTGCATTTTTAATATGTATGAAATACTATGCAAGAGAAAAATTTCATTTGAAATGATGCAAGAAACTTAACACTGATGTTATAAGCAGGAAATTAAAATTTTAACATTGTTGTATGCAGGAAATGAAACCAGTAAGCCTTATGGAGAAACGGTGGGAACATGAAATAATGGTGTTATATGTGGGAACGTTATAACAGGGTTCTACTGTGCGTGTGTATGTATATATATATATATATATATATATATATATATATATATATATATATATAAACACACACACACAGAGTGCTTGAAAATTGTTGGGTTTAATTTCACGGCAATGAGTTACACTGAAACGGCGCGTGGATGGTTTGATCCCTGTAGCTGTGTGTATGTGTGTGTGTCCACGTGCGTGCACGTGTAGTTTCCGGATACATACAACAAAAACTCACGTCTTGAAAATCTGTATGAGAATCTGCAGTTACAGAAGTAACATTTTTTTTTCGGACTGTTCTGAGAAGGGACAATTTATTTCTGTTACACCTGTAAGGAATGTAAACCAATATAACTGTCTAATTATAAATAAGATTTATCTTTTCAAAGCCTAGATACCAAAGATTCTTTGTTATAACTTTTCAAGTTTTAAAGCTCTATATTTATTGTTGAAATTTTGTATATTTTATTTTTGTGGATACAGTAAATCAACATTTTTGAAACTCATTTTGTAGCATATAGCATACCTTTTATTTTTGGTATCAAAATAATAATTCTATTTATTAAATTAATGCTTTTTTTTTTCTTTTTAAGTTATGAGTCAATGTGACCCGGTCAAAGAATCCTATTTTACCTCTTGTGCCATTGACTAAACCAGTGCATTAGACGATATTGTGCTTAATAGATTTGAAAGGTTTCAGTGTAATTATGAGCTCTAGTAATGCTGGTGTTTAAGTTTGTCGTTAAGAATTACAAGTCGGCCCACACAACAGCCTTGTGGTGGATCACACCCATAGTTTTGCAGAAGACTGTTGTTTATTATTTTTAGACATAATGTTTTATTGACACTATGAGATTGAGAGGGTTTCAAAACCCCCCCCCCCCCCAACCCCTTATTTCCTTATAGACGTTTTAGTAAGTCAACGATGGTGCGTAAACTTTTTTTCTATTAATTACCCACTATCACATATGGAGAAGTAGTCGACTTATTCAAAATATTATTATATAAAATTACACCATTTCACAATGTAACCCTGTGAATAACTTTAATTATTGAATAAATGAAACTTTAACTAAATATGTTCTATAACTTGCAATATTTATTTTGTATTCAATATGAATTAAAAACAGCTAAAGCAGTGATGTGTTGGAAATGACTAGTTCACAGATAAATATTGTTTTAACTTAGTTTTTTGGTATGCTATTTGTAAATTAAACATTGCCTATTTAAATATTTAGGTAGCCCCAAAGGAGTCATATTTCATTGTCAGTTAAAAATAACAGTGCAAAATGTGCATAGGCTCTCATGACATGGTGTTTGTTTTTACAACCCAGGATGAAACTGTCGGCTGAGCGGAGCTTGTCAAGCACACCCCCCACCCCCCTCGGGAAGTTAGGCATTCCTAGTAGTTCAGAAAAATTATAAATGTTGTTTCCATGGCAGTAATAAATATACTGTTACAGGTGTCATTAACCGCTGCATGTAAAATGGGCATAGCTGCATCATGGCATATACACTAGCTCGGTGTGTGTGCGATTTCAAATATTGGATGTGCAAAATTTATACGTTTTAACTGTGAGATGTTTGTATGATGAAGTTAATTATTTAAATTCAAGTCTGTTTATTTATCACGTACCTTTGCCCTAGATTGAAACAAAGTCCCAGCTAAATTCTTAGCCCAGCCAGTTAAATGTAAATAAATAATTAAATAAACCTAATAAATGGCAAGTCGCAATGCATATAAATTAAAATATGAGCTGAATAAAAGTTACGGTAGGCCTATTACATGGGTGCATGTTCACCACTATCATTTACGTTTGTCGCTGCTACATACAAAAGATAAGTGACACGAGTTGCATGCTTATATTTACTGTGTTCGTTGGAAAGGTTGCTTCCTTTGATTTGATTATTATTCCAACAGGGTTAAACACAATATCAGCAAAATATTAACGTGTATTACACGTTATTTACTATGTTGTGAATGTAGGTAAAATAAGAACACCAAGAACTATCGTCAATACAAACATTTTTAAAAAGTCATACTTAAATAATGTTATAGCTTAAGTTGTGAATATTCGTATGTAATTGTTTTTGGAATATGACAATTCTTTGAACAGCTGTAAATAGCAAACAACGCATTTGATAGTTATAAAAGTAGAATATGTTTAGGTGTAGTAGAAGGATACGTAATCAATCATCAAAAGTAGAAATTTAGCAGGGCTTCATAAAAGGCTGAAGATAAAGTGAATCAACTATATTAATTATTTGTAGTTACCACTATACTGTTGCACAGAATTTCAAATTATTTTTGCATGAATTGCCATATTATTTAAAATTAACATATCCACTTAACGACTCACGTCAATGTATAACTCTGAAGCCTTGCTTTAAATTTGACACGCATGTTAACACATCTACTTCAAGAAAATTATGTGGGTGTACTCCACTTTCCTGCCAAAAACTATCCTACCAGGCCGAAGAGCTTAATCCATGTCCCCGTTTATGGTGCTATAAACTGTGAAAACATACATCAATACGTTTTGCAATTACTATGTGAAGTATCTCTGAACAGGTTTAAAATCATTATTACACTCGCAGTGCGGACTGGTATGAATGACGCACTACATCTAGTGAATTGGACCGAGCGAGTAGGTATTGAACACTGTGGTGGAAAATAAACTTCTCCTAAATTGTGTCCCCAATGTAGCGAAAGCTGCTAAAATTGAATTTGACAGTTACTTCCCAGCACGCACATTGCAATGAAACTATGCATGTTAAAACATGTTTCGTTCACGTTAAAAATTATACTCAAGAAACGTGAAAATAGTAGCCTGCATTTATTACACACTGATTATAGATGATTAAAAAACTTGAGTACTGTAGTGGGCCTAATGTTACACAAGATTTAACACTACAGTGCTGCGGAAAATACTTCGCAAACTTTTCTCCAGTTGACTCGTTCGCCTTCAAGAAGACCGGCCACGCACGTTCGACCTCTACCAGGCGCATAGTGCTCGCGAGGCCGTCAGGCGCCCCCTAGTGGTAGCAACCGGAACTACGCATATGTCTGGTACGTTCCATAAACTCCTACTTTCTCGCCCCTCCTGGATATTTTGAGCCACATTTTGGGGTGTATAAATAAGCACCAGCCAGCCTGAATACTCGTGTAGTATTTCCTCTACGAGTGGTGCAGGCTGGCTGACGAGGGGCTGGCATCGACATCGGAATTCGCTGTTAGGCTTCATGGTGCTAGGCACGGCAACTTTAAAAGTTAAGTAATTTTATTAGTGTGTTGTTTTTGTATGTTGCCCTGGTAACTAACCGATTACTTATATAGTTAGGATGTTGTATTGTAGAAATATTTAGGTCTTCCCTGCATTCTGAAGCATAGGTTCTTTAATAGTTATTTTAATATTCTGGCATCCCTTATGATATTGGGGGAAGTGATTCTTTGCCGTCAATATTATAAAAATCATAAATTGGTGTTTCTATAGGTTTTGTAAGAGCTGGATTTTTCTGTCATATGGATTAAATGTGCCCTGCTGAATGTCTTTCCTATGGGAATAATTTTGAAGTGTGGTAGCTACCTCAGTATATCTACCTGCCTTCCCCCAGTTTGGCAGCATCAAGCAGTATTATATTGAAAAAAAAAGAAGAAAAAAATTCCCTATGTTTCAATGGGAATGTTTTCTGATTTTTTTTTGTCGTGTTGACCGTTAGGTTTGTGTACTCTTTCCGGCCTTTCCTAATCCTTGCTACATCCCAAAGGGGCGTAACAACTCGTAAATTTTATTTCATATCCCACTAACAGACTTTCTAATACAATAAAATAATTCGCTTTCATTCACTATACAAAAAATAGAAACTGATTATCTTTTGCTGCCTATGACTTTCTTGCAAAATGGAGTGAATTAAGCTTTACAAAAATTAAGACACATACATAACAAGACAAATATGTATACTTTAATTTGTCATCAGACACCATCAGAGGTGGGTTGTGGTATAAGGCTTGTCATCAGGACAGCAGACCAGCATTACTCATCACTTGGTTTTATGACTGCAGCAAAAATTGACTACTTTTGTTTTTAATACACCCCATAAAAAAATTAAGCAAAAGTTTTATTTATTGCCAAGGCTGTGTATAGGCTGTCCATGGTAAAGTGAGCATTTTTGGCTGTGGAATTAAAACTTACGATTTTTGTAGTTTATAATTTGAAAACTGTAGTCTATTAAAAAATTCTGTATACAAGATGTCAAACAGCAAATAATTAAGCTAATAGATGTACCATGTTTTAGAATTAGGACCGGGTTGAATCATCATACATTTAGCAAAATATCAGTGATACATCACCAAGATACTGAGACACCTGGCAATCCTTGAGAAATTAATACATATGTATATGTACTTTATAATACAAGCCTTGTGTAAATTTTTGTCCCCACATACATGCAAGTAGTAGTGTCCCCTCCCTTCCTAATTATTTGCAATTCTCATGATCCCTAGCAAAATGCTTATTCAGCCCGGTGTAAAGCAAATCTTTTTATACACACTTTGCTGCAAACATGAAAAGCATGTGTTCTAGTTCAGCTCCAAGGCATACATTTTGGAGAAGTACATTGGGTTTTACTGGAACTGTGGAAAGATGAACACTGTAAATTAATGTTTTAAATACTGTATATACTGATATTTCTCTACTGTTAATATATGGACAATATTGCAAACTTGTGCAAAATGGAAAGCAAATTATTGGGTACAGGAATTCAATTCTAAATTGCTTACAATTTCCGGTTGCAGATATACATTATTAACATGTCATCAGACACCATCAGAGGTGGGTTGTGGTATAAGGACTGTCATCAGGACAGCAGACCAGCATTACTCATCATTTGGTAGTCTGACGACTATGAAATAAAATATAATCAAAAGAATTTAATTATGAACTTGAAAATTTAAATATTCCTTTCTGTAATTAATTAACACAGCTTATTTAAGAGTTGTAACACTATATACAACCTTATGAATACTGTAGTTTGCATCTTCATTGCATAATTATTTACAGTATATGAAATGTCATTACTATAGTGTTTTCACAGTTACTTCCACCTTTTCTGAAATGCTGCTGAAGTTCTACTTCCATGCTATTTATCCACCTCATGCAAACAAATCTGAACCGAATCTTCAAAAATTACACTGAAGGGTAGGGTTACCAGATATGTAGTACTAAAAAAGAAGACATGTTCAAGTAACTGGTATTTAAAAAGAGGATACTTGTAAGAAAATTACAATGGAAATAAAACAAAATTAGTTTATTATGTGGCCGGTCAGTTAAATATATATTACATGCAAAATTGCATCCAAAAATTGGTTCCAAGTAGCGGTTTGTTAAGGCGAAACAGTCCCCCCCCCCCCCCCATATTGGATATTCACTAATTTTGCTGTAAGTTCCATTTAAGAACACTTAATGAAATTTTTCCCACAACATGACAAATATAGCTCCTTAAGCTTACTTAAACTATTACATCTCTATAGAATTTATTTTTTTGACTAGTGATCGCAGGCAATAAATAATTTTTTCTTGCTGTCGGTTACAGGAATGGTCCTTGTAACAGTAGTCTAACAATACATGTTTTATAACATGTGCAATGTAGTGTACTATACTTTGGCGAAGCCCAAAATATAATACAATAATTGTAATGCAATTTACGGCGAAAATGCTGAAAATCCAAGATGGTGGGGACTGATTCCCCTTAATATAAAATATTTTCTATGCAACCAGATGAAGTGATAATGTTCACTCTGAATATGAAAATAAATTCCATTTTGTTTGCAAGCCCTAAAGAATATGTTGAAAGCAAAAATATATAGTTAGCCACACAAAACACTATTGTGCATAAGCACTAGACACAATTTTGTAAATTTCCAGTTAATCACTCTTGCAATAATAGGACTTTGGTGAAGTTAACTTTCCCATTGTAAATAAACAAAACACATGCATCTAAAAATTTTCCTCTAGTTCCTCGAATGATTAACATGAATTTTGAACTATAAAGAATTTGCAGTTTCATATCTCTGTCTGTGAACAAAACCAACTAGGCTAACTAGCTCTGCAAAACCAAGCCATGGCTAGCACATTAAGCAATTTTATAGCATTATTACATTATCTGGACAAAACATGACATATAGAGCTCACTACGCTACTATATCAACCCTCAAATAATATTACAATATGATAAAATACACCAGACCACAGTTTTTCAAGCAATTTTCTTACGTGTAACTAATGTTGCCAACTTTACTTGCATGCTGGCATTTGCAGGTTAAAAATAGCATGCATTATTAAAGGCTGTTCACGATAAAGTGAGCGCTTTTGAAATAAACCACAGATAAATGTCACTGCTCCTACCCGCATATATTTTAACAGATACACTGACTGGCATGCACCCAATAAAGTTGGCACTGGACGAAAAATAGTTCCGTGTATTAACGTCAAATTAATTAAAAGTGCTACGTAACCATTTGTGATAATTTAAATTACTCCTTTTGCAGTGTTCTGTTTGTTTAATGCATCTAAATGTAAAAATTAGCAGATTTGTAAAGATTAATTTTTCTAATAACTTTATTTGAGTGTGTGTGAAGTGAAACTGTAAAGTGATGAGACCCATGACAGTGTTAATTTTACATAACGCGGAAGAATACACAATGCGCATACAAGTAGATCTTATGCATGGCTTTCAAAGTGCTCAGTTTACCACAAACAGCCTATATATGGAATTTCCTATTTAAGACTAATGAAGGTCAGAAAAATCTCCATATACAAAAAGGCAGCAATATAGAAGCAGCAATTAACTGAGAACTTATCAAAATGTTACTAGTAAACTTATATTTTCTTTGTGGTATTCAAAGATGGCAGCTAAAATTCCATGTTGAATTTTTTGCATTTATAGGCAGGGATTTTTTCTCTCCAAAGAATCATTTCAAAATTGATTAATAAAACAAGAACAGCATAGGGATACAAATTATTTTTCAAAAAGAATTTCACAATTTCTTACTTTATTTTTGCATCAAGTTTAGCGCGCACACACACAGACAGATATAAAAATCTACTGTGTTTCAATTAAAATTTGCAAACACATAATATATCATTAGACACCATCAGAGGTGGATAGTGGTATAAAAGCATGTCATCACGACCGCAGACCAGTAAATTCTCATCACTTGGTAGTTTAATGACAATTGAGGTACAATCAAAACTACTACTAAAATAATTAACATATTATAGAATGTTTTAAATCAGGAGTCTATAGTTGTAGCCACATTACTTCCTACTGTACAAACATCACATAGCACACTGGATCACCACAGGCCTGCGACGACTTAACAACCAAGTTTGTTCAATGCTTCAAATAGGGCTATTAATGAAGTGCTTTGTTTATGCAATGCTTGCTGGAATTATCTAATAATTTTCCTCTTAATTTATATATTTGCTCCTGCCCTCCTTTTCTATTTGAACCCTTATTGTTCAGTAAAGTGCTTTTTTATTATTTTATACCACCATGCATAGCAATTTAGAAATTTAGAATTTTTACATATTGTATATAACACATGCCAGTATGTTAACATGTCCTAAGATTGTGACAGTACATAAAAACCAGAGTACACAATATTTTTTTAATTAAATAAAAGAATTATTTATTGTTTTACTTTTTCCTATGGTCATCTCACATGTACAATAATATCACATTGATGTTTCTTTCAATAAAGGTCTCATTTTCTGCTGTGAAGAATCCCAAATAATTTTCATAACATCAACTTAATTGAAGTGACGGGTAAATATTAAACTGACTTCTACACAGTATGGCAAAGAAATTAATTAGAAATATTGTACATTAGTAATAGACCCAGTGCAGACTTTTCAACGCTTATTAATCCTTAAAGCCTGTCTCATTTAAGGTTTCCAGAATTTGACAGCTACTGCTACCAACGTATTTAAAGTAATAAAGTAGCATCGTATTTGAAATAACGAATGTAAGCTGACCGTCATGTGAAGCAATGGCGGTATCTTTGAATAACATGTATTCTCTCTTACATCAACGAAAAAAAAAAAAATAGTGTACGCAATCGCCAATGACAGTAAGACATTGTACATGTTGCCAAAGGAGTTGAAGACACGTTACTAATGGGAGAACTCGAAAGTCGTCCAGCGGTATTAAAAAAATAACGACCGGCCGATTACTTGGAATTTCATCAAAAACCATCACAAAGTAAATAGCGATAAATTATGTACCTGAATATTTGGTGTGTGGTGTATTTTCACGGGGAAATGTAAATATCTAAGGCAAATGTTTGTTTGTTTTTATAATTAAGGTAAACATGTTAAGTTTGTGTATAGGTTTTTAGCAGACAACATTTAAATGTTCAGCATTCATTTCATTTCTTAGAATATGTTAATGTTACAGTTGAATATATTTTTGTTTAGTCAAGAAACAACAAATAGTACTTATTGACTTCACCAAAACATTGAGGTTACATTGCTCACCTGTGTGTGTAGACCAAAACCATGAATGCAGTTGTAATTAAATACTAATTATTTAGGCCTAATTACTTTAAAATTGAGTTATATAATGTTTCGTTGGTACAGAAAGACTATGTAAAGGACATTTTCTTCTGTGATAAGTTTTTTTAGCTATGGTAATAAATATTAATCGTATAGGACAACACATTGCATAGAAATGTTGTTTTGGGGATGATGGGCATGTATATTAAATATCCATGTTACTGTAACAGTACATACTGCCATGTGTTTGATGTAATTGCCACTAGTTTTCATTACTTAATGATCACAGGTCTACCAGTCTTCAGCATTTGTGAGGAATGTTTTTTGTGCATGGTTATTTTTATTGTAATTGATACAAATAGGTTCCATAATTATTGACTGTAGAAGACTTTTACAGTTCTAATTAACTATTTCTGCGTATGATTTGACAGGCTTAACTCTTATTGTGTTTGTTCACTGCCTAAATGTAAATTTTTTAAGGTAGGCCTAACTGTGACATTACCTTTACACAGAACTCCAGCAGACTTTTGTTTTCTCATAGTTCATTTTATTGCTCAGTTGTGAATTAATGAAAATTTTTATGATGCTCTCATCAGTTAACTATGTGAGATTCACATTCTTTTATAATGAATTCATTAAATTTTTCAAGAGGTGTACAAAGAAGGTAATTCTGATCATACTTCCGGCCAGGTAAGTTTTTGTATTCTCCGTTAAATTGTATAACATTTGTGATTTAATTTTGATTACAGTGTTAATTGTAACAAACATCAATGTCTTTCTATCATGCCTCAAAAATTTTCCTGCTGTGAAAGATGCAAACTTGCATGTCCAATGAAATTTATTGATTTAAAAAATATATTTTTTGTGTTTGTGATTATTGATGATAGTAATTAATATCATTTTAATTAATTGTAGGAATATGAATATACTTTATTAATAGTATTTTGATAACACAATGTAGACGTTACCATCAGAAATTTAAAAAAAGAACTGTGTTATCACATATTTTCCTCAATTAGGCCTATAGTTGGCATGTTTGAAATGTCAAGCAAAAATCCACATGATGTTGACATGTTTTGACAAGTCACATGGTGGCGGAAGGATATGCATTCAGTTTGTTTACAAGGTATTACTTTCATACAATCTGTCAAAATCTGGAAACTTTACAGAAGACAGACTATAATACTCGAGGTGAGGTCTGTGAGACAGCAACATGTTATTTAATAAGTTAGTTTTCCTAACTCACATCTTGTATAGCACCCCCCCCCCCCCAAAAACCCTGTTCCCAACCTATATTAGTTACACTGTAGCTGCCTGGCAGGTCACGTTACACTGTGCTAAACTTTTGAAGGAGTCTGAAATAAAAAAATTTGCACCGACTACCCCAATTTTGAAGCCATATTGAGTCGGTGACTACAGGAAGTTGACAAAGAGGACAATAGTGATATTGATGACTGTGATGAAGATGTTGCCATTCACAAGTGACCATTCCATACCAGAGAAGATGGAGAGACTATCAATAACACGAGTGCAGGATTTCACATCACATGAAACAGAACACTCAGTTCAAAATTACTACTGTAAAAACAGGTACAAATGGGCAACAAACTATTTAATCTAGAACTCAAACACAGAAGCACAACATTATAATACAACTCGTGCACATGTTGGCATTGAAGGAGATACTGAAACTGTATGGAATTTGATAAAAAATGATAAAATAATTCAAATACTTTTGAAATTAACACAGAACCACAAAAGACAATGTTACTGGGACAGACATGCATGATCTTGATATGATCGAGCTGAAGGTATTTATTGGTCTATTTTATTCAACATTTTTCAAATCTAACCAGAGTCCACTAGAGCTCCTTTTGAAACTGAAGGCAGTTACAGGGACATTTTTCAGTGTGTTATGAGCAGGCATCAGTTTGAGATTCTCCTCGTAAACCTGGGGGTTCAATAAACCTGATGGAAATAAACACAAAAATATCCGTCTGGATGCCCCTATTGGAGAAATGTACGACAAGTTCGTGACAAATTGCCAGATGCTATACGGCCTTGTTCCTCCAGAAGACCAGCGTTTTTCTAAGCAGACACAATCTGTTGTGCGATTGGCAAGAGAAATTCAAGGCACAAACAGAAATATGACTGGTGAAAGCTGGTTTACTTCAGTTGAACTGGTAAATGCACTACGTACTAAAGAGAAATTCTGAACAAATTTCTACCAGTACAGCCTCGAGTGGAAGTCTGTTGTTTCACAAAAGACATAACATTGGTATCCTACGTACCAAAGAAAAGGAAGGCTGTTTTTGTGTTGTTTAACTGTTTGAAAGAAAATTAAGTTTCTCTGCTTACTTTTGTGAAAACATTAGCAGTCCCCTCGTGAAGCCTCACATGGAAAGGAGATGTTGCCACATGAACTGAGAACTTGCATTCAAAGAGTTCTGTGTATCCCTGTTGAAAGTGTCACTTCTAACACTACTAAATAAATACTTGAGAAGAGGAATACATGCCCATCACGTGATCCTAAGAAAAGGAAACCAAGTTACCTATGCTACTCGTGCAAAAAACCTGTGTGTTTGTGTTGAGGACAGTAAAAACTTTTTAATATTTTCTCTATTAATTGGTTTAATCATGTTGTATAGTTTGACTTTTCTTTTTTGTGTAAAAGTTGTGTACATTGTATCATAAGAAATTTTTTTCTGATCAAGAAGTAACAAATATGGTGGTCGGTCATTGTTCTCTGGTTGGTGATCATTAAAAAATTGTGTTTCAGCTGAAACTGCCCCATTTTTTATCCATTGATTACTTTATTTTAAAAGTTTGGAATGTACTAAAAAAGTGTGCCTGAACTGTAAATGTTACCATTTCACAAACTTATTATTTTTGTTCTTTGTACAAAAAGTAATGGCATGTTTTAGCATAAGTAAGATTTTTCATAAATATTTTGCAAAATTTTATGAAAATTTGCTGACAATATGTATAGTCTATTTTATTTCCGTGTGATTTTGTTTTTTTAAAATGTCATGTTAAACATTTTTAATCTTAAAAGATAGGTATGTTAAGAGTCCATGCAAAATTGAAAATAATGTATTCAAGTTCACTATATTCAATTCAATACACTTTACATAGAATTATAATTATTGTAACAAATATGAAGAGATAAGATTAAAAATATTGAGTATTCATAATCAGGCAGTTAAAAGTAACAGTTCATATGTTTTTATAAAACCAAAATACTTTGGCAGTCTCACAGATCTAATCGCAGAGAATGTGCACTAAAAATGTCATCTCTGGTATTAAGGGTTAAGCAGAAAAACTACCAAACAGGAAACTTGTTAGAAGGGTGTCACTAAGTTAAGTTCAAAGCATCTATGAAATAATAGTAAATATGTGTAGTGATAATAGCAAAAGAAGAGATTTAGGCAGCTCTAACACTGAGGTACTGAGAACCGATGAGAGTGAAGTGAGCATGGAGCAGTGCTGGAATGATAGAGAAGGGGAAACTGGAAATTCCAAAAAAATAAAAAACCAGCCAACCAGCAGCACTGTGTGGCAAAATTCCCATATGCGAAAATCCGGGAGCAACCCCGCTGGGAATCGAACTTGGTTTGCCTACGTGAGAGGCAAGTAGTGAGTGACTGAGTGGAAAGTGGTCATAACGGACAATGTTTTATGATATTATTTACACAATATGGCAGGCTCTAATCTGCTGAGTTACACCCTCACCACTAGTGCTCTATCCAATGGCTCCCAGGTATTGTCTGTAATGTCCCCCTTTCTCTGTGACATTGCTCAAACTTGCAGATTTTTGGCACCTATACTATGAAACAACAGCAGAGCTTTACTTCTCTGGTTGTATTTATTGAAATACTACAACCCTCCACAGCATTTCATAACAGTTCCCACTTTCATAAAAAACAGTGTAGTGATAAGTACACCAGGGTGTTAGGACACAACACATGAAAACTTTAAAAAGGCTTTTGACAAGTACTTTGTTGTAGATGATTTCCTTACATATTAGATCTACAACAGTGGCAAAATATTACACACAATGGAATCAAATGGATTAACAGCAGATGCCCCCTTGTCTTCACCTTATAAGGCAACTGCAAAGGAAATCTCAAAACATGATTTTTTAAGCCATACAGTTATTACTTGTTTGTTTTTCGATATGATGTAACAGGAAAAATTATCTTTACATGTCCTGAGAAAAACCCAAGAACATTTATTTACAGATATCCTTAAAAATGCAAACACTGAGTTGTAAAAACTAATTTCCTGGAAGTCCCCATAAATATCTTTAGCTAGCTATAACCTCGAACAACGTGCGTTCATGTTCAGTTTAGACAAACTCCTTCAGAAAAAGGAAGCACAGATTACTTACTCTATGGAATTATAAAAATTTATGCTTAGCATCAAATGTAGACGGAATTATTACTCTCAAATGTAAACAATATGTGATACAGTATGATGTAGGCATACAATTTCTACCACTGCCAAGCTGATGATGCAACATGTGTTCGTCAAGCAAAGTAAGTGTACCACATTGATTTCAACATAAAAGTTAATAAAATAATCAGTATGTCAGACACCATCAGAGGTGGATAGTGGTGTACAGGCATGTCATCATGACTGCAGACTAGTAATGCTCATCACTTGGTAGTCCGCTGACAGCTTCAGAAGTATAATCAAAACGGTTTTCACACTAAAATATGTTTAGAAATGAAAATTCTCTTGTGTCACACAACACACTTTAATACTTAGGGCTGTATGTACAAAACACTCTTTTGTGTAACTGGCAATCAACCATATTTACTGTGACTGCAAAAGATCTGCAGTAATCGAGTTTTGCCAATTCCTCAATACTACCCTTAGCAGTAAAAATAAATTGTGTACAAAATTTTCTAAAACCTCTAGTTTGTCCCAAGGTAGGCTCGTGTGTGAATATTGGGCCACAATTCTTACAATAACAGAAAATACCTTTTCCATGATTAACAAAAAATAATTAATACCATTATTACGGTTTGGGGAATAACGTTAACTCAGATTATGATTATATTATCCTTTGGAAAGTGGACTTGATATTTAATGTTTGCTTTGTGGTAACTATTACATACTTGGACCAATTTTGTAATTCACTGCTTACTATACTTTGGAATGACAATTCACACGTTTTCCTGTTCTCCCCCCCCCCCCCAAATTAATATATATATATATATATATATATATATATATATATATATATATATATATATATATATATATATATATATATATATATAACACACACACACACACACACACACACACACACACATATAGGTTTTATTTTGATATACATTTTAAATCTCAAAACTTGCACCTAAGATATATCCGATAATGGTAATCACAGGAACTACATAACACCATTAAATAAAATGAAGATGTCCACGTGGGCCACACGTAACACAGCTAGGTTTTACGTGTAACAGTGTATCTCAAACAATAACTTAGGCTAATGGAATAGTATGTACACACTTTTCAACGACAAGTATTTATAAAAAATTAGCACCCAGGCAATGCTTCGCTCATGCTTTATGGAGTTATTACATACCTCTATATTAGCAACTACCTGCGACAACCCGGACTGACTTGCCAATAGTTGAGACTCCCAGTGTCTACTTGCAACTACTTGTGACTACCTTCGACAATCTGTGATTACCCGCAACTACTTGCGAATTTATAATATTAAGATTCACTGAGCCGCTGCAGCACCACTTGAAATCTTTCTATCCATTGAGCCCCACTTGGGATCGCTCGAGCCACTGTGGACCCACTTGGCATTACTCTACACACTGGGACTCTTTGGACCCACTTGATATATGCCTATGTCCATCTGGAAGAATGTAGCTTTCTAACAGTGAAAGAATTATAATAATCATCCCCGTAGCTTTGGTAAAGCATGCTTAGAATGCAGCCAAGTAGGTCATTTTTCTCCAACTTGGTTTACAAATGTTAACATTTTTCAAGGACTTTTAATATAGATTATTAAACTTTTAAATGCATTGCAAAATAGCTTACGTTATTGCGTAACTATTTGAAGTTCTTTCAAGAAGTTATTTTTATGATAAAAAATAGTACACAATAAGAGGGATCCTGAAAAACTTGACTGGCGGTCCGATTACTCTTGGATAGAGTTACTAGTGGTTGGAGATCTACCCTACCGCACACCAAGTGTACAATACGGATGGCCGTCGACTGTGTGGGATCTCGAAGTACCTGCACCGTGTGAAGACAGCCCGCAGTCCTAACACTATTTTCAGAAATAGAGATCTAAGTATGGGGTTTCCTGCTTTGCTTTGGCGGGTCATCGTCAACTGAGGAAGGAAGAACAAACACCCTAGAAAATAATACAGAGTGGTTTAAGAGAAACTCATGCTTATTTAGTCAGTAATAAGCACAGTGGCCCGTATTAACTCCAAATTAACGGGTGCTGAACGGAAGATAGACTACGCCTATCCAGGTGAAGGTGAACTGGTCTTAAACTGAACAAAGGCAATTTGGTCAAGTAGCTGTGAAAATAACTGACCATAACCAATTACAACCGTTGTCAGAAGCGGCAGTTGAGGGCCACTACTAGAGGTGGTAGGGACCTTCGAGGGCTACTACCAGAAGGTAGTGGTGGTGCTTACACTGCTGGAGGGGCACCATGATTGCCATTACCAGAAGATAAGGCAAGAAGTGTTGATGGTGTCTTCGAGGGCTGCTGGAGCAGTGGTGAAGAGATTCTGGTAGGTCTCTAGGACTTCTGATGATGGAAGAGAGCTCTAACACAAGAGTGATAGAGCGAGCTGCCGGAACTGAAGAACAACTACAACTGGTGACTCCAGCCGGCGCACTGACTGTTCGCATTGTATGCGGGTCCTCTAAGATTCAGGTATACAGGAGATACCAAGCTACACCTCCTGAGCGAAGCTATCTGACAGCATTATCCTTTGGTCAGCCCTAGAACTATGTAACCTTGCGAGGCGGTCAAGGTAACACCTCACTACGGGTGAACATTACAAGCTGACATGTCAGTAATAAGAAGCCCCGTGACTAGGGGTGTATACTGTAGTCACTTGAGCAACCTCCAGTTTTGTTGTAACCCCACATGCGGTGAAGTAAAAGCATGTCCAGATGAGGCAAATTCGTGAGTAGTGTAGTCAGGATGTGTGTCATGCAACAAAGCAAACACTGAGTTGTAAAAACTAATTTACTAGAAGTCCCCATTAATAGCTTTAGCTAGCTATAACCTTGAACAACGTGTGTTCGTGTTCAGTTTAGACAAACTCCTTCAGGAAAATGTAAGCCAAGATTACTTACTCTATGGAATTATAAATATTTATGCTTGGCATCAAATGTAGACTGAATTCATATTCTCAAATGTAAACAGTATGTGATACAGTATGGTGTAGGCCTACATTTTTACCACTGCTAAGCTGATGATGCAAATTGTGTTCTATCAAGTAAAGTGAGAGTGTACCACATTGAGTCCAACATAAAAGTTTTATGTCATCAGACACCATCAGAGGTGGATAGTGGTGTACAAGCATGTCATCATGACCGCAGACTAGTAATGCTCATCACTTGGTAGTCCGATGAAAGCTTCCAAAGTATAATCAAAACTGTTTTCATACTAAAATATGTTCAGAAATAAAAATCCTCTTGTGTCACTAAAACACACTTCAATACTTGAGGATATATGTACAACACACTTTTTTGTATTACTGGCAATCAACCATATTTACTGCAACTGCAAAACATCTGTAGTAATCAGAAGTTTTTCCAATACCTCCATACTACCCTTTGCATCAAAGACGAAGAGGTTCCCGCCCTGTTAGATACAGGCGCAACCAACTATTTTATAATCCAGAGCTTGCCAGTAGATTAGTTAAAAAATACCCTGAACTAAAAGGTTAATTATGTACAGGCGATGGCTTTCAGCTGTTTGTGCCAAACAGGAAATGTAATGCTGAAGCAAAATTATGGCTTCATTTTAAAATTTCAGGCTACTCGATGATGAAGAGTTATGGATTTGCCTGGTTTAATTAGTTCTATGATTTTGGGACTCCACTTACTGAGACAAAGGCAAATGCAAAGTTTCAAACTAACGTAAAATTTTGGGTTTCAGCTCCAAGCTCCTGGCATTAAACTAGTAAGTGAAAAACATAGAATGGCCACCTGTTCTAACTTAGAAAATACAGGGGATAAGTCGAGTATGGATCAGCGTAGGAAATTTAATGAAACACTTGCTGAATTATCTGACATTACTAAGCGGTTAAGGTGCTGCGAGTCAATACCTTATATCACGGTCAATGATGAAGAACCAGTATGAAAGAAACCTTATCAAAGTGTTCCACCGAAGATGAAAGTTCTTAGAGAAATTGTGTCGGAATTAATTGAAAACTTTTTTTTAAATTAGTGTGCGGCCATCAAATTCTCCGCCCGCTTCTCCAGCTTTCCTGGTGTCTAAGAAAAAATCTGGTCAATATAGGTTGGCGGTGGACTACCTATTAATTAATTAAAAAGTATGCGTTGATTCTTTTCCAATGCCAAGTATTGAGACAGTGCTGCAGTATTTTGGGGCAGTCAAAGTATTCAGCGTAATTGATTTAAATGCAGCTTTCCATCAGTGCACTTTAGCGGAAAATAGTAAAAAAAATATACTGCTTTTGTCACCCCATGGGGGCCTTTCAAATGGAACAGAGTGCCCTTTGGAGTAAACTTTGGGGGGCAATTGTTTGTCACGTATCCTACATAAAACCCTGCAGGAATAGCATTTCAAGCGTGTAATATTATTTTTGGATGAGATTTGTATTTTTTCCAAGACATGCTGACGAGCATGTAGACCATACAAGGGAAGTATTAGGAAAGCTTAGAAAGCTAGGCTTTACAGTGACACCTGACAAAGTGTCTTGGGCAGAATATCAAATTAAATTTTTGGGTTTTATACTGTCTGGGGAGTTATTTAATTATGGACCCAGAGAAAATCACCAAGATAGTAAATTTTCCGAAACCCAAGAATATTAAGGGGATAACGAGGTTTATGAGTATGTTACGGTACTCTGCACGTTTCATTGATAAAGCAGAAATGTGTGCACCCCTACACAATTTACGTAGGAAAAATGTCCCCTTTCAAAGACCTGAAAGTTGCTATTTCGCATCCTCCCGTGCTCACCTTTCCCAACTTCAATAAACGTTTCTTATTACAAGTAGATGCATTCTCTGTCGCAGTTCTACATCAAGACAAAGGAGGACAGAAAGTGATAAGGTTTGCCAGTCAAATGCTTTCAGGCAATGAAAGGAATTTAAGTGCTTATGAGAAGGAAGTCTTTGCATGTGTGTGAAGTGTTGAGAAATTTAGTACATATCATGAACATCAGGAGTTTGATTTGATGAGTGATAACCAAGCATTAACATGGTTGTATAAGCACCCTAAACAGGTTGGCAAGATAGGTTGTTGGATCGCACTGCTGAATTGCTTCCGTTTTAAGATTGCACACATAAAGGACAGAGATAACACAGTTGCGGATTGTCTGTCCAGAATGTATGATGAACAAGATTATGACGTTCAGAAACAGGAAGGCATTGAAGGAACGGAAGGTCAGGTTGAACACGTGGAAGAAAGTGGTGTGATTATTAAATCTATTCCCGAAGCGTTTATGGACATGGTTGATTGGCAGGCAGGTGGTAATGAGTGTCAGAATATTATCAAAAATTTAGGGACCTCCCAAAATAAAAATACAGGTGGAAAAGGGATTATTGCTAGAGACCTGAAAAAGTGGGTATTTTTTTGTCAAAAACAGCAGTTATTTTCTTGCTACAAAAATGCAGGTTTCTGGAAGAGAATTGCTCCAATTTTTTATGTGCTAATAAAGACATACCTAATTTGGGAAATGTCACTTTATTCGTAAAACCTGAAATTGGCAATGTTATTCCAATTGGTAAGCAGTGTTTTTTTATTAATTGTTATTTCCTTGCAAAAATTCCTAACTCCCAGAGAAATATACAGTTAACGGTTTTAAGACAAAAACACTAGTTTCCTTTATCAACAGACAACATTGAAAACAATTTCGAGATTTTACTTGAGATTTAGTATTCTGCCTGACACCTGGAACAACAAACGCTCGCAATGCACTGGCAAGGACATACTGACTCATGAAAAGAGTAATGTAAACAATTTATACACAACTATAAAAGCACTGCTAAAAAATATATTAAAGTGCCTTGAACGAAGATTTAAAAAATTAGAGAAATCTGCCCATACGTTTTTAAACCATCGTTAAGCCCGCGCTGACAAAACATTTGTTTCTTCAAAAGTGTCATTTTTTACCCCATATATTTATAGAGAACGTGTATGATAAAAATACAGTTAACTGGATGAATACAAACTAAAAATATGTGATAAATTGATTTACAAATATACTGTACGTACGTAAATGCATATGAACACATTTTTCACTGCCGCGCCGCTCACTTTGTAAAAAATAAAGAATTGTTGGTTAAAACGTGAGGATGCTACGAATGTAAACATGGCGTGATTTCAATAGATAACATGATGCTTGCTGGACGTGAATACTACATCGGTGTGTTTTCCTAATGAACAAATAAACTTTCGCAGGACATTGAAGTAGAATGTTCACTCAAAGTGACGCATCATCACTTGCGCTAATGTCATCTATGGTCGCAAATACACGTGACAGAAAGTAAACATGTTTTAGTTTATGATGATACATCGAATAAATCAACTGGCCAACTTATGCATGCATTCTCATTTGAATATCCAAAAATACATCAAATACATCTTAAGAAGCAACTATGTGATATAAAAAAATAATAATTCACGACAATACTACAGGATTTTGTACAATTCGTGAATTACAGCTGAAATTCTCAAAAATTACAATTTTTTTTGTTTTATGTGAAAATTCATGTTATTTTTCGCTTTATCAAATTTGCTAATTTTTCAGGTCTCTAATTATTGCTTTTCCAAAAGGGGAAAGGCAGTAAGAAAATAAAAGTCAATGAAAAAACTCGGAGAATGTTAATGAAATATTTTTACGATTCTGTAGCACGAGGCATATGGGAATAACAAAAACACAAGCCCAAATTGAGAGATAATTTTTTTGGACAAACTGATATTAGTCCATACGCAGGAGGGTGTACTGATTGTCTGCGAAACAGCCCCGCAAAAATTGTCGGATTGGACATAGAACTCCCTGTTCGCCCATGGGAGAAAGTATTTTTTGATATGTATGGCCCTTTCCCTAGGTCCAAAACTATTGCATATTAATTTTGATTGACGCTTTAAGTTGATGGTCATGTTACCATTACAGTATATGAAAGCCACTAACATAACTTAAGCCCTTATTGTTTGCATTTGGAAAATTTTGGGAGGCCTGAACAGTTGACAATGCATCATATTTCATATCAAAATTATTTAAGGACATGTGCTTTGAGTGGGGAATAAAACATATTAAAAGCCCATATTACCTCTGCCCAAATTTAGTAGAAAGGGTGAAAAAAAGAGTCAAACTGGCATTAAGCATTTTTCATAATCGCGACCACCGCAGATGGGACGAAAATATGGCGGAGTTAAATCTAGCTCTTAACTCTGTTCCGTATTCAAAAACTGGTTTGCCGCCCAGTAAAGTACTTTTAGGACGTGAACTTCAATCACACTTTTTTAATATTTGGAGTATCCCTCCAGACACGCTCAACACAACACACCAGCGAATTTACATACGTTATGGGATCAAACTTGTGAATTTACAGAAACCTACGAGGAGTGTGGCCAAGAAGTATAATCAGGGCCGAATAACTAAAGTGTTTAATTGCAGTGACCTGGTGATGTGTCAACAAGTGATACGGAGTAATAAAGCAAATTATGTTTTCAAAATTGGCGGCCTACAACGGTATGTATAAATGTGTTAAAATATCTCGCACCAGCGACTGAACTTTTGGAAAATACATTGAACAAGTATAGTTAAAACGTGCCCATGTAACACACTTTAAACCGTTCTGTTCAAGGACGTCAGAGTAGTATGCTAGTAGTACTGAGCGTGGAGTGGAAGATTGTGATAGAATTTATGCACAATTATGCAATGTGTTTCTGGGTTTTTTTTTGACGATTGTCATATGTGTAGCTTTTGTCCAAGTCTGTACTGACTGTTGCGATTTTTCCACTTCTTCACTTGCTTCTTTTTATTTGTGATTTCTTGGGGACTGTAAACATGTTTATGAATGTTATTTGTGAAAATTTCTGCCCAGCATATTCATGTGGTAATAGGAAGGAATATGAGATCTAAGTTTAACTATGTCATGTTTGAAAGGTTGTTGGACAGTGCTCCATATTACGTTGGGTAGTGAGAGTTTAAAATTATGGAGGGGGGGGGGGGGGGGGGGGGGAGGTGTTTGACAAGTGAGTAGTCACTTAAGAAAAGTAAGCAGCAGTTGGTAATTTTGAATTGGGTGATCACTTATGAGTGGTTACTATGTTATTAAATATATGGTTAGGCGGGCCAGCCATTTTGAATATGTTTTGTATTATACTTACTTATATATATTTAGTATTTCTATTTTAGCATTGTGTAATATTTTATAGTTTAGTTTTTTAAGGTTTTTGTATGGTTGCTGAGTGCTTTAGAAAGCCAACTGCAGCTGAGCACATGTGCGCATGTCGCCAGCACTGCCACTCGTGGTAGCAACCGCGCGGGACGGCGAGTCTTGTAACAGCAGCACACGGGATAACATGTGCAAAAGTTGTAGCACACCCAGCTCCAGTATGACGTTGCCTAATGAGCCTCAGCATGAACTTGGGCTTTTTAATGTCTTTCGTTCAACATTGTATACAACGTGGTTGTTACAAAACTTGCAGAAATTAGTCTGCTTGCTTGTTCGAAATGCTCACGTCTTTGGAGTCTGTGGAGTCTTATTTGTCTGATGTGGGTGATCCCCACAAAATTCGCCTGGGAGCTGCCTGCACGATCAACAGTGAGTTTCGTCTTTGCATTTTCTGAATAGCGGCTTGCAGTTATCAAATGTCCGCGAACTGCAGACGGTTGTGGGGAAGCAGGCTGTGTCTGCAAAATACTCAGCGTCCTCAAATTTGAAGGTACTATCCAGCTGTTCTTTTACGTGGGGGCAAGTTGCACTCGATGCCCATTACTACTTGGATAGTGTTGTTAATAGTGCTGTTCAGTTGGCCAAAAGAAGTGACTATCATAATGTACTGACTTTTTGTGGCAAGAAAAAACTGTTCATAGAAATTATAATAAACAAACAATTTGCACACAATTATTTTTAATTTAATTCCAGGTCACAGGTGTAGGGGGAAGGGAAAATTGATTTATCGTGATTGTAAAACACTGTACGAGTGAGGTCGCCTCACACTTGAAGGGGTTTCAACAGAAATGGATTTAACTCCAAATGCTCCATGGGAGTACACTGCCAAGCACAGTTGGAACTGGGTTGCAGCCCCCATTAGCATCAGTTGCAGTAGTTGCCTTTCTGTCATGCCGCTTGGCACCACTTCGTTGGGTGTATGGCATATGGCAGGTACAACGAACAACCTCACAAGAGGAGACCAGGCAACAAAGTTACCTGGCTGTGTTCGAAACCAAAGCCACAGCTGAAAAGATCAGATTCGTAACCTGCATTCCTTTAACCAGCGACACGAGGCACGGTGGTTATAGAGTTGAATGCCCTCTGGATGCCAAACAACGGGCATGGGCGTTGTTGGTAGATCACCAGACCAGTATGTCACTCCCTCTCGCGACAGTACAGCGCAGTGGACGGAGTGGGTCAACTGGACTGGTGGTCTGATGACTCGTGGATAGTTACTAGTGGTTGGAGATCTACCTTAACGCACACCACGGATGACCTTCGACTCTGTGGGTTATTTCGATGTACGAGCACTCCATGAAGAGAGCCCACAGCCCTACACCAATTTCAGAAATAGAAATTTAAGTACTGGGTATCCTGCTTTGCTTTGACGGGTCATCCTCTGCCGAGGAAGGATCAAATACCCTAGAAAATAGTACACAAGGGGATACGAGAAACTCGTGTTTATTTTGTCCGTAATAAGCACAGTGGCTCGTACTACCTGCCAACTAACTGGTACTGATCGGAAGTTAAGACTACATGTATTTAGGTGAAGGAGACCTGGTCCTAAACTGAACAAAGGCAATCTGGCTAAGTAGATGTGAAAATAACTGACCATAACCAATTACAACCGTTGTCAGAAGCGGCAGTTGAGGGCCACTACTAGAGGTGGTAGGGACCTTCGAGGGCTACTACCAGAAGGTAGTGGTGGTGCTTACACTGCTGGAGGGGCACCATGATTGCCATTACCAGAAGATAAGGCAAGAAGTGTTGATGGTGTCTTCGAGGGCTGCTGGAGCAGTGGTGAAGAGATTCTGGTAGGTCTCTAGGACTTCTGATGATGGAAGAGAGCTCTAACACAAGAGTGATAGAGCGAGCTGCCGGAACTGAAGAACAACTACAACTGGTGACTCCAGCCGGCGCACTGACTGTTCGCATTGTATGCGGGTCCTCTAAGATTCAGGTATACAGGAGATACCAAGCTACACCTCCTGAGCGAAGCTATCTGACAGCATTATCCTTTGGTCAGCCCTAGAACTATGTAACCTTGCGAGGCGGTCAAGGTAACACCTCACTACGGGTGAACATTACAAGCTGACATGTCAGTAATAAGAAGCCCCGTGACTAGGGGTGTATACTGTAGTCACTTGAGCAACCTCCAGTTTTGTTGTAACCCCACATGCGGTGAAGTAAAAGCATGTCCAGATGAGGCAAATTCGTGAGTAGTGTAGTCAGGATGTGTGTCATGCAACAAAGCAAACACTGAGTTGTAAAAACTAATTTACTAGAAGTCCCCATTAATAGCTTTAGCTAGCTATAACCTTGAACAACGTGTGTTCGTGTTCAGTTTAGACAAACTCCTTCAGGAAAATGTAAGCCAAGATTACTTACTCTATGGAATTATAAATATTTATGCTTGGCATCAAATGTAGACTGAATTCATATTCTCAAATGTAAACAGTATGTGATACAGTATGGTGTAGGCCTACATTTTTACCACTGCTAAGCTGATGATGCAAATTGTGTTCTATCAAGTAAAGTGAGAGTGTACCACATTGAGTCCAACATAAAAGTTTTATGTCATCAGACACCATCAGAGGTGGATAGTGGTGTACAAGCATGTCATCATGATTGCAGACTAGTAATGCTCATCACTTGGTAGTCTGATGACAGCTTCAGAAGTATAATCAAAAGTTTTTTACACTAGATTTCAAAAATGAAAATCTTCTTGTGTTAAAGAATACACTTCAATACTTGAAGATATTATGTACAACACATTTTTTTGTGACACTGGTAATCAATCATATTTACTGTGACTGTTTTTGTGGGAAACAGTATTTGTCAAACAGCAACTTTAGGCTAATGGAATAGTATGTACACACTTTTCAACGACAGTTAATAGACTAATAAAAAATTACGATAAGCTTTTAAATGCATTGCAAAATGGGTTATGTTATTACCTATTTAAAGTTCTTTCAAGAGGTTATAGGAGTTATTTTTATGACGAAAAATATTACACATTAAAAGGAATCCTGAAAAACTTGTAACACTTCAGTGGACTGCACAAATGTTATCAGAGGGTAAAGCGTTACACTCTGGCTTATTTCGCTGTCAGGCAGGATGTACACCTTACCATCAGTGTGGACGTCTGCGTTGGGCTTGGGTGGAGTGTTGGTGGACTCCTCATTTCTCGTAACACAATATGGTGAATCAATAATTGTGTTCTATACTTTTTCCAACTTCACCTGGAAAGTGTGTTCGCTAAACATCTCTTTTGTCAGAAAAATTTGTGTTTTGAAACGGATTCTCTTTTCACGGCCCCAAATTTGTTTTCACAATTTGTCATTTAGTGAATCCAGCTCCTGATTCACAACTTGAGACTTATTGCCAACATTTGCATGTTGCGAATTCGGATTGTTGGATGGGATTTCTGTTTTTGATGCAGAAACTAGTTTCTTGCAAGTACAATTTTCGATTCACAAAATTTCCGTTTCCAATATTTGTGAGTTGTAAACCAGGCTATCTGAAATGGTTTTCTAGTTTTTATTCAGAATCTGTGTCTTGTGAATTCAATTTTTGATACACAGTCACAGTTTTACTGTGCCAAAATTTAGTTTTCAATTCCAGCTCCAAGTCATTTTTATATAGTACTGCAAAACAATATTTAGCTTCCCCTGTTCACTGGTACCCAGCAAGAAAATATTTTGCTCTTGTTAATTAGTCCACTAAATCTTTGGAAAGATTATTTTGGACAAAAGTTGTGGTGCTGACTGTGTTTCCACGGGTTAAATTCATTCAGTGAGTTAGTGTGTGCATGTGTTTCAGACACGCTCAATGTGGTTGAATCATTGTCCACGATCTTGTTGCAATCTGCTACACAAAAGAATACCATTCCAGATCAAGCAAATTGCTCATTACAGTCGAATACTACCATGAAACTTTCTATTGGTTTACATGTGCTGCGCCACTCTCAATCAGATATGGAGTACTGGTAACTGATGATAAATTGTATTTGTGTGTACTGTATTTGGGCGTTATAATAAATTTCTTGTTGTTTACGGCCCTGATAGGTGTAAATGCAATTAATGTAAAAAGCTTAAGTTCTGGCACTATCTTACTTTTTTTATGCGTGAAATGACCAGCAGCTTTTTTTTTTAATGCAGTCAAGGGCAAACTACAGCAATAGAGAAAAATTTATGTAAAATGTCCACTAATGAAATTAAATTGTCTCTTTCATGTTTGAAATTTTATGACAGACCAAGGTAAATGTGCCTGTTTCTAATCTTAATTCAGTATCCACTGTAATGTAGGCACAGTTAACAAGACGACGACAGAGCACTTCAAAATACACACACACACGCATATACATATATATATATATATACATATACACACACACATATATATGTGTGTGTGTGTGTGTGTGGACCAAAAAGATAAAATTTTCATAAATTTGTGTGAAAAGACAATTGAAAACCATCTATAAACAACACTACATAAACATCAAACATAACTTGTGTTTTATTATGCCTGGATTGGTATTGAAATAATAATAAATATGAAATGATTCAAAATTTAATCAAGATAAAATTCAATGAATGTTGCTGGAGAAACAAATCACCTCTCTATACAAGACTCAAGAAGATAAGTTAAGTGGAGGTGAGCAATTTTTCCTACTGATAAACAAAACTAAAATAATCATTAAAGTTCACTGCAAATAAAAGTGTACCACGGTTGATCTGCACAAAATTCCTAATTTGCCTTGGCCTCTGATTAATGTCTGGAGAAAATTTAGTCATAAAACTATTCTTCCAAAATTAATTTTTCATTGAGTTGAATCCCATAAGCAGAATCCCTCTTAGGAGGAGCTTCATACTCATCCGATACTTCGAAGCAGGGAAAGCAGCATCATGCTAACTGTGGTGTTTGGGGGGCTCTTCTGAATTACCTACGCACATTTAATATAGGCCTACTTGAGGTGACTCTTAACACCTCCCTAGCCTTACGACGGACAGTCATGCTCAAAAATTTAAGGAAAATCAACAACAAGGAAGAATTATGTCTGTCTGCACACCACTATGTTCACAAGGAGTGTCACTTAGGACACTTAAACCCCGGATAGTTACTTAGATTCAAACACTTCCTGGGACATAAAACTTAAGTCAAAACTTGCTTGAACTGAGCAGCTTACTCTCGGGCTATACTGAAATATCTTACTTACATAACTTGCTTAGGCAAAACATTACAAACACATCAAAGATAAATCATGCTTAGCACAAACTTCAAAATAAAAAAGTGACAACCATGAGAAAATATAAAAAATAAATAAAATTAGTAGAGGCCAATTTAAAGTATACAAATTTTGCTAATTTGAACTGGGGATTCCAAAACCATAATATTAAACAATATCAATCATAATATTTACCAGAAATTGAATAAATAAATAAAAGCTGAAGTGCTGGCCTCACATTAACAGGAAAATACTGCACTATCCCTAGTGCAACATTACAAGACTCGGGTAATTAACAATATTGAAATCAAATAACATTAGGCTAAAACAGAAGATATAGTCTGTCTCGTGAGAGGTTTCTAGATTTTGACAGACTGTATGAAAGTAGTACCTTGTAAACAAACTGAATACGTATCCTTCTGCCACCAGGTGCTTTCCATGTAACTGCCAAAACATGTCAACATCATGGGAATTTTTGCTCGACATATCAAACATGTCAACTATAATTGAGGGAAATATGTGATTACGCAGATCTTTATTTTATTTCTGATGGTAGCATCTAAATTGTGTTATCAAAATACTATCAATAAAATATATTCGTATTTTTACAATTAATTAAACAGATATTAATTACTATCAAATCAATAATCACAAAAAAAAATTAATCAAGAAATTTCATTGGACCTGCAAGTTTGTAACTCTCACAACAGGAAAATTTTTTGAGAAGATAGAAAGACATTGATGTTGATTACAATTAACACTGTAATAAAAATTAAATTGCACATGTTAAACAATTTAACGAAGAATTAAAAAACTTACCCGGCCCTAAAGTATGATCAGAATTGCCTTCTTTATACGCCTCTTGAATTTTTTTTATGAATTCATTAAAAAAAGAATGTGAATCTCAGTTAACTTACGTGAGAATCAGAAAAAAATATCATTAATTCACAACAGAGCAGTAAAATGAACTATGAGAAAACCAAGTCTGCTCGAGTTCTGTGTAAAGGCATTGTCTCACCAGTACTTTAAAAAAAATCACACTTAGGCAGTGAACAAACAATAAGAGCCTGTCAAATCATACACAGAAATAATTATTAGAAGTGTAAAAGTTTGCTACAATCAATAATTACGGAATCTATTTGTAGCAATTACAATAAGATAAGCCTGTACAAAAACCATTCCTCACAAATGGTGAAGACTGGTAGGCCTGTGATCATTAAGTAATAAAACCTAGTGGCAATTACATCAAACACATGGCCGTATGTACTATTACACTAACGTGGATATTTAATATACATGCCCACAGTCACACAAACAAAAAAATTCAGTAGAATTTGTTATCCTATACGATTAGTATTTATTACCATAGCTAAAA
Source organism: Dryococelus australis (assembly GCA_029891345.1). Lineage (NCBI taxonomy): Eukaryota > Metazoa > Arthropoda > Insecta > Phasmatodea > Phasmatidae > Dryococelus > Dryococelus australis. Next base: position 136,678,371 of record CM056999.1, read on the forward strand.
AATTTTCCACAGAAAGAAAATGTACTTCACATAGTCTTTCTGGACAAACGAAACATTATATATCTGAATTTTAACATAATTAGGCCTAAACAATTAGTATTTAATTACAACTGCATTCATGGTTTTGGTCTACACACACAGGCGAGCAACATAACCTCAATGTTTCGGTGAAGTCAATAAGTACTATTTGTTGTTTACTGACCCAATAAAAATAAATTCAACTGTAACATTAACATATTCTACGAAATGAAATGAATGCTGCAACATTTAAATGTTGTCTGCTAAAAACCCACACCAAAAATTAAAAATGTTTGCCTACGATATTTACATTTCCCCACCAAACATTCACGCACATAGTTTACCGCTATTTACTTTGCAACTGTTCTTTTGATGGAATCAAGCAATTGGCTGCTCGTTTCTAGTATAGAACAACTTTCGAGTTCTCCCATTAGTACCATGTATTAGACTCCTTTGGCAACACGTACAATGTCTTGCTGTCGTTAGCGATTGCATGAAGGATTTTTAAGTTGCTGCATTTTAAATAAATATTCACACAGCATTCAATAATTTGATTTGGAACTTACTAAGCTGATACGCCTGCACACAAAAATCCCATCTCACAATAACAACATGGGGTTCAGTCGTTTGTCGGTGAAGTTTAACAACCTTCCTTTTTCATTATTTCTGTTATGCAAGTTAATCAATTTGAAACTATAAACACGTTTAATAACGTTATACAGAATACTATAACTTAATATTGTTTACATTTATTCCGAAATGCTTAATTATTATTTTATTTGTACTGTGCACTATTTTCTTTTTCATAGATGTAAGAAAGAATACGTGTTATTCAGGGATACCACCATTGCTTCACATGGCAGTCAGCTGACATTCGTTATTTCAAATACGATGCTACTGTATTACACGTTAAATTCATTGGCAGCAGTAGCTGTCAAATTCTGGAAACCTTAAATGAGACAGACTATAATAGTGCAATTCTGCTTGGAAAGTAACCAAACATTTTCTAATATCTAAAAAGTCCTAGTGATGTTTGTGTTGCAACTATTATAGTTATTTTGGAGGGTTACCTTGCAGTATCTTCAATTCTAGTGAAGAGCCCAAACCCAGACGCTATTTTTGAACTCTACTTACTGTGCTAAAAGGTTTCCTGATGTTTCTCTTCTTAAGCAAGTAAGCATTATTGTTCCGTATAATAGACCAACACAGGTGAGAAGACATTTTGTTCTGTAAACAAAAACATGTGCAATATTCATGAACTAGTACACAACTTTTTTAGGCTACGATACTTATGTAGAGGCTGTTTACAGTAAACCAAGTACTTTTGAAAACCCTTCTTTAAATGAAAAACGTGTATTCTTCCATCATAGCATGTGAATCATTTCAACATCTCAAATTTCATAATTTTTATCTTAAAAACCTCCTTTTGGCTGCAGATTACTACAATATCAATACACTTAGAAAAATGATTTTGTTACTATTTAGGGTTGCCACCCTTTTTTCCATTGGAAAATTTCCTGATATTCAGACCTGTGGCAGACCTGTTGTTTTATCACCAATCAATTTCTATAAATTAATTCAAATAACTTCCAATTAATCTGCAGAAAAATGTATATTAAACTAAGGTGAAGTTAGCTTTGCATTTCACATTCAAATGGCCACCCTTTGCGCCTCTGGTAACATCCAACCACACGAAAAACAAACAATAGATGCACATCAGAGCAAAACTGCACATGTCACTAACACAAATTATTGAGCATTTGAGACAAAGAATGACATAAATACATAAAGTAAGTAAGTAAATATGCATGTTGCAGCAAGAAGGAAACGTGCATGTAGGATTTTTTTACAGAGTTGTAATTTTCAAAATAAGTGACTGAGGCACTTAAAACATGCACGTTTACTTGTCCTAGTGTAGCGCTAATTATGTAAAGAATTAAGTGGAAATTGATTATTTGCACCCAAGATGTGACGTAGAAACATGACCTTTTGTAGCATTTGGTGGAAATGAGGTGAACTGTTCCAGAAATACAGCAAAATATTCGCACACACAACTAAAATGAATTTATTGCCACCATTCAGAAAATAAGTGTGACATACTTTTAAAAATACGTATGTTACTATGGCCTAGCACAGCACAACAACTTCGTCAAATTTTGTAAGAATGGGTTGATTGTTTCCAGAGATGAGATGAAAACATTAATTTTTTTTATTGGTGTGGCAATCTCACAAAATGACACACTGTATAGTCAAATCTGATGGTTGTAACAGGTACTGCCAGCTTACAAAGTTAAGTTGGAATGTTTCAGTAATAAAATACACAGAATTTTTTTTTTATATAGCTACAATTTAAATAAATACCTGACATACTTGAAACATACCCGTTTACAGCCCCTGCTGCAGTACTATTTATTTGCCAAATTTGGTAGGAATCTTTTATTTCCAGACATGACAGAAAAAATTTATTTACATGGTGCTATCAGACAAAAAAGAGGACCAAAGATAGGTTGCAACTGGCCATTTTCCGTTGTCTTGAAGACGCTGTATTGGAATTCTATTGCGTTTTTGGCACTCGCTGCCTGAGTGTCACCCTGACAGACCTGGTGATGCACCAGGTCTTCTGGGAGCACAACCTCTGCAAAGTGTTTTTGATTAGACTACTCCCTGGGTAGTATAGGCGCACTGAGAGAGCCAGGGCGGCTAACGAGAGCACGTAGCCCACAGCATTATTATTATATTAAGTGTACTCTCTCACTAAACAAGTTGGCTGGATAGGTCGGGTTGTCGCACAAGAAGCAGACCAGATCACGCCTCGCCAAGGCAGTCATAAAGGTGGCAAACAAGAGCAAATCTCAGACAACCGACATCCGGTTACATATGCGTGTTTTATTTTCTAGGTGGCAAACAAGAGCAAATCTCAGACAACCGACATCCGGTTACATATGCGTGTTTTATTTTCTAAGTTCGCCTCGTAAAGGAACAATGAAATTTTTAATTAATCAGACAAAAATTGCAGTATAGATGTGCATGTCCAACCAAAAACTAGAATCCAGTGAGGTAAAGGCAGGCAAACATCACATTTCCAGAAACAACATAATGGGGCACCAATGATTCCGTGCCCGAAAGTAATTTTTCAGTAAGTGAGGTGGCCCCAAAATTCAACAACCAAATGCAGTTTGTTACCGACACACAAAATAATATGTGCCATAGAGCACCACAGAGCAAAGGCAGAGTGAATGAAGAGATTTGGATGGCTCTTAGCGTGGTCTTGAAAGCAGATGCGGGTGATTGAGGAGAGTATTGAGCGGTGCCGGAATGAAAGGGCGGGGGAAACTAGAAATCCAGAGAAAACCCGCACAGCAACGGCATCATTCGGCACGATTCCCACATACAAAAATCCGGGGACCCAGCCAGGGATTGAACCAGACTTTGGTGGGAACATAGCTTCTTTTAATGGTAATATGTGGAATATTAGTATCGGTTTGCAAATTAATGTTTAATTAGAATGAATTAATTCCAAAATTTTACTTCATTATCTATTTTTGACGTTTCCTTTATATACAAACATGTTCATAGATAACTGATTAGTTATAGGCGATTCACTGTAAAGTGAGCACTTTTTAAGGCCCTGCTGAGTTTTTCTTTACATCTGATTACTGTCTTCCTCTCACTTTTTAGTATAAACATTGCCATGTGACCAACAAACACAATGTATACATTCCACCGCTCCCTAAATTTAACGTCTAGAGCTGCAATACAATATATTTATTTGCGGTTGATGCCTGTTGCAAAGGGTCTTAAAAAGTGCTCCCTTTACCGTGAACAACCTATACCAGTTAGCTTCTACTACTCCATTAAACAACAATTTACACTCACCACTGTTCAGATCTCAAGACCTCACAGGCTGTTAAGAGCAGCTCAAATTTCTCCACTTCCACCATAACAAACATAAGTTGTAGGGGGAATTTGTATAGGCCAGTCAATTTTAAATGATGGTGCTCACATTTAACTAAAATAATATTACCATTCTCAATGGAAATCATTATTAATTTAACTCATAATTCATATAGATTTAAATGTGTATTTCAGTTTGCTTTATAAACTGATAATAAAAGCTAACTATACATACACATGCATTTTGTAACAGGATTTTGTAATAAATAATCTTATTTTATTTGTTCATACAACTGCTTTTTTGATACAGGGTAGTTATATTTATTAAATAATAATTATCTGTACCTTTGTTAATGATGGCACACCAATCTCGCATCTCTTGAAACTTATAAATAATAACTTATATACTGTACTTCAAAATTATTTGTATTTATGAAGATAAACTTAAGTACAAAAATTATTTTTATGCGTGTAGCAAGTTGGTCGCTCTTTGACCATTAGTCAATAAAATGAGTTTTGACTTTCTAAACCAGATATGCAGATACTACGTTACAGATTTGTAAAGACTGTTCATGGTAGAATAAGCACTTTTATGGCCCTAGTTACTTTTTTTTCCTTTAGCCACCATTAAAAATAATATTGCTGTGCAAGTAATAAACAGAATGTGTACATTCCATCACTCTCGGAAATTAACGTACACGGCTGACTAATATTCCAAATGAGAGTGCTTTCAAAAGTGCTCATTTTACCATTAATAACCCGTAGGCATCAATAAAATGAAGGAAAAAAAACAGCATTTAAGTGAATTTCTGAGCTAGCATGTTTAAATGCATAGACTAATTCTAAACCCAGGCCAAGAGCCAAAATGCAGAATGTTTTCTCCCTAATTATTGCAAGCAGAAAGCTACTGAAACTACAGTTATCCAGCCGGGAGGAGCTTGGGGATCAAGTTTCAGTTCATTCTGTTTCTATCTCTGATTGAGCTAGAGCAAACACACAGTTTTGACGTTGCAGCCCAAGTTGGCCATCTCTAGTTAATCAAGTGCACTTTCGCGGTGACTTAGAATGTAAAATGTTGCAACACTTAGTGATCAGCTTGTTACCAATACAACAGCAAAAATTCGCCTATTGTTTTCTGTTCCATTCATGCAGACAGTGCCATCTATACAATACAAATGTAACTCATTGTAAAAGTAAAATTGTTCTTGCTAGAGTGCAGAACTGCATGTGAGGACACTGCAAAAGAAAAAATCCTCAATACAATTGTTTAAAAATACATTTACCTCCACTTCCCACATTCTAACTTTTGTGATTCTGCATTGTGTGTTTCTAAGTTGATAGCTCTAAGTTGTTTCTAAGTCATGACCATTCTATGTTATGATTTTATAAGTTATGTGGTTCTGCATTGTTTCTAAGTTGTACACTAAGTTGTGATAGTTCTAAGTTACGATGGTTCTAACTTGTATGGATTTTTTCAAGAATTCTAAGTTATGTTATGTGGTTCCCTGTCATAACTATATATAAAATCAGCCCAAATCTCCACAAAAACATATTTCAATAGTTCTTACTGTTGTTTAACAAAACAATGTTCCAAATGACATAGATGAGCCCCTCCTGCTCACAGAGTTGGAGACACCTGGCTGGAGATGCTTGTTCTCACACACACAATAGTTCATCATTAGCAGACTGGAACTAAAAAAAATAATCCTTAGGCTCACAATCCTCAGCCCTCTTCTTGTGTGGCCGGGTTCTCCCATCTAAACTGTAACTTCTGAGACCTAGCAATATTATCTATCTTAAGACAGTCCCAGGGATTTTGCATATCAAAATTCGAAGGTCCCTCTCAGAAGCAAACTACTTTCAGCAACTATCTCTATCCTCCACAAATGTGAAATCCAACTTCTGGTGAAGCAATAAAGAAAATAATGAGAAATGAAATACAACTGAACGAAGTGAAACACAGTTTTGGTCTTTAAAAATTACAAAATTAATTTAAGAAAATAAAACTCTTCACTATTCAATTTCAATTCACTATTTAAGATTTCTGTGTTAAAATACATTATACCATAGTCATAAATAAAATAAAAGGGTAGTTTATAAAATGAATATTTAGCAACTTCACAATTTCCCTGATCTTCATAGCCCTCCACACTATTGCACTTGGTAGTATGTACTGTGAATCTCGTGATGCCCCTAGTAAATTTGTATTGTGTGATAAATGGTGTCAATATAAACCAGCTCCAGGATTTTATTTTTAGAAAACCCCTTATTCTGGATTATTAGAGACACGTTTATATTAACCAATGCATTATTGTTTAAATAAATAAAATTAAATGGGTCTAGTGTACAATACAAGCGTGTGACGTAATTAATGACATTAGGATGTTGGCAGTATAGTAGAATAGGTTGTTAGCAGTTGCACAGAGAAAAACATTAACTTAAAACAGCTGAGTATTTAAGTTTTCATAAGTCGCATGACTGTATGTTTCTTTGTATTGTACAGTAGTTAAAATTTACCCATCTAGTTGTCACCCACTCGTCCATACATAGAGTAAAAAAGGTAGTAGATTAAACATTCAGTCAGTTTTAACATGCATCAGTGTGTCACAAAATGGATACATAACATATACAGTAATAAAATTGTATACATGAAGTGGCATAGAATAGTATACAGAGTTAAACATAAATGGTGAATTATAATGTTATGTAAAATGTATAATATACATACCATAATGCAAACAATGTGAGCGTCGTGAAACAGTGAGGATGAGTGTGGCATTGCATGTTGGCAGAAAATGGACATGTCTGGTACAGGTAAGCGGTAAAACGTTTAATTACCAAGGACCGGTTTAACCATGCGAGATAACGACAGTTTATCAAGATTAAATACCAAATCATCTCGATTACATGTATTTAATGTTTCACCATGTACCTTATTTTGAATTTCTCTGTATGTTTGGATAAAATATTTGAACTGCTGATTTTGGTGGATAGTCTCATTATAAGGAAAAACAGTAAAACATAAACAAATACAGTGGACTACTCACAAAGAAATGTGGAAAGTGATGAGTGTTTGTAGATTATTACCATAAAATCAAACAGTAATAAACACAATCTGGAAATGGTAGCAAAATTAATGCAAGAGTATCCAGGAAAATCTCCTTGTATAGAAACTAGTTTGAGAAACAATAATTGCAGTGTTATAAGTTTTCTATACAACACACTTTTATTAAATTTTAATATACATTTAATATTTCCAGATTCTTGCAGTTTATGTTTATTCGCTGCATATGCTTCGATAAACCATAATGCACTGAATTTGAGATTATGAATTTAGGCCTGGATGTAAAATAGTTAAAGGTTCAAATCTACCAAAACCAATCAAATTTATGAGCTGCGCAACAAACTATAATTCGGCCACAAAAATAACAGTAACTAATTAAAAATAAAATTAAACCTGTGATTTCAGAGGTGTAATTTTCACAGTATCGGGTTTATTCAAGCACGTTTGCCTGAATAAGCATTTCTTTAAATAAGTACTTTATGTCATTTAGAAAAATATGTTTTAAGGAAAATAACATTTAAACCACCAATCAGAACATTTCGAAAAATGTGTTAATACCTCTAACAGTTTTCTTTGCAATAGATATTTGTTTTGTTGCTTTTTCGTGAAAATACCATCTCCACTACTAAAAAATATTCACTTTATTAAACGTAAAATACCAAATATTTTCTGTTTACTGAGCCAGCGAAGTAGAACATTGCAATGAAGTCGGAATATCAAGATATTCTTGACGAGGATAATGCACGGTGAAAAGCGCTCTACTTTATCAAGATAAAAATTAAAGTTAAGGGGGAGTGTTACATATTTGAAAATATCTAGTTATGCAAATTTATGTTTATAATATTACAGGTAAGGTCAAAGTATTTCATGCAAAAATAATTTTAAGAATTATAAACCATAAAATGTTTGAATATTAAAGAAAATTATATGTTTTCTTTTATAAAAAACACACCTACTATTTATTCTTTAACGAAAAAAATGGCATAGGTTCATGTCAGATATAAACTTTGCCAAGAGACAAACGTTTTACTTGTAGGAAGTTGCAAATACATACATACACTCGCAATTGGGCTACCGCCCAGTGGCGAGCTACCTCACCCCTCCTTCACCCCACCAACTCCCTTCCTGAATTTACCAACCCCTCTCACAGATACAAATTCCTTCCTCAACACATTCCACTCCTTCACAGACTTCACAAGCATGGACTGCCTACCCCGCTTCGTTCTCCTCCACACCCTCTGAAGTTTCTCACTGTTGTTTCCTCTTCCTCTAAACATCCCCTTACTAAGCTTAGTGTTAGCCCTCCCCATCCTCCCTCAACACCTAGCGCAAAGGTACAACGTTGTGATAAACAGACGTGAATTTCAATAAGTAACTTCGTCATAACATCAGTTCATGGTTAAAACGTTTAAACTTTGCACATATTTGAAATCCACACACATCTGGCCTGTGCGCAACAATTACAACAGAGCCACCATAACGGACATGGCGGCTACGTCCTTGCACACGCGGCGATCACAACACTCGTTACAGTATATTAATTAACCCTGTCCTGGAAACACATATTTATCACAACATTATAACCTCCTGTTCCAAAAACACGAGAACGGACTTGACGTTTCGTTCTGAAACACGCCGTGTCATTATCATGTCGCGACACACCACTGTAAGTCACAAAGCAGTATGAACAACTCCGGCCATATTGGGACAAGCGCGTGGTTAGGCCACGTCTGCCAACCTGCTGGATTTGCAAGCGTTGCGCAACGAACTGTGTCGCGCCATCGCATCTAAAACCTGTCGTTGCATCTAAATGCCATATAATACGTATTTAAACAGTAAAATGTGCAGAAATTATAAATAACAAAATGTATACCTTTCCTACACAGGTGGTACGATCTTCCCCAGAGAGAGAGGAGAGACAGAGATAACAAGACAGAGCGATACACTCTGCATAGCTTACGTAACTTTTATTCCAACGGGAAAAATACACCAGCCTACACACGAGAATTTGCGCGGATACTTTCAACTGCAGCAATGAAATGTGTTTCCGTCAGTGCTATCTAACAATACAAATATATTAATTGGCAACGTTTACCTTACAAATAGTATACATATAAACGAGGTTAAAGATTGTAACTGTGAACTATTTCTTACCGGCTATTGCCAACACGTCGTTGCTCTCGCTGTTAATTAATGTTTAATACGAAATATTACAAGTTGTATAAGATACTAAGGTAAAGTTTCATTTATTCAATAATACAGTACTCTAAAAGTTAATCACCGTGTTAAATATTGGTGGAATACAAGTTATTGGAAAAACAGGTTGACATATTACGCCTAGGGTGATTTTTCAAAGGTTCCGATTCTAAAAGGCCGAAGAAAGCGTGAATGGACTATACCACCAGTATACAAAGAAATGCTAAAATCTATTGCATAATTTAGTAGATATAGCACACTAATATAAATTAATTTATAGCCACCATTCTGAGCATGTCTGTCACACTGAAAAAATAGTTATATGTCCTATCACAATAGCAGTTCTTCCCCAAATTTTGGTACAAATGGGTTGATTGTTTCCCGAGATATGACAAAAACTCAATTTGTATTGTGGAGCTAACTTACAAAATGGCAAAGAAAAGAAGCTCTGTCTAGATAAATTTAATGGTTGTAATTGATACTGCCACGATACAAAGGTAAGTTGGAAATTGGTTCGTTAATAAAATATACTAAGCTGAAATATTTAGAGCCACCTTTTTGAAATAATTACCCGACATACTTAAAACATAGCAGTTTACACCACCTGCTAGTGCAAAATGTTTGACCAATTTGGTTGGAATAGATCAATTGTTTCCCGAGATATTACATAACAAATTATTAATTCATGTGGCACTATCTTACAAAATGACGGACAAAATACGCTCCGTGTAGACACAGTAGATTGTTGTAATATCTACTGCATGCATACAAATAAGTTGGAATTGATTACATTATTTCGACGATATAACATGCTAAGCTAACTATATGGCAATCGTATAGGAAATAAATTTCTGAGATACCTGAAACATGTAACTGAACATCTGAAGCAATACTACTAGTTTGCCAAATTTCGTACGCGTCTGTTAATTTTTTTATCGAGATATGGCATAAAAACATAATTTTATCTTCATGCGGCACTAACTTACTAACTGGCGGACAAATATGGCTATGTGTTAGCATATTGATGCTTCTAGTGGACACTTTCAGCATACAAAATTTGATCCAAAATTGGCTGAATGGTATAGTCGATATCTATACTAATAATATTTTTAAGAGGTAAAATGAGTTTGTTTATATGTAACTGCTAATCTCGGAAACTACAAGGCAGATTCTTATAATTCTTTCACTGTACAAAACTACATTCTTCCAGATGGACATCAGCTATGTTTACTTTTTAAAAAAATTCCTTGCAAAATTTGTAAAATACGACTGAGAAAAATAAGCTACTCGATTGCTTTCTAAGCATCCGCTTAACAAAACTACAGGGCAAATTCTTATAATTCTTTTACTGTTAGGAAGCTACATTCTTCCAGATGGGCATAGGCTGTGTTTGAATAAAAGAAAATTCCTTGTGAAATATAAAAATTTGTAAAACCAGTCAAAGAAAAATGAGCTACTTGGCTCCTTTCTAAGCATGCTCTAATAAAATCATTAAAGACAAATTGAAACAATGTTACAAGATAATGTAGCAAGTAGTAGTTGGTAGTCGCAGGTCACATGTAGTCGTGGGTAATCGAGAGTAGTCACAGGTTGTCAGGTATTCACGGGCAGTCGCATATATAGGTATGTATTTCAGTAACTCCACAAAACCTGAGCGAAGCGATGTCGGGCTGCTAGTACAAAATAAACCTAAAATATTTGTATGGTCACAATTTTGAAATAAGTATCTAAGAAAGTTCAATTTCGTACATTTACCTGACCTGTCATAGTATGACTTACCTGTCACACTATAATTAATAAGGCACGTTAATCGTATGTTTGGTTTTGAGACGTTGAAAACATCTGTGCTGACGCAAGAAACACTTAATTGTGGCTAGTTTGCGGTTAACTGAGCATTGCTCAAAATTAAAGTTTACAAAGAAATCACTGCCCCGAACTGCATATATGCTCACATAAATATGCACGTCAAGGGGTGACGTGCATATAGAAATACTAACCGAGACAGTAAGTTATGCGAGATCTTAACGCCAAAATAAAAGCGCACTGTTCAAACTGGCGGCAACTCAGACCAGTTTTGTTTCATTTTATACACATAAAAACGTATGTATCACAGTTTAGTGTTTCAGTATCACATAGGCTACATCATACAAGTGTAGGCCTACTTTTTCAGTGGAACGTGTAAGGCAGTGTTGACTTTTACAAGTGATTGAAGAGCACACAGTGGTCCAAAAGAAGAAAAGATGGGTTTAAAAGTTAACTGCAAAACAACCAAGTTAGTTTATATAACTCGTCAAAGGAAATAAAATTATTTCTTGACCGTTTACTGTAAAATAAAAAAAATTTCTTTCAGAAATATAGAAAATATAAAACTTAATTGTACACCAGTTATATCCTACGATGCATATCCAACATTCCTACACTGTAAAAAAACTGTATAACTATGTACATTAACGTGAATATAGAAGCCGTATTCGAACCAAACATTTCAAGTTGTGACATCAAATTTAAATCATTATATTACCCAGCTGGAGTTTAAAAAATGCAAATTGAATATATAGGCCTTGACACATTTGTGCCTAGAACAGGTACGTTAAAAATGCTATTTGTTTCGATTTTGGATTAGTATTAAATACCTCCGTATGTCATTTCATATGAAGGTACCACATGTGTATAGAATTATATATGTAAACTTAAAAAATTAATACATTAATAAATAATAATGAACACATTTCTAAATGTGAAAAAATCATGTCTGTATTTTGTACTGGTTTACACGTGGTTTTAAGTTTGAGACAAGAATGACCAGCACAATAAATTAATTTTATTCTATATGGCGCAAGTCGCGGAACCATCTCCGGCCGGTTGGGAGTGTGTGTGTAAGAGAACTGGCAACAATGTCCATGCTAAACCTCTTTTTTTGTTACATTTTGCAGCTTCTGTCTCATTTAAGCGATAATAGTGTTACCTAGCGGGAAACTCTCGAATTGCGTGCATGCCATTTTGTTTGTATCTGCCCTCGCATCAGGTAGATAACTCTGAATGCAAATTACAAGCCAATATGGCATCTGATATTCCCCTTTAAACCTCTCATCTGGATAAAATTATCTCAATGTTCCAAAAAGTTAATCTTCGTTGGTGACACCGGCCCTAATGTGTGTATCGGGTGCAAATAACAGTGTTGTACGTAGGTAATGTTAGGTCGAAATTCTGGTGCAGGTACCATTTGTAATTAAGAATTGGATACAGTACGTTTGATGTTTGTAGTGACATAAGTTGTAGGTAGGTCCTGTTAGGATACGGGTAGTATGTTTAGGCGGTATTCGATACAGCGAAGCATACAATATAGAAGAAATTGTATTTAACTAAACAGGAAATGCGATGGTGTGTGGAAATAATTCTTTTCAAGTGGCCGAAATATGCACCCATTAAAGTGATTCATTAACACACGACCCATGATAAACAAGGTGTGGCTGAACTACCCATAATTGTGATTCGTCATTTATAGATATGTTAGTTTAGACGGCAAATCAATAAATTATTGACTATGTTTGTTCATAATAAGCATCCATTACAGTGAATCGCCCACACACGACCCGTGATAAACAAGGTGTCTCTTGTAGTACCGAAAATTGTGATTCGTAGTTTACAAATATACGTTAGTGTAGGCGGTACAAAAGTAATTTATTGACTATGATCCCGATGTGGTATCGCGTAGTACACTTCAGCAAATGAGCTCGTGTACTACCCGATCCTACAATATGTGATATCGGGTCGTACACTAGAGCGGATGGGCTCTAGTATACTATGTGATACCGACTATAAATGTTGAGTGTGTCCCCACCTGAAAACCCCCACATTCCCATGGATGCCCCATTAAGATTATCATAGGTCACTGTCTAAGGGAAGGTCTGGACAATTGCCCGATAAACCTGCCAAGTTAATGTCCCCATAGTTCACGAGATAGCCATTGCAGCGCTACATATCTTGTAGTGACATGTTGCCATAACAAGGCATTATGTTTAGGATGCAAGCTGTTAGTGTGTGTTGCTTCAGTTTTCAGCATCATTTCATTCCTACCTATTTTAGTACAAATGTTACTTTGGAATAACACACACACACAAATGTGCACACACACATATATATGATAAAGTAATTCCTTACAGTAAGTGTCTCGGTAGTGCAATGTTAACATCGTGGGTTGAGGTGCACAAGGTCGCAGGTTCAAATCTTACCTTGGATAGAAAATTTTAACCATTTTATAATGCATTTTTGTAATGTATTTAGCATAAATTATTCACGGGAAAACAATCCTCGCAATATCGGATACTCTGTGTTATGGGAGACAAATTATTGCACTCATAGTTTTATATAAGAGTCATGTGAATAATGTGGGAAAACAAAACTTATAGCAAATAGAACTGATTGGAAATCACAATTTTGGTTACTCAGTCGACTGTGCCCACCAAGCCCAATTGTATAAACTAGCTTCTCAATATATTATTTTCGCAGTAATTGTGCCAATACGATGTATTACATAAAGGATCTAATGTACGGTGAAAAGCTGTAGAGAACTGTATTCTACACTTCATATTGATTTGGTATGTTGTTCGAACAGCAGGAAACTTGTGAAGGCACTATGTTACACACGTTCTCAACAGATATATAATTTGTATGTCACACGAAATAACTTAAAGGGCAACAAATAACATATTTACACTTCAATTAGCACACCCAGATTGCAATGTCATAACACTATTTGGTTGCATGGAAAAATAAAAACTTTAAAATTGAAAAATTATTAATTTTATTTACTCTGATTATACTTAATTTGTTTTGTACCCTGGGGCCACACAGTGATTAGGGGTTTTAACTGTTAATTTAAAACTTTTACCATATTTGCTTTCACATTCAGCCTAAAGACAAAAAAATCACAAGTATCACATTTCTTTATGTCTTTATAATGATGATAAATTTGTATTTTAATGCTAAATACATCATAAAAGTACATTATAAAATGGTTAAAATTTTCCTTCCCAGGCAAGATTCAAACTGTGCATTTGAACCCACGATGTTACCTCTGGGCTATCAATATATTTCCTTAAAAGAAATACTTTATCATATGTATTGCAAAGTAAGATTTGTATCAAAATTCTCTTTGACAATATTAACATCACGTCTGGTAAGAATCTTTTTCAGAGGAGGCATTTGATTGACACAGACATAGAAAGGCATTTCATGAAGAATTCACTTTGTTGTTGCGATGTGCAGGACAAAAAAAAAACGTAACATCCTGCCAAGATTGAAATATTGACAAAGTAAATACTAACTAAGGAATCAAATAACTGATGGAGTAATATCTAGACACATGGGAGATATTAATTCTTAATTCATTATTTGCAAATATTTGGTTTTAGCATTAAATTTAAAATAAATGAGTAACATTTCATATAACAGGGAAGCCGAATTTGTCAAGACAGCTCGGCAGACGACAGAACTATATGGCAACATTAAGCGTGTCATTTTTGCATGCTGACTGGGATAGCGGTCCAGACCTCCCCTCTTTAGACAGTGTCTCAATTGGCCCATAGCACGCTTTCACGTACTCGCGATGTCATTATGATGTCCGAGAACACTCACTGGTCATCTTAATTCATCGAAGAGAACGAAAGAGAAAGAGAGTACAAAGTTGTATACTCACTGGCGCTCTCTTGCAGGTGTCATATTTGTTTACATTATTTCCATGTTTGAATAAGGTTAGTAAGCTTTCTGAGCCAAAACCATGATGTATTTTAACTGCAAGTGAATAATTTCAACTGTTTTAAAAATCTATTTTAATTTCTTTAAATATTGTCTTGCCTCTCGTCCTGCTCAGGATCTGTACATAATATGAAACAAGTGATAATTTTCAGATTTAATACCATTTGAGCTATCATATTTCTGTTTTGCCTCTTGTTAATGAAAGAATTTTTTCTTTGTTCAATATGTTTATGTGTGTGTACACCATGTCATAACTGGTTACTGTAAGAGAAGGCATTCAAGCCTTAACTTCGCCAGTATAAATAACGTCGAAATAAATAAATACACAACATGTATCTATAAAAATATAAATACGGATTTCTGACTAAGTCTAGATATTTTTTGTCACTTTGATTTAACATTGCGGTAAAATAAACAAAAATAATAGTATTTTATGCGCTAATAATTATTCTGGTAGAACTATAATAATTTCTGAATTATTTTGAACACGTAAATTACTTACAATAGCTATGACCGCGACTTTAGCTTAACATATACCCTGCCTGTTGGCATCAGCTGATGCCTGACGGAGAGAAACGAGAAAATGTATGACTCAAAACCCACAGCGAGAGCACGAGACAGTGCAAAGCAATACTCTCCCAGGTTGTGCGAAAGAGTATTCTCTCGAGAGAGTATTCTTTTAACTGAGACATGGCCATAGACCGTACCATGTGTATAGGATAGCGTAATAATAAAAAAACATATCGAAGCCATATTTGTGACATCATAACATGCCTGTAAATAACGTAGCATCTGGTTCTACACTATTCCCAATCAAATATCTCAAAAACTATTAATCTCCAAGTAAAAATGGAGTTCTACATTTAGTTTCTATTCAAAAAGCAAACCATTGTCTATTTCACTCGTTTGTCACGACACAAACTTGTTAACAGTATATTGTGCTAACATATATATTAATTTCACTTTAATCTGTCCTAATGAAAACACCAAATGTTCAAAAAACTACGAGTATAACAAATATGTACCGTTAACTTCCCAAGCGATGGCTCGCCTAAACCACGTGGAACTAAACAATTTACAAACAGAACATTTATTACAAACTAGCACTAACTGAAAATCCAAATTACCTTCAATCAATATATTATTACAAGAAACACAATCCTCGAATACTTACGCTGTAGCTTACATAAAATATACGAATACTTACAAAGTATTAGTCTCACTAACCTCCTCCACTTTTTTTACGTCGACAAAATGGTAGTTTCCGAAAATATTCCGATACTACATACAACTAGAGATTGGGATCCAGTCCAATACCTTTTATGAGTAAAACCGAACACGTTCCGATACTTCATACTACTACTAGAGATGGGGATAATTCCAAAACTTTAATGAGTAACAGGTATTGATAAAGCCCAAGTTAGGCAACAAGATATCAAAAATATCGGTAAAAAATAATCCTGAGCAACCATTTTGATTTCAAACAAAACATTGTCAGCGGATACTTATTTTAATGTTGTTACTGGAAATTAGACGAGAATAGTTTCTGGATATTAAAACTGTAATGTGTGTTTCGTTTACAGCTGCGTGGAAAGTGGCGTTCCTGTACGTAATTCGAAAATTTGATTTGAATTACGAATTAATTGTGACTGTTTATATTAATAAGTTTATTAATTACGCGCAAGTCTATAATTTATCACAACATTGTACATTTTCCCCAGGTATTTTAAACAAAATAGTGTTACGAGATCCCAACATAATATTAAGCCAAACCCTGATAAATTACAATAAACCTAATAAACAGTAAATCGCAATACATAGAAATAAGAGCTGGATCAAAATTACGGTTAGTTTATTTGTGTGCATGTTCACAGATTTCTTTTAAGTTTCTATGGCACATTATCAACACGATATGCATGCTTGAATTTAAAGTGACTTTTTCTTTGGAATGGTTCCTCCTGCATTCTAATGCATGTATATGTAGTCTGACATATATATGTGTGTTTTCTATATCCTGAGTGCAACCTTAGTATACTGTAATTTGACTAGAACAATATTTTTGTATAGCTATATTTTGAAGAAAAAAAAAAAAAAAAAATCTTACGGATACAACAAAACGAAACTCAAATATTTCTCAAATTTAGACCAACATAATCTAAAAATAACCCAACAAATATTAATAACAAAATAATAAATACTACAGCTCTTTACCTCGCAGTTGTAACAATGTTAAACACAGCCGCTGAAAAATATTGACATGCATTATAAAATAAACTTATAACGACGGTAATGTGCTAAGTCGTGGAAAACAAATATGTTAATTAAAAATAACCATAAGAACTATAGTCAATTCCAGCATTTTTAGAATATCATAAAGCTGACCAAAATAGTGTTAGAGGCCTAAAACTATGAATATACATACGGAATGACAATTTTGTTAACAGGTAAATTGTGGGGCAAAACGATTGTAAAATGTGTACTTCAATATAATATTTACACAAGAAAACACATGAATTGCCAAAAATACATAACCAAACCAACACAAACACCTCAATTTTTAGTGGGGAGTGCTATGAAGATCATGGAAATAGCTGGAGAAAAAACTCAAAATATGTACATTTTAAATATAAACTTTTATCCCTCAATTTTCCTACAATTTGAGGTGTGTCGCTCCTCACGATAGACCGTTAGTCACACTGGTCAGTAACAAGTGCAGCACACATGCGCTCTCGACGATTGATCACCAGCGAGCGGTGTAAGTGTCGTGTGAATGCAGGAGTGGGCAAGATTAGTCAAGTTCAGTGCAGTGCAGAACAGCGTAGCACACCGTAACTTACCAGCCCGGGAGAGCGGGCAGAGTAATACACGAACACGTGTATTATGTGTATTACATTCAAATGGGTTATAACATTTTTGCAAGCACATTTCCCAACACGTAATAAGGACATATGACCAGCAAATAAAGTGTAAAGTGTCTAGAAACCCTTATGCCCCAGTGTTATTGTTTTGAAGAGTT
This sequence comes from Dryococelus australis, assembly GCA_029891345.1. NCBI lineage: Eukaryota > Metazoa > Arthropoda > Insecta > Phasmatodea > Phasmatidae > Dryococelus > Dryococelus australis. The sequence continues at coordinate 136,696,316 of CM056999.1, forward strand.
ATTGTATTGTATACAAATGTTTATTTTCACCGCCACCAGTTTCGCTTCACCAAAGTAGCAAGAACCAAGAGAAACTAGAGAGGAGGGAGGTACAACGGCACCCCAGGATGAACGAATAGCTCTGGATCCACAAGAAACTATGCACCTGGGTGAACCACCTAGTGAGCCCCATTATGGCCCCGTGGGAAACAAGCACTCTGAGCAAGCAGGAAAGGAGGAATATACATCAGTACCTCCGGCAGGAAGTGGTGAAGCGGGGGAAGAATACCTGCTGTTGCCCGGCGTCACCATGCCTAACAGGGAGCGATGGAGAGCTTAGCCAAGTCTCTCCGACAGCGATGCACATGCAAGTGATGTCATTGAGGACACAGGACCCATTCCAGTTTCAGTACTTCCGAATGGGGCGCCCACAAAAGATGCACAAACAAGTTTGGAGGCGGATGACCCTAGAGAAGAGGAAGGAGCAAACAAAAACACCGCAAGTGAAAAGGAGGGAGGAGAACGTCCGGGTCATGCCTGAGAACAGTAGCATATTGCAAGTGTAGAAGAAGACAGCAAGAAGAGGATTATCAGTAGGAGCTGATGAAGGGATGCAAGCAGCAGCAGCAGTGATGGCGGGAATGAAAGCAGCGGGTTCATTACCTCATTCCGCCTCTGCAGGAAGACACGGCGGATTCACACGCTTCAGCAGTGCCGCCAATGTTGATGCGCTTTGGCCACCCGTGGCACAGTTTGACGCAGGCATGCAGGAGTACCGGGAGGAGGTAAGGCTCTGCAAGAAAAGGCCTACAACATACGCCCTTGGAGGACCACGAGAACACTCGAGTGCTGTAGGTAGCGGCGTCGGCACACAAACTGCTTCAGAAAAGTCGGGGGGGGGGGCATTTGATGTGGGTCACTCCCAACCCTAGGCGATTTGTCATGTCAGCCGCTCCCAAGTGTAGCACAAATTTGCAGAAGAGTATAATGCCACGTGCGCCACCAGCCCAGGAAAGCAGGCAGACTAATATATGAACATGTGTATTACGTTCAAATGGGTTATAACTTTTTTGCAAGCACATTTCCTGACATGTGACCCGCAAATAAATTTTAATATGTCTAGAAACACTTATGCCCCAGTATTGTTTTTTTGAAGTGTTATTGTTTTGTTCACAAATGTTTATTTTCACTGCCGCCAGTGTTATGTCCACACCATTTCATTACAGTCGCAAGGTAATCCTCAGAGATAATTATTGATTTGTGTTTTTGCAGTGTTTAAGATTGTTACAGTATGTAACGGTAAATTCTTTTCTCCACGTGTGCAAGTATATACCCTGCGGTCTGTGGGCCCACCACCGCCAGCCTTCATGCCACGGTGGGAAGTCAGTAAGCAAGCCACACCCAGAGGGGAGGACCGTGTGAAATCGCACTCGCACCTTTCCCGCTTGGACGGTATCTATCTTCATTACCAGTCATTTTCACCAATAGTATAATTATACCAAGAACCTTTTTCGTTTTTGCAGTCCGGGATACCCTCCCTCGCCTCCACAGGAATTGCATATCCTGGAGAGTTTATAACTTTTATCAGAGCACTTAACTTCATGCAAGCCTAGTGCTTTATTTGCCATATAGCCTTAGCCGCAGGTGCTACTGTGTAAGCTGTTCTAAAGGAGGGAACGTTAGATTCTCCAATAAATAACATGAACTGACGAGTGCTTTTTTATTCAGTTGCCGAAATGCATTTTGTCTTTGTCGTATACCGCTTGTTCTCGGCACATGTATTTAACACCAAAGGCACACAACAGACAAAGTCACATGGTCAATAGTGATGAACATGTAATGTGTTCTGAGATCCCTCACCTGTCAGGCAATTTGCCCACTGAAAATGCCAAGCAGCTGAGAGCCGCACTCTACCATATATGGTAGCACAGCGGTAACCAGTGCTAAGCAGATACATGTGCAAGTGCAAAGTACAAAGGTGGTGATGCAAGATCATGTTTGTACAGGGGGATACTCATAGACTTATGAATGACGTGAACAGGTCAGCACCAGCCTGTTCTTCCCACCACCAGTATATCTGCCATAGAATTCACCGACCACATGCTATGTCAGTGCCATAGCTTACGTTCCGTGCACCATTATTAGTGCATCAGGGTAGTGCAATATACTTTTATATAATTGTGTATTTTTGAAATGGCTTTTTTAATATCGATAATATGTTTGGTCAAGGCTTCACTGTGTTGCCATGTGTGTACCACAGTGCCCACATGTCACGGCGTGTTTGCTTACGTTTTTGTAGGGCATATTTATGCTGTGTTCTTGTGTAATATTATGATCAGAAAGTGTATTTTATGTCTCCTAAATGTGAATGCCATGCACACAAATAGTGTACACAAAGAGGGAAAAGAACATTTAACTTGGATTCATTTACTTTGTTCAAAATATTGTTCACAATACCATCATACAAAAAAATACAAAACATATAAAATATGTTTTCTACTACAATTCATTATCAACTCTATTTGCACCCCAGGGCGCATTGCAACTTTCAATCCTTTAAAAGTGGTTTATAACTGCCTCACACGGACAAACTAAATATCTTGATTTTTTATATAAGTACTCATGATCATGGCAAATTTTAGTAACATCGTACAGTTCTACGCCACAGCAGCGAGACAAAATACCGGGGTGAGTTGCTGTGCAACAACCTCCTCCACCCATGTCATGCCACATCGTACGAAGGAGGAGCCGGGAGAAACAAAGATTAGGAGAAACAATGGGTGGGAAGTTTTACCTCCTTCTCCCATGCTATTCACACACTGGCGACCAGCTTACCACCCATGCCGCACTACGCATCAGCTGAGCGTATTGTGCATTGACTCCTGTGCCATGCCGAGTGAGGACAGCTGCGATGCAATACACCCACACCATGCCATGCATCGTTGAATTTATACGTCGCACATCCGTGAGCACGTGGGGTTTGTTTACATAACAAACCATGACTGGCAGGACAGAAGATAGCGCACCACTTCTACTTTGTCCAGATTGTTTACATCTCATACCTCAGGATTTCATCACGAAGTACGACTGTGGCAATAACTACTGCCGATGCCGACATCCTTCCAGCATAATAAGCAACTGCGCCGCGGACAACTGCAAATAATCAGTGAAACTGGTAAATTACCAGTACAACCAAACAACCTCCAACATTTTGGACAATAACGTGCAAGAAAATTCAACATCAGTAGCCAAGGAGAATTGGTGCAGTAATTTGTTGTGTACAGGACAGGGTATGCAAACCCTCATGTGTGCACTGTGCCAATTGCAATTTCATCGCGAGTGTTTAGACGAAACAGAATTCATGAGCGCAATGAGAGAACATTATGTGTGTAAAAACTGTAACCAAAATTTAACGCAACCATAAAGTGTACCTTTTATCTGGGAGGAATACTTTGTTGAATTCAAATGGCATGTCACCATGTGTTCAAGAGAAACATGCACAGAAGAATCTGGAAATATCAATTAACAATGTTGTAACAGCAACACAATGGTGCTTGAACAGTGTGAATCTGCATGAGAGAGAAGGACGATTCAGGGAGCGGGACTTTTGTCTGGGGACTGTGAAGCACAAGTTGGCAAGGAGCAACTGACACTCATAAACAAGGTGTACATGGCAGCTGACAGCACTTACATGAAGTGGGTTCAGGCCACCCACCCAATGCCAATCCTAACATCAGCACCTCAACCACTCATACCACCTACACCATATTCCCAATTGTTACCAACATATGACGCCACCTCATTATTACCGCAAAATGTTCCACCAGTCATACCACCTATGTTCACTCCATTCCCGACTGCAGTACCAGTAACAACAATGCCGATAATAATGCAGAAGTAACACCAGATCAGAGTTGGAGACAACACAGCAAGCTACAAGAAATAACACATGCATGTAACAGCCCAAGAACGAGAAGAATAAAACTCCAACGTGATTTCAGATTCTGCGGATTTTCGCAGGAACAGCAACTGAAGCTCCCATGGCATTTTTTGAAAGACTGTACCGACCGTCTGAAATGGTACAGGGTCTGGGAGGAAGAATGGGATGGATGTGTGGGTACACAAATGCAAGGCGAGGCGATAGTTTGGATGGCATTACCTAAACCACTATTGTTTAGTATGGGAGGAGTTAGTGCATGGCTTTCAGCACAGGTTTGGAGGTGCATTTACCTTACTACAGGCCCAGAGCAAGTTGACACTCCAAGTGCAGCAGCCCACCGAGACCCTCACCACCTTCATAACAAGAATGGGCACCTGGTAAAATGCTTCAATCCCAGCTGCCGGAATGTGAGTTAGTGGATGTAGTTGCCGAGATCGTTTTGACAGAGTATAGAGAAGCTATTATACTAGAAAGAAACCCATGTCAACTGTGCGGCGAATACGATGCTGCACGATGGCGGCACAAGCCGTGCAACGACGAGAGTGCAAATAACAGTGGACAGTCCAAATCATACTCCACACAGCAGTTTGGGCAAGCACCGGGGAAATTCGCGACCGCAAACACAAGTTGTAAACAATGCATTGAAAATTACATATGGTAAAAGTGAGAGCATAAGAAATGCTCACTCAACCCAAAACATCAGATGGGACAAGACAGGGAAACCACAACATCCCTGTCGCTACTGCAGACCAGCGGAGGTGTACCACTGGCACAGCCAGAGCCCTAACAATCCGCACCTCGATGGCTACAAGGGAGCAGCACCTGACCAGCAGGGAAATGGGAAGCAGTGATGTGGAGTCCTGATGTCTCCCATGCCCCAGTCCCGTTAAACAACACTAACTTGACACCACAAAAAGTGCTTGTAAATCAGGTGAGTCGAAGTACGGCGTAATTTACCCGCATACTTGTGTTTTTAAACGGAAAACCATATCACACGTTGATAGACACAGCAGCCTCGCATAATTTCTTACAGCCGCAATTTGTAAACAAGCATGATGTCATAAATACCAAGAATGTAATAAGATTGGCTACAGGGTAGGAAAGTAGTAATGCATTAGGACGGGCAACATTCTCTGTACAGATTCGCGACTTAGAAACAATTACAACCATAATAATAACAGCCGAGATCACGGAATTGGCAATTCTAGGCGTGTCTCGGTTGAGCGGGCAAAATACTATAGTAAAGCCAGATGTGCAATGTATATATTTTAATGCAAAAGAGCGGCGCATAGTTTATAATATTGACAGGTGTACAACAGACATCACCCCCATGGTAATGTTAGAGGACTTTGACCATCGAATACCACCACAACACCAGGCTGTGTTCCAAAGGATTTTGGACGAGCGAAAATAAGGGTTTTCACAACACACTGCACTTAGGCGTACAACTGTCGCAGAACAAACAATTCCTTTAACACAGGAAAAACCTATTTACACCGCACCGCAACGCTACATGCTGCACAAGACAAGGATAATTAAAGAACAAATAAAAGAGATGCTATCCGACAGTGTAATAGAGCCTACCCGCAGTTAGTTTAATTCAGCCATAACTTTAGCACCTAAGAAAGATGAAGGATGGCATTTTTGTGTGGACATTAGGCCACTAAACCAAGTGACATGCAGTGCATTGCCGTCATATATGTGTCATAGACACATTACACTCGTTATGACGTGCCAAAATTTTAACATCATTGGACCTAAAAAAGTGTTTATTGGCAAATTCCGGTCAAACCGCAAGACCACGAGAAAACTGCTTTCACCCCACCAGATGGAACACTATATCAGTTTTGTGCCCCAGCAACCTTTCAATTAATGATGGTACAAGTGTTGGATGGTCTAGTAGGCGAATTCACCCTTGCATACTTAGACAACATAATAATATGGCCGGAGAACTGGGAAGACAACGTCCATCGTTTATCTGTAGTATTGGTAAGGTTTGCCATGAACAGCTTAACCTGCGAGGCGAAGAAGTGTCACCTAGGTAAAACCGAGTTGGATATCTTAGGCCATGTTTAGTTGGATTTGTGTAAGAAAATTTGAAAGACTTAACAGCGAATTACCATTTTTTCTTTAATTGGTGTATGTCTATTTTAAAGCCATTGAGATTTGTTTAAGTTTTCTAAGTGTTTTCTAAGATATTTCTTTTATTTTTGTAAACGTGTATAATTTTTTTTATATCAATAATCGAGTTTATAAACGCTTGTAATAATAATGAATGTGTTGCAAACAGTACATCTATAAGTTTTGGTATTTTTATTTAAAAAAAAAACTAGGCATGGCGATATTACCCGCTATGTCTAGTAATAACGCCATTATACAACACAACAAAAAAAAATTTGAATCTTTTTATAATTTGTGTATTTTGAAAAAAAAAAAAAAAAAAATGTTATGCATTGTGTTCCCAAATGACCTTCTGAAAAAAATTCACAACTTTATTGATATAATTGTAATATTTATGGGGGAAAAATGATGAATTAGTGGCATTATTCCACGAATTTACCCTATGTTAGTAATAACCATTTAGGTTAGATATTAATCCTTCTTTTCACTCAGGCTCCACCATCTCTTCTAGTCCCAGTAAAAACCAGTGGGTGTTGGCACTGCCTACACTTACTGGCAGCAAATTTTCGTTTTTTTTTTTTGTTTTTTTTTTTGTTTTTGTTTTTTTTTGTGTTTCAGGATCTGTTGGGAATTTGGGGGGAAGAGTGGTGTGCAAGCATCGCTGATTAAGCCAGCACAAACTCCTACAATGTAATAAAGAAATAACATTCCCTCCCCCTCTCTACCATTTTTTATCCCTAATATCAAAGAGCATATTTCCACACACTCTGTTTCCCGTAGCATTTTTGTTTAATGCATATAAAGATTTTAAATACTTTTCTGTCGAAAGGGTTTTTACGGACTATCCCGGTTTTTCCCTTTCTCTTCTTAGTTATAGGTTAACTATACGTAAACTTAGGGAGGTAGTCGTAGCCCCAATTGCTGGCCATGGCCGCCCAGTTCCTCTGTGCCGCGATGCATGTCTCCTTGCAGGAATTCCTTACCTTGTAGGCGTAAAGCAGGATTCACACAATACAAGATACATTTCGCGCAAGATTTCGTACCAAATATATTGTACGAGAATGCCAACTAAATTGCATGCGAAACGAGTTCACGCGCAGATAAATAAGATGAATCCTGTCTCGCATCAAAATTAGTCGATAGCCCTGGTGAGTACCAAACAGCCAAGATATTAAAATACGAAATATGAAGTTGCTTACTGCAATAAGGTATTTGTTTCAAAGCTATCCCTCCAAAATATAATTGTTTTTATTTTATTCTCAGCGAACTGTATAAACTCCAATTCATGCTTTAAAGTTATTTTCCCGCGATGGTTTATTTCCCTGTACTCCTCTTCGCACTCCTCAGATTATGATTTTATTTTACTCTATGGTTGCATTTACAACAGGTCACATGGCCAGCATACAAGGACCAATAGGATCGCAAACTTGCATCGCCTTGCACGAGAAAAACAGGACCTGCTCTATTTTCTCATTTCGTGCAAGATGTGCCTTGCACACAAACTTGTGCAAGAAATTCTCGTGCAAAGTCGGCATCTCGCGCAAGTTCGGCACTCATCTCGCATCGTGTGATCCCTGCTTTAGGGGTTCCCCTGAGATGCGATTAAATCCCGTTCCTACCTCGGGTTTACACTTAACACTTAAGAGATAGTGTAGGTTAGGAAAAAAAAATCCTGTTTCCCCCCGCCCATACATTGCGACGCCGCTCTTGCCAAGACGTCGATATAAAGAGCCGCCAATATCTCTCACTCCATTCCTTGGTTTGTGTCTGAAAGAAAAACTTTTTAATGCGCGTGAAAACGTGCTACAGTTAGGAGTATAAAAACCACATTTTTAACAGCACAGAAATATAAAAACAATCTGTCGACTTCTCTAGAGTTTCCGTTTGGAAGTTAAACGTGATCGATAAGAAATGAAAACTCTAGGTTATAATTTCTGTTTTAGCAAGGTTGTGGCTGTATCGTTGTGAATTAAGACATAGTTATGATTATGGTTACATCAATTGCAGCCATTCCTCGCCAGCATTCAGACATAAAAATATAGGCATTATGAAAAAAATAAAAAACTAATACATTACGATACCGACTCGCTACTTATAAATCATAAGCTACGCCGTAGATGGGCCTATAACATATATTAACTTCGGTCCCTTTCATCACAGCAAATAAATTAATCATACCACTGTAAATGTAACAAGACATTTCTTACGCAATTTAATAAAATGAATAATAGCTATTGGCGCTAAGTTTTCACGGATTTGGACCACCGAAGAATTTCCTACTCCCAAACTATTTGCAGCACTTTTGCTGCTAGTTAATACCTCGTTTTCCTGTGTGAAATTTCTCAATGGCGCGCGTAAGTGTGGACGAGATAACAGTCGTGGGTCTTCCTCACGATCACGTAACTTATTTGATAATCTCAAGCACCTGCGAAAGGACTGTAACGTCCTGAGGTAATCACTCCCGGCCATTGTTGACGTGGTTGTGGCGTGGACGCTCTACAATCCACAAAACCCTCTTTATCCTTCCTTCTATAGACTATTTACGGTAAAGTGGGCACAGTTAAAAACCCTCACATTTAGGATAAAAGTCAATAATTATATTTTACTGTAGCATTAGACGTTAACTTTCGAGACCGGTGAAATATACGCTCTGTTTATTACTTACATGGCAATATTTAATTTAAAAGGTGGTTAGAGGATTAAAAAAAAAAAAATGGCTGAAAGGGAAAAGTAACTAGGGCCTCGAAAGTGCTCACTTTATCGTGAACAGTCTATACATGATATCACTGGCCGGGAAGAGAGCGTCGTTTTTTAGCGCGCTTATTTCTGGGTATAGTGCATTCACGGTTACTTCAGAATTTTCTAAAGCCCTGCTAAAGTTCTACTTCTAGGATATTCCTTCGCCTCGTGCAAATTAAGCTTAACTAATCCTGGAGAATTACCCCAGGTTGACCGCGCATCACATTCGTGCGCACTTAGTTGTAACAGTATTTTGTATAAGGACAATTTCTCACTAAGCGCTACCAACGTACTTATTTTCTCCCTGTTTTTTTTTTCAGACTATTTATAAATAAAGCATTGTAATTTATAGAAAAATTATGAACAACATTTCAATTTAACAGAAAAAAAAAGTAACTTTTATAAACACAAGTATAAAACGCTTGTGATACAACGCGTATTTAGGAAATAACTAAACACGTCATACGTGGGGAGATTTTTCAAATGTTTGATTCGAAAAAGCCGAAGAAACCGCGAATGGACTATACTTGAGAACGCTCGTTTTCCCTGCAATGAAGCCACGCGCAAGACCGTTGTGTGTTGATGATGGAAAACTTTATTTGGTTTTGGGCTTGACGATATAACTTATTTCAGAGAATACGAAACCTCTGTCAGCTACAAACGTTGCCGAGGCAAAATGAATATTTCGCTGTCGTTACAAAAAAAAATGGTTTCTGCAACAATCGAAGACTCGTTTACATATAAGTTAAGAAAAAGAATAACTTCAAACTACTTGTATATCTAGCTCACAGGTAACTGATCACTTTTTAAGTAAACATTTTCAAAATGTCACTGCCCCTACCTGCACATGTTGTAACAAGTGCATAGACTGGCATGCGTCCAGTAAAGTTGGTAACAATGAAGGAAAAATAGACCCACGTATTAACGTTGAATTATAACTTTTAGTTCAATAATTGTGAATACTGAAATTATTCCTTTTGCTCTCTTTTTTTATTGCATACAGAGTGTAAGAATAAGCATATTTTTAAAACATTTTGTTTTCTAAAAATTTCACAGTTTTACTTGGCCGACGCATCCCTTTATGGAAGAATCAGATTTAATTACTGGTCAGGGCGCTATTATTTCGGTTTTCTATTCACTTTTTAAAAGAAACTTCCATGGGATTGCAGGAAGTGCTCGCAAAAAGTTATCCGAACGTCGCAAATTTACAAAAGCTCAATTTACAGCGGTAGCAATATTTCCGCAAATATTCAAAAATAATTTTACGGAAACATCTTTAAATTTTTGGAACTTTCCATCTATTTACGTTTCCTTTTGTTTATTTCAAGCGAGTTACAATATCTGCACTCTCGTGTCTGTGAGAAAAATTAATTACAAGATACAGATAAAACGAGTCTATTTTTCCTTCTTCCTTCTGGTTTTGAAATTCTGTTGTCTTGTCTGTTCTAGCTGTTATCGTTAAACCGAGCACTTATGAAAGTCTCGCTTAAGATCTCCTTGTAAGCACATCATGTGTTTGTTCACCTTATGTAAAATTAACATTGCCATGGGTCTGTTCTTTCTATTCATGCGTCGGTATGATGTACTGTAATATAGGAAATGTGCCCCACTTTAGGGAGAACCAAAATATTTCTTATTTAATGTCAGGATAAGAAACAACGAACTCAGTTACCATATAACTCCTTACCTTATCGAAGTTATCTTAATTCAGAACTAGATAACTTCTTGTCAGGATCTATCCGTGTTTAGAACTTATCAGGAATTAAGCTCTCGCTTGATTTATAAATGGCGACCGAAAAATGTTTCAGACTTACGAGCCTATCGGGCATAGCAGAAGTTCATGTAACACACATGACGCGGACGTTCAAAGTTAACTAAAGGCTGTTCACCATAAAGTGAGCACTTTCGAAATGAACTTTAGAAAAAAGCCACTGCTCCGGAATGCATTTATTTTAATGGGTGCACGGAGTGACATTCACCCAGTAAAGTTGGTAAAGATGGATGGAACGTAATTCCATATCTTAACGTCGAATAAAAAGTATTAGGTAATTACTTATGATAATTTAAAATTATTTAGTTCCCGTTTTGATTTTTAATTAATTGAAGTGTAAAAATGAACAGATTTGTAAAGTATTTACTTTTATAATTATTTCATAGTTTCATTTGACCGACACAGGAATAAAGTGATGAGACCCATGGCAATGTTGATTTTAGATAGTGCGGAAGAATGCACAACGTGTATACAAGAATATCTTAAGCAGGGCTTTCAAAAGTGCTTATTTTACTGTAAACAGCCTATATCTGTAAACACGCAGGTGTCGACCGTACAGGCCTGCTTCTCACTGTAATCACCGTCGCGTCGCGTCTTCGTCCCCAGCGGGACACCCTGTTTACAGACACGAAGTCGACCATAAATACTAACTTTTAAATATAAATCCTACCAGGCTAAACCTACTTGGGTCGGCGTCTTGCTAGACGAAATCGAGATGACTAGAATCCCTGTTAAACATAATTACTAAAACGCAAACCAAAATTACCGCCTATCACGAAAGAGCAACATAAAAACCTTGGCATAACAAACATTCAGTAGTTTAGAGGCTGTTCACGGTAAAGTGAGCACTTTTGAGGCCCTAGTTACTTTTTCCTTTCAGTCATATTTCATCCTTTAAACACTTTTTTAAAATATACGTTACTATGTAACTAATAAGCACAGTGGGTGTATTCCACCGCACAGCTACAATGAAAATATTTATTGACTATTATTCCAAATAAGAGGGCTTTCAAAAGTGTTCACTTTACCGTGAATAGCATTTAGAATGACTTAAAAATACAAACCAATAACAAAGTAGCCTACATTTCAGACTGAAACTATCTGGACAGTATATAACACAAGAAATAAAATTATTACTGCTGATGCTAAATTACATCACTGATAAAAAATGACTAGATATTATGTCTCCAATACGCTAATACGTGTAGCATATAAAATATTGCCGTACCGAAAAAAAAAAAAAACAGTTTTGTGCTGACTAAAAAAAAATTTGTTGGCGACGACAAAATTATTATTTTTTCAATATAGACATGACAAACGATTTTGTGGTGCCAACAAATTTTTTGGGGGGTTCCGGTATTTAGTGGAATTTACGAAATGTCGTACGTGGTCACCAATAAATTCAGCGTGTTTGTAGTCAATAATGTGTTCGTTAGATGCAACGAAAACGTTACGGTGATAACAGCAATACTGGTTAATGAGGTTCACAAAGGTGTGGTTGTTAGTATTGTAGGTAAGTAAGATCCAACAACAAACAAACACTACATTCAAAGTCATTATAAGTGGGATTCGAAACTTGGACCCCTCAACTGTGAGCTCAGCGTGTTACCATTACGCTACCTTGCTCTGCTTTAAAGCGTTGTCTTCAGCATGTACGCAGCAGCAATCTAATAAGTGGCACACACGACAAGGCTTGCACACTTCATTTGATGAAACGTTAATTTTCTGGAATTTACTTATTTCAAACAAATGAATGAGATACTCCATTCATAAGTACTTAAGAATATCCCTTACCAATGTGTTCGTAACATGATGCAAAGAACCGAACACAGACAAATGTGGCGTCGTGGCCAGACAGAATGTGGCCACTTAGAATATGCCAGAGCGCATACATAGAATATAATGGATGTAGTTTTGCAGTCGCAGCAACATGTTTTACTGTCGATAACTAAAATGATGTCACTGCCAACCAAATATTTAATAAGCACTAAATAGCATTAGTGCTAGTTAATCTCCGTTTTATTGGGCACCACAATCTGTTTTTTACCTACAACAAAATTTCGCCTTGGAAAGCATCAGCCATACGGTTTTTGTAGTCACTAACAACTTTTTTTCAGTGCTAATTGCTTTTTTCAAAGACGTTGCAGTATGGCCATGTCCTAAGCTGTCTGATTTTTAGCGACTACAACGATTGTAGCAGGCGAGCTGCATCAAAATCACTTCTACTCAGGTTGGGAAGATCAATGTCACATTTTGGCAACCAAAAATTTTCGCCACTAGGTAAGCGCTAGTGTCGAATGTGTACAAGTTTTTCTTGATTTTTTACGTTAAAAACCGGATAATTGCAATAATCATAAAGCAAAAATAAAATAACTTCGTAACTAAGAAAGATCTTTGTCTTTTATTATTCACATAGTTTGAAATTTTAATAACAATTTACCTTTAGGAACACTGCGCACCTAGTGGCGAAAATTTTCCCTATGCCGAACTCTCCCATAAGAAACCTCGTTTTGTTCCTAACCCGAGAAGATTAAACCTTAACTGCGCGCATCTGGAAGATGCTTTTGCGAAAAAATATCCATTTGGGCCCGAGGCAGCGAACCGACATTTTTATCCTGAATAATCCGCTCCTGCCCCGCTTCGACTGGGAAAGCTGGACAAGGAAACTGGGTGTACTGAACGCATGGACCCTCGACACAAGAGATATACATAGTTGTTTCTTACAGTTCATTAGCTTATAAAGATTCAGGACATAAAAGAAAGCCTCGTAATTCGTTAACCATGGTTTACATTTAAGTATAAACTGGGAAAAATAACGAGATTCGGTAAAAGTTAATTTATGACCAGAATTCTCTAATAAAAATTACTTTCAGTAGTAAAGTGCGTGAGAGGTTTGTTACCCAATCACGTTAATTTTAATTCACATCTTTCAGAGTTTTAATTTTGAAGCGTGTTATATGTAATTTGAACAACTGAACAAATAATTATAAATGTTGAGTCTTTTTTGCACAATAGATGTCTTAAACATGCTTTTGTTTCTTTTGCTGATTTATGTAGGTAAACTTTTTAAAGTCTGAAAAGAACCTTAAAATATATATGTATGTAGAGAACTACTTCCTTGCGCCCTTGCCCACAGTGAGACAATAATATAAATTAATGTTTACATGTATACATACATACACAAATACACACACACATATAAATGTATATATATATATATATATATATATATATATATATATATATATATATATATATATATATATATAAGTAAAATTACGCGGCCGCTGCTTTTCCCCCCGCAAGCGAGCGAAAGAGATGGACAGAGTATTGATATGATAGCGGGCGGCGAGTCCTTAAGGGATGTTTTGACACGAGCGCAATAATTCTAGCAGAGATTTTATTTACAAAGAGTGCCGCCGCTCATTATTCCGCCTGGTGCCGTGATGAGCCTTTTTTCGGCTCGCGCGCTCCTGACCTTCAGCAGATTGAATTTCTGCGTTTGTCTGAAGAATGTTCTGGATTAAGTACCGAGTTTCTCTCAGCACGATTCGGGGTGCAACGAACCGTCCAGGTCAAGGTCAGTGACTATAAGAGTGCATCGGTCCTCCGAGCCGGGAGTTGATGAATGTCTGGAGTTTTAACGATAGACGAAGAGTGAGAAGAGAAACGAGCAGCGAGAGATGTGACCAGTGGGAGGAAAATCTGCAACTACTATTATCGGCGTAGTGAAAAGTGCGACTGATAGGCTGGGCTGTTGGACTGGATGTGTGAGTGAAATACATTACAATTCATGGCAACAGACAGACTGAATGTGTTTTAATGAAGAGTAAGAGTTAATTGAGCATAACCAAACAGAGGCATTAAGATGGGTGTTAATTTGAGTTGAAAAATACTCTAACATTGTGGTCACTGAGAAATTTAAACGAGTAGTAGTGGAGATGGATAATTTAATGCTGTAGATAATAGCTGTGTTAGTGTGTTAGTAAATTTTAGATCATATTTTCTTTTATTTTTACTAAGACCTCCATTCCTTACGAACTCAGATACGCCTCTCAGGCGTCTTGCAACATTTTGTTGAACATGGTTTCGATGGTGTCCTTTTTCTCATCTCAGTTTGATACAGAAGTTACCTTTTTTTCTGCATAATGTGTGTAGATATTGGCAAACATTTTGCAACGCTAAAAGTAAAATATTTTGTGTTTACAGTTCTTCGCGTACGGAACATACAAAATGAATTAGGTATTTCCATATTTAGAGTATTTGCTTATTGAAGTACACCGTAAGTTAAGTCATATATTTACCAAGGTGATGAGTTCCGAAATTAGCTCTAATTTATCCCTGACACCATGGTACTTAAAATAAGTAGCTAATAATAAACTGTTTCCCTCATTTTCTAAGAAAAATTTTGATGTTCCATTACGGATTCGGATTATTAAAGCCTTTCTTTCCCATAATAACTCATATGTGTGAATTATATTTCTAACACTTTTCGCTTGTTTAGTCGGAGTTGATGTCAGCTACGGCCCAGAACAAACCGGCGGAATGCTTTCCAAATCAACAACTCATAGATGACCTGCTGGAACAGCTCAACCACGCTGTGAATTCCAAAAAACACTTAGGGTCACAGTGCCGACTTCGTGTCTCCAGTGCGGCGGGATGGGATAAATAATATGGCTTTAAATGTTGTATGGTTATACGGGATGTTATGCACGAATGTAACACCTATTTACATGTTGTATGCCAAGGTTTTAAACAACACGAATTTCAAATATTTAAGACAAAACGGTGCTAAAATTTTGCTTCAGGTGCAATGTAAATCACACCTATAGGCGTCCTAAAAACTGAACGTTCTAAATCAGATATTTACTTACAAAAAATATTGTAATTCAGCACATTAAAAAATATTATAGAGTATGTTCACCAAAATCGCCGACAAACTTCGTCAAGTTAATCCTCACCAAAATATAGACGGAAAGTATATATACACTCGTGACATTTAGCCCGTAGGCCCTAAAGGTGGAGATGGACAGATTTATTGCGAATAGCACGAGACCAAATTTACTTAGACCTCTGAAAGTATGTGTAGTATGCCAGTAAATGTGGTACCAAGCACACACGCACGCACGCACGCGCACACACGCACACACCTACACACACACACACACACACACACACACCAACAGAGTAGGAAAGCATCACACTAGCCTCCAATGCGACTGGATACACCTCGATGGAAATCAATTTTTTACATAACGTGTTACATACGTACACCGACAATGATTTTCTGTAGACGCATATGTTCATCTACTGGCACGCTACGCATTCTTTAAATTTAGTCCCTTGCTATTCGCAATAAGCCTGTGGCTCATCTACACCTTTACAGGCGTTGTACCATTTTAGGAAGAGAGTCAGGTTAAATGTCATGTGCGTATATGCTTTTCGTCTATATTTATGAGAAGAACCAGTTTTTGTGAACGTCCTTCATTTGAAAAAATATGAGGCGAGAAATTTAACGTAAGTTATGTTACTTATTACAGGCAGAACTAGAGGTCGACCACCAGGGAAGGAGAAGGCAACGAACTTGCCGGCTGAAAAGTGGAGGAGTGACCACCCCTTGCCACTCCCCCCCCCCCACCCCTTACGTACACGGCACAAATACTTTAATAGGTCTTTCATATTATATATAGGCTGTTCACGGTAAAGTAAGCACTTTTTAAGGCCCTCCCAACTAATAAATATATCTTATTGCAGCCTCAGGCATTAGATTTTGATGGTGGTGAAATATATACTCTGCGTTTATTGATTACATTTAAATGTCTATATTAAAGAGCAGCAGAAAAATGGAAATTGAATGATAGGAAAAATTTAGAAGGGCCTTAAAATGTGCTCACTTTACCGTGAACAGCCTATAGCTTCTTGATGTGTAACCGCAGAGTGAGTATAAGTTGTTTCGAACCTGAATGGTCTTCTTCCCTTAATGTTCATGACTTCCGGTTCACTGAAATTACTGTAGATTAAATAGTAATTAATCTCAAACTGTTACCGACAGATAGTAGTCGCTTCATAAGTAATTCTTGAAGTACAAAATCAAAATTGAATTGCGTGGGGGCGGGGGGGGGGGAAGTGAAAGTTAGTTCTTCTAAGAAATTTCTCGGAGATTAGGGGGGGTGAGGGGTTCAACTTCGTACCCCCCTCCACCCCAGGCACACCCATGAGTTCCAGAAGTCTTGTGTACTTCGAAAATGATTCGAGCTTAAGTTTTTTGGTTATTTAAAACAGTTGCCAATAGCTGCTTGGGAGATAGTTTTGGTGCTGACCAAAACTTGAGCACAGTGAAAGCAAATTAGTACCGAAATCACGTGCAGAATACAGCACACCTGATTTGCTGGTGATGAGAAAATATTATAATTTTATAATCGTGTAGTCATAGTTGTTAATTGTGTTGGGACATTTTGCACGTATGCGATTTTTTTAATAGTTACATAAAATAACTATATTATATATATATATATATATATATATATATATATACATACATACATACATACACACACACACACACACACACACACACACACACACATATATATATATATATATATATATATATATATATATATATATATATATATATATATATATATATATATATATATATATATATATATATATATATATGTGTGTGTGTGTGTGTGTGTGTGTGTGTGTGTATGTATATATATATACATACATACACACACACACGTACACACACAGATATATATATATATATATATCGATTGGAAACCACACTTAAAAAGGGAAAAGCGAAAATAAGTAAATACCGTTCATCTATATCATACTTGCATTTATTGATTTTCCAGCAGTTTTTTTATATTAGCGGTTTGTTTATCCGCGAGGAAGAACTTTCAATGTCGAATAAGAGAGCACTGTAACACTTATCTGCGGAGTCAATTCAGCTCAATCAAGCTGCCAACCTATTATTGGGTGTTAGCACCAGCACTGAAACGCCCAATGGGGCATCAGACTGCAGTGGGCTGGTGGTTTGGTAGACACAACTCTCTCATCTCCGTACTATCATTCAGGCCGTCTTCAAAATTACAGTCTCTGCTAGCTAAAAGGTCACGTGATCCGATTTTGTAAACTAAAATAATGAATAATTTTCTAATACTGTATTTTGTTTTAGTGTGTTACGGAATTTTCAAGAAAGTACATCGACAACGCTGAGTGTTTCATCATAAATATCATAAATATTACTCGCTCGTTAAAGGGGTTAGTTCGAAACTAATGGAAACTAACCATGATTCCTATCATCTGTTCGTCTAGGCAGATACTTGAAGGACATCTGTTTTTAAGCACACTTATAGAGTTAACTGTTTATAATTCCAGGCCGCAGGCATGTTTTGTTTGAAACGTAACTGATAGTATCACTGAATATGATAGAAACATTTTTTTAATGAGGCTAAATTATAAAAGAAATCATTCATGATATTTTTTATTAATTACTTGTGCTCTTCACAATATTTATTAACATTTTCATAAAATTAATTATAAACAATAATTTTTAAAACGTCGTGGCAGATCCATATACGCTCATTTAGATGTCATACAGCTAGTATACAAATTAACGCGTGTGTTGTTTTGTACTGTATGACATCTACATATTTTTGGCTATGTTTAAACACTTATTTATTTTAATTGGAATAATTCTGCAATTTTACATATTTGATTTTATTATTTTTAAATAAGCATTTTAAGTCATAATCCACCATTATTTTTCAATGTTTATATGTTAATGTAGGTTACTCTAGCCAGGATATTATTCTGAGTATTTTTGCCGCTTAATTTAAGTATGTGACTTAAAGATTTTTCTGAGTTTTTCACATTTCAGTATTTATTATTCTTCTTTTCAATACAGTTTGTTTTCTTCTATTTGCTGTTTTAATTTTATTTGGTTTTAAGCTATTTTTGTGACGTAATGGACCGGAAGTAGCTGATCTCCATTGATAAGACTTGATAACGGAGACGCCGGAAGTCAGCGTCTTCTGGGTACGGATCTGATGATCCAGAGACGTGGTTTTGAGAGCCGGTATTTTCATGGGCGAAATACTTCGCAGCACCATAAATTAGAACAGTGGTTTTTGTACCCTGAAGTGAGTATAATATACATGCTAGCTTGGCAAGTAAAGAAGAGGCCAAAGCATAGCTGCGTTAGTCAATTTTATTAGTGGTCGCTGTCTACGAGGAGAGCCGATACCGACGCCACGACGCCATGCTGGTAGCGTCAGTGTGACTTCAGATTAAGGTGACGCCACCTAATTTTCGGACCTATAAACTTGTGTTTGGTAGCGTCTTTGACAGATTTATTATTGCTCCCAAAATGCTTGTGACAGTTAATTTGATCTTTGGAAGTTTAAGCTACAGCACAGATGTCACTTATTAATTCAGTCCAGTGGTCATATGCTAACCGACTGGAGCTAGTAACTGGAGCAAACTTTTGAACTTACATTTATTTTATCTTAAATTGGGAGTGAAGAACTAGTGTTTAATTAAAACTTAACTTTGTTGGAGAACATTTAAGAGGCACTTGAAATACAGACGCTATTAATCTGACACATTTTAATAAATGTACAGTTTACCTAATTATTTTGAAAGCAGATTAAAATCATTAATTATTATTTTATTTTCAGTCTAAGTAATTCTTGTTTTCGAATGGTGGTAATATTTTATTAAGTTTAAATTAATTGTAGAACAGAGGTTTTAATTAATTGATTGAATTTTCCATAGACAGTTAAACAGTTTTATTTTGATTTAAAATTTTTATTTCTTTGGTTCGAATTAAATATAATTATTAACATTTTGATTTCTTTTATTGGTAGTGCTTTACCACACCTATCAGATTTTCTTTTACAAAGATTATAATATAAATAAAGTGCTTCTTGAAAAATTTGAAAGTTTTATGTGTTGTGAATACCAGTGCATGCAAATGTCCTTGCAGAGTTCCCGAGACGACCAGTACGCCGTGGGAGAGTAAGTTCTCAAGGTAAAAAGGCCAAACACGCATTCTCCTACACACATTCTGAGCTAAACACATTTCTCTCTCACAAATTTCCACGCTACTATTCTCCACCGAATTTTTTTTTTACCAGAAATAGCACAGTGGCTTTCAACGTGGCGGCTAAAGAGTTTGGTTGTTTCTCCACCCATTTTCTCACGACATACCACAGTGGAGCCCTTGCGTGGTGCTATAGGACCCCTAATTTTCATAGCAAGGGATAGTTTCGAATTTTCTCACGATTCACTACAACGCGATTCACAAAAATATATATTTTAATTTTTAGAATATGTACGAGTCTTAAAAGGAAAATACGATGCAATAAAAATAAATTAAATTAAATTTATTTATTTATTGCAACTTATTGTGCCACCCAACAGTGGGCATAATTTAAATGATGACACATACCTACAAACATACAAAAAAAAAACAAACAATGACAAATTCACATAAGGAAATGCCTAGTTATAAATACAAAAATAGTTGCCAAACACATCAAATAACAAAAAAAAAAAAATGACATATTAACAAACAAAACAGGTAAAGTTACACATAAAGACATGCAGAAAATCCATGACACGGCGTATATAAAGAAAATAAACAAATTAAAGAAACAAACAACAGTTATTCAGTTTAATGATAGTTTATTAGTTGTCGAATGAAGATTACCAGGGATCGAGCACACGGAAACCGCGGGCTGAGCCACCAAATATGAAGCAGGTGACCGAACGAATTAGTTAGTAGTTATGGTGCAATGTCGTCTGGAAACTTCGGCACGTGCTCGCTCGCACATCCCGACATGCAGTAGCAATTATGGTGAAAGTACGGCTTAATAATTAAAAACTTAATACTTAAAACTTAAGACGTAATACTTAATACCTAAGGCGTAAGGCCTACGAAGGGCCTAACTACCCACGAGGGAGAATGGGTCACGGAAAGGTAACCCTCCCCCAAATGTTAAGAAAATCGGTCGAAAAATGCGCCTTCCAGGCCGAATACAGCCAAAGAAAAGAGAAATCGGCAATTGCCCCCCCCCCCCCTTAAAGGAGGGCTTTTTTCACCGACCGAAATGATCGCATGTACACAGACTCCAGGAATAACACCGATCACACTGATTTCGGGAGTCAAATATCCACAAACAACATTTGCAACCATTGATTAACCCCCCCCCCCTCCTTTGTGAGGGGGTGGGGGAGTGCCACTGTCCCAAATAATGCTTAGACCTTCCCCTACGGGCCTTATATCATTTGCCCATACTGGCTTCTCCATAAAGAGGCTCGAAAAGGTGGATATAGGACACACTACAATCACACAAAATGGAAAACATACCTCCTTTGTCCCGCAAACTCCTCCCAGGGGTGGGGGAGGGGATAGTGGCACTTCACTTGAAGGGGGAGGGGGTTCAAAGAGAAAGGATAAGGTTCAGTGAGGGGGGTGGGCTTCCCCACCCCCTCCCTGCCGTTTGCCCACAGCGGCTCACCAAAAACAGCGTTTTTGTGAAAAAAACTTCCGTTCTTGATTAATTAGTATGAATATAAAATTACAGAAACAGATGCGTTATGTATATGATAATGTTTAAATAGCTCATGAAAAGTAATTTTCTTTTCCAAGTGTTTAGAGTGCAAAAAATATCAAAAATTCTATGGGTACAATTTGGATTCTTAATAAAAACCAAGTTATTAACAACAGATCAGAAATTAGAAATAAAAGAATTTATTAAACAATAATGCATCCTTTATATCACGCCTAACTTTCAAAATCTGGGTTTTATATTTGGTAAGCTCCATATTATAATATTAATTTAAGTTATTTTGTGAGAACCTACAGAAAATAGTTGTAAAGATATTACTTTGTAACTTTTCCAGTTTCCTTGAATTTATTGTAGTGATATAATTCCAAATAACTGAACAGTATTCCAATTTATATCGTACTAAAGAGTAGCATAAGCAAAATAATGAGTCAGGAGGTATAAAAGCCGAGTGAGTATTAAATTAAATTAAACCTAAGGTACGTGTAGAATAAACACTGGCAATTGAGAATAATTTAGAATCAAGAATCACACCAAGAGCAAGAACATAATCAGCTTTGTTAATGACATGACTTTGAACAATAACATTAGTTTTCCTTATAAATGGCATGTAAACAATTTTATCAAAGTTAATTGACATAACATTACAGGCGCAGCATTCCTACACAGCAGAAATGTCATCTCACAACTGAGCACGATTAAGTTATTCATATTATTATTTTTATAAATTTACGAATTATCGGTATATAGAAGTGATCCAGAGTTACTTACGACATTAGTAATATCACGTATAAATATAATGACGATGATGATGATAATAATAATAATAATAAATTAAACATTTACTCCAAAGAAAAATGTGTGACTACCTAGTGTCATAACTGATGGGTTCTGAAAAAGTACTGACCTATATAGGCTATTCATGATAAAATTAGCACTTTTGAAAGCCCTGCTTAAGATATACTTATATGCGCGTTGTGTATTCTTCCGCCTTATGTAAGATTAACATTGTCACGGGCTTCATCACTTTATTCATGCGTTGGTCAAGTGATTTTTATAAATCTGCTCAATTTTACACTTCGATGCACTAAAGAAATAAAACAGAAAGCGAAAGAAATAATTTAAGTTATCAGAAATGGTTATCGAACACTTTTTATTCTACGTTAAGATATGGAACTACTTCCAATCAATCGTTACCAACTTTACTGGGCGCATGTCACTCAGCAGTGTACCCGTTAAAATATATGCAGGTATGGGCAGTGACATTTCTCTAAGGCTGATTTCAAAAGTGCTCACTTGATCGTGAACAGCTTTTAGTAAGCATTTGAAAGGTAAAGAGGAAAACCCAATGGGCCCGAACATGTGACCTACCGAATGAAAGACTGCGCACAACGAGCATATTCCCTACGGAAAGAGGACACTCGATGTTATAAATTGGGCCCTGAAAGATTCTTATTTGTATCTGCCCAGTGGCGCTGCATTCTAACTACAGCGGACAGTGGAAACACAACAAACAATGTGTACATGCACAGTTTTTTTTACTCTTCCGCCGTGACGTATCATTGTTTTGCTTACTGAATGGAATATTATTAATACGGGCACGGCAACTTTGGGAAGTTACGAATACTTTTAAAAAGCAAATAAGCTCAACTATACTGTAATATATCACTTCTTTATTCCAGCTGTTCTCTGGATGTTGCTTTGCGAGCTGCGAGGTAAAACATGTAACCTACAAAGTCGATGCAAAACGTGAAAGCTCTTATGGTGCATTTCTAAAGAAGTTCGAATATAAATTCCTTAAAATATTATGAATGTGCTTAAGTCGATAAATACACGCGGAAATTTTGTTACAATTAAGGTAGGCTATCAATCAAAACGATTAAACGTAACAATACAAATCCACAACGTCCCTTGCCGCCATTAAAAATAATTTTGTATAAACAAGGACAGGAGGATGTTGGGTACATGCGACAGTGCTGCTGAAACTTCGCACATTGAACAAAACAAAAAAAAAAAAAAAGGGCCCCCAAGTCCTATTAGAGTGTTGCCCGGCTGACTGTGCATTAGTAATAATTAATAGTTAGTGATCTTTTAGGAGGTTTTCTGAGGGTGCGGGTGTTCTTTAATTTAGGAAATGGAAGTAAAGTGTAAGACAGACGATTAAAACATAGCCCAAAGAGGTTGCTGAGAGAGAGAGAGAGAGAGAGAGAGAGAGAGAGAGAGAGAGGAGAGAGAGAGAGAGAGAGAGAGAGAGAGCGAGAGAGAGCGAACTAGTTGTAATACGTTTATGAGAATAACAGTTTCGTAGTTGTTTGTCTCGTGATATTTACAGGAGTTTTCATACTAGCGAGTTTTAACGAGAAAGTATTACTAGTTAAATTTAATTTTTGTTTGTATGTAACTGAAAAGAAGACGCCCAAATACTTTGAAATATTATTTTTTCCTAGGGCTTTGTGTACTACATAAAGATAAGTAGTTATGTTTGTGGCGCGCGGTAGTGAAATCCGATAAATGTACGACCGCGTACCATATTTTTGTGCAGCATGTTGGTGACCATGGCTCTCACAACCACGCATGCGCACAAGGTCAGCGTGGAAAGCGTAAACGTCAGAAATAACAAAGCGAAGTCAGAGGGAACGCCTCTGCCTGTTGCGACAACTCTTGTTTGTCAGTCAGGTCAGACGCCAGCAGACTACAGCGTAGATAGATGTGTGAATGGCGGCGAGCTTAAGTGCGGTGTTGTTTGTTGTGTGACGCTGGAAATAGGCGTGCCTGCGAAGTGGGCGGAGGTGCGGCAAGTTATTCAACATGGCAAGCGACGAGTTCTCCGTACCGGTGAGCGACAGTTACCTATATTTTTACTGCACAAATCTAAAATACAAATAAAAGTCTAGTCTGAGCTTTGACGAACCGCAGACGTCAATAAACTCTCTTAGTCTTGACACACACTTCTTGGAGCGCTTATTGCACGGCAAACTTAACAGGTAATAGACTCGTTGATTTGACAGCATTAGTTTAATGTTTATTACTAAGCGTTAACTCAAGCAACGAAGTGATGTTCCACGCGAATAACAAGGCACTTAAATAATTACCAAGATTCGCCACAAAACTTTAAAAACCGTGAATTCTTGTCACAGAATGTTTTTGGCGGAGGGGTCATCGAAGTTCCAAGGGTTGTTTTCGGCACAGTTACTTCAAAATTTGTGAAACAACAATCAATCAAACTAAATTCAGTTATGATATTATTTCATTTTGTTAAAGATTCACTGGATAGTTTCATGTTAATGTGTAGGTTGGGTGTAGTGTTTTGGGGAAGGGGGGGGGGAGGGGGCATGTTCCCCGCTCCCGTTTTTATTCTGCATCCGCTTCTGTATAAGCTACGCGTTATTTAATTATTTTCTCATCTCCTCGGAGTAATAAACCATCTTCAGTCTAGTTACTTCATGAGGCTTCAGGCAGTTAAGTCATGTAGCAAACAATTAAGTAAATTTTAATACGTTTCCTCACAGAAGCGTTTAATAACATTAACATTTAACATAAATTTATTTAACGTGCATAAACGTTAATTCGCACTGGTGTGTTTATTGTAGAGCTAGGACATTGTAATCCATTCGTCGTATAATGTAATTTCCAAACAAGTTAAATATTTATTTAAAGATTTGTAACTGGTGGCCAAGCATTATTATTAACACGTAGTTTCACTCAAGCGCTTCTATCTTTCGAGCTCTTCCCCTTCCTGTGTTTCATAGATACATTTTTGCATATTTTATGCGAATAGCTATCGCGTTGCGACTGCGGTGTAAGCACAGTGTATCAGTTCGGCGACTGTTTTGTTGTTGGGGACAGGTCCAGTCAGTAAAATGCGTAGTGAATTGGGGGTAGAAGGCGCGTGCAGTTTCACAAACCAATAAACAATGCCCTGTTTTTTTTTCCCCCACGCAACTGTGAAAACTACATGTCTTCAAAACTGAGGTTAGCACACTGATTACCTAATGAGGTAAAACGAAATGTAAACAAACATATCTTCGTTGTTGAAAAAAGTTATTTCGACAGTTCTTTTGACAATTCTTATGTCACTGTTAGGGACATGCGCAGAAGACGAAGATTTAGTCCACCCTCATCTCTAGTTTATACTACTGTTACAATTTCTCTCTCGCAAAATTCAGTGGGCTAAACCAAGTTCGATAAGGGATGGAGTTCTTAATTAAATAAAATAGTTAATTATAATTTCCTAATTTTATTTACAGTAACTAAAAATAAAATTTTCTCAACTGAACATCTCACATTAAATCGATCTCTCTTACTGTTTACTATTACTGACTTCAATTAATACAATTTATGATCAGTGAAATTAAACAATTAAAAAATTAGTCCCAATAGACAGTGTATCAACCTATTCAATTATTTTGTAAATTATGTGTCCATATTTGATAGTTCCAATATTTACAATAAAATCCGCATTACATGTCCACTCAGTCCCACCTCAGTTCAGGCCATGTCCCGCCAATCCAGAATGTTCTAGACGTCTCCGAGCGCCCTCGCGCACAGTAGGATTCACTCGCCGGGTTTCACGCCCCCTCTTCCATTCACACCAAGAACACACGTCCGCTGTCGTCGTCTCGCCTTTAACTTCGCTCCGCACTGCCCAGATGGCCTCCACCAAAGACTGCCCGCAGGCCCCCTGTGGCTTGTATTTATAGTTCGTAATCCAGAAATTTCGCTAATAACAGAGTTGCGCCAAGTGTCCTAATGCCCAAAATATTACTGCGCCTCCTGTCGGCTTCAGCAAAGGGTGGGGGGGGGGGGGTCTGTGACGCAAGCAAGTCTCGCCGCTGTCATTAATTCACGGGATACCCAGAATCGGAGCAACCCGGTAGGGAGTGCGTCGTTCCAGGTAGAGGGGAGGATCGAGGTAGGTCACCCCCCCCCCCCTCACAGCGCTGGCAGCCGCCCTGCGCCAGCTGCAGCACTACAATCGCTATTGATCTTAAATTTCTTAAACGTATTTAGTATTGTTCTTTTTGTGTGTTTAGCGATCTAACGATCTGGGAGTCAAGACTTCCACTGCTGGACTTGATCCCGCAATTGAAGAGCATAATCGACTATGACGTCACGATTCAAGCGCGCTTCTACTCGCCCACGATTACGCTTAGCGGTGTCACCTACGGGTTTTGTGTCTGGCATGGGAATTGTAGAGTGTAAGAAGCGTATTCTGAAACCTGGCCCGAAGTTGACGTTTTACCTGCTGGAGAGAAGAAAGAAAGTTTCCCGTATCGTATGTTGTAAACGCTTGCATAATAATTGTGACGTGTTTTTAAAAAATTTTTTTTTTTAGGAATCCGTTCACGCAGCTTTGGGGGGGGGGGGGGGGCTGCGTGATCGCGAGGTAATGGGCTCGATTCCCGGATAAGCCACGAGCATGTCACTTTTAACTATAGTATAATGTATGTTAGGTTTATGCAGTAAGTAAGCCGCTCATTTCGAAATAAGAGGCTTCTTTTGAACGATTTTAAAAATTGTTTTGATATCAGTTACTCTTTTACGAGTAAAGATAATCATATATCTGTTTGCCGTAGTAATTAATACGTAAATCATGTTTTCATCCGAACATAATACATAGTCGTTTCGGTGATAAATAAGATGCCTGTTGTCACTCAGGCTCTGACCAACGGGTTTCGGCCGAGTGCGTAGTAAAAAAAAAACTGTACCGGTAATCTAATTTCCTCGGGAATCACATTTTGCCAACATATTCAAAATATTAAATTTTAAGGCAAGTTAACGTATTTTTTTTGTAATATAAAATAATGGAGAATGTGGCTGATTTAACCGAAGCAATTACTACGGTATTTTTTTTTTATTTTGCCGCTGACGTCTAATGAAAGCAGTCTAGTCTTTCCCTAATTTTTCCTCAGGAATGTAGACAGCCGGCGGTAAAAAATAAAATAAAAGTAGGAAACTGCCATGTGTGGGCAGAAGAGGCGCATATGGAGTCGGTGTAAATATGACTAATACCCGTTGCTGCATGTAAAAGCAAACACTGTAATCAGTCTCACGCATCCTGTAGCGCCCTCGTAGTAACTGTTGACAGCGAGCAACTGCTGCAGCTTGCTGACGGGAATGAATGTATAAAGTAAACATAACAGTGACCACCTGCCATTGTCCCATTTAAGATCGGAGTCGTGTTTGCGATAATTAAATGGCCCAGTTCTATCACAGGTTCGGTTGCCCCATAGATAGCAAAAAACCCCGGGCTGTATGGTGACGCGAGAACGAGCGGCGGTTTGTCGTGTTAGATGTGATTCTACGGTCACTTTTCAGCCACTGCTCTTTTAGCTCACGGAGAACTGACACGAACAGAATTAACATAAGTTGAACACGACAGTGTACTGCTTGTATTGTTCTAATACGCTCTTTACATAAATTACTGTGAGTTTAGGGTAGATACTCTAGATCTCGCCCTACTCCCTACATTATAGGCCGTTCACGGTAAAGTGAGCACTTTTGAAGCCCTAGTTATATTTTTCTTTCGACCAATTTATATTCTTCCACCACTTGTTAGTGTAAGCCCTTCCATGTGCGTAATAAACAAAGTGTATACATTCACCATACCCAAAACCAAAAGTCCGAGGCTAAAATGAAATGTATTTATTGGTTATTATGTCTGATGAAACAGCTTCAAAAAGTGCTCACTTTACCGTGAACGGCCTATGCCTGTTTTGATCGTTTGAGCCAATGAAACTGTGCGGTCCTAAAGGCGATTCATGTCTCAAAGATTCCTTGTGCAAGTAATTATAAACAAGTCATAGCGTCTTTCCGCCGTGGAGGGTACCGCTAAGGGACCTTAAATAATGAAACTTTTGCCTTGTATTGGTCTAATATTGTATTGTATTGCACTGTGTTGTATTGTATCGGCGCCGAAGCCTGAAGTAAAGTTCAACACAGCCCTCTGTACAAGTTTCGGAGACATTGAAGATGTTATTTTTATCTAAGTAGTCGAAAATAATGTTTGAAATGCTGAGGTTTCATGAACGTCTGTAACCCCGAGTAGGCTCAAGCATCTATATGTTGTTTTTTTTTTTGTGGGAGGGGATGAGGCGAGGAGGAAGGGGGGGGGGGGGGTGAAATACACTGGCTAGTTTTTTTTTTTTTTAATAACTCGTGTTTCAACCAAACTGTTGCTAAAGGTCGACAGTCTTGTAATTATTTATCAGTTCATTCGCTTCAACTACAGTTTTAGAATTTGTTTTCAAATTGCAATTTCGGTAGGTTTAAGTACATAACGGACAGAAAACAAAATTGCGTGTTCAGTGATCTGAAACGCAGAGATGTGGGTTCTCCGGAAAGTTTTGGACGGGAAAATTTTCCTACAAATTTTCCATAAATTTGTTTTAACTCAAAATGGATCAACGATTTGGTGCAACAAGTGTACAATTACACATATTTAATAAACAAATCTGAAGTTCTATTTTCTATATGTAACGTAAGTTTTCCAACTAAGCAAATCGTAAATTAATCATGGTTTGTGATATTTAATTAAACACACAAAACATAAAAAATAAAATGTGAACGGTAGACTTTAAATATAATATTATAATTCTTGAAAGGCAATTTGCTTGAAAAGTCACTACAATATACATACTGAAAAATATTTCCTAGAATCTAAACATTACCTTAATAAGGTCTGGTAAGGTAGACAATATGCCTGAAAAGTCACAAAATACACAGTCAAAAATGTTTCCTAGACTAATACCTTTATTATAATTCCTGACAGGCTTGACTACACACTTCGATTAATTTTTTTAGCAAATGAAATTACTTTACACAACACAGTGCAAAGTCGTTGTGCGAACATGTAGTTAGTCTTCATGCTCGCTGTCGGTTGTGTCGCATGTGCATAGAACTGCCACTGCTCGTATCACAAGATTCTGGTTTACTTGTAGTTGATGGATTCTCTTGCAGTGACAGCAAAAAGAGATTCTGAGAAACAGAAACCAGCTTGGCAGTGCGTTCGCTTATCAACCTGTTCCTCTTTTTGGTTTTAATTGTGCTGAAAGCCTTCCAGCTCCGCGTTCACATGAGGCAGCTGTTGGTGGAATACTAAGAATCCTTACAGCAACTAAGATAACTATAGAGTTATGCAATATCACTTCCACCAAGTAAGTGGAGAGATATTCTCTGCCGCCTGCCAAATGATGTCTCGACTCCACAAAGTATGTTTGGCTCGGTATTCTGCCAAGTCTGCCATCACAGCTACTTCATCAATGTTCGGGATGTTTTTGCAACGTCCATGATTGTATCAGGTGCAGTAAGCCATTCATCTTTTAACAATTTAGAGGTACAAAATAGTATTTAAAAAGGTATAGTACACGAATAAATGCAGTAGTAGTCTACCACATCAAAGGTAACAGCTTAAGTGATGTTTATGTAGTAATTGATATTTAATGGTTCGATTATTAGATTTTAGATTCTTGATTCCTTAAGAATTGAGGGTATCGTGGAATTAAAGTTTTATATCCCTAAATTCTATTATAAACATGAAGTAAATATTATTTGCTGCCTGACTAAACATTTAAGCATTATTGAGCACTCAGTTTCTGAGGATTTATTAAATAATATTTCTGAAAAATCTTTTACTTTCTACTGTGAACAGCCTGTCTTTGAATTTTAAAAACAAATATGCTTACATTTTATTCCTGGTGCAAATTACTTCTCCAGAAATAGTTGCTCCAACAGTTTTTGTAATTAACTTCCGGTACAAGGATTGTATCCCCTCTGGGCAATTTTTATATGTTGTCATATGTCTCTTCATTTTTGTTCCATTATTTGCATAAGTTTGTCTACAATATTTACGTTTTACTGTTATCTTCTTTGTGTTTCCCTCACATACTGCAATATAATGGTGCCACAAACTAACACATTAGGCATTATTTACAATCGCACTTAACATTTACTTAACCAGATAAATGTAATTTGTACTTCGAGACTTGGGGCTCGCTCGCAATAACGTTTGAGCTGTAACTAACTCATTATACACAACATACCTGTTTACATAGCAAAGTAAATCCCTGCATAGAGGAAATCCATTTATCAATATCTCATTGTTAGCACGTGAACCCCCTATTTTATGGTGGCACTGAGGCAGGGAATTCCTCTATCATTTTCTCACTGGTCTTGTTTGCAAAGTGTACCCCAGCAGCGCCGCCATGTTGTGAAGACAGTAAATTCCCCTGGATTTTGTATTTTCATTTTTATTTCCTCTTTTTAGTTGAAGCGGTTGTTAGCCAAATGCTATAGTATAGTGAATCCCTATATTCACTTGATCATCCCAAATAGTTTTAATAACCTATTGTAATTTTTAAATTAGAATATTTTCCAGGAAAACATATTAGAAAATTTTTTGAAAAATTTTCCGATTCAGAAGATTTTCCAGCCCACATCTCTAGTGGAACGTAGACTCCATAGAATCCCCGCATGTTCGAAACTTGCTGCATAATACTTAGGCACACAGATGTGAGACATTTGCTTATTTCGCGAACTCCTTGCATGTAAATGATTACACAGCTCTGCAGCCACGCTTTTGTATTTTTACGTAGCACTCACTGGAGATCGAGATGAAGCTCATTTCGAAACCGCCGAAATTGGCGGTTTCCAAAACTCGATCCGAGATCAGCAGCTATTGTCGGCAAATGTAGCTTGAAAATACGCCAACAGATAGAACTATGGTCGATTGTTATTCTTGGGAAATTAAAACAACATTATAACACACTTGACTATTATTCAGTAAAATTCGTACAACAATAATATCATTTAAAACAGATAAAAACATCGCACATCTAGTTCTATCTGTAGCGAAAAATACTCCTACTTCCATGACATCATATATACGAACCAATAGCAAAATTAGTCTCATGCTTGATCTCGATCTCTCACTTTGGAACCAGATTGACGAATCGGAGATCCAAAATAATGCAGTTTCGTTAGTGTAACACTTTTACATTGGAACTAAGATCAAACTGGATCCTGGTTCAGAACTAGGATCATTCGATCTCGGGTCAGTGAAGATGTTGGTGCAACCGGGCATTAGTCTTTCGACCTTAACGCCTCTACGACCGCCCAGTCGGTGGGGGAAAGGGACTCACGCCCTTTGCCCTTTCATTGCAGGTGCCCCAGCTTAGCATCCGTGCTGACCAGATCCAAGGCCTTAACCCGATTCACAAGTACAGTCAGGAGCGCACCCTTCACGGACTCTAAGCAGGAACACGCCAGCAAAAAAGCATCTCACATACAGGTCAGCAAAATGTTGGAACGCTTATGCCAATCAGCGCCCGGTAACCTACTCGCCATCCAATAGGAAACTAGCCTATCACACACAAGGATTGTTCTGGAGCCTCGCGCAACAAATCAGGAAATGGTAAACAACCGCTATGCCATTTTGCTTATGTGTACTGAAACTTCTT